>JAQQAC010011420.1:9305040-9389722 GCA_029783875.1 Phataginus tricuspis
GTGTGTGTGTGTGTGTGTGTGTGTGTGTGTGTGTGTGTGTGTGTGTGAATGTGTTTTAAAGAGTCTGGAGAGATACACATAAAAATGGGAATAGTAATTCTCTCCAAGGGATGGGATTATGAGTGGGTTTTCTTCCTTTTTGTTTAATTTCCCAATGAACTGCAATCAGAACATAGTCTTTACGTAGCAGGATTGCTGTTAGTATAGACAGTGACGTATATAGATCTCCTCAGCCTGCCGCGAGGATCCCTTCTAATGACCCTGCAAGGCTTCCATCCCAGAGCCCAGCAGACGTCACTGGCGTGGGACTGCCGGTGCCCCTGGCCCGTGGTGCAGGGTCGGGTCTCACCTCCCTCTTGCACACTTACCTACGGAGCCCCCGCGGGGGCAGAGGCTACAGAGCTCCACCAGCCCCGGCTCTACCTTCAAGAGCTCAGGTCTGGCGAGAACCCGGGAGCTACCGGAACACCAGTTAGAGGGCGGCCAGAGCCGGGCCCAGGAAGGAGGGGCCGTCCACCCAGCACTTTCGCACACACGCTCGGCACCTGCACACACCGAGAAGTGCTTCAGCTCACTCGCCCTCTCACACACGGATCCTCTCCCCAGCTGCTCATCGCCGCACTCGTGGTCACACATACCCTCACACTCAGCTTACCTGTTTCCACCGTCTCACCAACACACTCAACGTGCACACACTCAACTCAGACAGCCCCATTCATCCAACACACTCAACATACCAACACACACACACACTTAAACACACTCAACAAACAAGCTTAGAAACTCACATGCACACAAGCTCACCCACAATTATACACACTCAACATGCCTAAGTTCATCAACAAATTCACACACTCAAACTCACCCGTGACACCCATCTATATGTATACTCACACACATAAGTTCATCCACACACACACCCATACACTGACACACTTGGCACACGTAAGCTCATCTAGAACACACACTCACACATTCACGCACTCCCACATCCTCACACTCAAAACAATCACACATTCACAGACCCCCTCATATACACATTCACACTCTCACAAACTCATATGCACACACACACACACACACAGAGTCGTGCATTCAGTTGAGTCAGAGCATTCCCCCTCATGTCTCTAGTTTTGGCCACGCCCCTGATGCGTCTCCCTAGTCCAGACCCCACACTCAGCTCACTGGTCCCCCACCCCACCTCCTCTGGCAAATGCAGGCTGCAGCGGGACCTTTTGTAAGTGACGCTTTCCTGTCAGCCTCCGGCTCAAGAACTTGCACAGCTCCCTCACCTGTGAGATCAAGTCACAGTCCTGTCCAGGGCTGGCCTAGTCATTGATTTTCGCACGCACTCATGCTCTCCCTTACGCCGGCCTGGCAGGCCCTGGGCTCAGCGCCCATCGGACAGGAGCAGTATTGTCAAGTGTCAAGACAGCCTCTCAACGCTTCCCCACAATGGATGGTTTGTCCTACTCAGACCAGTCCTCCTCGCCTTCCATTCATGGCCCTGCAGTATTCTCAGTTCATCTGCCGTCAGTCACCTGGGCTTCCATGGCTTTCCACTCAGGAACCCACTGAAGAGCATCCTGAAGGTGCCAGGCTCTGTGACAGGCATTTTACATTCATGGTATCTTGTTTAAGTCTCGGGAATCCTTCACATGAAGACAAGTGGCCAAGAAAGGGCTTTGTGGATCTTAAAAGGATAGACATGGCTGACTCATAGCTGAATTGAGCATTTATTGTAACCAGACGCTATGATATTATATTTAACCTAAATAATAATCTACAGGTATTAATGTCATCCTCATTTTATGGATAAGAACACTGTGGTCCAGAGAGCCGAAATTGCATGCCTAATGTGTGTAATAGGGGGAATTCATGGCCACTCTTGACATAAATCTAATTCAAGAAAGAAAAAAAAGAAACAAACCAATGAAAAGAGCTTTATAGGCTCATATAGCAAACAGGTCTAAAGAAACAACATCAGGCATGGCTGGAACCAGGCACTCAGTTATGTCTTTTCCCCTCTCTTGGTGTGCTTTCTTTTGTGGCACTTTTACTCTCAGGCAAACTCTCCCCCAGGGACATAAGATGGCCAGAAGCAGCTCTAGGTAGGTACCACACAAAGTTGGCAACCATGGTCACTGGACCCACGTGGAGTCTCCTGACTATCTAACCTTCTCTCTGTGCACAGAAGGATTAGAAGGTGCTATTGTCCAAGCCAGGCTTGCATGCCCGCCCCTGAGTGGGGAGGAGTTCAGGGCTTAGGAGAGGATCGTGCCCACCAAGGAAGAACAAGAATCCGTAATCGAAACCTGCGGAGCAGAATGAGGCGGCCGAGCTGCAGCTGCGCACTACGCAGAAGCGTGCTCCAGTCCTTCTAGCTTGATTGCCTCTTTCCAGTTCCCTGGCCCTGCACTGCCCCTCTCAGAGCCCCTCCCTCAGCCCTCGGCCCTGAGCACTGGGCCAGAACAGTTGCACCAATTGGGGACGGCTGGCGGCTCTTCCAAGGGGACAGGCAGCTGTTCGCTTGGAAACGGCTCTTCTGTAGGAACAAAACGTAAAAGCAAACACATACCATGGGCCCACAATTTTTGTGAATTCACCTTTTTGGACCCCTACTCCCGTTTCCAATTTGCACCCCAGGCCTGTGGGCAAAGCAAAATGCCCCAGCCTGCTCTGAGAGGCAGACATGAAATCACATGACTATCCTAGCAGCTAAGTAATCATCTGTCCCCTTCTATTCTCAGAATGTCAGCCTTGGAAGATGCCCTGGGTGGCTTCTCGTCTCACCTTCCCATCAAGCAGAAGAGGCCCATAGAGGTTGAGGCCCTGACCAAAGTTTGCACAGTCAGGGCGTGGAGGCAGAGCTTAGACTAGTGAAAGGAAAGGAAAAAAGAACTCGTATCAACTGTACACCTACTAAGTGCCAGGCCCATGCAGGGGGCTCTAGCCAAGTTTTAGCTGCTTTATTAAACCACAGGGTAGAGTGCTGGGGACAAATGCATGATGCATGAAGCAAGAAAAAGCCCAGCTTTACAGTGTGTCCTTGGTCAAATCACTGCTTGTCTGGGACTCAGTTTCTCCATTTAGGAAACTGAATTGATGGCCCCAAGGAAGCTTCCCTCTCAGCATCCAGATTATATGATAAAGGTTATCTTTCGGGCCAGGGGGGACCTCTGGCAGCCTTTTTAGCGGTGGGAGACAGAGCTGGGGCCACGGGTTGCTTATGTGAGCAGCTGTGGCTTTAAAGGAGAGCAGCTTTGACTAAGAGGACAAAGTCCTAACCCATAAACCAAGTCCTTCCGGATGCAACTCCCACCAGCACCCCCACGCCTCCAGCCTCACCTCTGGCTGCTGCACCTGGCCACTGCGAAACACGTGAACTTCTGGGAACAGTCTCTAGCTCCCTCACCTCTGGGCCTTGGCCCAGGCTGTTCCCTCCTCCTGGGACTCCTTTCCTCCTCATCCCCACTCCCCAGCTAACTCCCCCTCAGGCTTCTGTTCCTGCCGGGGCATCAGCCCCTCTTCCCTCACTCCACGCCCCAAATTAGTTTAGGAACCCCCCCCCATGCATGCCTGGGCCCCTCTATTCCCCATCAGGGCACTTTTTACCAAGTTGCGATCTTCCCCAGAGTTGTCCTTCCTCCCCAGCCAACTTCCTCCCCAGGACAGGACTGAGTCAGGTAACAGGAGTACCCATGATGTCCAGGACCAGGCCTGACACAGAGTGGGTACAGAGAGTGAACCCCAACAAAGTGAGAGCAGTACTGGGCATCTCAAGAGTCCTGGGCAGACCCCTCTGAGCACCAGCAGAAGGGGTTTTGGGTTCCCTTCTTTCCCAGGAGGCCATCTCCATCTAGATGTATTATCAGCAGTGATATGTAGTGGTATCAGTCATAGTCACTATATTTCCAGCTGAGTCTCTAGACAGGGGACTTGTCATCTTGCTTCTGAGCCATTGCAAAAACCTCCTCCTGGCCTCCCAGAGTTCACCCACATCCTGCTGCAAACAGCCAGGGTGAGCCTTTGACCAGGTAGATCTGATCATGGCCCTCCTCTGGGCACCACCCACCAAGCTTTCCCCATCTCACTAAACTCCCAAGTCCTTCACATTCCCTCCTGGGCTGTGGCAGGTTGGGTTCTAGGAAGAAAAGTGCCAGGCCCTTATAGCCCAGCTGTTGTCAGTCCCTGGGTGTGGGCAGCGAGGATGGGCCGGGTGGCTCTCCGCATTGGGCCATCCCTGGCGGAGCTGATGGCTGAGGACCATGGGCCAATGACAACATGCTCAGTTGCTCAGCCACAGGGCCTTGCACCAAGAAGAGGCCTCACAAAGTCCCCACCCAGCCTGCACCCGTGGCCTCTCTAAACTCCATTCTCCTCCCTGCACTGTGGCCACCCTGGCCTCCTCCTTCCTCAAACACAACCGCACATTCCCCACCCGAGGGCCTTTGCTGGTCCCTCCACCTAGAGGGCTTTTCCGCAACCATTTCCACGGCTTGTTCCTTCACTGTCAGAGGACTCTGCTCAAATGCCCCCTTATCGGGGCATCCTTCTTTGACCAACCTCAATAAAGACCAACCCCCATGTCTCCCTAACGCCTCCTCCCATTTCGCTGCTGCCACCCGGCTTGCCGGAGTATCCTTGCTCTTTGCTAGTCTCTGTCTCCCTCCACTCAAACGGAAGGCACAGGAGGACCCGTCTGATGCAGTCGTCTCTCCAGCCCCTGCCCAGAACCCGGAACACTGCAGGAACTCAGTAAATATCTGTGGACTGAATCAATAAACCTCCCAGACCTTCACTCCCAGTGGAAGAGCTCCCAGTTTGGAGAAGAGCTGTGTACGGCCCTTGGGGAACCGTAGCCTGCCCATGAAGTCGATGCTGTAGCTGTCATTTTAATTCTCAGTCGCCCCATTTTACAGAGGAGGCCGCCGAGGCTCAGACCGCGAAGCCGCTCGCCCAAGGTCATGCACCAGGAAGCTGCTGAGCCCCGGTAAGACGCGGAGGCTGTCAGACTCTGCAGCTCCTTCCGACATGCTCGGGTGTGGAGGTGGGGGACTCCTCCTCGGAGCAGCTGCTCCTCTGCTCAGGGGTCCTGCCGCCCCTTGGCTATTCCTCTTATTTCATGCTCAAATCTGCAATTGCTTTCTACTATAACGGTGTTTATTAACTTCCCGCTGAGCTCATTACTGAACAGCCACCTTATCTCCGACCACCTGCATTCAGAGATGGAAGAGGTCATGCCCAGCCCAGAAATACCCCAGTCTCCACCCCCAGTGGCACTCACAGAATCAGAGGCCAACAGTTTGGCCCAGAAGTTCAAGTCCAAGGGCAGGGAGCTGGCTTGCCTCTGCCCCGCCCCTTGCTACCCCTTTGGGGCCATAAGTCAAGCCAGACTCCATCTGAGTCACCCAAATGTCTCTGTCCCGTTGGCCATCCCTGCTCCAGCCCCATATTTATCTTGACACAGTGACAAATTCACTGCCACGTGGAACTCACCCTGGCACAGCTGAAGAATGCCGTTGGTGGACCTGTGACAATGGGACAAAGTGTCAGACAGGTACGTGCTTTGCCACAGACTCACTCTGCCCTTGGGTGAGCTGGCTAGCCTCTCTGAGCCTCAGTTTTCCCATCACTGTCATGGGCAGAGTCTTTCCCACTATGAAGGTTTGCTGTGCAATTTAAATGAAATAGTGGATGCTCTGAACCCAGGACAGAGTCTGGTGAAAGCTGAATCATTCAGGACTGACTCCTCCATTACACACGGTAGACAGAGGGTCCAGGGACCACAATCCTTGTAGGGGCCCATGCAAATGTTCTCATTTCTTTTAAAATTAAAAGCAGGATGTTAATACAGTCCAGTCCGAGTTATATTCCTTTTTATACCAATATAGTTGGAGAATATGATTTAAATTATTTTTAATGGAAGAAAGGCCCCTTAGGGGCAGATGGGGAAGTCATCAGGCAGCCCTGCAGACGGGCTGGTTCTCTTCTGCTGGGGAGCTGGCGGCAAGCTGGGGCCCCGCGGGGGCGCTCGATCAGTGTGACCTATATTTGCACAGCTTAACCTGCAACTCTGATCATTTGAGGCACCTCAAGACTTGACAGTCATACAGACAGTCCACAGTCAAGCCCTTTTCCAACTCACCTCATTTGCTTATTCTGGCAACAAGTATTTGCTGAGTGCCACTCTGAGCCAGGCGCGGGCCGGGTTCGGACACCGGTGCGGGGCAGTTGCAAGGTCTATGAACTTGAGAACATTACTTTACCTATGCGTGCCACCGATAACACGGGAGTAAAAGGGTGGTCAGAATTCAGACAGTTAATCCAGGTAAGGTTTTCGGAAGACGAGCCGGCAGGCAGTAAGCCCTCCATCACGGTAGCTCCAGTTACCACCACAGACGTGGCCCCTGCCCCTAGGGAGCCCACGAGGCACAGTCCATTAACAAGCTAGTGAATAAATGTGTTGCCCTTGGTGCTGCTCCTTTAGTCTTTGAAGGGAATGGAGGGGGCGAGTTGGACAATAACGAGAGGTCTTCTCAGATGGAGCAGCCGAGCAAGGCTTTGCTATGCCCGTTCAAAGGCCTTGGGAAGGAACCCGGGACGCCAGAGTGATGGAGCCCCTAGCAGTCCAGGGGCGGCCGCCAGGCCTGCACAGACGACAAGGCCTCCCCCACTGCCTGTTACACGAAAACTCAGAGCGCCCCCTGTAGGCAGGCATGGGAATTGTCCCCATTTTACAGAAGAGGCCGTTGAGACCCGAGGGAGGATGGGACAAGCCCAGAGTTCTCTGGAACCAGGCACAGTGGAAAACATCCCGGATAGAGAGGACTCGGACTCTCAGTCCAACACTGCCTCCAGGGAGGGCTCAGTAAAGTCGTCAGCCTGATTCTCCTGGTCTTGAAACTGAGGGTGATTATCCTCCCCTCTGGCAGATGCTGTGAGATTCTGAACAGACTCTGGGGAGTAAAGCGGAGATATTTCCCACCCACGTGCTATTCTTACCATCCCTAAAAGCAGCCCCCACCTCACCCTAGGACCAGCGATTTCCCTTAAAGACCATCTGCTAATCTATCAACCAGGAAATGTCTGCAGCTTCGTACATTTAGCGGCCTTTTCCCCTAGGCCACCTCCAGTAGCCCAAGTTCTCTAGATATTGCAAACCGGCTGTGCAAACGGGACTGTCTGGGATTCAGTCCTACAGTAACTTCCTTCAGCTCTGTGGGAGGGGCCGAAAAACAAGCTGAGGACACCTCCGCACCCCTCTGCCCGGCACCCACGCAGGCCACGGACTGCCTGCCCACCCCTCCCCCCGGCACCCAGTCAGGCCACGGGCTACCTGCCCTCCGCTCCCAGGCTTTCCACTTCCCCATCCACCCAACCAAGTCACTCTTGACATCCCCATTTCCTCTCCTTCCCATTCCCTTCTCCTACCAGGAGGGACCTTGTTAAAACCAAACCCAGTTGTGACACCCCCCCCCCCCGCCTCAGTCACCACCACCGTGCTTGAAGTTCTTCTGGGCTCGCCATTGTTCCTGAGATCCAGACTAATTCCTGACCACACCTCAGAGTCATGAGTGGTCTGGGGTCTCCCAACTTCTCCGGGTCTCACCTCCCCTCCTGCCACAGTGCCTTTGCACTGGTTCCTTCTGCCTGGAATATTCTTGCCACATATTCACCCTAATGAAATGTCACCTCCTCAGAGAGGTTCTCCCTGATTGCCTTGACTACAGGGAACCCCTGTCTCTCTTCAGCTCACTTCTTACTCTGCTTTTCTGCATAACTTTCATCACTACTTAACAGTATAGCCCCCCTTGTTTATTGTTTGCCCCTTGGTACAAGGGGGCACAGGGAGATGGGCATGGGGGCATTAAGACCTGCTCAGGTCTCCACCCAGCACATCCCTTCCTTCCCAAGCCAGGGGTGTGGTTCCAAATAGGTGGGTTTATCTTTTTCTATCCAAATGGATCGCTGTGGATGCTGATTCTCTGAGAGCATACATCCTCCTGTGAAAGCTTCTTAAGAAGTGGAGCTCAGATTTACTAGGGCAACTCTCTCATTTTGTTGATGGGAAACAGAGGCTCAGAGGGGTTGAGTGACTTGTACAAAGTCACTCAGGAACTTTAGAACCAGGGCACGCCCTTGTGGCCATGGCTGTACATGCTAATTCCCAGGGCTAAGTGGGAGTCCCTACTTGTGATGGGGGCCTGGCTTAGATTCTGGGCCTAAACCTTCCTGGATATAGTAGGCTAAATACTGGCCCCAAAGATGTCCACATCCTAACCCTCAGAACCTGGGAATACGTTACCTTACAGAGCAAAAGGGATTTTGCAGGGGTGATTTAATCTTGAGATAGGAGATTATCCTGCATTAGCTGAGTGGAGCTAATGTAATCATAAGGGTCTTTATTAGAGGGTGGCAGGAGGGTCAGGTGGAGCACCAGGTAGGAGTCAGGAGATGTGGTCAGGGAGAAAGACAGAGCCAGACAGAGAGACAGAGAGATTGGAAGATGCTGTGTTACAGGCTTTGAAAACAAAAGACGGGGTCATGAGCCAAGGAACACAGGCGGGCCTCTAGGAGCTGAAGAAGGCCTGGGAAACTGATTCGCCCCCCGGGCCTCTGCAAGAACGCAGCCCTGCTGGCACCTGGATTTTAGGACTTTGTAACCTGCATGTAAAATGGCCCAGATGAGTACCCGGCAGGGTCCAGCTGGAAATAGGTCAAGGAGGAGGGTTTATTTACAAAGGGGCTCATGACAAGGGTGTGGGCAGACTGCAGGGCGCCTGGGCTGGAGCAGCTGAACCATTACCACCCCTACCCTGACTGGAGGGAGGGAGAGGCTACTGAGGCCTGGAAAGAGAGAGAGTAGTGTTAGAACCATGCATTTTGATGACCTGGGTCAAAGGCCACAGCCAGCCCAAGGAAGCCAGGGGATGAGCGCTCCTCCTCCCTCCCCACCCGTCCTCTGATTTTCCGCCAGGATCTTCATTAGCTGAACCCAGGCAGGACCACAGGGCGTGGGATCCTGTTGATGTGTCCATGTAGATCAGCTTCCCAGACCCAGGGCAGGTGAAGGATGGAGATCCGTCTGGATGGTCAGACAGGATATATCCTGCATAGACCACCCCTAGACACCCCCAAGCTGAATTCATTCATTATCCCCTTTACACACAGGTTAAGGTCCAAACTCCCCTGGATACCCCCGGCCCCTCACTCCCTACACCTGTTCCCTTCCCACCCCTCCTCCAGAACCCACTCCTATACCCTGAAGCCCTAAGCCACCCCAAATCAGGAGGTCATGTCACCTCTCTGGGCCTTTGCCTGAGCTGTTTCCACACCCTCCCCACACCCACATTTGGGCAAAGCCCAGCAGAACAGTGAGAGGGCAGAGCCTGGAAATCAGGGCTCCAATTCTGTTCCTGCCACTTCCTAGCTGCAGGACTTGGGGAAGCCTGCTCTCCCAGCTGAGCCTCATTGTTTCACCTATAAAATGGGAAGAATTAGAGCCCATGTCGTGAAGCTGCTAGGAGGTCCAAATGAGGTAATGCTTCTAAAGCCGCTTGACACACAGGCCATCTTTAAGAGACAAATGGTTTACAATGCCATTCCTGACCGTCTGTAGCTCTAGTTACCAGGGCCTCCCCCCCAGCCCATTGCTCTGAGCCTCACTGAGCCTGTTACAGGCGGCTTTCTTGGGCATCTCCCTCAATGCGTCATGAGCTCCGAGCGAGAGTCGGTGTCCTCCGCATCCAGTGCATGGTAGACACTCGGTGAAAAATGAATAAGTGAATGAACCAGTGAATGAATGAATGGAGGCACGAACAAATGTGGGCACCATACAAAATGGGCCAGTCTGCCTGCCCCTCCACCTGAACAAAGGTTGAACTTCTTTCATCTCCATCTATAGCACTAAGTAGGGCATAGGGTGACCTCCCAGCGAAGCCCAGGCCAAGGTCACGGCAGGGGTGGGGGGGGGTAACAAGGGAAGCACTGGGGCAGGGAGCAGCGGCCAGCCCAGGCTCATTGGAAATGCAGAGAGAATCCCAGTGGCAGCCCACTTCTCTGGCAGGGAGTGCACGGGAAAAGACAAGAAAAATGAGCCCGCCACAATCTCATTTTCTGAGGCCTGCAAGTCAGCCAGGAAATAGCTATTATTCCATCGCACTGTCGGTATTAAGTTATTTCCTTCACTAAATACGGGAATGTTCATGAATATCTATTGAGTCCCAGGTACAAACACCTCCTGGCCGTGAGGCTCAGTCACTCTGCCTTTACATTTCTCCAACAACAGCCCTCAATCTTGCTCTGAAGTGAAAGACAATAGTATTTTAAATTGGTTAATAAATCTCGGGATTGATGCTCCTCGAAGGCCTGAGAACTTCGTCTCTATTACTCGAATAAAGGGGATCACATTTTAACCCCTGCCAGGCTGGGAATTTGGGAGAATGAGACCCTTCCTTTTCCCAGAGGGGCGGGATGGAGCTTCAGGACTCTGGGAAACAGGGAGCCCTCTGCACAGCCAGGAAATACCCGTCTTCTGGCCAGCTGGGGCCACTTGGACATCTTGGGCCACCTTGGTTTTGACGGGTTTGTGTCCAGCCAGTTCCGTGGATTGAAATTAAAGCGTCTTGGAAGTAAAGCTCCAGGGAGAATGTGGGTGTCTGGCATCCTTTTGAAAAGCACCGGGCAAAGCCAAGGATGGGGGTGCAGGTGGGGTATCGATCGTCATGTTTGGAAAATGATTCCAGGTCTTGATTTTTACTCCAACGTCTTCATGAGCACGGGTGACCTTGGGCATCCCCCTTGATGTGGAGAGGGCTTTGGAAAGCGCAGCTGATGGGAATGTGAAGTGAGATTAAAATGTTTCCCCCGTGTGGAGTTTCTTGCCCCCTGCTTCCTGCATCCATCCCAGCATCGTCAGAATCGTCCCATATCCCCAGTATCCAGCACAAGGCCTGGCCGCAGAGCAGCAGCTCAGAAAATGGTGGGAAGATGGGCTGGTTGTCCAACATTCCCGATGTATACATGTAAAAACGGACGCTCAGGATGGACAAATAGCTTGCTCAGCATCGTACAGTAACTGGCCTGTCAGGGACCCAGCCAAGTCACTGCTCCCACTGCACCCAGGCACTGAGCCGGTACTAGAGATTCAGATGGGGGGAAGAAATGGTGTGATTCTGATGCCTCTTCGACAGAGCTCAGCACCTCGGAGTGGGAAGGCAGAGAGCGCTCGAATTCCAGTATATCTGATCACCAGGAAGGCCATGGAGCAGGGCCATGGGTCAGCAGGGCTGGAGTGGTGGGCTCCAGCAGTGGGCTGCTCCTGGCCCTGTCTGCAGTCCCTGAAAAAGCAGGGAGGCGGGAGCGTGTGTCTGGGACCCTGGGAGGTCTTTGGGAGCAGGAAGTGTGCTTGATTTCAGACCCCAGGACCCCAGGACCCCAGCACGAGAGCTGGCTCCCTGCTGATGTCCAGTATTTCAGGGAGCTAGATGGGTAAAGGGTTCAGTGTTATAATAATGCTCCTTCTCGCATTCCCTGTGCCCCTCTATCAGAACTTCTTTTGCAACCCCACTCTGGAATTGGTGATTATCTCAAGTCAATAACCTACTAGTTCTGGCTAATATGAAACTCTGGCCAGAGGACACCATGCCCTAACCAGGTCACATATATCCCAGGCCTCCTCTCTGGTCCCTCTGACCCTGGTCTCCCTCTCAAACCTGTCCCTGCACAGCAGCCAGACAGACACTTTAAAAAAACACCAGGTGATCATGTCACTCCGTTGCCTGAAAGCTTTCAAGGCTCCTGCTGCTCTAAGGAGCCCGGACAGAGGTCCTGCCCACGGGATCCCTGTTTCCACGTCAGCCTCACCTTGCACCGTGTCTGCCCTCCCCTGCTACCAGCCACCAGGATGCCAGGCCTGTCCCCCAGATCTCCCCTGCATTCATGCTTTGCACACACTCTTCCTCCTCCAGGAGGGGCTTCTCCCCCTCACATCCCCCAATTCAGCACCCCCTTCACCCTTCAAGCTCCCATTCAAGTGCCAAAACTCAGAACAAGGGTGACCTCCTCCAAGAAGCTTCCCTGATCCCTAAGCTCCTCCGGGCTCCCCCCATGGCCTGAGCTTCCCCTGTTACAACACTTAATGCTGGGTCATGATTGTCTGTGTCTTTGTCTGTTTCTTGCCATCAGAATGGAACAATGGGAATGTCTCAGGTTCACATCTTATCCCAGCAGCATAAAGGTACCAGGAGTAATTGTAAGTGAAACTATTTCTGTTCACCCAGGCTGGTAGATTGATCGCAAAAAGGTGCCAATTCTCTTCCCTCTCTGAATCCACACCCTTTGCCATGTGACTTTGAAGCCCTTCCCATCAAAGGATAGAGACTCCTCCCCATCTTTAGAACCTGCACCTGCCAGGTGATTTGCTTTGGCCACTAGGCAGTGGCAGAAGTGACATCCTGCCAGTTCTGAGCTTGGGCCTGAAGAAGTCCTGCAGCTTCTGTTCCTTAGACCCCTGCCAGCCCCCAGGCAAGCAAGTCCAGGCTACCTGCTGGAGGGCATGCAACGTGCAGCCTGGTTAGCTCTCACACCCCAGCCCATAGCCAGGCAACAGCAGAACATGGGAGGGAGGCCATCCTAGATCAGCCAGCCTCCAGCGAATGAGCAAGCCCAGCTGGGTTCAGCCAAGCCTGGCTCAGATGAGCAGAACTATGCAGCTAAGCTATGAGCAAAAAAAAAAAAAAAAATGTCTTGGTATATGCTTGTTACAAAGCATTATTGTGGCAATGGATGACTGATGTATTCGCTGAACAGATTTTTCTTCCCTGTCTAGCTCCGGATGTAGCACACCACCAGTCCGGATCACTCCTGGAAACTGTCTCCCATCCATAGAACTCAGCATGCCACGGTGCCTTCAAGATGGGTCAAAGCACAGATCCTCCAGCTGCCTCTGATGGAGCAGGTGGAAGGTGCTCCCCAGCTGACCAAGTGACCCATTTCACAGGGAGGATGGAGGAGCCTACCCCCAGGCACTTCCAGAAGATCTCAGACTGGCAAAGGCCTGGGCCAGAATGCTGAACTCCATCTGGGGAATAAAGCCAGACACATCGCTCTTTTGGACAGCAATTTTTTTTTCATAATTGACAATTCTTAGCATATACTCCCCTTCTCTGCACAGAGTCTTCCTTTCATGTCACTCACGTCATTCAAGGGGAGGTGACTCCCCTTGAAAAGAGAACGCCAAAGAGACCTCTGCCTCCCTACCCTTAAATATTCCACTTGTTCCGAATTCCCCGAGGAGCTTCCTCGGCTCCACATATCAGGGGAAGAGAAAGGGGGAGAGGGGGAAGAAAACACCATATTCTCAGAACAGTTCTTTGTACCTGAGATTCTTTGGTTTGTATTAAAATATTCTCATCTTCCCATCATTTATGAACACTCCTGACAGGAAGAGGGTTCGCTTTGTCCCTGCTCCTCCATTCTAGAAATAAAACTAACAGTGTTGGGGCAGACATCTCCGGGAGGAAGAGGGTAACAGTCCAGAAACTTCCAGAGTGTCTGATTTGAGTGGCTTGGGAAAGGCTCAACACACTCATTTCCTAACCCTTCTTGTGAAGGAGGAGGCCCAGCGATAGGCACTTCTCCACCCATGATCTCATTGGGGTTTAGGAACAGTCCAGCCAGGCTAATATTATAATCATTATCATGCCCCTTTCTCAGAGGAAGACAGGGAGATTCCCAGGAGTGGAGTGACTTGTCAAGAGCCTGAGCTGGCCAAATACAGATCTAGAATTTAAATCCAGGTGCAACTGACTCCCCAGTGCTCTTACCAGTGAGAGGAGGAGTGCTCAGGGATGGCTGCCTGGAAGAGGCAGTGCTGAAACCAAGTCACAGAGCTGCTGGATTTCAGGGGGCAGAAAAGCATCCTACCTCATACCTCATATGCTCATTCTCTATAAGACCCTGAAGGGGGCAAGATACCCTAATTCATTTCAACATCATTTTTTTAAGTTCATCGGTCTGATATTTCCTCCCTTACCTAAAAATCTCTGCTGCTCCCCAAATCTGTGCTGAGCAAAGTTTAATCTCTTGAGCATGGCATTCAAGGTTCTTGATAATTTGCCCCAATCTACCTTTTCAGCTTTCTGCCTCATTACCACCACCACACATACATGATATCCTCAAAGATACTCCATGGGCTAGTCAAACAATACTTCACCTCTGGGTACATACTTCCTCCTCCACTTCCTGCAGTGCTAGACTCTGCCCAGCAAACTCCTACTCATCCCTCAGTGCCCAAGTCAAATGCCTCCTTGGCTCAGGAGCTTTTACTTGACCCTTTTATTGCCACAGTTCTTTGTGCCTGGCTCTGGTAGGAACCAGCACAGTACTGACTGGCCCACAGTGTCACATTTGTCCCTCCTACAGACAGTGAGCTTTGCAAGTGGAGGCCCAGGTATTATATTTCTCTGAATCCCCACAGCTTTAGCACAGGGTCTGGCTTTTCACCCAGTGGTCAGTAACCACAACTGCTGGTTGGATGAATAAGGGAATGAGTGAGTGGATGAATGAATGAATTGTAGGTTTTCAGGAGATGCCCATTGGGTGAACCGAGGCCCCTGTCACACACACACACACCGTAAAGAAGTCTGCCTCAAGTCGTCACACATACCCAGTGCTCGATTAGCACCTTAGATGGCGTGCACGGGACATCACTCTTCTCACTTAAAATTGCTTGTTTTGGAGAGAATTAAAACAAATAGACAAGCAAAAATAAGGCCTGGCAGGTGGCCTGACCCCTCGGCCCCACTGGAGGAAAATAGACTTGCGGCTTCTCTAAGAAGCATTCAGGGCCTGGCTCTGTCTCCTACTAGCTCCAAGTCCCAGATAAATCTTTTTTTGACAGGTGGCCTGTCTCACCTCATATCCTCCCTGAGAGCAGGAATGGGGGGTTTTCAGGCCCAAAACCCAGTTGAGGAGCTGAGACCAGGGAGAGAGTGTTGATAAAATGGTAAAATAGCAGCATGGGCGTAAGCACGGGGGCCGTGTCTTTTGTGCCGAATGTCCAGGTCTGGGGAGTCCTGTGGAAATAAGGTGCATGGACCCAGAAGGCCTCAGGTCTGTCTCACCACTGCCATTCCTTCCCTGGGGACCACAGCCAAGCCTCTTGGCCTCTCTGGACCTCAGCTTTCTAGCCACAAAATGGGAGGGGGGGTGACAACGAGCTGCTCCTTGGGAGCCTCCGTGTGTCTGAAAATGTGCTCTCCGCTTGGTGTCTAATGCAATCCTGTAACAGGGGGCGGGCAGAGACCACAGTCACACACGAGAGACTGAAACCCACAGAGGGGAGGCGACTTGTCCAGGGCCACACAACCAAGCACAAAAGCAAGAATCTGTTCCAGGCCGTCTGACTCCAGAACACACTCATTTCTACGGTGCATCCTGGCTGGACCACGTCGTGGAGGAATATCCCTGCCTTTCGCAGCCACTGGTCCTCGGGAACCACAGCTCCCCCAGGAACCAGCACAGGTCCCTCCACTCCTGACAGAGAAACTTGGAAAACTTGACGCAGCCTCTTCAGGTGCCTTTGAGCTACATGAGAGTGAGAACCTGAGGGTGAATGGGGAGGGCTAGGATGAAGGGAGAAAGCCAACCCATGACCAGACCTAGAAATGAAGAATCCAGGCATGGAGCCAGACCCCAAGTTCATATTCTGACTGTGACCTCTGCGAGCTGTGTGTTCTGGGGCAGTAACTTCCCCTCTCTGGGCCCAGCTTCCTCATCTGCAAAATGGGGATGGTAATACTTCCCCTCCACGGGCTGGGGTCATCCTTAATGAGACAGCTCATGCACAACAGCCCAGGGACTGGCACATAAGAAGCCAGAGTGTTACTACAATAAGAAAGGGGGAAAGTGAACAAGAGAGAATATGAGAACTGCTTGTCTGCTTCAGCTTCCAAGCCTGTGCCTCTCTCTCTGCAGCCGTGCTGTCCAACACGGTAGCCATGAACTACATGGGGCCACTGAGCCCAAGAAAGGGGCGGATCTGAACCGTGCTGTAAGCGTTAAGTGTAAAATACCCTTAGGATGAAAACAAAGGCTAAAAAGCTCATTACTAATCATTCAGATTGATTCCATACTGAAATGGTTAAGTTTGGTATATAGGTTTCATAAAATACATTATTAAAATTAATTTCACCTGTTTGTTTTCACTTTTTTAAATGAGTCTACTAAGAAAGTCTAAAATCACACTGTGTCTCACATTACATTTGTGTTGGGTAGCACTGCCTAGATCACTAAAAACAAAATTGTCTACCTTTCAGAACTGGATTCTGAGTTCAATCGCTCCTGGCTGTGTGAACTTGAGCCAGCTGCTTGCCCTCTCTGAGCCTTCGTTCCCACGTGTGTAAAATGAGGCTTGTCCTTTGAGGAGATTTGGTAGGGCCAGATCATTATATCTGCAGCATCCAGCACACACTTGATGCATACGAGCCTCCTTTCTCTCTCATGGCCCGGTTCTGGTTGTGCCCCAGGACAGCCCTTGCCCCAGCAGGAAGCCCAAAGGAGAGTCCACTGCGGTCTCTCTGGCTTGTAAGTCTCAGGCAAGATCTCAGACCCATCCCTAGAACCAGGCAAGGCATTCCCTGATGTGGTCAATCACAAAATATCAGCCAAGATTCTTCCCACTGTGATGTGCCCACCTCGTCTGGACCACCAGTATACAAGGGCTCCTGCATCCCTTGCCCAGTGTCGACCCCCCTCATTCACAAAGCTGTGGAAGTAAGGAAGCAGGTGGGAGAGGACAGACTTAGCCTGGCCCTCCCTGGATCCCCTGGTGTTCCGCTGCTTCCAGGGCTCTAAGCAGGTGTGTACACCCTGCTGGGAGACTTAGCCATTTCCTGCCAAGGTTTTAGGGGCTGGAGGGCTGGCCTCTGCGCAGGGAGCAGCCGGGTGTTGAGGAGAGGCAGAAAGACAAGGCTCTGCTGCTTTGCATCCCTGAGAGCTGAGGACACCTGCTGTCTGCCCTGGCAGGGAGGGGAGGTAACAGAATGTTCCCAGGCAAGATGGAAATTTGCTGCCTCGAGTAAGAGAACAGGGGTTGTGATCCCCTAAGGACATGCTTGCCAAGAAGTCCCAGTTATTCTTTATCCCACTGTCCCACCTAAAACATCCTCACCTGCTGCCTGCTAACCCAGAATGAGCTGAGAGTGGGAAACAGGACACCGAGGTCTGATTCTAGCCCTCCTCCCAACTCATGGGGTGTCCTGTGTGATCCTGAGCAGGTTCATAGCCTCTTTGGGACTCGGTGAGTGGAAATCACCCTCTTGTACATCAGACAGCATGTGGGATTTGAATGCGGCAGGTGCTAACGTTTGCCAGCTGGTAACTTTGTGCAAGTGACTACATACACCTCTCCCAGCCTCAATTTCCCCATCTGGGAGATGAGGATATTAATACATATCTGCCTTACAGTGTGGTTTAAATTTAAATGGTGTACTTTTTTATAAGGTGCTTAGCACAGTGCCCGGCACTCAGCAAATATTCATGAAATGGTTACTATCAGTGGTGGGCTGGTAAACCAGTTCTGGGGCCAGTGCTGGGGTTGGGTGGGCAGGGGTGGATTGGAAGGAGCGAAGATTTATAGCACTGGCCTATTTCTATGGTGCCAATACTTCCATCAGGACTGATTTCAAGCCAGTGGTTTTAACAACTGGTTTCAAAACTCCTGAATATTTAACAATCAGCCCAAGTGAACCGGTATGAGCCAGCTTCAACTCCACAGGGTCACCCATTATTGTTGTTAGCATTATTATTACTATTCACCCAAGCAGCTTTGTTTTTTGGCTTTTCCTTTCATATGTATCTACCTAAGACTTCAGTCCAGCATTGGATTCTGCAGGCTAAAAATAGTTCAAAAGCCATCCAAGCAAATGTTCCAGTAAGATCTTCTCCGGCTGTGAATAACATCCCAGAAGTTCTGTGCCCAAGTCCTCCACCTCAGAAACAATGCCCCAGACTCCCTCCAAGACTCGGGATCCTGCCCCGTGCTGCCTTCTCCCTCATAGCCCCACGCTGGGTAAGTCAGAAAATGCACACAGAAAGGGGGGCACAAAAGGACTAAGAAATGAGATTCTGCCCTGACATTCTAGCTGTGTGGCCTCAGACAAGTCATGTGACCTCTCAGAGCCTCAGTTTTCTCATCTCACTCACAGACTGATTAATGAGATAATGTGTGTGGAATATATTTGAAATGCCCTTTATAGAGCAATGCTCAGTAGAACAGAGCTATTACTAAGACTACTACTAATAACACAACCACAAGGTCCAGAGCCCTGCCTCTCTGCAGAGGGTCTCTGGGGGCTCCCGGGCCTCCCACAAGTTACGCAAGTAGAACCACAGAGACAGGCCCTTGGATCCGAGCCCCCTCCCTCTGATCCCCTCCCCACCGCTTCACTTCCATCCCCAACCCAGAACTAATTTATTTATTTCCTTCTGAATCTTCAAAGTCTATCAAGCTGTGGAGTGGCTAGATAGATTTTTTAATTAATTGATGCAGAATCAATGAAGAAGTGACCGTTTGGGCACTGGCTGAGTGGGGAGCTACCTCAGCCTTGGGAAATAAATGGATGGCTTTGGGCAGGGCGGGGGGGGCGGCAGGGGGCATACTTTATTTTTTTATTTTTTTTATTTTTTACAATTTATTTTATTTTAGTATCATTAACCTACAATTACATGAGCAATATTGTGATGATTAAACTACCCCCTTCATCAGGTCCCCCCCACCAACCCTATTACAGTCACTGTCCATCAGCGTAGTGAGATGAGAATCACTACTTGAGGGACATACTTTATTGAGCTGTCGTTGGGCTGCGGACACGAAGACCGGGGAGGCCCAGCACCCACCGTGGGACACAGGATGGAGAAGTGAAAGGTGGTCAACGCTCCCCCAGAGTCCAGGAGCTCAGAGCTACGGCCCCAACACCCCCACTTACCAGCTGTGCAGCCTTGGACAAGTCACCACACCTCTCTGAGCCTCAGTTGCCTACGAGGGTTGCCGTGAGAATTCAGTTCTCACGCATGCTCAGCATCGACGAACCTTAGCGCTATGCTAAGTGAAAGCAGCCAGACAAGGGACAAATATGTTATGATTCTATTTATGCGAAATACCTGGAAGAAGCAAATTCATAGACTCAGAAAGTAGTATAGAGGCTCCCAGGACTGAGGGAGGAGGGATTGGGGAGGTGCAGTGCTTAGAGTTAGAGTTTGTTTGGGATGACGAAGAAGCTTTGCAACAAGACAGCAATGACAGCTGCGTAACATTGTGAATATACTTAACCCTCACAAATTGCACACCTAAAAATGGTTAAAATGGTAAGTTTTACGGTATGTATATTTTAAGAATAAAAAACAAAGAAGGTATGCTATGTGCTTGGCACTCCCTGGCTTCTATAAAGTGCTCACTAAATATGCATGATTTTTTTTTAATCACTGGGGTGAAGTGGCATTTTCACAGATATGATAGACTGCAAAATACGAGCAAATATTCTTTGCGTCCCTATGTGCACACCTTTTGCAAAGGGTCTACGCCCCACCCTTGAATCGGGGTTGGGCCACGTGACTTGCTTTGGCCAATGCATTCGCTTCCCTTGGGTGCTGCAAGTCTGTAAATTACCACAGACTTGGTGGCTTACAACAACGCATTTTTATTCTTCTGTATTTCTAGAGATCAGAAGTCTGAAATGAGCTTTAGGGCAAAGCTGCTTCCTTCTGGAGTCCTAAAAGGAGAACGCATGTCCTCACCTTTTTCAGCTTCTAGTGGGCCCCTTTATTCCTTGTCACATGATCCCTTCCTCCATCTCCAAAATCCATTCATCTAACCCCGACTTCCATCCTCACACTGCCTTCTTCTCTTCTGTAGTGTCTCTCTGCTTCCTCCCTTGTGATGAAAACAGGCCCGCCCCATGATTCAGAATCATCTCCCCATCTCAAGATCCTTAACCACATGTGCAAAGTCCCTTTTGCCATATAAGGTCACATCTTCACAAACTCCAGGGATTAGGACCTGGATATTAGAGGAAGGGGTGGGGAGACATAATTCAGTCTACAATAACCAGTGAGTAAAAATGTGACAGACAGTAGAAGCTTGAAAAGTACCGTGCTATTGGGCTAGTCCTCTTTGGCTGTGCTGGGAACGCTTCCACCACCAAGAGTGGAAAATGAGAGACCCATGGCCCACTCACCTCTGGCACCCCAGCCAACAGCCAGCCAACCCCCAGTGGGGGAGCCACCCGCTGGCCAGCAGTCCAACTCATGTGAGCCCAGCTAGGACCACCAGAAGAACATTCCAGACGAGCCCAGTTCAAATTGCCAACCGGCAGAATCCTGAGTTAAATAAGCTGTTCTTGGTTTAAGCCACTGAATTTCAGATAGGTTGCTACACAGCAAATGCCAAGTGAATCACCAAACAACCATTGAGAAGGCGAGGGAAGAAAACACCTATTAAACCCCTACTGTGCTCAAGGTTCCTTTCTCACATGATCACATTGGGCCCCCCACAAATTCCTCACAGGTGGGCATTGATTATACCCACACTACAGAAAAGGAAACTGAGGCCCATACAGGGGAAGCAACTGGCTTAAAACCACATGGCTAGGAGTTTGTGGCCTCAGGGGTCAACTTCAGGCCTGCCTGACCCCAGTGCCCTTAGTCTTGCAACAGCTCCCCGCTGCTCTTAAATCATGCTGAGTTAGCAGGTTCATGAGTGTGGCTGGCTTGCTCTTCCCCACTCACCCCTCCAACAAAATTCCACCAGATATCACCCAGCCAGCCAGCCAGCCATTCAGTGGTTATCTGTGGAGGCAGGAAAGCAAAGCATTTCAATTCAGCTCAAAGCATTCGGACTCTGGTATCCACATCAAATTCCAGCTCTGCCTCTTCCTGGCTGTGTGACCTTCGACAAGCCAGTTCCCCTCTCTGAGCCTCAGCTTCCTTGTCAGTAATATGAGGAACACAATCATGGCTACTTCACTGCCTGCTTTGCAGGTGAAATGAGGAAAGGCATGGAAAGCACAGAGCGCCACGCCTGGCATGTAGTACCCACTCAGTGCCTGCTAGCTGGTGTACAACGGCCATTAACCTTGAACCCACACTCAAGAGACCCTGGCAGACCAAGAAGAGGCCAGGGCTGTCTGACACAGGCAGGGCCTCCTACCGAGTGAACTGGGTAGTGCCGAGCCATTTCAGAACTGGCTTCTTTTCACTTGCTGCTTTTTTTTGGACAACCGGAAGACATCACAAAGCAACAGAAAGAAGAATCGGTCCTGATGTGGGACACCAGGGCCCCCAGCTCTTCCCCTGACACCCTGTACGCCCTCCCCTTGCTGGGCTCTCAGCTTTCCCATCTGTAACATGAGGGGATGAACTTCCAGACTATGTCACCTCTCTCTGCCATTCTGTCACCTTAGGAATGTGAGCTTTTTCTCCCCCTTCAGCCTCCTCTGACATCAGAACGGGCTTCCCAACTGAAATACATTCGGGGCCAAGCAGGTTTTGATAATCGGAGGAGCCCTGTTATTTATTGATGATTCCACCCGCCGCCTTCTACAGCCCATGATAAATTTGCATTGGGAACTGGATTCAAAAAGAGAAAGGGAGAAAAAAGAAAAAAAGGAGAGAAAGAGGGCTGTCTTTGAAGTGAATGACATGAATTATTTCAACCTAACTTACTAATTAAGACCTCATTAGCAGCCCAAATTTGTGATAGATCAGCAGAGGACTTGGCACAATGGTTTAATTTAATGATTTCTTGCATTACTTTGTTAATCATCTTTAGTCTGATTTAATTTATGCCAATGTGACTGTCCTAATTTCTAATTAAGGCATTGATGGCAGGACGGCCGCCATAGCATAAGAATTTCAATCAAGGCTGATACAAAAGCAGATAGTCGTTTTTAAGGCCCGTGAGATGGCAATTTGCTAAACCCACTGCTTATTGTTTTATTCCCCAGAAAGGTTGGGGAGGGTCTGGTCTTCGTCTGGGGCAGATGGTTTCTCTCTAATCACAGACCTTTACAATCATCGATTTTTTTTTTTTAAAGGATCTGAAAAAGACCTTGGAGATTAACTAAACCAGCCTCCTCATTTCAGGCATGAGGCAACAGGGGCCAGAGAGGGTGAGGCGCTCATCCAAGGTCACACAGCAAGTCAGCAAGGCGACAGTAAGAAGACCCCAGGTTCTAGTTCTCCTCCACGGCCTGCCATTGGCAGGACCCACAAGGCAGGTGGCGGCTTCCCCAGGGGTTGGAGTTGCTTGGGATTTGGGTCAGTGAATTTAAATTCCATAATAATTCCAGTAACTCCTGATACTTAAGCAGTAGGCTCTGAGCCTGAAATTCAAGGCACATTTTTCTCAAATCCACAAGCCCACCCCCCATGTGGGTATCATAACTCCTGCCCGTCCCCCCCACTCCCATTTTACAGACGAGGAAACAGAAGCTCAGGGAAGTAGAATGCCCTCCCAGGTTCCCAGAGCAAAGAAGTCACATTAGAACCCAGGTCTGTCTGACACCCAAGTCCATGCTCTTAACATTGCTCTGGGCTGCTTCTCAAGGTCACCATTGGGTGTCCAGAGGAATTTTCATTAATATTGTAGCTGTTGTGTATTTAGGGATGACCATGTGCCCGGTGCTGTGTTAAGCGCTTCACGTGAGAATCCCATTTGATCCTCACAACATCCTATGAAGTAGACATCATGCTTACCTCGAATGATACAAAGAGAAGCCAAGGATCAGAAAGATTCTGTGAACGGCCCAAGGTTGCACAGCACTGAAGCAACCATTCTCCTCTGCCTTTTCCTCACTCCAAAACCTCCTTCACCCCACCTCTTCCCTGAACATTTTGAACTTGGCTGGACTGGAACATCTGGGCTTTGCCTGCCCGGGGCCCCAGAATATGCCCTCAGGCTGCTTTCATGAGACAGAGCGAACCTTACCCACGGGAAGAGCAAAGAGCCAATGGCAGGGTTCCCAGACTTGCATCCCAGGGCTACTACACATTTGCAAATCTTTCTCTTCCCCGGGCTTCAGTTTCCCCATATGCAAAACAGAGGACTTGAAAAGTGGTCTTCCAGCATGGTTGCACATTGAAATCACTGGGGATTACGAAAAAAAAAAAAAAAGCCTCATGTTTGCACCCCACCCCAGACCTGATGAATAAGAATCTCTGGGACAAGGTCCAGGACTCAAGACGGTAACCAGCATCCTTGGTGATTCTGATTTACACCCATATATTTGAGAACCACCAGACTAAATGATTCCTACTGGTCCCTTCGACCTCAAATAGACAAAAATTCTTGACGTTGCTTCTCAAAGCATTCCCTCCCCTCCCCTCCTCCTTAGCACAGTGAATAGTACCCAGATGCCCCCACCCAACACGGGGAGCGCCCTTGATTCCTCTCCCCCTCTCTCCTGACATCTAATCCATCAGCATGTCCTGTCAGCTCGACCTCCACACACATCCTGGAGTGTCGACTTCCCTCTCTCCCCTTGTCCCACCCCGGTTCCCCAGGGCCAGCCTGGCCCCTGCAGTCCATTCCCCTCCCAGCGCCTCTGTGACCTTGGCAAATGTAAATCTGACCATCTCTCTCTCCTGAGTCTAACTGTCCGATGCTGTCCCATCACACCTAGATTTAGACCCAAACCCTTTTGCTTGGTTTGTAAAGCCTGTCGTGACCTGGTACCCCCCTCTTCCCATTACTGTCCTAGCACACTCCACTTCTGCCCCGTTAGCTTCCACTCTATTCCGTGAACAAGCCAAGCTCAGGCAACCTCAGAGCCTTTGCACCTGCTGTTCCCGCAGCCTGGAAGTCAGTGCCCCAGACTCGTTCATGGCTACCTCCTTCTCACCCTGCCCCCTGACTTTCCAATCTAAAGGAACTCTGCCCGAGTCTTCCCCCACCCCGACAGTCTGCTTTATTCGCCTCCTGGCACAGATCACTATTTGCAATAAAGTTATTTTTCTTTTGTCCATTTTTCTTTTGTCCCAGTGATGTGATATATTAAGAAATATATATTTGGTCTTTGTTCCAAGTTCCTGGCACAGAAAAAGCCTAAAACCCTCAGAATTTCCTGAATGACAGGAGTGAGTGGAATGTCTTTTGTTATTTGTAGTAATTCCTTTGCAACCACCCCTAAGTTTATGTTAATGAGGTGACTTTTGGAAAGCCCCTGAGGATGGGGGCTGCTTGCCAGGTGAACCAACCACAGGATTAGAGAGTTGGGGCTTCCAGTCCCACACCTCCCCTCCCACCGCACCCCACAACCTCTGGGGAAGGGAGGGGGCTGGAGATGAGAACAATTGCCAATGGTCACTTAATCAACCATGCCTACATAATGACGCCTCCATAAACAAACAAAAGGAAAGCAGTACCGTGAGCTTCCCGGATTGGTGAGCATATCAAGGTGCCAGGAGGATGGCACAGCCGGAGAGGTCGTGGAAGCTGGGTGCCCCTTGCCCATACCTTGCCCTACACATCTCTTCCATTGGCTGTTCCTGAGTTGTGCCCTTTATAATGAACCGGTAATAGTAAGTAAAGCACTTTCCTGAGTTCTGTGAGCTGTTCCAGCAAAGTATTGACCCCGGGGAGGGGGTCTTGGGAATGTCTGATTTATAGGAGTTCGTCAGAAGTGCAGGAGAACTGGGCTTGTGATGGGTGTCTGAAGTGCGGGACAGGCTATGGGACTGAGCTTTTAACCGGCGGGGTCTGTATGAACCCCAGGCAAGCAGTGTTGGAACTGAAGGACGGGTCTCAAGGTTGGAATCCAGAATTGAAGAATTGGCTAGTGTGGGGGAAAAAAACCCACACATTTTGTGTCAAATACGTGTGAGTAGTAAAAGAAAAAGTGTGAGGTTTTTTTTTCCCTTTTAATTGGTATATGCAACAGAAGCAGAGAAAAAGAGTTTTTTTCATTTTACCCCCACTAGGATGTCACCTGCAGGGAAACAGAGACCCTACCTGTCTGGGGCACCACAGCGCCCCTACTGTGCAGGGCCTAACCTGCAGCATGCCCCCCAAAAATACTCATGAGACAAACAAATGACTGAAGGGTGACATCCGTGACCCCGGAAGAGCTGTGATCGGAACCCCAGTCCTTGGAGATGTCCTCGAAGAGAAACCCTAAAGAAAGGACACCCTGGGGCCGTTAGGGCACAGGACAGCCTCAGACCACAATAAGGAGTCAATGATTCCTCTGTCCTAGAGATTCAGTCTCCACTATGCCCTTGAGCATGATCCCAGGGAATTAAAAAGTTTGAAAGAAAGCGTATCCGCTAATGTGCAACATTTATGTTAGTCAATATAGATTTATTTGATGCAATAAATGACATAATTGGACTTTTATTTCCATAATATATTTTTCCAAGATAACTAATATTTTGAGTACCCGTGGCCTACTGATGTCTCCTGAATGAACATATTTCCTGTATTATTACTCTTATATAAAACTGACATTTAAACAGTTTAATAAATGAGCAGTTGTTTGACTTGTATCAGTTTCAATACATTCCGGGATATTCATAAAGTATATTTCATAAGCCAGCTCAATAGACCGTGCCGTAAAAAATTCAATGATTTATTAGCAATACACTTGCTCTTAGTTAGGACAGATACTCAAAATGCCATTAGGGTTAAAATAATAATCAATCAAACTAATTAGACCCTATTTTTCATATGCAAATATAATTAAGCATACATTTCTCTGTAACTTCCAAGAGAATTATTGAAGCTCAACCTCGTCTGAGGAGCCCCTCACTTGAGTTAATGAAATGACAGTGTCTCAAATTGGATACGCAAACAGAATTGATGCACCTTTCTAGGCTTTGAGGATCAGAGGGGCCTGGGAAGGGAGAGAAGGGACTAGAGAAGAAGACCACCTTATACACCTGAGTCTATTCTTTTTCTCGATTCTGATTGGGAAAGTTTCAAGAGAATTTGAGCAAAGAAGACAGATCCAGTATGGCACCAGGGGCAAGAACATGGGCTCTGAATTCACACTGCTGTGTTCAAATCCTAGCCTCACTAACAGAACGGACCTTCGGCAAGTTACCCTCCCTCTGTGCCCCAGTTTCTCTATCTGGGAACTGGCAGTGATGACAGCAGCAGTGTATGTACACCTTGAGGTCTGCAGGAAGGAGTAAGCGTGTGCCTAGCCCATAGCAAGAGCGCAACAAACAGGAGCTGTTTTTATCCGGGAAGCTGTGTATTTGCCCCTCAGCTTCCTCTGCAAGACCTCTCAGCCGTTCACTGGCTGGGTGAGCCTGGAAAAATCTCCTCCCCTCTCTCTAGACAGTCAGGGAGGTAGTCTAGATGATTCTGGAGGTCAGAGGTCACAGTTGAGGAGGCTGGAGAATGGTCACCCCTAACCATTCTTTCTGTCTCTGTGTGGGATTAATTCACAAAGCCTATGGCATCCAAGGAATGAGGCCAAAAGGGCAGAGGAAACCAGATGCAGTCAGAGCAGAAAGCCAGAGCATCTAGGACTGGTCTCTACAAATAAACCAGCACCGGGGAGTAGGAGAAGATTCTAGACTTCTTTTGGTTCTGGCCACATGTTCATGGTATTAGTTAAGGCCAGGGTCTGCTTTTTATAAAGGGCCAGATAATAGAATATTTTAGGATTTGCAGACTCTACGATCTCTGTTGCAACTACACAACTCTGCTGCTACATCATGAAAGGAGCCATAGACTGTGTTCCAATAAAACTTAATTCACAGACACAGGTGTCAGGAGGTTTGGGCTCAGGGGCTAAGGTAGTGTCAGCTGATGTCACAAACCCCAAAATAGGCACTCCTTAACTGTGATAGATGTCTATTTCCAGCTCTTGCAAAATCCAGTACAGACATTTGTGATTAGGCAACGCCCCAGAGTGACTTTCTTCCAAGAGGTAGTAGCGACCCAGGTTCTCACCATATTGTGGCTCCTCCACCCTCAATTCAGGCTCTCCAAGCTCACCCGACCTGAATTAAATCAGCCGAAGGGAAAGAGCACAGAAGACCCCACCTGCGAGGGTTTGTGGACAGGACATCTCCTCCGCTCACGTTGTACTGGAACGTGGTCTCACGGTCCCTCCAGCTGCAAGGGAGGCTGGGAGATGGATCTGGGCCATATGACCTGGAAGAAGACAAAACAGATTTGGAGAAGAGAGAACCATCTCTGCCAGAGGAGGGAGAAGAACCTCAGCTTCTCTGGATATAACAGAATGCACGCACCTCTTCCATCCTGTCTTTCTGGTTAAACTGGCCATCCTGACAAATATCACAACTATTCTCTTGGAGGTACTTCCCTCAAGACTTCCATGGTGATGTGCCCTATTCTCCATATCCCCTCCCCATGTTTACCCGTTAGATCCTCCCCCATTTATCTGTCTGTCCTCCTAGGCGGGGTCTCTTCTTTTTGAGGACAGGGTCAGATCTGTCTGGCTCACTACTGTGTCTGTCTTCACATTGGCCACATGGGAGAAGCTCAAGAAAAATTAATAGATGTCAGAATAGATGAATCTAAGATGAATTCTGGTGATCAAGCACATGTAAAATCGGGCTAACAAAAAAAAAAACCCAGAAAATAATTAAAAGGAGCAAAGAAATTGATGTGGCATATCCCTGGGAGAAAGTCCAAGGAATTCCAGGAAGAAAGAAGATCTGGAAAGTTCAGGAGATCCCAGAGTGACAAGTAACCACATGCTACAGCCCCTTAGACCTAAAATATATGAATGTGTCCGGGTGTGTGTGTGCATGTGAGTGCACCTAACTGTGTGTGTGAGTCAGTCTCTTACTTGGCCTGATTTTCCGGCCTTTCCTTTCCTCCTCAGGTGAGAACAAGCAGGGTTCTCCGGAGAAGAGAAAGATAATTACGCCCATGGGTGGAGAGCAAACTCAGCATTTTTCGCTAAAAAAAAAAAAAAAGCTGTGAGTCTGCCAAGGGACATCTGTGGCCAGAAACCTGGCTTCAGCCACAAGATATATTTTCAGCCTTGGTGAGGAGGAATGAGTTGGTTAGGGCTTCTGCGGCAACAGCCTTTTTAAAAAAATCATTTCAAAATTAAATTAAATGCTATTAAATTAGCAAAAGTGCCAGGGGAGCCTGGGAAGAGAGTCGCGCAGAAAAATGGCCCAGGCTGGGCATCTGAAAATCACGGAGATGTCAGATTCCTGGGCTGGAAGGGGCTCCAGAGGTTCCCCCGCTGGTTTTCTGGCTCCTAACCATGCCCCGAACCCAGATTAACCTGGGAGTTCTCACAAAGCACAGAGCAGGGCACATGCTCTCACAGAGAATCGGGCTCTGCAGGTCTGGACTGGGGCTTTGTCTCTTAGGAAAGCTTCAAGGAGGTCATTCTGACACACAGACGCGCCCAATTACAAAGCATACATATACCCCAGTTTCTCCTGACAAGTTCCTGGAATAGCACAGAAGGAATGAGAGGTTTCTCAGTCCTAATACAGTCTCCCTTCCCCCGGCAGGGTTCCAAGGAAGGAGAGGGGGGCTTTCCCACCCTCTGACCCTCCCTGAGGCATTCAGCAAGCGTTCAGCATGCAGCCCTTCTGGTCCAGGGGCTACACTGGGCTCTGGACACCCAGTGGTGGTGGAGACCCAGCCCATAATAAACAAGATGATTTCAGCTACTGATAAATGCTGTGATGGAAACGAAACAGGAGGATGAGACAGTGACAAGAGGGAGGTCACTTTTGCTGAGGCAGTCAGAACAGCTGCTTGGAGGTGGTGTCATTTGCCCCAAGAGGTGAACAAGTAAAGACAAGGATGAGTAACAAGGGACATCACAGGAATGTCTAATGGGGAGGCGGACAGGGCAGGAGCTTAGGAGTGGGGGTCCAGGGAAGATGTCCCTAAGAAGCAATCTTTGAGCTAAGAACAGAAAGATAGGTCAGACTCCATCAGCAGGAGAAGGGGCTGGGACAGGCTCCATCCATTCATTCAACCTTGCAGCAAATCCCTACCAAAGACCTACTCTGCACCAAGCACTGGGCTGAGTGATGAAATTGCACAGTGATCAAGACAGTGACTGCCCCTTTCGAAGAGGACGGCAGACCCTGAATGTGGGACTGCAGTAAAGCTGAGTTTCTCAGTCTCGCTGCTGGGGGTATCTGGGGCTGATCATTCTTTGGGGGAAGCTGCCCCGTGCCCTGTACCATGTTGAGCAGCGTTCCTGGCCTCCACCCACCAGATGCCAGGAGTACCACCCAGTTTCAACAACCAAAAATGTCTCCAGACATTGCCACGTGTTCAGTGGGGGCAAAATCACCCCCAACGAGGATTAGAACCACTGTGCCTGAGTGTGATGAGAGGGAGAGAGGAGAGTGGTGTAATATGTTTAAGGAGAGGTAGAGCTTTGGAAAGCACTTACCTAATCCAGACCCTAAAATACTCCCAGCTCCAGAGGCTGTGTGGCACATTTCTGCAAACCCAGTAGACACCCCCGACGCCCCTCATTTCAGCAAAGAATCATGTGTGGGGGTTTACATGGAGAGGCCAGGTGCAGAAGTTGTGGGGAGGCAGCAGTGTGCGGGTAGCTGAGGGACACTTGGAAGGTGATTGTGTTTCTTCCCACTGTGTTTTAAAACCCCCTCTCCCAGCTGGGTGCCAGCCGGTCTGCCCAGGCGGTCCAGAAAAGGGTTAACCAGTGATGTTTATTTATGAACTTGGCCTATTACTGTAGCGTAATTTGAATACAGTGCCTATGAGGTTTTTTATTGCCTGCTATAATTTCATTTTTAAAGCTCTCCCTATGCCATACTTTAAAAATGATATCTCAAACAAGAAATAAATTCTGTTTTGCAGCTGTGTTAACTATATTTACCCATGGGACACACTATTTTGTCCTTGACACAAAGCCCTGGGGATTTCGCCGGGAACCGCTTTGGCAGCTTTCTCTCGCTCTCTCCCCCCACCGCAGGGAGGACGCTGTGGCTACGCCTCGTGACACCCCACAGGGCCCCAGCTGCAGCCCAGGGATGCTCGAGTCCAGGACAGAGGAGGGCTGAGAAGCGTCCAGTCTGGGAGTGACCTCACCTTTCAGCAGCCAGGGATGTGGATGTGGACCACCCCTGAGCCCTTTAGGGCCTTTAGAGTATAAAATAGGGCATTGGGCAGACCACTGTCACCACGCCATGCCCACCACCTCCTTATCCCTCCTTGGCAACAGCTGGAAGCCTGCTGGATCTCTCTCTCCTCCTGTCCTGCACTCCTGGAGTCTGTGATGGAGCCTAGATAATTTCTCGGTCTGCAGAATGATGGCTCAGTAATCTAAGTCAGCCGGCTTCCATAACTTTAAGCTTTCCTATCCCCTCAGGGGGAAGAAAATATTGCAGGGCCCAGTTGGCAGTAACAATAGCTTACATTTATGGAGCTCTTACTCTTTGCCAGATCCTGTGCTAAGACCGGATGTAAGCATGTTTGATGCTGACAGCAGCCCTCAGAGAATGCATGACTCTCCCCATTTCACAGATGAGGAAACTGAGGCTCGGTGAGTCAGAGGGAATGCCCACTCCAGTGAGCCCAGGGGGACAGGAGAGGACACTGTAAGAGACACCATCCTCAGGCCTGCATCCCCAGGTGCCCCAAATTAGCTCATCAGAGGAGCCCCATTGGAAGGGCAAGTTTTGATAGAAGAGGGAAAAGATTGGGACACAGGGCAGCCTGTTGGATGAAGATACCTCAGTGCAGAAAGGCATCAGTTAATCAGATGAGGAGCAGGGCAGGCTGGGAGAAAGAGAGAGGGAGGCCAGAGATTGCCCTGTCCCTACACAACACACAGCAACCGATCTTTCTCAGCGACTCAGCATGGCAAAGACACAAATCCAGTTTCAGTAGCAGGCAGCCCAGAGTTCAGGTGCTGGTTCTGTGCTGCAAAATCACTTCTGGCTCTGCGATCCAGGCAAGAGACATGGCTTCTCTGCAAAACTCAGTTTTCCCGTCCTTAAAATGGGAATAGCACCACCAGTGTTCATTATGCCTATTATTTACTATGATTTACTGAACAACTATTATGTTGATGGATATATTGTCTGTTTCCAGAAAGGCAGAGAGAGGAAGAAAGAATGTGGACCAGGCAGAGGAAACTTCAAGTACAAAGGCATGTTGGCAGGGAGTTAAAAAGACCGTGTTCCAATCATGAGTCTGTCATTTACTTATTACCTATGAAAGCCTGAGCCAGTTACTTATCCTCCGAGTCTCAGCTTATTCGTAAAATGAGGATATCAGTGCCAACATCCAAAGGTTGTTTGGGTTTAAAATGGACTCATGCAAAGCACTTGGCATATAGTAGGTGTTTAATAAATGGCACCTGCTATTGTGACTGAAGGTGGCTCGAGTATTTGGTGGCTAAGAAGAACACAGTCTTTGAAGCTTTTAGATCTTAGCCACACCATGAGTGACTTCCTGTCTCTGAATCTCAGTTTCCTCATCAGGGAAATAGGAATAATCCTTTCTACCTAACAGGCATGTTAGGTAGAAGGATAGACAACAATCTGGCATGCCTCTGCCACTGCCAAGAGAAGAACATGCAGGGGCTAGTGGTGGTCCCAGAAGGAGGAGAGAGCCATATGGACAGAGCCCAGCCCAGAGGAGCCACGCCCCAGGGGCCTGGGCGAGAGCAGAGATGCCCAGATGAGCCCCACCTAGACGAACCAGCCCTCAGCCACCCCACGAATCCATGAGAATAAACGATTGTTGTTCTCAGCCACCAAGTTTTGGGCCAGCTTCTTACACGGCATCACTGAGTCCATGGCTAACACACACAGGGAAATTTAATGCCACAGAGTCATGTCTATAGAGCCACAGACACGCCTCCTTTTTACTGAGCACAACTGCATGACTGGTGCTGTATTAGGCCCCGTGCATGCTTACCTCAATGTATCTTTACAACCACAGGAGGGAGGTGTATTATTACCACCATTTTATAGACAAGGGAACTGAGGCTCAGACAGGTGTAGTCACTTTCCCAAAGGCACACAGCCAGGAAAAAGTGAAAGTTGCCTAAGAATCCGTCTGACTCCAGAGTAACCCTGAACTACTGGGCCACTAGGGCCTCTAGGACATAAGGATCTGAGCCCAGTACCCAGCACATAGTTAGTAAGACATAAATACATGTTCTCTGTGCCTTAGGAGGGTGCCAGGGCAAACCAGTTGGGTCTGGCCAACCAAAACCTCGAATATAGGCAGATTCTTACCACTCAGTGCCCCCCACAGAGACCCCACACACACACATGAACAGCAGCTGTTTGGGCTGAATACCTCCCTTACAGCCCTCTGGCACCAACCCTATAAATATTCAACCAGCAGTAATTAGGGGAAGCCAGTCAGTCACCGCACTCCGGAGCCCTGCCACGTCTCCCCACCAGGCCCAGGCTGCCTTTGACTAGGGAGCTTTGTTTCCTTTGATTTGGGGACCTCATACAAGGCGTGTGTCAGGCGCCAGGACATCAAGCTCATCCCCTGCGAGCCGCGGCCTGCTGGCAGAGCCCCACCCCCTCGGGGCCTTGCAGGCTCTGCCAAGAAATGGCAGAGGGGCTCCACATGGAAGGCAGGGGCCGGGGGGGCACCTCAGGGCTCCTGTCAAGGCCCGAGACCCCCAGGGGACCCACATCGTTTTGGCTGATCGTGCGGCATCAGGCTCCGTGTCACTGCTTCGTGGGGCTGATGACACACATGCACGGTGACAATGTGTCACATCAGAAAACACAGCCACACGCGCACTCAGGTGGGACCACAAGCCCCAGGGATGCCAAGGAAACTGATGATAGGGAATCTCCAGCACAGAGGGCTTCAGGGTGAGAAGACACCCAGCCCCCTTTCTCAGGTGACCAGCAACCAAACTTCCCACCAGGCCTCGTGAAGTTTGGACGAGCGGGCAGCAGGGATGGTGGCCAGGGCTCCCAGCCCACACACATTCACAAAGAATCATGGCTTCTGTGGGCCCCGTGGTCTTTCCAGGTGCCATGCCATGGGCCTGGCATCTCACATAATCTTAGCAACATCTTTGCTTGGAAGAGGTTAATATTTGCTCCTTATGCATATGGGGAGACTGAGGCCCCTGGAGGCAGGAAAATGGAGCAACTGCAGGCATAATCTCCCGAATTGCAAATGGGTCCGATCCTAGCTTTGACAAGCCCCGGCTGTGCAACCTCAGGAAACTGACTTGGCCTCTCGATTCTCAGCTTCCCCAACTGGAAAATGGGTATAAAATAATACCGACTTCTTAGAGAGTTTACTGCGATCAGATATGTGGAGAGTGTCACACAGTACCTGGTCCCTAGCCAGCACCAGTCAATCATCGCCGTGGTACTTATTACTGAAGACCACACAGCTCAGCAGGGTTGGCCGTGGAATTCAAACCCAAGTCCATTTCATTTGAAAGCCCATGACCTCTCTCCTGCCTCTCCACTCCAAACCCGCACCCCACCTGCCACCCAACCCATAGCAAAGTGAGAGAGACCCATGACTAGAACCCAGGGCTCCTGACCCCCCGCCACTGCCCCCATTTTTAGTTAAACTTCCCTCGGCCTGTCTAGCCTCTTAGAATTCACATAGCAATTGCACTTGTTAATTTGACCCCATTAAATCCTCACAGTAACACTCAGCAGATAGAAACTCTATTTTCTGTACGGGAACTGAGGCTCAGGCTGGAGACCTGCCCTGCCCAGGATCTTGGAGCGTGTCAGCAGCAGAATAGGACTGGAATCTGGAATTCACATCCCTTAACTGCCCCCCACCTTCCTGGAAGGAGGCAGCCCTGCCAGGGTGCCATCCGTCAGGGTGCCTGGGTGGCCCCCGTTAAAGCCTTCCCGCCAAGAATGACCATGCCTCGGAAACAAAAAGTCTCCCGCACCCAGCCTGTGGCCTGGAGGCCTGGACCCCTGGGGGCTGCTCAGGCCCACCTCGTCCGCCCGCCGCAGAGGAGGAAAACCAAACCTGAAGCCTGACAGAGCCCACGCGGGTGGCAGGTATTAATTGGTGCAATTAGGCAGCCCTTTCCCAAGGCCACAGAAGCCGCAGCATCAATAATTAGACTCAGATTGGAATTCCTTTGGCTCCGCGTGTAAACAGGACACCCTTTCTGCAGTTGCGGTAAATGATTTGTTCAAGGGGGGAAACATTTACTGTAATTTGAAAGCAGCGATTGACTGTATTATAAGTGGATGTGAGGACCCAACTAGTGACAGATTCTGCAGTATTTCGTCTTCTGTCCCGGCCCAAGGAAAGAAACCTCTGGAGGCGGGGTCCTCCAGTCATTGGGGTGGCCTGCGTTTAAAGTCAGAAAAACTCAGACCTGGGTTCGAGTCCTAACTCCTCCCCTACTTATGCGCTGTGTGGCCTTGGGCAATGAACAAAACATCTCTGAGCCTCCCTTTCCCCATCTGTCAATTAGGGATGATGCCAGTATCCACCTCACAGCACTGCTGCAGAGACGAGACGAGCCAAGGACACAGAAAGGGCTCAATAAAATGAGCCGTTGTCATTGTCATTATTAGTAATAATAACAATCACCAGCATGTTTGAAGCATTCCTGGGCTCCCAGAGGAGCTCCCAGTTCATCAGCCAGCTGTAAAGAGAACAAACCAAAACAGAAAACAGACAGAAAACCATAATCCCCCGGACAGATTGTGCCTTTGGCATTTATTAAACACCAACTGGGTGCAGGGCTGAATCCCGCAAGGGCCCTGCTCTCAGAGCGCTGCGTCTTCAGCCAAGACAGACATGAAAACAGACAATAGCCAGAACGTCCCGTCGGGCAGCACCTAACAGTCTGTAAAGCATGCTAACCCCTTTGGCCCCCAAAACGCTCCCAACACCGGAAAGATGGAGTGGTCATGCCCATCTGAACCATGAGAAATCGGAAGTTTTCCGTCACTTGCCCATAATTCTCATGGCTGCAAAGAGGCACAACTAGAATTTGAACTCAGATCTGTCTGCCCTGAGGGTCATTACCATTTCTTGGCAAATTCCGTCCACGGAAGATGGAGGATGTGGAGGGTGGGGATGGGACAGATCCACCGCTTGGAACAGAGCCTGCCCTGGGGACACCCCTGAGGCCCCTGACTGTTGCTCTTTCCCTGACGTCTCCCTCCTGAAGAAACTCAAGGGGTAGGAAGGGGGGAGATGTCCCCTGGAATTTTAAAATCCAGAATATGCCCCCCAGCCCCTTGAGGGAAGCTAGTCAAATGGATAGACTCCTTCAAGGATGCAGGCAGGGATCCCCAACTCAGGGATGTGCTGGCAGACGTGTGGGTGGCCACGAGATCAGGATTGGATGAGGAAGGGCTGGGTGGCTGTAGGGATCCTGTCTAGTCCAAGGGGTCACCCACTGGGCTCTAGGGACACAGGGTCTATGGCCCCTGCGTGCTCACCACCCCACTGCCTCCTGTGTCCCACCACTGTCCAGGCAGGCACACAAGCTCCACGCGTGGCAGGTCAGCAGGCTGGGTGGGAATCAGACCAGGGGCCCTCAGTCCCAGACCCAGGCTAGTCCCAGGCCCCGGCTGCCTCCCTGGGAGACAGCACAGGACCCCAGGCCTCCCATGCTGGGAGAGGGGGCAGGGGGCCCGGGAGCGAGAGGAGGGTTGACGGGGGGGAGGGGGGAGCGGCCAGCAGCCCTGGCAGGATATTTTAGTGCCCCATGAATACCTGAATAAATAGTGTCTAACCTTTCCTGCTCCCGCTGCCTTATCTCAATATTCTATTTAATAGCACCTTTCAGGCCCCACTAAAAGAATACGAGGGTTGTTACATGAGCTCTAAGTCACTGTTACAACGGCCCAGCTATCGGCCGCGGCAGCGCGAGTGCCCGAGGATCCCGGCTTCCCCGGTGCTCACGGGCAAGGGCGGGTCCCGTTCTGGAGGCACCTGGTGCCCAGGCCCCAGACCCACAGGAGCGGGCAGGCGCTGCGCGGGAGGGGCACTCTGCCCCCAGCCCGCTGGGTTTGCCACAGACCCACATCCGTCTTAGTGTCCCGTAGCTGCCGTAACACAGCACCGCAACTTGGGCAAACCATGGGAATGTTACTGCTCCCCGGGGCTGAAGGTTGCAAGCCCGGAATCAGGGTGTCCAGAGGAGTGGCTCCTTCCGGGGGCCAGGTGGGAAGGGTCTGTCCCAGGCCCCTCTCCTTAGCCGATAGGTGACTGGCCGTCTTTTCCCTGTGTCTTCACCTCAACTTCTCTCTGTGCACGTAACAGTGTAACAATCAGCAAGGTAGGTGATATCTGCTGATGTTTCCAGGGCACCCCTCACCATACCTGTCCCTGCACATGGATTGTTGCCTGGACCCCCCCACACAGCATGCTGTCTTCTCTCCATCTTGATGAAGGGCAAAGGCTCCCAGAGGTCAGGACGCCTGCCCTAAATCAGACGGCCCAGGAGCAGCAGAACCAGGATTCAGACCCAGCCGCCGTGCGCATCATTTCCCGCAACACCACCTGCGCTGGGACCGGATCAGGGCATGCGGGCAGAACTGCCTGCGCCATCGCTCTCCAGCTGGCTTTCCCTGGGTGAGGCCCTTGCTCCGTCTGAAACTCAGTGTCCTCATCTGAAAGAATGGGACTATATAGAGCCTGGCCCACAGGAAGGCTGTGGGAGTCAACTGAGATTTTGTTCGGTGACAGGGCCTTGTAAATGCCTTCAAATGCCACTCATTAGTACGAACAGCAGAACTTAGCACAGACTCAGAAATCGCAGGCAGATGAATATACAGAGTGTGTGCACATGTGCACCAGTGTAGTGAAGATCCATGTGTCCTTCCTGCAGCAGAGCAGGAGTGTTGTGCATAGCGATGTACATAAAAGGGCACGTGTGTGTGTGCTCAGCATGTGTGCATTCCTGGATCCAGGAGGGCCTACGTTTGGACGCTTACCAGTATGTGTGCATTTTCAGAGCATACACGTTTGCCAGCCTGGTTGAGACTGGATGAACAGACAGGAGCGCGTGTCTATACGTGTGCCCCATACACCTGTGTTCCTGCGTACATGGGCACCCATTGTGGCCTGTGTGTGCCGAGAGACGAGGACGAGTCTGGATCTGAGTGTGTATGTGCCGCACGTGTGAACATGGTGTCTGCCTGCGTTTGCATGCTCACATGTGTGGGTGCACATCCGCCCCCGTGTTGCATGTCTGAACACACCTGCCCAGGGAAGACTATGTAAAGCCTGGCTGTGTACACTGCACGCGTGATTGTGTTCACCCAGGGCCTGAGACAGGCTGCATCTGTGTGCCTCTGCGAACCCCGCTTGGAGGGCATGCCCAGGGTCTGGCACTGGGGTAAACGAGGCCTTTTCCGCCCTGGGTGCAGCCGGGGCCTGCAGGCGGCTGCACTAATAAGCCTGCTTTCCTAGGTGGTGGCTGTGGGAGCAGGTCAGGGAGCTTTGCAGAGGCTTCCTCGTCAAGCAGGACCACAGCCCACAATAACCCTGTGCCCTCCAGCAGCCCAGGGCCAGCATGGCCCCAGAGTGACACCTGGGGAGACCTGCCTCTATCCAGGCTCTGTCTCCCCATCTTCTCTGAGGGATTGGCCCAGAGCCCTGAAGGGCCCTGAAAGGGAACAGGGCCTCCTCACCTACACCAGATCCCTCTGATCTGGGCTCTGACCAGCCTGGAACATGACCTGCAGGCCTCAGGCTCCCTATCTGTAAAATGGGGCAAGGGGTTGACATGAAGGCCAAGACGTGGGCTTTTCTAGATGGGCCACTTCAAAGCTGCTGGTAACATTAGCCGGGGAGAGGATGAAGCAACGAGGAGTAGATCTCATCTCTCAGTGAGATCTCAGTGCCGAATGGGAAATGCTCTATAAATGCAAATGACCGCCCAGAGCCAGGCTAATGACAGTAGCAATAGCAAGAGCGGTAGCTACAGCACCGTGCCATGATGGTTACTATTACTGTTGTTGTTGCTGTTCTCTGTGCTCCCATGCTCAGGATCCAGGGCTGCCCAACGCCCATCTCCCCACCCCAGGGAGCCACCTGCCGGAAGCCAACACTCCCATCCTTCTCGCCGAGGCTTCATTAGGTCTCTTAGAAGGCAGAGCTGGCTCAGGGCATGCAGGAACCTTGGGGCAGAGGAAGCCACACGCTGGGGAGGGGGTGGCGGCAGACAGAGACAAAGCTGGCTTCTCCCCTGACTCGGGAGTGCCCCTATCCACCATCAGGGCCTTTCTCTCTGCAGCAAAGTCTGGGCCAGAGAAAGCCTAACACGCACACACACATGCACACACACACATGCACATGCATGCACATGCTCTTCAAGCTCCTGGTCTCTGAACAAAATCACCACTAAGCTTCATCAAGTCCATACAGTGCTGGGATTGATTTTTCAGAGCCAGACACACCTGGGTTTGAATCCTGGCTCTGACCGTTCCCAGTTTTGTGACCTGGAACCACTGGCTTTCCCTCTCTGAGATTCTGTTGCCTCATCTTGAAAATAAGTATGATAATTGTGCCATCCCATGAGGCAGCTGTGAGGATCCAACAATAAAATGCAATTTTAACCCAGGGCCTGCCACAGAGTCAATTCCCCTTTTGTGTCAGCTACATTATTATTACAATGATTGTATCAGTAAGGACAGGGTTAATGAAGCTGCTGTAACGAGTAGCCCCCAAACCTTCATTGGTCTATTTCATGCTTGCACTGCGTGTCTCTCAGGTTGGCAGGGAGGCTCTCATTACAGCCACTCAGAGACTCAGATTGATGGAGCACAGTCCCCATCTCCAATGTTACCAGTAGCTCTGCTAGAGAGGAAGAGAAAAATGGAGAGTCTCCAAGCAGCCCATACATGCCTCAGCCTACAGAGGAACATACTTTCGACTCTTGGGCCAGAACTCATTACATGGTCCCATCACCCACAAGGGAGCCAGAAAGACAACAATCTGGTGAACAATATGTATGATGCCTACAAAAATCAAGCCAGGAATGGTGTCTGCCATTTGATAAGCACTCAAATCTTTTTCGAATGAATTGATAAATGAACTAACTTCCTCCATGAGCAAGGAGTCAGGCTAAGGCTTCCCTAAGCATTTGTAAGAAATAAAGCCAGTGGAAAACTACAATGATTGGAGACGTAGAAATATTGCCACAACTCTGCATTTCCACATTCTGGCCCAGTAAGAATTATGCCAGTATCAGCCTGGAGAAAGGTGAGCTGAATGCGATACCCAACATTAACCAACGCCGCCACTAACCCAGACTCCTGGGCTGTAAGCCCGTTGAGGGCAGGGATGGTGTCTGGAGAAGTGTTTCTCTGGAGGAATGAGACCTGAGTCCCGTGGGGAGCTGAGTTCCCGCACTTCTCACACCAGATGGCTCTCCCGGGGCCCTGCATCTATCATGGCAGTTGGTCTTGGGGAAAAACAGAAGCAACGCTTGAGAGATGGATGTCGATGGCAAATGGGCTATGCTGATCATGTGTCTCCATTTTCCCCTTAATATACATGATGAATAAACTTAATTACACGGAAAATTGCTGCCATTGAAGAATGTGGCACATGTGGCTTGCTCAGGTTGCTTTGTGTTTCCTTGCTTTCCCGATGGTCCAGAGTTTCTAGGGCAGGAGCCAATGCCCCTGTCACCAACTCCAGGACTAGCCTTCACAAGGAGAAAGTCACCCTCAAGGAGAGACTGAAACTACTGTTGAAGCGACAAATGTCAGTTCTGAGAGACCTGGAGTTTTCATTTCATCCAACCACCCATTTTACAGATGGGATCCTTGAGATAACTGAGTCCCAGAGTGACGGATGTGACAACTTGAATCAAGGCCAGGGGACAAAGCATGGTCTCTTCCTTCCCCAAATCCTGTTTGTCACTCTGATTTAAAAGACACCTAAGCCAAATCCCTCTTGGTTTCAGTTTCTTTGAAAGCAGACGTTTGGGAAACTGACCCCTGCCAAGGGCCTGAGCCATAATAGGCAAAATTCTGAGCACCATGCCAGACCAGACCCAGCCCTCAGTAAAAGTTAGCTGTCATTTATATTACTTTTGTTGTTATTTGCATTACAAATGTTAAGCATTTTATACAATCAGTTCCCCCAGAATGGAAGAAAGGGGAAAAAATGAGAACAGGGGAGGTAGGAAGTCTGGCTGCTGGTACAGCCTCTGTTACTAACCAGCTCTGGTCAATTTAGTGAAGCCACACCTACCTCTGAGCCTCAGTTTCCTGTCCTCTAAAATGAACAGAATGATCTTTTCTGTTAACCATCAGTGGATTGTTGGAGGCTCCAGCACGCTAATGAATGTCCGAGCTATACAAACCCTTAAGAGGTTGTTTAATAGCTGCAATGGGAAACTTCTATACCATATTACCGCACAGCCAATTGACAGAGCATAAGCTTGGAGAGTGACCTGTGGTATTTTGCGTCCTGCTGAGATGAAGCCAGCAAGCTGGGATGGGATGGTGGGAGGGAGTAATAACAGTATCTGGGCACAGCCTTCATCGTTATTCAATAGGTACCAACTCTGGGGCCATCGAACACCAAGGGAGAAGCACAAAGATGAGTGAGACCGGGGATCTGTCCTCAAGGAGCACACGGCCTAGTAGGAGAGACACACATAGCATCAACTGATTAGCGTGATGACTGAAAACCAGTCAAAAGTACCTGCAAAGCAATCAAGATGCAGTCAAGGAGTGTGATTTGAATGAATGAACCGTTCATTCATTCAAGCAGTGTGACTAATGGGCTGGAAATACAGAGATGAATAAAACAGATGTGGCCTCTGCTTTAATTGACCCTAAAATCTACAAAATGAGATTTGTCCAGGCCAAAAAGGGGCAGTGGAAAGGGCACCTGGAGCAGAGGGAACAGCCTGGGCGCAGGCATGGAGGCACGAAGCAATCTGGTCTGACTGGAGCACAAACCACCAGATAGCAGGTGAGGCTGCCTGGGAAACCCTCATTTATTTTGCAGTGTGCAAAGAAGCAGAAATACCTAATTTCCCACCTTGCAATCCCTACTTATCTTCTCTCAAAAGTACAGTGTGCAACAGATGAATGAATAAACAAATGTGGTCTGTCATCCAGTGGATTATTATTCAGCCATAAAAAAGGAGTGAAGTACTGACACACATCACACAACATGGGTGAACTTTCAGGACATTCTGCTCCGTGAAATAAGCCAGACACAAAAGGATAAATACTGCACGACTTCCACTTATATAATATACCTAGAATAGGCAAGTTTATGAAGACAGAAGGTAGAATAGAGGATGCCAGGGGCCGGTAGGAGGAGGCAATGGGCGTCACTTTTTAATGGGTACAGAGTTTCTGTTTGGGAAGATGAGAACGTCCTGGAGATGGAGGGTGGTGATGGTGATTAATGTGATGGTATTTAGGTAATTCATGCCACTGAACCATATGCTCAGAAATGGTTAAAATGGTAAATGTTACCTACGTTTTTACCACAATAAAAAAGAAAAGAGAAAAAAGCGCACTGTGCTACTCTTAGCTCCTTATATATCGTATAAATACTCAAATTCATTCATTCATTCATCCCACAAACATTTGGTAATCACCAACAACATGCTAGACACAGTTCCAGCACTGGGGATGCAGAGGCAAAAGAGACAAAGACCCCTGCTGGCCCAGAGGTGACAGGAATGCAGGAGCCAGACAGTAAACAAGAAAATGCATTAATAAACAAGATAATTATAGACGGTGATGAGCTCGGAAGGAGATACACAGGGCAATGTGCTGGCGGGGAGATGAGGGGGGAGAGTGTGGTCTAGACGGGCCCCCTGACGCCTGCAGGAATCTGCCATGCAAACAGCCGGGAGGATAGCAGTCCTGATCTATAACAGACACCCCTGCCTATAATATATCTGTATCCCTGACTTACTCTCTGCCATCTACCCATCCACCTTTCTGATCCCAGCCTCAGACGAGGAGGGTACAAGGCTCTGGAGATGGACACAGACACAGCTAAGACTCAGGGCCCTTCCATAAGCACTTTTTAAGCCTCCCCTCTCAAGAAGTGCTTCCACAAATCTAAGTTCCTGCTCTCCTGCTGCAGGAATCACTTTTGGATCTTCAGGGAGATGGAGAGCCTTCTTAGCAAATGGCTCTCAGGCTGACCCTCCCAGCCACTATGTCCCTTACAATCCCTAACAGCATGAAATGAGCCCCACAGTGGAAGAAAGGAGCCCAGCTTCCAAGCTGTTGTTGGCGAGGTACACCAGCAAGCTGGGAGCCGCAGCTCATTAGCGGGAATATAATTAAGTCCCAAGCTGGGGCCAGCCTATTAGCACCTTTAGTTCATCCAAAGGCAGTGGTTTCCTTAATGAAACGTTCTCTATTATAAAATTGGGCTTCCATCCATCTCCATTATGGGGGGCAGTTTACCTGCTAAAACACACACCACGCACACTCCCTGGCAGGGGGTGGCGGCCACACAAAGGTGCAGAATGGCTTTCCAGCCCCGGGACACTGATGAACGGCCTGTCCCTGCCACCACGGCAGACAGAACCAGTCCTCCTGGGGCTGGCTGTTTGCCAGTGTCTAGGGGAGAAGTGTAGACAGATAGGGCAAATTCAGGCCAAGACTGAAAGGTTCCTGCTCAGGGTGTACGTGTACCCCGGGGGGATTCACAGGATGGCTTCCGGTCGAGTAACTGGGGATGGGATTTCTACCCCAGCCTGATCAGGAGACACGCTGGACTTCACCTCGCTCAATCACACCAGAGGCTCCCCTGACATCATCGCACCTCCTACTGATTCTGCCTTCAAGACACTTCCAGGATCTGTCTCCTGCTGGTCACCACCACCACGGCCTGTCCAGTCCACTTCGTCATCACCTTTGATCGTCGGACTCCTATCTGGGACCCGGCTTCTACTGTTGTCCTCTGCAGCCAGAGGAGCCCTTCTTTCTAAATGAACTGAGGCAAAATTCATGCACTGTACGAATTCCACTCCTTGCTAGACATCCAAAAGAACTGAAAACAGTGTTCCAAACAGTCCTTGTACGTAAATGTTCACAGCAGCATTATTCACAGTGGCGACCACGCAAATGCCCTTCAACACATGAATGCATAAACAAGATGCGCTCTATGCATACAACGGAATATTATGCCACCATACAAAGGAACCAAGTTTGATCCACGCTGTGACGTAGATGAACAGAGGGACCTCTCTAAAAACAAATCATGTCTTTCCTCTGCATGGAACCATCCAGCAGTCTTTCTGAATGACATCCAGAGACTCCCTGTGAGAGTCTACGAGGTCCTACCTGTCGCCATTGCCTCTCTCACTCTGTTTCCATGGCTCAGTGCATTTGGCCCCCCCACCCCCCTCCAGCTCCTGTCTGGAACCGGACCACACCCAGCTTGCTCCCACCTCCCGGTCTTTGCCGTTGCTGCCCCCTCCACCCGGGATACCCTTCCTCTGATGGGCTTCTGCTCATGTCTCAGGCCTCGCAAAAGTCACCTCTCCATGGAGAAGCATTCCCAGACTACCCTATGGACCTCATCCCCCACACTCTACTCCATTGTGTGTCTACTTCATTGTTTTCCTAGCTGTTCTAGGGGAAGCTAAGGTGGAAAATCATCCTGAACCAGCCCCTCACGGGGGCCCCTCGCAGTTTCTTCTGGAAACCTCCATAGCCACGTGGAGCACAGCTTGTTCACCCCTCCACCTGGTGCTTTCCTGGTCCCTCTTTGGAAAGGCAACCAAAACTCCAGATTTGTTGAACACCTACTTGTCCCAGGCAACATGGATGACGTCAAATACCACACAACACGGGCTTTCCATTTACATGGGTGCCGGATGCTGTGGCTGGAATCAGTCAGAGCGGGGAGATGGTTGACTGTGTAGAGGAAGGGCTTTTAAGGGAGGTGGACTCAACCCGAAAGAAATGTGGCAAATGCGTCATTTCCCATTGTTTTTACAACAAACCACCAGTCCCATGGGATGCTCTGAGATAGAAAAAGAAAATTATTTCCCTTTAAGAGGTCTGGGAAATTTGAACCAATTCCTTTTGGAGAATCACAGTGCACATGAAAAGTTCAAGTCACTGACAAGGCCTGCATCAAAGACACCTGTTAGACTCATCATGGATCTGAGCTAAGGCAATTAGCAAGCAGTGTCTCTTAAGTCCCAAGTCAAGAAGTCCCTTGGTTCTCTCCTCATGCTCCCAGCGATGTAGACGAGGGTGATAGACAGACCAGCACCCATTGGGAATTTGCCATGTGCCCAGCACAAGGCTATGAACTTGGCACAACTTACTATTTGATCCCCACTATGACCCTATGAGGTGTGTACTGTTATGACCCCCATTTTGCAGATGATAAAAATGAGGTTAAAATCATTCAGTTATGTCCATATGACTAGGAAAGTCACCTTTTCCTGGCTCTAAGTTTGAGTCCTTCAGCTCCAACCACCTCATTCAACTACCTGGGAGCTTGAGCATGTTTGCAGACCTTTCTCCCTACATAGCACCTCTCTTTTCCCCAAATCTTTCCCCTGCTCCCCACCATCACAGCCTCCTTAGGCAACCAAGGAGTTAACCCAGTACTGACCATTTGCCCAGACCCAAGTCCATTATGCTGACTAATTGCTTTAAAGTCAACAATTCTACCACTGCTAATGGAAAATGTTTCTGCAAGTAATAGATTAATTGGCCACTTGTGATCAGCTCTCAACTAGAGGATCAGCAGAGGACCCACCCAGCCAGCCCTTCTGGAGCCAAGAAAGGAAAGCAGAGGCTGGATTCAAAGAGGCTTTGGGGGCATCTGGGGTTTCACTGACCATGATCCTGAGAAAGGCCTGACAGCCAGTTCTGCCCCTAAGGAGACACCTTCTGCATCCTTTCCAAATCATTAAAATGCAAGTGTGCTAACTTGAAAAGAATGAAAATCTTATCAGCATAATGAGCCGCTGAATATCAGGCCCACCAGCTTCCCCTAACCCCACAACAAGGGAGGTAGGGGAACTTTCTTCTGAAGACTTAGTCATTAATTATACAGGAACGGATATCAGTTTGCACACCAGCTATGAAGCCATTCGCGCGGCACTGTCTCATTTAATCCTAGCAACAGCCCACGAAACAGGTGCTATCATTATTCCATTTTACAGAAGGGAAAGGGGCTCAGAGAGCTGCAGCGACCTGCCCAAGGTGTACAGCAAGGAACTAGAAGAAGTGGCCTGGGGAAGACTACAGGTCTGTATGAACCTCAGACCAGATCTTTTATTCTCTGAGAGCAAATGACAGGCCATACAGGGGCTGAATCTGGCCCACAGCCTGTGTTTCTAAATAAAGTTTCATTGGAACACAGGCACCCATTCATTTACATTGTCTTTGCACCACAACAGCTGCATGAGTAATTAGCACAGACCGTATAGATAGCCCACAAAGCCTGAAATATTTGCTATAAGCCCCTTTGCTGAAAAAATTTGCAGACCCATACCAGACCAAGTCACCCTGCCCAGCAGGTAGGTCTTGTACCTTAAAGAATGAGGGAGAGTTAACTATGGGAGGAGAGGCTGGCGTGAACCTGGAGATCCCGAGGGAAAACCCAGTGTTTACGGAGGGCTTCACCAGATTATAAGGAAGGTTCCTGTGAGCCACAACTTTTCAGTTCACCCCTTTGCCTGCTTGATAAGTGAGGAGCTGCTCCACCCCTGCTTCCAAGCTCCCCCCTGGTCGGATGAGAATTTTACTGGCTGAATGAGGCACTGGTGGCTGTAAAAACACAAGGGCTTTTTCCTTTAAGTCTCCCCTGTAAGTCACCTCGAAGCATTTCCCTGATCGATTGGTTCTCTTCCTCCTTGTAGGAGTCCTCCCCAGGGAACTGTTTGCCGAAAAAAATCAGCCAGTTTGCATTTAGTCACCTTTATCTGACCCAGGAGATAAATCTCCCTCCGTTTGGTTTTTCCGCTGGTCGGGGATCCTGGCAGGCCCGCGCTACACCTTGCAAATGCTGGAGACCTCGCTCCTTCAGACACCGATAATTCCAAATGAGAGCTGAGCTGAGGGTGCGGGTGAGCTGTTTCCCTGGGTAAAGCAGGTTTCTCTAAGAAAAGGGACAGGGTTGGTAAAGGCAGGACTGCGAAGATATATTTAAACTGCTTCAAAGCCCTAAGTCTCTCTTTGAGGACTCCAGTACTCCGATTGTGGCCCCAGGAATGGGCCACTATCAGGGGTGGGGCCCATGGCCAGGGGAAAAAGGAAGTCTCACTCTGGTGAGAGGGACTTCAAGCTGGACAGAGACAGGGTGTGTATGCAGAGTGAGTCCTAAAGGCCACACGTTGGTGTTGCAAGTCCTGAGTTCAAACCCTGGCTTGTTTCCCTCCCAGCAGCAGGATCCTGGGTGAACTGCTTCACTTCTGAGCCTCGGTTTCTTCCTCTGTGAAATGGACATAACGGTACTGACCTCATAAAATGGTCTTGAGGAGTAAATGACCTCCATTTAAAGAAAGGCCTCAGTCAAGGTCACACCTCCTGCTGCTCTTATTTGTTGTTGGAGTACAGAAAAGCAGAGCTTGTTATACATATGCAGCCCACCCACGTAGACCCCTCCCACCAATGCATTATGCTCGGTTTAGCCAGGGCCCCTTCCCCAGCTCCTGCATCCCCTGCAGAGAGTTGTCCTATTGGTGGTCAGTTCTACCCAGAAGACATCATTAGCTTACCAAAGACCTGGATTTTGTGCCCAGTGGTCCTGAACCCCTTCAGAGAACCCCTCCTCACAAGGTCGGTCTTTCTGAGATGGGTAAACTCTTTATCTGCCCCTCCCTGGGGCAGACAGCCAGCAGGTGGCAATGCTTAACCTGAGGAAGCCTTCACGAGGAGACGGTGCTGCAACTCCAGCCTTGGCGAGGAGGGAGGTTTGGAGAAAGTCGGAATCCCGGTGTCTCTTGCCCCTGACCGAAACATGGCATTAAAGACCCAGCGGCCCTCCCATCACCTTTCAATCCTAGATCTGCCGCTTCTGGCCTGCCTGGAGGTTGAATCTCTGCGGGCCTGTTTCCTCATCGGTGGAATGGGCATACAAGTGGCATCAGCCTCACGGGGTGATCAGTAGGTTAACAGAGAGAATGCGTTACAAAGCCCTTAACTCAGAGTCTAGCGTACCGTCTATGCTCTGTAAAGGGTAGATATATTAACAAAGAGCCCCGACAGCAAGGCAGACACCGTGACTTTTAATTCTAACTTGACCACAGACGGATTCCCTTGAGTGAGCCCCTGCCCCTCTCTGATCCTCAGTTTACCCCTCCTGCTCTCTCCACAGGCTCCCTCCCAACCAGGAGGCCACCAAGCTGGGGCACGCTCCATTCTCGCCAGGTGTCAGTGCCGAGGCTGAGCGTATTTGCTCCTGAATCTCTGCAGATCTTGGAGCAGAATAACTGCCTGTTCATTTCATCTTTTTCCAGGAGCAGAAACCGGGGTTTGCTAAGCTAGGGTTCACCCCCTGTCCTCTGCTTCTTTGAAACACACACACACACACACACACACACACACACACACACCTTGGCAGAAAAGCCATCTCCTGCACCTCCACCCTCCCCTGCCCCCATCACATGCTCATCCAGAAGTCCTTGTCAGAATATTCCCCCCGGGACCAGCAGGTGGAAATGTCATTTTGGATCCATTACCAGAGCTCTCAGGTGCTTAAAGATGATCAACACCAATTCCAGCTTCCACCCAGGGAGGAGGGGGTGGCAGGAGCAGTCATGTCTCTGGCAAGGGGACCTGTGTCAGCCACCCCAAGCTGCCAGGTCCCACCCACCCCAGGGGCAGGCAGGGAGGGTTGTCTAAGGGCCAGGGACCCCCACCACTCTGTGTCCCCAGATTTCCCTGCCACGGCTGATTTGAATAATTCAGCAATGCCGGGTCTCCTGGGCACTATTGTCTTCAGTGAAGGCAAATCAGTCGCCTGCTCAGCCTGTTAAGAGGGCCCCTGCCTGCTGCCTTTTTCTGTAAATCAGGATTAATGAGATGGGGGGGGAAGCTGGGCCCTGGGCAGAGATGCTGGCAGCGGGCTCCACGGGAGCAGCAGGCCTCCGAAGCGGCTCCCGCCTCAATGTCCTCGGGCAGTCTTCGGTGGCAGGCATCAACCTGTCCATAACTAGCTATCACCTAGCCCACCAGACCCCGCCCCAGCCTGGCCCTCCGCTGGCTCCTGTGGCTCCAGGGGAAACAGAAAGCCAAGAGAAGGCGGCTTGCAAGTGGGCTTTGCCATTCACCCCCCCGCAGCTCACCAGGCTAGGGCAGGGCCAGGGGTCAGGCTCCTTTCCTGCTGGCTGTACCCAAGAGCCAGGGTGACAGATCTCCCAACCTGAAGCTGGCAGACAGCTTGTCAGGCTCTGAGACAGCAAGTGCCCTGTGACTGGCTTTTTGACAGCTGTCACTCACACGGGGCACAGGGGACGACGTCCTTGTGCCTCTCTCTGGAGACGCCTTCCTCTCCCTCTTCCTGCCTGGTAGTGGCTAAATAGGTGAGCTCTGGTTACTCCACTTATGTGCTGTGTGACCTTGGACAAGTCAGTTAGCCTCTCTGGGCCTCAACTGCCTCATTTGGGGAGTGAAAATAAAAACAGGCTCCACAGATGGCTGAGGGGATTCCAGGGTACATAGGCTTGTATGTCCTTACTATTGGCCAATGTCCAGCACACAATTATGTGTGATCATACTGTATTCATATCATTACCATTATTAACTCGAGAATCATGCTACTCAAAGGACAGCCCATAGGCCATGCCAGGTCACAAATTGTTTGTCATCTAGGCACAGTGAGATACATACGGAGAAAGTATTTAGAAACTCTTGCAGTAATTTGACAGAGAGCAATTTTAGAGCTATTGGATTGAATGATTTAAAAAGCAAAGGTTAGATTTTACATGTATTTTAGTTTTTCATTTAATTTTTCTTAAAAAAATGTATTGTATTTTACAAAAGTATCATTCTAGAATGGATTAGAAGTTTAAAAAAAAAATACGGGTCCCTTAGCCCAGGTAGCTTGAGAAACAGTGCTCTAGACAAACTCTAATAGCACATAAATCCCTTGAGATCTTTTAAACTAGGGATTCTGACTCGGTGGGCCAGGGTAGGCCCCGTAAGTCTGCATTTCTTACATAGGCCCAGCAGATGCTGACGATGCCGGTCCAGGGACCACACTAGAGAGGGGGGCGTGGAGTGCCCTGGGTGACGCCTTACCTACTCCCTGACCCAGCTTTATTCCTTCCAGTTAGATGCTGTCTCCTAGCCTTCCCACAACTAGGTTCTCACCAAGGCCACTGGACACAGAGGTTAAAGTTCAGACCCCACTGCTGAATCAGAAGCACTTGTCAGGGGTCCCAAGAGCAGCAGCATCCAGAAAGCAGCGTGTGTTGAGCAGGTACTACATGCCAGGCTCTGGCGCCTGCCTTGGAATGACAGCTGCATCTCTTCTCTCTGCAGGTCTTTGAGATAATGGGGTGTGTGAATCCTGGGCACAGTGCCAGGCAGCCAGCCCTCAGCCAATGGTAGCCATGATCACTTTCTTATATTATGGTACCTTCTCCTCATAGCAACTCCTTAAGATACAGGGGTATCTGTTAGCTTTTGCTGTGTAACAAACTAACCCAAAACCTAGTGGCTTAACATAATATCCATTTATCCGTTGTTGCCCATGAGTCTACGAGTCAGCTAGCTCTTCTGCTTCTCTGGGTCTATCTTGGCAGGTACTGGCTGGCTCACTTATGCATCTATGGTTCCCTGGGTGCTAGGTTTTTAGATGACCTCAGCTGGGACAGCTCATGTCTGCGCCATGTGGCCCGTCATCCTCCTATAGGCTAGCCTGAGCTTCTCCTTACAGGGGTCAGAGAACAGAGTGAACAAAGCCTCATGAGGCTAGGCTCAGGACTAGCATACCATCGCTTCCACGACACCCTATTGGCCAAAATAATCAATGGACAATCCAGAATCAAAGGTGAGGGGAAAAGCTCCACCTTGAGATGGAAGGAACTGTAAAGTCACTTTGCAAAGGACTTCAATACAAAAAGAGGGGGAGATTCAGGGCCACTTTTATAGGCATACCATTATCCCTCTTTCTAGATGAGGAAACTAAGGATCAGAGAGGTTCCAAGAGTCACCTGAGGTCAGACAGGAGCTAGAAAGAGACAGAGCCCAGCTGTCTGCCCATCTCCCTCTCTTCTAGATTCTTCTCTGTGTGCAAAAAGGGGGAAAAAAATACATTTCAGTAATTCAATTCACCAAAGGAAGAGGATTTTCAAATATTTTGACATCTCCAGTGGAGCTTTTTGCCTGCTCTGGCTCCTGTGCCACCCCCTGCCCTCTAATCACAGGCCTGCTTTCCATCACCTGCTCTCCCCTTACCTCCTGGGCCTTGCAGCCTCAGGCAATTTACCTTTCCCTCGTTTTTTTAATGGTCTCTTTAACACAAGGGTTTTCTAACAAGACAAACTGAAGGGCTTGGGCGTCCAAAAGAGCTTATGTAGGCTCACAGGAGGGGGTGCAATGGGGAGCAAAGGGAGTCCACAGAAGACGAGTGCATGGTCTGAGTGGCCCCCAAATTCCAGAACTGAGGAGTTCCATATCTTCAGGTGCCCTGTTTGCTCATTTTGAGAAAAGGGCATCCTTGTCTCAAAAAATCTAGTGGCTCTTGTCCTGGCTTCCCCAGACTTCCACAGTCCCGAAAACGTCTGTGGAAGCCCCTGGGCTGCCGCAGTATAGGTAGTCTAGAAATTCAGCCTAGAAATATAACTTTATTTTTCTGTACTTGAGTATAATTTCTATATCAGCCTGTGTTCTTTCAGGTGGCAGAAACACAATCATAGTCCATTTAGGACCTCTGCCCCTTTCCCTAGAGCTGTATCTAAATTCTGGAGATATTACTGTGTGCCAGCTAGAAGGCATCAGTTATCGATTCCTGCATAATAAATTACCCCAAAACATAGTGGTTTAGAATGGTAATAAACATTTATTGTGTCATGCATTTCTGTCATGTAGGTCAGAAATTCACAAGTAGTTAGTTGGATGGTCTGGCTCCAGGTCTCTTGAGGTTATAGATATAAGCTGGGGCTGCAGGCTCATCTGAAGGCTTGATTGGGGCTGGAGGCTCCATGTCCAGGGGGTTTGCTCATGTGGCTAGCACATTAATGCTGGCTGTCTGCCAGGGTCCTCCTGTCTTCCCGCATGGGCCCCTCCACAGAGTTGCTCAGGGTCCTCCTGACATGGCTGTCTTCAGAGCAAGGGATCCAAGAGATTGACAGGGAAGTTGCAAAGCTCTTTATGACCTGGCCTCAGAAGTCACACATCACCTCTGCTGTCCACTACTGAGCACACAGACAGTCCTGATTCAATAAAGGAGGTGACTGCATGTGGGTTTGAATCCTAAGAGGTGAGTTCACTGGGGGACCTGGCCACCCATGGTGTGTCAGGAAAGGGGGTCATCTAGTTCTTCATGGTATTCTTATCCAACTGGCTTCTGCTGAGTTGTCCTTGCTCATGTGTGGCTTACGTCTTGCTCATGTGTGGCTTACATCTTGCTCATGTGTGGCTTACGTACCTTATGGACACCCTCATTCCTGCCTGACCTGAAGCCTTCTCCGCCCTTCCCCAGAATGTACCATTGCGTATGTTCCCTTCACTTCCAGCCTAACTCTGTTCTGAAGCCCACGAAGTCTTTTCTAGTCTTAGAGACAGGGACACTTGGCGTTTACATCCTTGCAAATCTTTTGTTATATGCCCCGTCCTTGACCAGCGTTTAAAATTCAGAAGCCAAGAATTCGACTCCTTCCTTATCTGCGTTCTGCTGTGTCATTCTTCCCCCGAAGCAATGAATGCTGCACGGCCTGATGGCTGCCTGAATGACTAGGCTGGCCACAGGGCGTAAATAAATGCACAGAATTTTTAAAAGAGGACCTCAGTTAATATTTCAAGCTATTTTCCTGCCGTGCTGTAAAGCACCGTGCTCCTATAAATTGTCTTTTTCATCTCTGTTGATTTTCACTGGGACCCTGGAAGAAATATCTGACATATCCCCATCTGGGGTTGAGGGCATTATGCAAGACGCTTCCTGGGTTCTCTGCCTTCTTTCCCCTCCGGAATCTGCTTCTTCAAGATTTTTTCCTTAGCCACTGAAAAGGTATGCAATTGGGATACAGTTACCTTTCTCAGGCATCTTGACAAGAGATAAGAATTCTCTTCAGCTAAAAGGAAGATAGTTGAAGAGTAGGGTTTTAGGCACAGACACAATCAGGAGAGGGCGTAGTTTCCCCAGACCAAACACTGCTGACATTTTATGTACCGGGTGGTTTCTTGCTTCACCCACAAGTCAGTTTGGCATTAAGGGTGAGGAGGATGAGCTCTGGAAGGCAAGAGAAACAGATGGACTTACCGACCGAGCAGCAGGGGAGAAAAAACAAAAATCAGAGTGATCCAATCCATCCTCTTGTACTGAAGAACCTCTCCAAGGAGTGTCAGCTTCTGCATTTGATATCAACCTGGAAGGTTATTAAGTTTGAACTCCTAATGAAGAACAGATGGGAAATGAGAGAAAATCAAAGATCAAAATATGCTTTCCATATTTCTTGCCTAAATGAAAAGACTGTCAGGAACCATCGATTGCCTTTTGCGAGGCGTCACATCCACAGGGTGGGATTCCCACGGCAGCAAAGGGTGTTTCCCCTCACAGATCCAGGCTTGGTGGCCACAGGTAGACAGGGCACAGGATTGTATGCAGGCATTTGAGAGTGAAGGTGGTCACCCTACAAGCTCCCCTTGGGGTCTAAAGTTCCACCACATGAGCGAGGGGAAGATTGTGGAGGCATGAGAACCTGCATTCAACTTCTGAATCTTCCGTTATTTGTTTGACTTGAAGCAACTTATTCAAAACCTCTCTGGGCCTCAGTTTCCTCATCTATGTGGACCTTTCATGATGTAAATAAAGTAATGTAGAGTAATAGTCTTAGAGTAATTACTAAAAAAAAAAAAAAAAGACATGATAGTTACAGCAGAAATGGTACTACGTGTGCACCAAATGCTCTTTCACTTTCATCCTTCCTGGACACACAGGAAACTCTCCTTCCCAGGCCCCATCTGGGTAGGTGGGGTCATGGGACTGGTTCTACAACTAGGGGTGATAAGCATCCCTTCCAGGCCGAAGCACTTCACAAGAAGGCCTTGTGTTGAAAGACAGAAGCCCAGGTTTAAGGAGCCTGTATCCCGGAGTCACCCCATGGAGCACAGCAGCTGAGGCCCAAAGTGGGATTTACAGGGGCAAAAAAATTAACTTGGTTTATAAGCCTTGCGGTTTTCTTCGTTATAGCAGCCCAGCTCATCCTGACTACTTCGGCAGTCATTGTTATTGTTGTGTTGTGTCTACAAGGCCCCCATTCAAATTCAAATAGGTTGGCTAGGATTGATGACTAACTACCATAGGGAATATGTGTTTCCCTTTAGCTGGATCCATGGTAGAGAGCAGGGGATGACATAGCAGATTGATTTGGAGGGGGAAGGGGATAGAAGTGGTAGATCGCAGGGAGCCATAGGACCTGCCCCAACCCCGTGGCTTCAGGGCATCCCGGCCCTCTCCTATCAAACACACGATGCTTATTTCAATTCCATCATTGCTTCCCTTCTGCCACTTAGCATTCACACCCCCAGCTCTCCATCACCTGTCATCATTTCACTCTCCTGGCCATACACTGGCCCCTCATATCTTATGACAGATGTGAGTTCTCTGGTCTTGACCCTGGACATGGGTAATACATGAGACTACACCTCAGTCAGCGGCTTCCCCATCCCACACCCACCCCTGGTGCCCCACCTGGGTATGGGCCTGTGTCTCACAAGAGGGGCTTGGACACAGTGAGTCAAAAAAAGGTATTCTTTCTTGGAATAACTGAGCCAGAAAGTCCACATCCCAGGATCATCATGCCTAGAAATCAAAGAAATGCAAAATCAAAGCACTGCAGTAGTTGAGGATAAAGTGCTAAAGAATCAAAGAATCCTAAAAACCATTGAATGATAAAAAAAAAAAAAAACACAGAACTGTAGATCCTAGCTGAGCCTTAGTAGAAATTTGGCCTGTTGGGCCCGCTCTACCCTCAGGCATCTATTTGCATGAGTTCTATCTGGAAAGATGGAAGACAAGTCCAGGTGCTCTCTGACTCGTCCAGCTCCTCCAACCTCGCCAGGGCATCTCTGCTCATCTTCCTCCTGAAGCTACACTTCTCTCTTGACCAAACTTCAGTCAGGCTCCTCTGACCTCTCCTTCCCTAGCCTTTGACCTTCGCCCCTATTCCTGCTTGGCTTGCATAGCCCAGTTATAGTAAGAATCCTCACTATAGTTAAGTCAGTTTAGAGAACAATTTCACCCTTAATAGGTAGTCACCCTGGCCCACCTTCAGCAAGAATCCTGTTAAGTCATCAGCGAGAATCCCCCTCCCACTCTTGGTGTCTTCTCTTTATAACTGTCCCTCTACCACCACTACCCTGAACTGTTCCTTGACTAAAAAATCCCAGCTTGATTCTGTTGTATTTAGAATTGATCTCACTCCCCATTATAACACTCCTGAATAAAGTCTTCCTTACCATTTTGACAAGCGTCAGAATAATTTTGCTTGTTTGTTTAACATTCTTCCACCAGTGCACCGTGATACAGTGAAAGTCAAACTCCACGCAGGTGGAATATTTTTTCAAGTAAAATTCCGGTAAGTAAAATGGGTAGAGTGGCTCGGTTGTGGAAGGAAGGGAACTTGCCACACTTCTAGGCACCTCACTCTTGCCCCCTAGGTAGACCTCCCATTCCATGGGGACCCCAGGCATAGCGGGGAAACCCCTGGAGAGGTGGAGGGACCACCGGACAGTGAGCCAGATTGCTGGCATCTCAGCACCACCGCTGCTCCCTTCCACATGCTCCCCTGCCTCACGGGGGCTGGAAGCCCGGAAACTGGATTGCCCTGATTGCCTTGCCAGCAGCGTTCCATCAGGTTCCCCCAAGGTGAGGTACTCACGTGAGATTGGGAAGGCAAGAGAGAGAAGGAAGCTTTAGTGTTCCACCAGCAGTGGGCAAATGCATGGACTTGGGCAGAAGGGAGACCTGAAGAATTTTCCAGTGTCTTCTGGGCATCCTCTGGTGATGACCCACTTTGGTGCATCAGGCAGCTGAGAACAGTAGAGCCCTGCACTACACCCGGCTATCGCGAGGCTGTGGCAGCTCCCTGACTTCCCAACAGTTTTCTCAGCATGGAATGCCCTGTATTAAATCTCTTCCTGCTTGAAATACCTAGAGGGGGCTCCAATTTCCCCATGTATCCTAAGTGAAACAGAGCCAGGAAAGAAAAGACAGGGAGGAAGGAAAGAGGAAGGGAGGAACGTAGATGATCCCCTCTTTATTTTTAGTTAAAATACTAGACATAGAGGAGCAAAGTCATCTTTCCCTCCCCCTTTTTAAGCAAATCTCAATTTCTGCAGATAGGCAAACCCTTCAGCTTTCCACCCATGACCTCCTATTTCTGACCTGTAAAATGGGGGGAGAGCCCTCCTTACTGAGCTGAAGACCCTCAATGGTGACCTTCAGCCATGACCTCGTCACTTCCACGCTGTGGGGTCTTGGGGGCACTGGACTTCTCTAAGCCTCTGTTTCCTTACTTGTAAGATGGATGTCACACTCCTCCCCCCTTATCTCACCTCATCACTGGGGAAACGAGGTTAGGCACAGAGGAGGCAAAAGGGGTCTGGGGCCCACAACAGGCTGTGCCGGTGGGAGCAATGTTTATCCCAGGATTCGGGATGCTCTTCCTCCAGGGACTTGAGATACTTGCAAAGCACCCACGAGCTTGGTCCTCGTTTTGTCCTCCCAACACCCCTTCTAAGGTAACCGTCATTACCTGCATGCCTGCAACCCAAATGGAGCTCCCAGCTCAGCTCCATCATCCCCTTGGCAGGGCAGCCACTCTCCCTGTTTTCTGAGCCTCCATTTTCCTCATCTGTAAAATGGAACCAATCACCTGTCCTCTGCAGAATTACGGCCATGTGGTTGCTGGCACACAATAGGTGCTCAAATTCTCTCTTGCTCTCGCTGAGTGGGAATTTGCCGGGCGGGTGGGGGTGCGGGTGGTGCTCAAACCTTGCCACGGGCATATAGCATTTCATCGGGGCCCCTGGGTGTTTAACCCAGGGCTCCCACAGCCCAATCCCGTGGTCTCTGACCTCAAAAGAACGTATTGCCCTGTTTTTTTGCCAGATGTCTCTGGGAAATTTCTCCGTTGTAACTCCTTGGGCTTGAGGGAAATCTCAGATTTGCTGACAGCCTGCTTGCCACTGTGCCAATTTGTGATATTGATGAATCAGGAGCTGGTCCTGGCGCTGGCTGTGGGTACAAGTGCCCAGAATATTCATGAGCTCTGTGGCCACTCCCTGATGGCATCACTTCCTCTTTACAGTTCTATTATTCTACTGTGCGTCACTTTTTCCACGGCGATCTTCCTATGCCACCCACATCCCAGTCTGGGCAGACAGCCTTCCTGCCTCGCTCGCACTAGATTCCAGGCCCCAGTTAGGACAAGTGCACTGCCATCAGAGCGTAGTGACGTCATGGGACGATCAAAGGGCCTACACTCCCACCAACACCTGGACGGAGGCAATCCTCCCACCCCACCAGTCAGACAGGAGCAGCTTCTCGGTCAAGCCAATTAAAACAAAGCAACGTCTTATTCATCTCCACCCCCCAAGACCTGACCTGGACATTTGGGGAACCAGAGACATTTTTCTTGATAAATATCTTCTCCCCAGAGCAAGACGGCCTGCCTGTCCTTGGAAAAGCTTGTCTGTTGGATAATCTCAGTTGCCAGGTGCTTTTCTGGTTCAACATTTATACTGCAGCTTTTGAGGATAAATAGATTCCATACATGTGTCTGCATGATTAGGATTAAATATTAAGAGGATGTGCAGGCAGGGATCCGGTCCGCCTGAGCTCAAAGAAACCTGGGGGCACTAATGTTGTCTCTGAGCGGGGCTGACAATGCAGTAATTAAGACCGTCAAGGTTGACCCATGGCCAGTGGTTCCTAGACGGCCCCTTCGGAAGGCAGCCCTCAAGAAGCCAAATAGGCTCAATGGTCTTCCCTTACTGTCGTTTTCTTCCCCCTTTCTTTCTCCTCCCTCTAAGGTAAAGGTAGCTGGGGCAGCCTTCCCTTCCAGTCTATGCTGTACCGCTCCAAATCGGACTGCATTTTAAAATTTTATTTGATTAGGTTTTACGAGCTGACTAGCTCGCCATGGCACCAGTTGTGGAATATGTCAGGGGCCTGGCAGAGACTTGAATTGAAATGATTCTAATTATGTGTGATAATTTTTGCATTCTAACATAAAACAATGTTACAAAAAAATCCCATTACAATGGTTAAAAGACAAATCATTTATCAAGTCCCTTTCTTTATTACTTTATTAGACAATTTACAAGGCAACATTTTGAACGTTGGGATCGGGTGATGGCCCAAGGCTATCCAACTGTAAGTTGCACTAAGAAAAGGGAGTTCATCTCTTGTCATTAGTCAGAAAGTCAAATGCAATCATGGGGACTCCAATTGGCTTGTCAAATTAGCCACTGTTGCAAATCATTAGCATGGCAGAGCGCTGCAGACACAGAGAGGAGGCCCCAGGTCTGCAAAGAAGCATTTAGCTGCAGCATGAGATGTTTTACAAGATGCAGCACCCAAAAACTCCAGCTCCCTCTCCAGAGGCACCCCTCCTGGAGGAAAGGTTATGCCACCCTGTTCCATTTCCCCGCTCTTGGTCATGTGATTTGTTCTGGCCGGTGAAATAAGAGCAGACACGATCTATGTCACTTCTCAGCGGAATCTTTAAGAGAGAGTGCGTGCTTCTCTGGGTCTTTTATCTCTGCAATGTGCTAGAAAGAGATTGCTCCAGTGACCTGGTGTCGCAGGTAAAAACCATCTGAAGCAGAGCAGTGGCGACATGGAGCATGACAAACGTGATGGACATATAAATGGTGGCCATATAATGTGTATGTGTGTGAAAAATTAACCTTTTATTTTTAAAAGGGTGGCTAACTGTCCTGGTTCCCCAAGGCCTGAGTGGGTTCTAGTTTTAAAACCAGGACAATCAATAAACCAAATAGCTTTGATTTATCTGGGACTCAGGAATTTCTTGGAACGTGGGACTTCTAGTGCTAAACTCAAGAAAATCCTGGGCAAACCAGGACAAGCCAGTCACCATATCTTTGGATGCCCCAGAGATTTTTGGAGATGTTTGTTACCTCAGCATAACCTGAACTAAGCTGACTGCTATGCACTGAATGTTTCTTTCCCTCCAAAATTCATAGGTTGAAGCCCAAGGTGTGGCTGTATATGGAGATGGAGCCTCTAAGAAAGGTTAAGGTTAAAATAGGTCATAGGGTGGGACTCAAAGCATCCAATATGGCAAGTCATTTAAACAGTCTGAATCTCAATCCTCAGCTGCAATGTGGGTAAGCAGCACACATTGATTGGTAATACTATGTAGATAATTTGTTGATATGATATGATATGCCAGGCTCCAGGTTATGAGCTTTCCATGCACTTGAGCTCAGAAGGATAGTAAGGGATTGACTGACTTAAAACATGTAAAGGCTTAGAACAGTGCCTGGTGCACTGTAAGCGATATACTGTAATAAGTATTATTAATATTAGATATTCCACATTGCAACACTGCAACCTTCTCTTCCCTGGTTTCCTTGCTTATGCTCTGGCCTCTTCCCTATAGCAGCCAGAAGGATCTCTCCAAAAAGCCCAGTATTGCCAGGTTACCACTCTGCTCTAAACCCTCCCATGGATCCCTGTTACCTTCTAGATGAAGCCCAAGCCCCTTCTCATGACTTCCAAGGCTTTGCTATTCTCTCCTCCTCTACCTCCAGTACTGCTCCAGCTTCACGGCAAGTGCATTTAATGACTTTTTCTAAAACCTTATACTTCTGAGCCTTTGCACATGCCATTCCACCTGCCTGGAATGCCCAGCTGCTCCTCTCCTGGACTTGGTGAATTCCAACTTCTTTCTCAAGACCTCGCTCAGGCAATATTTCCTTCAGGAAGCTTTGCCTGCCCCCTGGCTGGTCAGACACCTTCCCTGGGCCCCCACTGTGCCCCTGGGCTTGCTCCATGCATGCTACCTGGACCCTGATTATCCATGTGTGAGACTGTCTGCCCCATCAGGCAATGAGTTCCAGGAAGCTGAGGCAGCAGGGGTATTTTTGAATTCCAAAATAACTTTTCATTTTTGAATCTCCGAATGCCCACTTCTCAACGGGGTGAGGTGGGGAGCAAGAGTAGAGGCAGGGGCTGGCACACAGTAGGTGACTAAGTAAACACCCATCGGATGAATGAATGTTCAGCCCAGTCCTTTGTAGGATAAGCCTGGGAACTAGGAATCATTTCTCTATGTCTCAGTGGGACATACCTAGAAATTCAATTCGAAACCCCTGAAAATTGGTTTCAAATTAACTAACCCCTAGAGATGTCGGTGAAGGAAACCAGGCAAATGTCTTCTATTGTCAGCAGTAACGGCTGTTGTGTTTGGAATAAGCATTTTTATAAGCGCAGAGGCATGTGCTTGCAAAGACTTGGAAGTGAGAAGACCCACTTCCCAGTGCTGCTCTGGCCACTGTTGGCCAGGTGACCCTGGGAGAGTCACTTCCCTGCTCAGAACCTCTCATTCTTCCCCCTGTAGAGATGGAGATGGGCTGAGCTCTACAACACGGACTTCCTGCTGAGAACAAGCATTGTTTGTACAGCTCGTCAACTCATCAGTCTGAGGCTGCTGTTTATGCCCGAGAACAACTTGATTCGATTTCTGATGCCTGCACCTGGCATGGGGTCATCCCCATCGGCCCCACCTTCCTCTCTGGGCCCTTCTCCTGGTGTGCCCCCTGCAAGCTCAGATGCATAGCTCACCTCCCGCCCCACGCGATGGGCCCCACTTCGACATACTGTCTCTCCCCCCAGCCTCTCCGCATCATGCTCTGGGCACCAGGTTTATAGCTGGTGCTCAAAATACGCAGCAAAATGTATGTTTCATTACAGGCCAGTAATGGGTTGAATTACATCCCCCAAACTATGTCGAAGTCCTGACCATTGGTACCTACAAACACAACCTTATTTGGAAATCAAGGTCTTTGCAGATGTCAAGTTGAGATGAGGTCGTTAGGGTAGGCCTTAATCCAATAGGACTGTGTCCATATAAAAAGGGACATTTGGACACAGAGACAGACATGCATAGTGGCGAGACGATGTGAGGCACAGGAGAAAGCCATTTACATGCCAAGGAACACCGGAGGCCACCAGAAGCAAGGAGGGGTGACAGGGCAGGCCTCCCTGTGCAGTTGACAACAGCACATCCAGCCGTCACAGAGGGGACGAGGGAACACTAGGCCCGCGTTCTGGGTCTGGCTCTGCGTGGACTAGCTGTGTGTCCTCGGATAAACCACTCTCCCTCTGGGCTCAAGAGTCCCTGCTACAGACTACCTGTTTGCCTGTTTGTGTCCCCCTCAAATTCATATGTGGAAGCCCTAACCCCAATATGATGGCATTTGGAAGGGGGAGTCTACGGGAGGCGATGAGGTCATGAGGGCAGAGTCCCCATGAATGTGGTTCGTGTCCATATAGGAAAAGACACAAGAGAGATGACACAGCAGGAAGGCGGCTGTCTACAACCCAGGTAGCAAGCACTCATCAAACACCGACTGGCACTCTGGTCTTGCGTTTCCCAGCCTCCAGAGCTGTGAGGAATAAATGTTTAGGCCACTCAGCCTGTGGTATTTGTATAGCAGCTCAAGCTGACTAAGACAGTCACCATCTGTAAAATGGGCTGAGCACACTACACCATTTCAGATGCCCTCCTGGCTCTAAGGCTAGGCAATTCTCTTGCATGAGTGCCTATGGTATGCAAGATATTTGACTAGATACGGCAGAGAGGGAAGAGAATCAAGCACCCATCTACCCATTCAATGCTGCCCCACGTACCCACTTTGGACCAGGCACCATGCCAGATGGGGGATGGGAGGCTGACCAAGATAGATACAACCTGGCGGCATTCACACCGTGAATGCACCCCACCTTTGCATCAGTGAGTACCGGAGGGGTGGGCATGGATGAGCTCACATCAAGCCCTTGTGAGTCAGACCCCACCAGTACAGCCTCCACGCACGAGGGGGCTCTGAGCCCCTGGAAGCTAAGCACTTGCATGTGAGGCCACCCTGCGATGATCAAAAGGGAGACACATGGGTTTGCAGTAAAGATTGCAAGCTCGGAAGTGCCACACCAGGGGTCCAAGACAGTCCACCACTTCCCGGCTGCCTGGCCTCAGTTTCCTTGGCTGGCAAATGGACTCATCGCTGTTCCTGCCACATGGGGTCAGCGAGCATGACCCGGGATTTAACACACGTGTGGTCCTTGGATCCTGGCCCAGTGCAAGGGCGGAGGTCAGGGAATGGTACCCACTCTTCCTCGACTTCAATCAACAAGGGAGCTGACTGGGGCTGAGGTAGCCCGGCCCTTGCACTCGAGCGACTCAGCCCACCTCCTGTGACCTTGTCAATTTTTGTCCCCCCTCTTTATTGGCCAATATGGAAACTGAGGCAAGAGGACAAGCAACTTGCTCAGTTGTTTAACGAGTTGGTGGCCCAAATGGTCCTCCCCCACCCCGCCTGACTGCTCCTCTCCCACTCCTCCTTCCCGCTCCCCTCCGCTCCCCTCTCCCTCCTCTTCCTGTCCCTCACAGTACCTGTTGCCACCCACGCCCCTGGACTAGGCACTTGCCCAGCCTTTACAGTCCACCCTCCCTGAACCCCGCCGCACCCTCATCAAGGAGATGCTGGGACTGACCCCACTTGAGAAATGAAGAAACAGAGGCTCCGAGAAGACCAGCAGCCTGCCCATAGTCACCCCACTGGGAAAGCCAGACCTGACCCCAAGCAGGCTGAGTCTCTCAGCCATCTGGACACCACAACTGCCACCCCCACCTCCCGCTGGAATAGGAATGCCTGGTCCTTACTGAGTTCTTACCACAGGCAAGAGCTGCATTCCTGATCATATTAATCCACTGAATCCTCCATGAGCCAGGAGCTATTACCCCGTTTTACAGAGAAGGAAACGGGCTCACAGAGGCCAAGGACATCCAACAAGGACGTTGTGGGCTAGATTCGAACCCAGAGCCTGACCCCTGACCCTGCCATCATCCTGTATCCAGAGCGTCTCCACGTGTAGCCACAGGGACAACAGTGCGCAGCCATCCGCGGATGCTGGTGTCCCCCTCACACGGAAGACAGCCGCAGCCGGGGGAGGTGGCCGGTGGGCTGAGTTTACAATTCCACCTCCAAAGAGACGAAGCTGACTGTCCTCCCAGCAGACATGAACTGATCACCCACTAGGAGCCAGGCCTTAAGATCACAGGGAGAAGGAAGAGCCAGGAAAAGAAAATTCCAGAAGGATGCTAGAGAGGTAGGAGGCAGCACCAAGGAGACATGGGTGATGCTCCCCCAGTAAGGCGGACACAGACCTGCCTGTACGTCTCTCTCTCCGGAGTGTGGATGTCGAACCCTCCCTGGGACGCCCCAGCACCGCAGCCCCCCAGCGTTAGGACGGGAGGCCCAGCCAGGCAGCCAGCCGAGAGACCGTCGGCCCACGCGGCACGGGGTCAGCGGAGCCGTGACCCGAGGTCTCCTCATCTCCAGCGGCTCTGCCTTCGGTAATTGCCCTGCCACCTGCGGCCTCGGGCGGGAATCAATATTCTGCACGTCCGCCCGCCAGCAGACAGCGCCCTCGGCTTCCCGCTGCTCTGAGAGTCCCAGTTCAGGCTTGTACCTGGAGTCCGTGGGCCTGCACACCCTACTGAATTTCAGAGCAACTTCAAGGGTGGGTGTGATCATCTCCACTGCACAGATGAGTAAACCGAGGCTCAAAGGCATGGAGTGAGGTGTCTAGAGAAAGCAACAGCCGGGCCAGAATTGGAATCCAAAGTCAGGGCAATGTTCTTCCCCAGAGCTCCATACGCTCACCAGGCTGAGACCAGCACCGAATCCTGCCCGGCTTCTTCCACAGTCCCCGGGGGAGGCCAAGCCACCTTGCCTCAGGGCAGGGAAAAAGAGCACCACCTTCGGAGTCACCCAGAGCCAGGTTCTGAGTCTGGGTTCTAAACACATAAGCCACAAAAGAAAAAATAGAAGACTGACATGTCCACCAAAATGTAATACTTTTTGCTGCAAACAGTTCCCATAAGAAAGCAAAAAGACCACTCACACAAAGGGGGAAAATACCCTCAACTCATGCACTGAAGAAAGACCGCAGTATCCAGAATGTACAAAGAATTCTTACAACTCAATGGACTATACAATCTTTTTAAAATGGGCAAAGGCACTGAAGAGACATTTCTCCAATGAAGAGACCCAAATGGCCAATAAGCACCTGAATAGATGCTTGACATCAGCCATCAGGGCAGTACAAACCCAAACCACAGCAAGATAACCACTTCACACCCGCGAGGATGGCCGGAATCAGAAAGGGCAGACAGTAACGAGTCAGGGCTCAACTGCGTAAAAATCAAAACCCTCGTACACCACTGGCAGGAACATAAAATGGTACAGCCACTTGAAAAACACTCTAGCAGGTCCTCAAATGATGAAACATAATGTTACCGTTATGACTCACCAGTTTCACTCCTCGGTATATACCCAAGGGGCCTGAAGACATACATCCACCCAAAAACCCCACGAATATTCACAGCAGTGTCATTAAGTGAATGACAAAAAAGTGGAATTGACCCAAATAGCCATCCACAGGTAAATGGGTGAACAAAAGGCACTCCATCTACCCAGTAGAATAGTATTCAGCGATCAAAAGGAATAAGTACAACACACAGCCCGACAGGTATGGATGAACCTTGGAAACGCTGTGCTAAGTGAAAGAAGCCAGTCACGAAAGGTCACATATTGAAGGATTTCATTTTACATGAACTGTCCAGAAAAAGCAGATTTCTGGAGACAGAAAGCAAACTCGTGGTTACCAGGAGCCAGGGGGAGAAGAGAGTTGACAGGGACTGCTAGCAGCTGGGAGGTTTCTTTGGGGAGTAATGAAATTTTTGAAAATTGGATTATGGTGATTTGGACACATCTCTGTGAATAGAGTAAAATCAATTGAAATGGACACTTTAAATGCATGTGAATTTTATGGCATGTGAATTGTATCTCAATAAAACTGAAAGAAAAAAAAAATCCATCTCTAGTAAACCCCAGAGCTGTGTGACCTTAGAATAAAGATGTCCCAGCTCCGTGCCTCAGTTTTCCGCTATGCAAAATGGGCTAACAAATCACGCTACCTTTCATGAAAATCCAAGGAGACAGTGGCTGGGGCCCAGCACACAGTAGGTGTTCAACTCTCCCAGATTCCTATCCCAGAGTGGGGGCGCCCTGGCAGGGAGCTCTGCACGCGGCCGAGTCTGGCCCTGGCGGCGGGACGGACTGGACACAGGAGGATGTTCATCGCCCATGACATAATTTAGATGGATGGCTAGGGCCATCCGACAGGCTGGGAGCGGGCGGCCCGGGAAGAGGCTGTGGGGGAGCCCATTACCGTACACGTGTTAACAGCGCATCCTTTGTACCGACAGCCGCGCGGGCGCGGAGCGAGGGCCGCTTCCCGCATTGTCTGCGCACCGCGGCCGCGCGGTGATGAATGGGCCGCGCGCGCCCAGCCGCCCCCGCTGCTGCCCGGGTATCGCGGGCGGACGGCGACGCTGCGTGGCCGCGCTCGGAACTGCGGTCCACCTGTGCGGGGCAGGGGGCGGCTCCCAGGAGCAGCGCTCTAACTGGCCCTTGACTCAGGGCTCAAGAGTGTTCGTCGCAGAACCTGCCACGTAGTAGATCCTCAAGAACTCCAGATGATTATTATTAACTTCACTTTCAAGGGGGGGGAAAAAAAGCACAACCAAGTTCAAAACCTGGGGAAGTTTGCCAAATAAAATACTGGACACTCCATTAATGTGAAATCAGAGAACAGCAAATACTATTTTAGTATAATACATCCCAAATATGTCACGAGATATCCTTAAACTTAAAAAAAAGTCATCCACGGCATATCTGAAATTTGGATTTAGCTGGGTGCCCTGTTTTCTTTGATCTGCAACCCTGTAACTGGGTGCCTGCGAACACTTCACCTCTCTGCCCTTCTGTGAGATAAGGAAGGCGATAGTCTATCCCCACAGCTGTGGAGCAATACCAGCAGGACTGTTGTGCGGATTAAATGAGATGGTGTGTATAAAGAATTTGAAGGCAATCAAGGTTACAGCCAGCGGCAGCTAGTTCTCATGTTCACACCCTAGTTGCAGAGTTTAGGGAAGAAACAGACACACACAGTGGAAGAGTCCAACAGCCACTGAGTTTCATTGCATCAACAAGACGGCTGCCTCCATGCGTCTGCATGTACTGCGCCCTGCCCAGAGATGCCTCTCCCCTCCCTGATCTCAGAAGTCCAGGACTCAGCCTGCTGAAGGTCTTCTCAGGCTCTCTCCTTCCTCATTCTTGACTGAATTCCCGTGCTTTTATGGAACTCTGGTCTGATTCACCTCAGACTCCTGCTTCCCAGCCTGTCTTCTATGTAAGGGGAGAGGCAGCGTCTTGTTCCTCTTTGCCTAGCCTATCACATAGCAGGTGCTCGATTAGTATTTGTTGAATGGGTGAATATATACATAGAAGCTCATGGTTCAAGGATTATGATCATATACCTTGCGGCATGGAGCTGGAGGCATGAGGGTGGAATGGGGTCTACTCTGCTCCCTCGCTGTAGCCCCAGCATCCAATAGGCACCTAGCAAGATTGTTGAATTCCTCTGAATTGCTAAATTTGATGGCACTGTGTGTGCAGCCCTGTGCCAACCACTTTAGTTAAACTTTTTCTGAGCTATTAGCTCCTCACTCCTTCCTCCAGGTCCCAGTAGTGAAGTAGCTGCTATTATTATGTCCATTCTATGGATGAGAAAGCTGAGGCACAGAGAAATAAAGCTTTTTGCCCAGGAAGACACAGCTGTACATGGAAGAACCACACGTAAACCGGGGCAGCTGGCTGCAGTGCTCCACCCTTCACCACAGCCCCACTCAGGGGCTCCAGGGTAGGACAGACCTTGACGTGAACACTGGTTCCAACCTTCTCCAGCTGGTGACCTCAGGAAACCTCTCCTCTTTGAATTCCATCCCTTCCACTCATAAACTGGAGCAAATGAAATTACCAACTACACAGGGTGGGAGTAAAGAAGTGGGAAATGCATTCAGCAGGTGCTCAGTCACTGGTGGTCTCCCTGGTGGTCATCAAAGCCATGGGAAAGGGAGGAGAGAGCAGTGTCTTCATGCTGCCTATTTACCTCACTTCTGGAGCAAAAGAGCAGTTTGCGGTTGCTCATTCCTCCAGAGACAGAAAGGAGTTGGAGAGATTTCCACTAAGATTTCTCTGGGAACTGGGGTCCCTGGAGGGCTACGGGGCAAGATGTGGCTCTAAGGTGCCTGGAGCCGCAGTCCATAGGCGGAGGCTGGGGGAGGCAAACAGGAGGGAGGCAGGGAATTCGTCAGGGCCCCAACCAAGCCTCCTTGCCATCCAGCCACTGGGTCAGAGGGTGTGGGACGGAATGGCGCACACTTTGGGGGCTTTGAGGCAGAGCAGAGAGATGTCTTGTCTGCATCAGAATTCGCTGTGCCCCAGTTCCTGCCCCACCACCACCTCATTTCTGCCAATTTGCTCTTCCCGCCGAAAGTTTTACTGCTCCTCCACTTCACTCATTTATTAAATAAGTTCCTACCGGGCACCTGCCATGTGCTGGCGCCAACCGTCCTTGGCACAGAGAACTCTGCAAGACACACACAGAAGTGGTTCTTGCCCCTCACAGAGCTCACAGTCCAAGGAGGAGAAGAGGGACCGATGGTCAGCACACCATGAGGAAGCAAGCCAAGGGAGCTGCGGACACTCAGACCAGGCACCTGACCTTGAGGAAGGCCTCTTAGATGAGGTGACATTTAAGCTGAGACAGAAAGAGTGAGTGGGGTGAGTCTTGCAGGGGAGAGAGGCAGGATGCTCCAGAGAGAAGGAATTGTGAGTCAAGGGTACCAGGGGAGATTGTCTGTCTGCAGGGGATGAGGTGTGCACGTGTGAGCAGTGAGTGATGGGGATGTGGAGGTGAGCAAGGCCAGACCTGGCCTTGAAGGCCATGATGAGAATGTATGGCTTTTGAAAGGGTACTGGGGAGTCATAGAGGGTTTTAGGCATGTGGAGTGGCGTGGGCAGATTTTCCACAGCATTAAATATACACCCCTCTGCCATCCCCCTTTCATGACCAGAATGATAAATGGGCTGCCAGGGTACAGTGGGAGGCATATTGCTTTGCCATGACCACACTCCTCGGATGGCCCAAGGCACCGGACCCTGTGGCTACCACACCCAGGCAGAGAGGTCCCACATTTCCACCACTCCTGCTCTCAGGACGCCAGGGTTCCCACCTTGCGTGACATACAGACAGCTGCCCGCCTTCCTCCAGCTCAGCGGCCCAGGGCTCCAGGAAGGGGGGCTTGGCTTGTGGGCCTGAGTAATGTGTGCGCACAGAGGCAGCGTACGCCCTGGGGCCCCAGCCTGGCACGAGCACACAGAAGGCAGAGAGCTGGGCAGCACAGATGCCCAGGTGCTGCTGGTCACCGATCCCAAATCTTTCCCTCAAGGGCAACTGAGACTCCCATCCCCACTGGGCCTCAGTCTCCCCACTTACGCAACAATGACCCATAATGCTCAACAATAGTGAATCGCCCCCCTCCTCTCCTCCCAAGGTCAAGAACATGGCAGGGACATCAATAAACATGGTTACCAAGAGCACCACTTAGCTCCAGACATGTTTCAGAAATGCCCATCCTTATTGTATGGTAGTCACTTGCCTAGTCAGGGAGAGGCTATCAAATAAATAACAGCCCCCATATAGTGGACACTTCATAGGGGCCCCACACTGCACTTAACACAAAACAATCATCTCATCTTCACAGCTGCCCGGTGGATTATTATCCCCATATTATAGGAGAGGACATTGACACTCAGAGAGGGAGAGTAACTCACACAAGGTCACACAGCAAGTTAGAGGACTGCTAGAACCCCAGCCCAGTTCTCTGGATGGTTTTAAACCAGCTGGAAGAATTTCTAGAGAGGGCAAGGAGCAGAAGCAGGATACCCCACTTGGACCAGCCCCCACCCTGCCGCCGAAAGGCTCCTTCCTTCACCCTGCCCGGAGGCAGAAGCCAGCCACCCCCCCCCCTTTGAAAGGGGAACATCCCCTCCAGCTCCTCCTCCTCCCCCTTGAGCTGCTCCCCTTCCCTCAGCCCCTCCTCCCTGTCTCTCTCCCACTCTCCAGCACAAAGTGTTGCCAAGGTAACAGCATCACCAACGACTTCCCTCTTTGTCTGGGGCCCTGGGAGGAAACTCATAAGCCAAGTCGCTGCTCACTGACCCCTGATGCCCCGACAGGGCGGTGCAGCCCTTCAAGGGCCCTTCACCCCACCCCGCCCATTTCAGCAAATTATACCATGGTGACAACGCCTGGTCACAAACTCCAGGTTCCAAGGTGCAAAAGGCTGGCGGGTGGAGGGAGGGGGAACTGGGGGGGAACTTTTGGAAGATACACTGTTAGAAATGCTGCAGAAAGGAGCACAAGGCAAAAAACACACTATGTGCTTGCCGCTGGGTGGACATAGTAAATTTTACACATAATACCTACTATGTGCCTGATACTGCAAAGCACCTCAGATGGCACTGGGAATAGCACCTACAAAGTGCTTAGGCCTTTGCTAGAGACTGGAGGGGCCCAGAGGACAGTCCCTACTATGTGCTTCCTTCTGTGCATCTTAATACAGAGAGGCATTGGGCAATGAGGTAGGTCTTAGAACTCATCACAGAGAGGCAGGCATTGGAGCCTGAAAACACCATTTGGACACACAACAAATAAGAGTTGAAAGAAGCGGACAGCGGGAAGTTGATGCTCTCTGAGCAATGACTCTGAGCCAGGCAGGTCAGGCAGGTCCCTTGCTTTAAACAGCAAAGCCAGCATTTGAAGTCAGACCCACCTGATTCCATGTTCCCTTTCCCTGCTGTGGTGTCTGATGATGTTTCCGACGATGCGTCTCTGAAGGAGGGAAACAGGAGCAGAGCCCCCCCCCCCCACCAGGCTGAAGTGGATGGGGAGTGTGAACAAAAACTCAACTTTTGTCTTTTTTGTGCCACTAAGATTTGAGCCACCCTAATTCAGATTTAGGGGCTATGCGTTACTGCAGCCTATCCCACCCCCTTCTGACTGTTGCATCAACGATGCAAACTGAAATTCTGGGTCTGAATCTCATTGGCTAGACTGGGTCGTAAGTCACATCACTGAACCCCTGGCTGAAGGCAGAGGGCAGCAGTGCTCCGACTGACTCAGGCCCGGTTCTCCCGCCTGCCTCCAGGCACGGGGGAGGGGCAGTCATTCCCACTCAACCTGGGGGACTGGGCATAGCAGAGAACTTCTTAAGAAAAATGAGGTGCTGTTACTAGCAAAGGAAACAGATGCTACAGAGGCAATCCAGCAAGCGTCCACCTCAGGGGCCTCATGGGAGGACGGTGTACAGGAGGTCCTATGCTGGGCGTGAGGCGAGCCACCAGGCTCCTCCTCAGATAAAGGCCTCCCAAGTCTCTGAAATCCGGCTGGAAAATGATTCTCTTGAGTTCCACTGTGTGATGGTGCTTCTTGCCTACGTCTCAGGAAGTCGTTTGGCTGCTGGGGGGCTTGCGGGGCAGGAGGCGGACGTTCCCCAGGGAGGGTGTAGGGGCTTGGACTCCAGTGGGAGAAGGAATGGTCAGCTGGCTCCTTTGCCCAGGAGGATAGAGGGCAGCTCAGGAATAGCTGGAAGCTAGTGTGAGCCACCCTGTGTGCCTATCTCCCTAAAGCCCAGATCTTTCCCCACCATGTCTCTCCTCAAGAACCTTCCCTGGCTCCCTAGCAATGAAAACCCTCCAGAAGTCTTTTCTGTATGCAAGCAATACACTTGGGCATTTATTATGCACCAATAATGTGCAAGGGTGTTGCAGGTGATTTTCAGAAAGGTGGGTCCTTGGGGGTGTACAAATGGCAAATCCATCTAGTTTTTAAAGATCTGAAGTATTCAGTGTATGGGGATGAGGGACTGACAAGAAGTTAAGACCCAAGTTAGATTAGGTCTCTCCCCACCTCCAAATTTCCCACCGACCCCCACCTCACCTAGGGAAAAGGCAAAGCCCCTGCTTCCCAGAGGCCCTGCCTGGTCTAGCCCTTGGTTATCTCCCTAACCTCAATCTTACCATCTGTCACCACCCACCCTGGCATCCCTCCACTGAAACCTCATCATTTCTTAAACATCTGAGATGCACTCTTCCTCAGGACCTTTGCACCTGCTATTCCCTCTGCCTGGAACACGTCTCCCCAAGATATCCAAAGGGCTCACATCCCATACTCTTAAGTCTTCCCCCAGATGTTCCTCTACCTTAATTTAACTTACTCCTCCCACCCCAAATACTCTTCCTCCCTTTTCCTTTCTTTGTTTTTCCTCATAGCATCTACTACCCTCTATCTTACCATAAAAATCTTAATTATCTTATCTTCCCTGCTCTCACTAACTGGACTGCAGCTTCAGCAAGACAGGAATATGGATCTCTTCTGTCCACATCTGGATTCCCAGGGCCTTTGAACAATGCCTGGCACACAGTGGGTGCTTAAAAGCTATTCGTTGAATGGACACATTAATGAAAGGACACTCAGTTAGTAACATGCCCAGACAACTGGGAAATATCTTTCAACAATTGAGCCCCTTACTTCCTGGTGCCGGCACTCGGCATTTTGAAATCTAAAAGAATGAGTGTGCAAGGAGTGGAAGAGAGTCAGAGGGGGCTTCTCCAAAAGCCATTTTCTGCAGATAGCCCTTCCAGACTCAGCCAAGTGTGATGGGTTGAGGCCCCAAATCTAAAGGGCCTCACATCAGAATCCTCAGCCCTGCCTCGATGGTCTCTTTTCCCCAGTATCTGCCAGGAACAGGGGTCCCAGTAACTCAGAAACCAAAGGCAGGGGTCCCGAGGAGCCAGTTTGCTGGGACAGCTCAGTCTCACGCCTCTGCTGTCACTGCAGGTTTAGTTCCCCAGGTATGATTCATGCCGCTGGCTGAACTTTATTTTCTACTTTTTGGATTCTGCTCCAGAATTTTTTTCTGCGTGGCCTTTTCCTGGGTCAATGCAGTCCTGATATTTGATTTACTGTTAACGGTATCGACTGCATAAGATGGAGCCAAGAAGTGGAAGAAATTGCTTTTTCTTTCTTTCTATCTCCCGGTTGACAACTCCGTCTTAGCGCCGGGTTAGCCACGCTTGGCAAATGCACTAGGCGGCCAAGGAACGGGTTTTTGTGCTTCTGTAGCTGGAAGGTGACCCTGGGAAGGAAACCAACAAGGGAGTCTCATCTAAGGAGGGTCCCACGCCTGCCTCATATCCGTCATCCTTCCTAAATAAGATAAAGACGTAGAGAAGGGGTGGTGGGAGTGTGGGCTTCAGGACCCATCAGCCTTGGATTGAAGTTGGGTGCTTTTGAGCAAGTCACTTAACCTCTCTGAGCCTTGGCTTCCACATTCATCAGAGGGAGGTCATACTCTCCGCCCGGTGGGCGGACTGTAAAGTGTCCGTGCATGAGAAACCCTTTGCATCAAACCTATGTCATCGTAAGAGCGCGATGTGTTGTCCCTATCGCCATGATTATCATAATCGTTACCCTTCTGTTGTCTGCTCTCTCTTCTGTCCCAGACAGAAACAAGCACTCACTCTACTCCATGAAAAGGTTCTGGAAAGCCTGGAGATATTGTGATGGTATTTATTTATTGTGGTAAAATTCAGCATTTTAACCATTTTTAAGCGTGCAGTTCAGCGGTATTGAGTCTGTTCACACTATTGTGCAACCATCCCCACCATCCATCTCCGGGAATTCTCCGTCTTGCGAAACTGAAACTCAGTGCCCATCAGACACTAACTCCCCACTTCCCACCCTCACCCTTCCCTGGCAACCATCTTCCTACGTTATCTATGAATTTGACTACTTTCATATAAGTAAGATCATACAGTGTATGTCCCTTTACGACTGGCTTATTTCATTGAGTGTAATGCCCTCAAGGTTCATCCATGTTGGAGCGTGTGCCAGAATTTCCTTCCTTTTAAAGCCGAATCATATTCCCTTGTACACGCAGATCACATTTTGGTTATCCATTCCTCTATGGATGGGCAGTGACTATCTTCCACCTATTGGCTATTGTGAATGATACTGCAATGAACATGGGTATCGCCTAGAGATTTTAGGTGGTGTAATAAAACCTACTCTTCTCTCAAATGAGGGTTTAGCTGCAACTATTTCTTAGGGCCCTCAGCAAAATATTCAGAGTTTCTCTCCTGGACCACATGTGGAGTCAGACCTTGGAAATACCGCAGAGAGGGAGACAGACACCATCTTTCCCTCTTAGAGCTCACAGTCTGTTGGACAAATAGATAAACACACAGCCAAGTAGAGACACCATGACAAACTGCCATAAGTACTCTGAAGGGGAAAAAGAGGGGGCTTGGAAAGAAAAGACGGGGTGGGAGGGTACTGCTTTCTCTGAACCAGAAGGGTGCTTTTAGAAGAACCTCAAGATAAGCTCCTTCCGAGTAAGAGAAGAACAAAGGTCATCTGAACAACAGCAGGGAGTCTCCACCATTCAATACCCAGTGAGCTGGGAATACATGGTTATGGTGATTTATGGCAGTGTGTGGCTACAGCTCATAGCCCCCAAAGCCAATGGTTACATTTTCAGGCATTTGTGAGCCTGTGGTGAAGCACAGCCATTATCAAAAATCAAATTATATAAACTTAGTTAAATTAAATTACATAAAAATTATTCAAAACTCCTCACTTCCTAATTATTTCTACCTTTTATTACCTATGCTCTTGATATCACTTACATACATCACACCTGCATGGTAGAAATTACACATACGAGTACCCTAATTTCTCCCCCAAATCCACTTTCAATGACATCATGTTGGTAACTTGAAACCAGCCACAACTGGAATATTTACACCACAGATATGGGCAAATGCTGCGAATGGAGCTTGGTTTATCATGGTTTTGCTGATTGTCTAGATTTAAAGAAGCGATGGTAGAAATGTTAATAGAGCAGATTAAACTTAAAAAGCCTTTACATTGTGACAAGCAGAGCAGTTGAGTAAATAGTCTTCCAGCATTTGAAGATCATTACTCAGTTCAGAAAGAAGTTACTCACGTCGCTGATGAGCAAGTGAAGTCCTAACATATGTCTTTGTTACTCTGTTTTTGCCTTATTCATCAACATAGAAAAAAGCAAAGATTTATGTCAGAACCACACACGTTAAATATTAAACATGTACCAGCACACCACTGAATCATTATAGTGACTCCAAATTAAAACTCAAGAACTGTGACTATACCAGATCATTTTTATTTTTTCTGTAAAAACATTGAAGGAAAGGTGGGCTGGGACAAAGTATCTTAGATCAGGGCTGGTCTGGCAAATCCTAATAGTGTGATATGGATGATTGATAGAGGGAACCATGGATCAACTGATGGCAACTCTGCCACTAACTTTACCCATAAATTCAGGCAACTTGCTGAGTCCCAGGTTCTTCCTCTAGAATACGCCTTCCTTGACTACATTCCAGACAGGCGCAGGTATCAGGTTCCGCATGAGCCAGTTGCAATTCATTCAAATGTACATGGTAGATCCCCCCAATAAAAACTAGGTTAGCAGCAAAAGGGGAGATTCATTCTCAACATTAGTTTGGATACTGGGGTAGCTCAAAGGTTCAAAGGAAAGCCTCTTATTTCTCCCTTTCTTTTTATCTCATGATGGTGGCTTCACTCCCTTCTGCTCCAGACACATCTTCTGCCTTATCATGCAGCTGGTACCTGCCCTACAAACCTTTGTGTAAAAGTAGCAGCCTCCTACCGGGTCTATAGGCCAATCCCTCGGAAGGGCTCTGACTGGCCCTGCTTGGGTCATGTGCTTGCCTCTCGCACCAATCATGTCACCAGCGGGATCGGATGCTAGGTGGTACAACACTTCTTCTGCAGCCAGGGTGAACGGAATCGGTGGCTTCTAGAAGAAGAGAGAAGGGCAGGTCAAACTCAACAGTCCCCTCCAGCAGGGGAAAGTGTGCTGGAAAAATTAAAGCAACAAGTGTGAATGATTATTCTCAGCATAAAGAGACACAGGTTGTTTATATCTTACACACGGACTTAATTCATTTAACAAAATATCTTTCACAGTGCAAAATAGATCATGCAGCTACCTTGAGGTCGGAAACCCTACAAGTTCCTCACGATCTAGGTCCCACCCACATCTCTGGGGTCATTTTAGACCCTCTCAGCCCCACTGGGCTCCTTTATTTCACTCTGTGTCTCTCCCTTTCCTTCCTTACGATCCTTCACACATGTTTCCTCCACCTAGAATATTCTTCCTCTAACTCCTTAGCCCCAATCAATCCTTTTAATCTATTTCCCCCATTAGGCATAGACAATAGACACTTATCTGTTTTGCTCACAGTATATCCCCTCAGCTGAGCACAGCAGAGGCACAAAGTAGGTGGTCAACAAATACCTCTGAAATGAATAAAGAAATGAGTATTTGTTATTGCAATCACGAATTTACACCCTTTACGCACAGATTCTTTCATTCTGATAAAATTGCCTCATGAGCTGGGGGATAGAACAGTAAGCCAGATAGTATTCTGTCCTTCAAGGAGATCCCGGTTTGGTAGGAGAAGATGGCAGAGGCATGCATGCAGAAATGGCACACAGTGAGCATGGCAGGGTGGGGGAAGCAGAGGACATGATTTAGGAAGGTAGCCAACCCTTCCTAAAGAAGATGAAGCCCGAGATGAGAAGTGGTGGATTAATAGGAGTTAAAGGAACGAAGGAGGCTAATTTAAGAGGGTGGTACTGGAGTGGAGAGGGGGTTATTCCAGGCAGAGGGAACAGAAATGCAAAGACCCGGAGGCTAAGTGGAGAGAGCAGGGTGCGTAGTCAGGGAGCGCACACAAGCTCGCATATTGCAGGGGAACAATTGTGAGTATTCAGGAGGCTGACTCCGGAGAGACTGAGGCATGACGCAAACCCAGAAGTGCTTTTAAACCATTGTAAGGACACTGGATTTGGCCGCACTGGAGTACATTCAGCAGTGGCATGACGCAGCCACGTTGCATATTAGAAAGAGATCTTCTTCAGCTGGCCTCGTCACCCTGGAACATAAGCTAAGAATTAGTATCAGTTTAAGGGTTTCAATTTAGACAAATTAATGACTCCATGGGAGGGGCAGCTGGACAGATCTAATTTCCCACCTTTTGAGGTCAATATTATAATCTCTGACTCTTAGAATCCTCACACACAGGGGTCCCAGAAGCAGAGACTCATGGAGAGAGAAAAATCCCGACTTCTTGTAGACCCTGGAAAGGGGGCCTAGCACCTCCGTCTTGCAGGGAGCAGAATATGTAAGGTGGAGCTCAATAGTTGTAGCATTGCAGAGGCCTGGAATCACAGAATTATAAACCCATAACACCGCTCTCCATCAGTATAGGGGTTCTCACTGGGGTTAGGCAGCCCAAGCCCTTGTGAAATGACACAGGAATTCTCTCAGGGACACGGCCTCGATGTCCCTAAACTTCATCCACGCAGGGTCCATCGAACATCTTGTCCCCCTCCCCTAGCTGCTTCCTAGGAGTCCCTCGCCCTGCACTCCATCTGCCACATCCACGCAGCAAGCCCGGCCCTCTCTGGCCTAGACCTCGCTCCTTCCTGCCAGGAACACGAATATTTTCTTAGCTAGCATCAGTCCGTAAGGATAAATGTTGTCTTTTTATCCCCACCTCCCAGGGTGCCAGAGTTCAACTCAATTTTCTCAGATTAAATAAAATTTCAAAGTGTCAGTCCCTGGCAAATGGCAAGTTGGATGGTGGTTGATTTTCCTAACCCGATCGCCAGTCCAATTACAATTTTTAATCTATATGTAGATAATGGTGAACAAAACCCCATAGAAATGTCAAGAGCGAGGAGGTTATTAGCTTAGTTTTAATTACTGTCGATCATTCTCAGCGACTGGAGGGACCCGGCAAAGTAGAGGAAGCCGGCCTTCTTCCGAAGGAGTTCAGCCAGGCCCCTGGGCTGCTGTTCCGCGAAGCCGTCCCCGCAAGGAAGCATTCCGGGGCCCAGTCATGCCACGGGACCCTGCCGTGAGAGGCCTGCAAAGTGGACTAGGGCAGAATCTGTCCACACCCGCTGATGCGATGTGACCGCAGACGTTTCCTCCTCCCCCATCCCTCAAGGCGGCTGCTTCTCGGCAGCCTTCCCATCCTCTTTGTGTCTAAAACAGACCTAGACGTTATTCTTTTGTCTTGACAATAAAAGTAACACATGCTCATTGTAGGAGGATATTTGGAAAACTGAAAAAAATAAAATAAAACATGGAGGGAAGAATAAAAAACCTATGCTAGTCTCACCACCTAAAACAACTGATAGATTTGGGGTTATTTCCAGTCTGTGTGTGTGTGTGTGTGTGTGTGTGTGTGTATATGTGTGTGTATACATATATATAAAATAAAACACAATACGTTATACCTATATATAACATACATACAATAAATACATTTAATACATGTAGTATTAAATGTGTGTAATAGTATAGAAATACATTTTATTATTTCATATTTATATTACTATCAGTACAATAAATCACAATTAAATATTACATAATGCTCTAATTATATATGGTCACCCATAAATTGGAATTATACTGTATGTGGATTTTTATATCCTGGTTTTTTTTTTTTTTACTTAATATCATGTCACAGTTTCTCGTCTCATGAATGTTATTTATAAACATCATTTTAGTAGCTACAGAATATTCTATAGCCTGTATACTCCACACATATCACTAATCCACCCTTATATTTGCATATACAAGGTCAGTGCATATTTTAATATATTTTGTGTTTAATATTGAACCTTGTTTTTTTCACTTAATGAAAAGAGGTTTTCTGTGATATTTTTAACACCGTGACTATCACTTTAATAAAGCGCTCAATCTCTAACAAGTAACTGAGGATCCATACGTCCAAGCACTGCGCTAAGTGGAGGAGATGGAAAGGTTAGAATCCACTAAATGTTAGAATCCCCCTAGGGTTCCTGACTTTTTAAACACATCTTTTATTAAACATAGGGCCTATAATCAAATTAGCCATTGTTATTGGAAATTTGAGTGGACTAGTACTTCTCGTATTTGTACAGAACACAGTCAGGGACACTTTTGTATGTTAACTATTATATATATTCCGAAGTATTTCCTTTTTATGAATTCCCCAGAATGCAATCAATGGGTCTAAAGGTATCGATATTTTTAAGCTTCTTAGTGGGAAATCTGGTTTCTACTTAAATGAAGTTTTAGGAGTGAAATAGATCTGTGATCTAAAGCAAATACCAGAAGAAGAAAAAAGACAGTCATACAAAATTAGATCCCCAGAAGGCTCTATTGTGATTAATTAGAAGCAGTGCTATTTTGAATATCTCAAAGGTTGTTAGAAGGATGTAATGAAAGACTAACAATATCTCATTTCATGAACAGAGATGTACACTTTTAAAAACTGATCATATCCATTATTCGACTTGTGGAAAAAAAATTGGACACTATAAAAGAGTATTTTCCAAAGATTCATAGAAGCACAACTAGTCATTGAAAAGTGATTTTAGGTAGTGGAGAAGTGAACCTGTTTTTAATTCTTTATCCTTATATGTCTATGTTGTTGTGTGTTAGAAAAAAAGTACAAGTAGAATATCAAACCCACACTCATGAGATTAGTTTAGAACAGACTAAGGAAGTAATAAGAGAGTTGGGTTAAAATTCAGCGTGAAGAAGGCTATTAAGCACAGAAGCATGTAGGCGGCATGAACACTGCCCCCACTGGGTGGCTGAGAAGGCCACACGAGATGCTGCACACGTTAGTGTGACACGGGATGGTGGTGACAAGATTCTCAGGCCTGAGCTGATAGATACCAAAACACCCAAGACCCCAGGGAACTTACTATTTATTAAGCATCCACAGACAGCAAGGCTCTGATGGACAAACTCTGGGCTTCCCTTTGCTCAAGAGATTAAAAATGACATTTCAGTCCTCTTTGGCTACACATTAAACTTGGCTCGGGAGCATTTTAAAAGCACCAGTGGCTGGGCCCCTCCATTAGAGGTTCTGCATCCATAGCCCTGAATGGGGCCTGGGCACCAATATTTTTAAGGCTCCCCCAGTGGATCTAACATGCAGCCAGGGTTGAAGACTCCTAATCAGGATTGCCTTCTTTCTGGGTGTAATCCCGTCCAGACATAGGAGCTGCGGCCCCCATTGATTTCTCCCTCGAGCCCCCACCTTCAGCATCTAAAATTTCCCTAGCCCTCTTCTCACAGGATAATGAGGCTAATGACCAATCAAGTCCTAACGAGGATTGATTCGTTTATTAAGCTGCAATTATGTGCCAGGTGCTTCCCAGTCCCCATGCCCAGGAAACTCAAGGGCAAGCAGGATACGGCCTGGGGAAGGCTGGGGATTGGGAGACAGCAGAGAGAAGGCAGAGCCAGCTGAAGCTTTGGGAGTGGACTTGGGGTCCAAGCACCAGGGTCATCTCTGAGGCAGATCCAATAAATGCCCAACATTTCATGAATCCTGGCAAACTCAAGTCTGGGTCATGTGTGGGACTCCCAGTAGTGAGGTTCTGGGCAGAGTGTGTGCTAGAAGGTGGGTGGGGTGGAGGGGAAGGGGTCCAACCAGAAGCAGAGGGCACTAGCAGCAGGAGCCACATGCAGTTCAGCAGATTACCAGGGTCCTATCGGAGACTCAGGGCTTCTGGAAAAGCCCTATTCCCCCCGGTCCCACAGGAGGACTGGCATGCAAACCAGGGAAAGCAGACTGACCATTCCTCAAGGATAGGGGTTAAGGTTTAGGAAGGGATTTGATAACCAACCATCATCCCTTTTCTTCTGCAGGGGGTCCCTTCAATAAACCCTAAAACAATATCTTTATGGGCAGCAAAATGCTGCTTATCAACAACTGGAGTCACCCAAGCCTGCTGTCCCTGGCCTCAGTGAAAAGCTAAGCTAAAGGATGCAGCAGAGAAGTGGGAGCAGGCACTTTCTTAGCCAATGTGTTTTCTCTCCCCAAAATCAGAGCGTATAGCTCATTCATCCTGAAATGTTCAGGGCGTGACATCCTGGAGGCACACTGTAAACATTTCCAGGTAGGAGGAACGGGAATGAGACAAGTAGGGGCAGAATCAAAAGGAATGCAGTGGAGTGGAGTCGAATGATATATTATAAAATGGGATAGGGTTGGACCATCACAAAATGGCATGAGATGGGAAGGAAAGGATGGACTAGAAAGGGAAGAACTAGAATGGATGGACTAAAGTGGAAGAGGATGGGATGGAGGGGAAGGGGTGGAATAGAAAGGAAGTAGATGGAATGGAATGGGGTGGGATAGAATGGAATGGAATGGGATGGGGTGGGATGGAATGGAATGGAATGGGATGGGGTGGGGTGGGATGGAATGGGGTGGGAAGGAATGGGAGTAGAATGGTTGGAGTAGAATGGATAGAGTTGAGTGGAATGGAATGAAATGGGATGGAATGAAACTGGATAGTACAGGATGAACAGGATAAATGAGATGGAATGGAAAGGGACTGAATAGAATCAACAAGGAAGTGCCCACATAGTCATGCTGGGTCAATAAGACAGACACTAGACCTGTGTCCATTTAAAGTGGGACCTTGAGCAAGACCCCATCCCTCTCTGGTCTCAACTTCCCCATCTGTGAATTATATATTGGGACTAAGTTATATCTAAGAATTCACCAGCTCTGAGACTCTCTAAATCTTTACAGCAACCATATAGTCATAATTTAAAAAATAGTTGCTGCGTATCCATTCTGTGCCACGCCCTGTGCTAGGTACTTATAGTCTAGGGAGACAGACCTCCCCACCCCACCCCAGAAAAGCACATAATTATAAAATAGGATTATAAGCGTTGGCTCCAAGTGTCCAATAGTTCCAGGGGGCAAATCTGAGGTCCCCTGGAATGGATGCAGGACTAGTAACTCTGCTTGGCCAAAGGCCCCAGTGGGTTGACAATTCAAGATGAACTCACAGGCTGTATCCCCAACCAACAGTTCGTCAAGGCTTGAAAGACACATCTGGTGGGCCTCAGGGTCAGGCATATGACTAGTATTTTGGCCAGTGAGGGACAATAACCAGTAAATGCCAAGCAGACAAGAACCAGTCACTCTTGGTCATTTAAGCTCTGAACATAGGTCTCCAGAGACAGCCCCCATCTGCTGGCGGTGTCTTAATCAAGGAGTTTTTTTCCACATCCTCAGCCCCATCACCAGATATTTACTTGATCTTCTAATAGCCTAAAGTGGAGCCTAATTCTGCTCCAGGACCCCATTGTGGAGAGAACCTGGATTACTTACCATGACATTCAAAGCCCTGACTCACGCCTGCCTCTCTAAATTTCATTCATTTATTCATTCATTCATTCAACACAATATAGATGCTAAACACCATGCTGGGGATTGAACCATGAGCAATACAGATACAACTACTGCCCTTGCAAGCTCCCAGTTCAGTGGGATAAACAGACAGGCATTAATAATGCCATATGTAACTTTATAATTACAACTGTATAATGTCCTAGGAATGGAAATCAGGAAACTGCTGAACCTCATTATGATCAGTCTCATCGAGCTCAATGCCCCTGCCAGACTGGACTTCCTTCAGTTCCCTGAATGATCAATGTCTTCCACCTCAGGACCTTTGCACATGCTGTCCATTCTTCCTGGAAGTCTCTCTCCACTCTGTTGGTCCCTCTCCTTGTTAGCTCCTCCTGATCCTAGAGGTGTCAACTTAGAGGACACGTCCTTCAGGAGGCCAGTCCCAATGCCCTCCGTGTGGGTGGGTGCTTCCCTTCTATTCTCCTGTGCCCCCATGTTTAACCCCAAGACAGTATTCACTACACTGCAGAATGATCACTTTTGCATTTCCGGCTACTGAGCTAGGCTGCAAATTTCACTATGGTGTCAGTAGGATTTTATTGAATGGATGAGTCAAATCCTTATCCTTTGTTCAATCCTATTCACTGTTTGACAGACCCTGAGGTCCTCCAGACCGCCATAAAAATACGTGTTGCTCCACTTTTTCCTTACTGTGCTGTCATTCCTCCTTGATGGGGGCAATGAAAACTGGAGAAACTCAAGTCAGCTTTTCAGTTCTATCTACACAGTTGAAAGGTGCCCCTGACCCACCTCCCTCATGGGTGCTGGAAACACCCATGACAGGAAGCCAGGAGGCATACAGGAGTCCTGAGTTCCATCTTCTGCTCTCATCTTGACAATAGGCTGCCTCTTGGGACACACCCACTGAATTTTGCTGGGAGAGACACACAGTAGGTAGGGCTATGAATAAAACAAGGTCACCACAATGTGGTCATTGCCAGTTCCTTTGTGAGAGACAGAAAATGACCCTTTGGGGATGCGAAGCTTATCCTGGATTTCCTGGGTGGGACTAGTGTAACCACAAGAGGGAGAAGGCAGGAGGATCAAAGTCAGAAAGAGACATGAGGATGGAAGTGGAGATGAGAGAGAAAGAGAGAGGTTTGAAGGTGCCATGCTGCTGGCTTTGAAAATGGACAAAGGGGCCACAAACCGAGGAATGCAGGCAACCTCTAGAAGAAACAAAAGGCAAGAAAACTAACTCACTCTTAAGCCTCCAGAAGGAATGCAGCTCTAGATTACAATTTTGTAAGACTCATTTGGAACTTCTGACCTCCAGAAGTGTAAGATAATATATTTGTGTTATTTTAAGCCAACCAGTGTGTGGTCATTTCTTGCAAAAGACATAGGAAATGAATATTCCCTCCCACCATTCAACCTGTTTCCTGAATGCTGGGATTCAGGTGGGGTGAATATCATGGTGGCTCTAGAACTCTCTAGAAACAATGATTGCTCGTGCTTAGAACGATTCAGGATCTCAAGGATCTCACTGGCACAACTTGTCGCCAGGTTCTGATAGGCACTTCATTGATTCTTCCTTTTTAGGTAATCTATCTCATAAAAAAATAGAGAATTCATGGGATGACACCTCTTTCCTCTTTAGCTCATCTTCCCACACCCCCACTGCTGTCCTTATCATTAGTGGAAAGGTAAGGATGCTGCAAGAACCGCCAGTGCCATGAAGGCTGTGGCTTGAGTGGGACAGATGTTGAATGATAGCCCTGTAGCTGGTTGCGGCTATGAATCTCCCTGCTTTTTCCAAAATGACTTTCCTTACCCAACCCTCGAATGACATGAGCTTTGAGTCATGCACGCCATCATGGAATGAATTATCCTCATCCTTTCCTGCACCCCCTCCCCACCCCTAGCACTCCAAATATGCTGTCCTCACTAGACAAATGGATGGATTTGTGGATGAATCACCTAATTAATTAATTCGTAGGTCAGTCCAGGTCACTTTCACTGTCATCTGTGAGCCAGCCCAGACATTCCAGAATCTAAATCTCCAGCATCATGGCTCAGAGAAAAACAAAACCTCCCAGGCCCTGAACCATCAGCCACTTTTCAAACAAAGTCAAGATTCTGTCACATTTTTTTACCTTCCCTCCCAAAATTAAAATGTACCTCCAATATAACTTGTTATCAAAATAGAAGCATTTTATCTATCTTTATTGCAGAACAGAGATTACATGGAGACATTCAATTTGGAGTCAATTTAAATTTCAATTGTCTGTGAAATCTAAATCAATAGGGTATAGTTCAATGATGCTTTAATAAAACAGGACATAACAGAGAAATCATCGGGAATCACATATGATAAGACATTGGAGCAAAGCTACCGTAATGGTGGAAGGGACATTAGAAAGTTACCCCCCAGCATTCACAAGTAAACCAACTGCCTCTTTCCCCCATGAGACGCCTGAGAAAGCTTAATTGTGCTGTGAGCCCTGGGAATCCATCTCTGTCAGCCCAGTGACTGGAGGACAATTCACAGGGAGCGACAGAGGCAGGGATTTGCCTCGCCTGGAACGCGTTGACCGTGTTTCTCCATCCGGACACCTCGAACCTGTGTTATGCCCTCTCCAATTCCCCACTTTTCTCTCCTCTCTCCTTACCACTGGCCTCCTTCCCCTGAGATTTCACGCTCGAGGGAACCCCTAGAAGAGTCCACCCCAGGATAGGATGTTCAGACGCAGGGAGGAGGAGAAGCAGCTGGACACAGTGGACAAATGCCCAGGCTTGGGAGAAAGACAGCAAACAAATCTGAGCCTGTATCTTGGACAAATTGCTTCCCCTCCCTGAGCCTCTGTTTCCTCATTAGGAAAATGGAGATATGAATATCCATTGTATGAATATCCAGGTGAGTTACACCTCACAGGTAAGTGCTTCATTCATTTACTAAATATTTATTGAGGGTCTATGGTGTGGGGAGCAGCAGGGCCAGGATGAGGGCAAAGCGAGAGAGGCATACTGTGTGAAATTTAAGAGGCCAAAAAACTCAGTACTCAAGGTAAATAGTATTTGGATGCAACATTTTTAAAAACCAAAACTAATGCAAAAAAATCCATAAGGAACAAAATATTAAAATTATATATAAGAGATAGAGGGGATTAAAGATGGCAGCATGAGAGGTGAGACAGAGGCTTCCTCCTAAAACCCCATATAATATGAAAACATAATTAATACAACAAATCCTGAAAGAGCAACAGGAAAGAGGACTGTGCCAGACTTCATACACCTGGAGAAAAGAGCAGACCTCACAGAACAGGGTAATGTACCAAAGCAGGACCCAAGCCCTTCCCCAACCCCAGCTCACTGGTGGTAGGAAGAGAAACCAAACAGGAAAGGAGTGGAGGCCTGGGACTGCTGAATACCTAACTCGAGATCTGCTCTGGGAGCACACATATTTCATGGTGCTTGCATGATACTCTCATGATTATGGGGTTGGAAAGCTAAGACAGACAGAATTCCTGAAAAGACTGAGATTCCAGCTACTTGTGGAAAGCAGGGATCCATATACAGCTGCTCTGGGACAAAAGAAAAGTGGGCAGTCTGAGAGACTTCCTAACAAGGAATCCCTTAGCAAGAGGGCTGCTAAAGGGGTGAGGATTGCACAGAGCTTACTGCTCAGGAGAGAGAACAGGTAGACAAAATTGTCCGGGTGCACTCTGCACAGCAGGTTGGGAGCTTTGCCATATAGACTCTCATATTTAAGGAGGAAAAAGAAATCTTCCTCCTTAGATGATCTTCAGGTGCTCCAGCTCCCTGGCAGACTACACAGCTCCAAGGACCCCCTCCATGATGCACAGCCCACTGTACCTTTCTCCTGGCCAGCCCCACCTGGCTCACAAACCGGCAAACCCTACCCTGGCATTAGGCCAGCCAGAGGGAAGATCTGCCTACAGCAACTACAAATGCAAAGTGTAGAGCCTTATACCTGTGTGCTCAGCCCACTGGTTCAGGCAGTGGAGACAGGCATAGCAGCCAGGTAGCAGGAAACAGC
>JAQQAC010011420.1:9390122-9402764 GCA_029783875.1 Phataginus tricuspis
AAAAGGGGCATTACGATTAGCAGACGTAATGTAGGGGGGGGCATGGGGAGGGCTGTACAACTCAGAGAAGACAAGTAGTGATTCTATAGCATCTCACTACGCTGATGGACAGTGACTGTAATGGGGTTGGTGGGGGGGACCTGATGAAGGGGGTAGTTTAATTACCATAACATTGCACATGTAACTGTAGGTTAATGATACCAAAATAAATTGTAAAAAAAAAAGAATACAGAGAACTGTGTGACCAATCCAAATGGAACAATATTCGCATTATAGGGGTAACAGAAGAAGAAGAGAGAGAAAAAGGGATAGAAAATGTCTTTGAGGAGGTAATTGCTGAAAACTTCCCCAATCTGGGGAAGGAGATAGTCGCTCAGGCCATGGAGATGCACGGATCTCCCAACACAAGGGACCCAAGGAAGACAATACCAAGACATATAGCAATTAAAATGGCAAAGATCAAGGATAAGGACAGACTATTAAAAGCAGCCAGAGAGAGAAATAAGATCACATACAAAGGAAAGCCCATCAGGCTATCATCAGACTTCTTAACAGAAACCTTACAGGCCAGAAGGGAGTGGCATGATGTATTTAATGCAATGAAGCAGAAGGGCCTTGAACCAAGATTACTTTATCCCGCAAGATTATCATTTAAATTTGAAGGAGGGATTAAACAATTTCCAGATAAGCAAAAGCTGAGAGAATTTGCCTCCCACAAACCATCTCTATGGTGTATTTTGGAGGGACTGCTATAGATGGAAGTGTTCCTAAGGTTTAATAGCTGTCACCAGAGGTAATAAAACCACAGTAAAGAAAGTAAAGCAGCTAATTACTAAGCAAATGCAAAAATTAAAATAACTATCTCCAAAGTCAATCAAGGGATAGACGAAGAGTTCAGAATATGATACCTAATATATAAAGAATGAAGGAGGAAGAAAAAAAAGAACCTTTAGATTGTGTTTGTAATAGTATATTAAGTGAGTTAATAGACTCTTAGATAGTAAGGAAGTTAACCTTGAACCTTTGGTAATCATGAAGCCTGCCATAGCAATAAGTACATACCTATCAATAATCACCCTAAATGTAAATGGACTGAATGCACCAATAAAAATGCATAGAGTCACTGAATGGATAAAAAACAAGACCCATCTATATGCTGCCTACAAGAGACTCACTTTAAACCCAAAGACATACGCAGACTAAAAGTGAAGGGATGGAAAAGGATATTTCATGCAAGTAATAGGGAGAAAAAAGCAGGAGTTGCAGTACTTGTTTCAGACAAAATAGACTTCAAAACAAATAAAGTCACAAGAGACAAAGAAGGACATTACATAATGATAAAAGGGTCAATCCAACAAAAAGAAATAGCCATTATAAATATCTATGCACCCAGCACAGGAACACCTAAATATGTGAAACAAATACTAACAGAATTAAAAGGAGAAATAGAATGCAATATATTCATTCTAGGAGACTTCAGCACTCCACTCACTGAAGGACAGATCGACCAGACAGAAAATAAGTAAGGAGACAGAGGCACTGAACAACACAATAGAACAGATGGACCTAACAGACATCTACAAACCTCTACACCCAAAAGCAGCAGAATACACATTCTTCTTAAGTGCACATGGAACATTTTCAAGAATAGATCATATACTAGGCCACAAAAAGAGCCTCAGTAAATTCAAAAAGATTGAAATTGTACCAACCAGTTTCTCCGACCACAAAGATATGAAACTAGAAATAAATTACGCAAAGAAAATGAAAAATCCCACAAACACATGGAGGCTTCACAACATGCTCCTAAATAACCAATGGATCAATGGCCAAATAAAAACAGAGATCAAGCAATATATGGAGACAAATGACAACAATAATTCAACACCACAAAATCTGTGGGACACACCGAAGGCCGTGTTAAGAGGAAGGTATATTGCAATACAGGCCTACCTCAGGAAAGAACAATCCCATATGAACAGTCTAAACTCACAATTAATGAAACCAGAAAAACAAGAACAAATGAGGCCCAAAGTCAGTAGAAGGAGGGACATAATAAAGATTAGAGCAGAAATAAATAAAATCAAGAATAATAAAACATTATAAAGAATCAATGAAAGCAGGAGCTGGTTCTTCAAGAAAATAAACAAAATAGATAAACCCCTAGCCAGACTTATCAAGAAAAAAAGAGAGTCTACTCACATAAACAGAATCAGAAATGAGAAAGGAAAAATCACAACGGACACCACAGAAATACAAAGAATTATGAGAGAATACTATGAAAAAGTATATACTAACAAACTGGATAACCTAGAAGAAATGGACAACTTTCTAAAAAAATACAACCTTCCAAGGCTGACCCGGAAAGAAACAGAAAATCTGAACAGACCAATTACCAGCAGCGAAATTGAATTGATAATCAAAAACCTACCTAAGAACAAATTGCCTGGACCAGATGGCTTCACCACTGAATTTTATTAAACATTTAGTGAAGACCTAATACCCATCCTCCTTAAAGTTTTCCAAAGAATAGGCGAAGAGGGAATACTTCCAAACTCATTCTATGAGGACAACAGCACTCTAATACCAAAACCAGGCAAAGATACCACAAAAAAAGAAAAGTACAGACCAATATCGCTGATGAACACAGATGCAAAAAGTCAACAAAATATTAGCAAACCAAATTCAAAAATACATCAAAAAGATCATCCATCATGATCAAGTAGGATTTATTCCAGGGATGCAAAGATGGTACAACATTCGAAAATCCATCAACATCATCCACCACATCAACAAAAAGAAAGACAAAAGCCACATCATAATCTCCATAGATACTAAAAAAGCATTTGACAAAATTCAACATCCATTCATGATAAAATCTCTCAACAAAATGGGTATAGAGGGCAAGTACCTCATTATAATAAAGGCTATATATGACAAACCCACAGCCAACATTATACTTAACAGCGAGAAGCTGAAAGCTTTTCATTTAAGATCGGGAACAAGACAAGGATGCCCACTCTCCCCACTTCTATTCAACATAGTTCTGGAGGTCCTAGCCACAGCAATCAGACAACACAAAGAAATAAAAGGCTCCCAAATTGGTAAGGAAGACATTAAACTGTCCATGTTTGCAGATGACATGATATTGTACATAAAAAACACTAAAGAATTCACTCCAAAACTACTAGATCTAATATCTGAATTCAGCAAGCTTTCAGGATACAAAATTAATACACAGAAATCTGTGGCATTCCTATACACTAACAATGAACTATCAGAGAGAGAAATCAGGAAAACAATTCCATTCACAGTTGCATCAAAAAGAATAAAATATCTAGGAATAAACCTAACCAAAGAAGTGAAAGACCTATACCCTGAAACTACAAGACACTCATGAGAGAAATTAAAGAAGATACCAATAAATGGAAACACATCCCATGCTCATGGCTAGGAAGAACTAATATTGTCAAAATGGCCATCCTGCCTAAAGCAATCTACAGATTGAATGTAATTCCTATCAAAATACCAACAGCATTCTTCAACGAACTAAAGAAAATCGTTCTAAAATTCATATGGAACCACAAAAGACCCCGAATAGCCAAAGCAATCCTGAGAAGGAAGAAGAAAGCTGGGGGGATTACGCTCCCCAACATCAAGCTCTACCACAAAGCCACAGTAATCAAGACAATTTGGTACTGGCACAAGAACAGACCCATAGACCAATGGAACAGACTAGAGAGCCCTGATATAAACCCAACCATATATGGTCAATTAAGATATGATAAAGGAGCCATGAACCTACAATGGGGAAATGACAGCCTCTTTAACAGCTGGTGTTGGCAAAACGATACAGCTACATGCAAGAGAATGAAACTGGATTATTGGTTAACCCCATACACAAAAGTAAACTCGAAATGGATCAAGGACCTGAATGTAAGTCATGAAACCATAAAACTCTTAGAAGACAACATAGGCAAAAATCTCCTGAATATAAGCATGAGCAACTTCTTCCTGAGTGCATCTCCTCGAGCAAGGGAAACATGCAAAATGTTCAAAAGCAAAAATGAACTCATGTGACTACATCAAACTAAAAAGTTTCTTTACAGTAAAGGACACCATCAACAGAACAAAAAGGCATCCTACAGTATGGGAGAATATATTTGTAAATGACATATCCAACAAGGGGTTAACATCCAAAATATATAAAGAACTTACACACCTCAACACCCAAAAATAAAATAACCCTATTAAAAAATGGGCAGAGAATATGAAGAGACAGTTCTCCAAGGAAGAAATTCAGATGGCCCACAGGCACATGAAAAGATGCTCCAAATCACTAATCATCAGGGAAATGCAAATTAAAACCACAATGAGATATCACCTCACACCAGTAAGGATGGCCAGCATCCAAAAGACTAAGAACAACAAATGCTGGCGAGGATGTGGAGAAAGGGGAACCCTCCTATGCTGCTGGTGGGAATGTAAGCTAGTTCTACCATTGTGGAAAGCAATATGGAGGTTCCTCAAAAAACTAAAAATACAAATACCATTTGACCTGGGAATCCCACTCCTTGGAATTTACCCAAAGAATACAACTTCTCAGATTCAAAAAGACATATGCACCCCTATGTTTATTGCAGCACTTTTTACAATAGCCAAGAAGTGGAAGCAACCTAAGTGTCCATCAGTAGATGAATGAATAAAGAAGAGATGGTACATATACACAATGGAATACTATTCAGCCATAAGAAAGAAACAAATCCTACCATTTGCAACAACATGGATGGAGCTGGACGATATTAGGCTCAGTGAAATAAGCCAGGTGGAGAAAGACAAGTACCAAATGATTTCCCTCATTTGTGGAGTATAACAATGAAGAAAAACTGAAGGAACAAAATAGCAGCAGACTCACAGACTCCAAGAAGGGACTAGCAGTTACCAAAGGGGAGGGGTGTGGGAGGGGTGGGGAGGAAGAGAGAAGGGGATTGAGGGGTATTATGCTTAGTACACATGGTGTGGGGGGTCATGGGGAAAACAGTGTAGCACAGAGAAGGCAAACAGTGAATCTGTGGCATTTTACTACACCCAAGGACAGTGACTGCATTGGGGTATGGGTTGGGAGTTGGTAATACCGGTAAATGTAGTAACCACATTGTTTTTTCATGTGAAACCTTCATAAGAGTGTATATCAATAATACCTTAATAAAAATATAAATATAAATATAAAATAAATTTTTAAAATTATATATAAAAACAGTGCTAAGCCATATCAGATCTGGAAGTGAAAGGAAAAATCAGCAATAGTGCTGATCCTGTCTTCATTTAAAGTCCTGACACTTTCTCATATGTGTTTTGTATTAATTTTGATTTCTTTTTTTTTTTTACCATTTATTTTGGTATCATTAATCTACAATTACATGTGCAATATTATGGTGATTAAACTACCCCCTTCATCAGGTCCCCCCCCACCAACCCCATTACAGTCACTGTCCATCAGCGTAGTGAGATGCTATAGAGTCACTACTTGTCTTCTCTGAGTTGTACAGCCCTCCCTGTGCCCCCTCTACCTTATGTCTGCTAATCGTAATGCCTCTTTTACCCTCTTATCCCTCCCTTCCCACCCATCTTCCCCAGTCCCTTTCCCTTTGGTAACTATTAGTCCATTCTTGGGTTCTGTGAGTCTGCTGCATAATTTTGATTTCTTAAAATATTGCATTAAATTTTATTTGTCTTGACTATGGAGGTTTTGTGCATCCGCCCCTCCTGAATTTTGCACCCCAGAGATGCCTCACTTGCCTCACCCTAGTCTCAGCCCTGCAGCACAGTATGCAAAGTATGTTAGTTACTGGAGAAAACAGCAGAAAACAGAACCATGCATCACCCTCACGGAGCCCTTGGTTTTGCAAATGAGGCAGACAGAAGTTAGTCAACCATAAATAGAATAATTGTAAATTATCATAAGTCTAAAGGTGGGAACGTGGTGCTGAGAAGGGTAATAACCTCATATAACGATCACTGACACCATCTCCAAATCTCCAAGCTTAAAAGCCCTGTTATTCTCACCCGTAGAATCCTGCTGTGCATAAAAGGGTTAAGTCAGCAGGATTAGGGTGTTCAGCTCTGAACATTCCAAAGAAGGGACTTGACTATCTCTTGGGAGATTACCTCTAAGCCCTTGGGTTATCCTCACTAACAGGAGTGTCTTTGCATATCTGGGACCCTGGGCCACACCAGGCCAGATAGCCTATGCTTACATGTGATTTATGGTGGACGGCTTGGATCACGCTATCATTTGACCTCTGGAGGAGCTAGAAACAGTAATTAAGGCCAGTCATGTGGGTGTTCCATGGCTATGTAACTGACAACTGATAAAAATGCTGGACACCAAGGTCCAGGTGGCAATGCTCTGCGTGTCACACACACATCACTGCTGGGAGAATGAAGCACTGCCAATAAGATGCTATGAGACGAGGGCCCCTGCAAACTCACTCCTGGTCTCTCTGGACTTATTCAGCTTTTTCCTTTGCTGATTTTAATCTGCATCCTTTCGCTGTAATAAACCATAACCAAGAGTCTACCAGCCCTTCTGAGTTCTGGCAAAAGACTTGCAGGGACTCTATGCCACTCCTTCATTGAACTTGAGGGTGGTCTTGGGGCCTTCGGACATACCAGTTCTGATTTCTCGGAGCACTCTTCACAGCTCCTGATTCTGTATTTGTGTGCATGGTCATGTGACCAGAGACTAGCCATGTTCTATCCAGCACACTAGCCCCTGGCCACATGTGAAATTTTTAATTTAAATTAGTTTAAATGAAATAAAATTTAAAGTTCACTACCCCAGTGGCACCAGCCCCATTTCTGTGACAGTTGTCCCACGTGACTTGTGGCTACCCTATTGAACCATTTCATCATCCCAGAAAGTTCTATTGGACACCACTAGACAGGACAGGAAGAGGACAGAGACTCCATGCAACTCATTCAAGTCTGTGTTTCCAGGGACTACCACATAGTGGGCACTCAATAATTATGTAAAAACAAACAGAAATAAAAAAGACTTCTTAGCAGAAAGAGGTCTGGTTCCTGCCTCACCTGCTCTGTGGCTTGAGCAAGGCACTTGGCTTCTCAGCTGCAAAAATATGCAGGCACTCGACAAACTCAGACTTTGGCCCCTTCAGGCCCTGATAATTCTAGGTCGAGGCAACAATGGGAGACTAGATGGTCTGGAGACCCTTGTCTTTTCACTGTGTGCTGGATGTAGCCCAGGATGAAATGGGTCAGGAGATAAACAGACACAGTCAGTGATTTAAGACAATCATTGGGTTTGCCTCAGCCAAACAGCCCTTCAGACTAAGTTCCATGATGGCACAGGCTGTTGTCTGCGTGTTCATGGTTGATCAGAATCCTTCATTAATAAGCCAGTGGAATCAGCTTGGACCCCAGTTGGTGATATTCTATTGCACTGCCACCTCATTCACCAGTCCCCAGAATGATCTCCAAAATCTACTCATGTCATTCTTCTGCTCAAGACCCTCCAGTGGCTGTCTGTACACCCCAGAATAGAGCCACTGTTTTGTTGCTTGTGGCAAAGCAGGACCTAGGTTCACTTCCTTTCCATTTGAGAGCTTATGCCTCAGGGTGGCAAAGGGCAGCTAACACTGGTCTGGGTGGGACCCCCTGCCATCACTGAGGGTGCCTGGCTCATGTCCCATACTGCTCTCCAGGCCGTCCTCTTCTCCCCACTCCATGCCTCCGAATCCTCCATCCTATACCCCTCAAGTCACACACACCAAATGCCCTGTCTTATGGGCTGTCTCCTTTGGTATGTATTGTACACCTCTCGTATCATTAAGAGATTCTCAGATAAGTTTTCTCCATGAAGAGATGGGCTTGAGCCTGCTTACTCAGCTCTCCTCTTGGGATTTTTGGCTGATCGGTCATCCTTCTGGACCTCCATTTTCTTATCTGTAAAAAGTTCTGAAGTTATTTTCTGGATATCCCTTCTCTGCATATTCAAGGCCCTTCAAGGCTGCTGATGCTCCTCCCATTTCTGCACCCTCACCCTATCCTGGCAACCCTATCCCATCTTATGGAGCTGCATGTAACTCCCTGGGCTCCTCATCATCTACCAACCTTCAGGCTTCTGTCTGGCTGCCCCTTCAGCCCAGCATACCTTTTCCTCTCCCTTCTCCAAAATGTCAGGATTCTACTCAAAGGTCAGCTCCTCTAGGAAAACTTTCTTGATGGCCAGCCCCTCCATCCCCAGGTGGAGCTGACCCTTTCCTCCCCTCAGACCCAGCTGTGCACTGTGCATGCATAGCCGTGCTGTGGTGTCTGGAATACCTCATTGCACATGTCTATTTATCTCTGGTCTTTCCCTTCTGGACCATGCATAGCTTGAAATCAGACACTTGGGTGCTCTGAAAAGCAAAGAGATAAAAATTACAAATGCTTAGGAATTGGAGCCCAGCAATTTTGGGCTGAGTTCTGGCCCCATAACATGCAAAGTTTGATCTTAAGAGAGTCATTTAATGTCTCTGTTAGATCAGATTATTACCCCAATTCTTTGCTTTCTCTGCTGTTCATGCCCTTTGCTGTGTGACTTTGTAAATTCATCCCGTAAGGAGCAGAGTATATTTCCTTACCCTTGATTTGGTGTTTGGCCATATAAGTTGTTTTAGCCAGTTGAATGAAGGGTAAGTAGCCATATGCCTGTTCCAAAAGATGGCTTGCATGCTTCAACCAGTTCTCCTGCACTTCTGAGAACATCTCCAGGCTGATCAGCTGGTCCCAGAAGAAGCTTGAGAGACATGTGGAGCTGAGCCAGCCCAGCAGAGCTGCCTGAGCAGAACCCAGTCTCAATAAACCAGCCCCAAGCCAACTTGCAAACATGTGAGTGATAATAAATGATGGTTGCTGAGTTTTGGGGTGGTTTGTCACTTGATGACTAAAACACTCAATTCTATTTCTTCATCTGAGGGATGATGATAACTTTCTTAAGAGACTATCTTAGGAGTGGATGATATACTGTGGATAAAATATAAAACTCAATGCCTGGTTCATGGTATTTTTCAAAACTGGCAGCAAATCATTCCTCAAAATGCTGGTCATAGATTTACCATGTGACCCAACAATTCTATTTCTAGGTATAAACCCAAAGGAATTGAAAACAGGGACTGAAACAGATGCTTGTATGGAATGTTCATAGCAGCATTACTCACAATGGCCGAAAGGTAGAAACAACTCAAGTGACCATCAACAGACAAATGAACAATCAAAATGTGGTATATCCATAAATGGAATATTATTCAGCCATAAAAAAGAATGAAGTTCCGACATATGCTACAGCATGCATGAATCTTGACAACATTGTGCTCAGTGAAATAAACCAGACATGAAAGGACAAAGTTGTGTGATTATCCATTTATGTGCAATACCTAGAATAGACAAATTCATCCAAATACCCATTCAAAGGGGTGAGTAAAAGAATCTGTTAATGGTGAGTAAAGAAACCATAGACCCTTTTTACCATGGTTACCTGTTTAGAAAACATGTCACATGAGGGATATGAGACCCTGGGATCCCCAGAATTAACTATACAGGAAGCAATAAGTATAAAAATCAGACAGAGTGGAGAAGGCAGCCCAAGTCAGCTACAGTCCCCAGAGGGCAAAAAGCAAGTCTCTGACAACTGGGGACTAGGGCAGTGGCTGAGCAGAGGACACCAGAGACTCCAGCAATGGAAAGAGACACGTGGCTACCATAATGGGCCCAGGCCGGTGGATATCAGAACAGGATACAGATATAATGCTGTTACATGCAAGGCTGAGCAGGTCTGCTTCCGGGGCACCTCAGAATCTTGGAGCTGGGGGTTGGTCAGCGAAACCAGAAACAATGATAATGAGTAAAACCCCACCATTTATTCATCCTTTTGGTTATCTGCATATCTATCCATGCAATAATCAACCCACTCTTTCTAGCAATATTCAAGACTTTTCATTTAGCCCTTACTACATTTCGTTTCTGAGAATATAAAAGAACTTCCATCTTTTTACAGTGGCCAAATATATACAACATAACTTTACCATTTTAATCACTTTAAAGCACACAGTTCAGTTGCAATGATAATGACTATAAACAGGTATACCCCTATACAATTCAGGTAACATTTTCCTGAGGGTTCACTCACTTGATCTTCACAACTGCTCTGAGAAGGTTTGTATTATTATTTCTATTAGATGGGCCAGGCAAGTATGGTTCAGGCAGCTGATATGACCAATTCGGGGTTAGACAGCATACAAGGTGCAGGAAGCCAAATCCTGGGTATCGATTCCTTTGGCGGGCCTAAGAATGGAGGCCACAGGAGGCAGGGCAGGACTCAGACCCAGGTGCCTGTTACCCACATTCTGTGCTCTTTCAAACAAACCCTAGGAGAAAACCTTTCCAGTGGGAAATACAGAATTTCTCTCTCTGCCTTGAAAATTCGGTGTTTGAATTTTGGCACTGTCTCCTTCTCCAATCTGGGGAAACTCATTTATATCTGAGCCTCACTTTCTGCTCTATAAAATGGGAATACACAAGCGCACCTTACGTGCTGCCCTAAGGATTAGAAGAAATGCATGCGGAAGCGTTTAGCCAACATCTGCCCCATAACAGCTCAGGACACAATTGGCACGCTCACCTGTGTCTCTCATCTCCCTCTCCCCTCTGTTCCTTTCTCCACACCCCCCACCTCCTCTCTTCCTTCTCTCTCCTGTCTTTTTCTGGCTTCTGTCTTACTTCTCATTTTTCTCTTGTCTCCTCAGGGCAATGCATCTTTCCCCAACACCCCACACCTCCCAGTTAGCACCTTCTCTCATCCTGTCCCCCCAAACCAGCTGACCCCCATCCTAGGGAGCCGTGATGGGTGGGCAGGGTTGAGTAACTGCTTTCTGCAGATCTAGACCCCTGGCCCTGCCAGCTCCAACACATCCTGTTCACACGGCTTTCTACGCTATGTTCCTGACTTTATATTTACTTTGAACAATAATTCTCTCTGCCTTGGTAAGGCTGCAGATTATCACCACCAGACTCCAGGTAAAGTTAAACGTCCTCCACAGTTGGATTTGCCCATAGATTTTAGGGTCCTGCACTGAGGGCAGGTGGGTGGAGGCAGACCAGAGCTCTTCGGAACAGGACTGAGCAGGAGAAGTGAATGTGGGCTCTGGAGCCCAGCTGTCTGGGTGGGTCCCCATACCCTTTTCACCTGTGTGGCTTCAGCAAGGGACATCACTTCTCCAGGCTTCGGTTTCCCTGTCCACCCAATGGGGTGTAACAGCACCTCACTCAGAGGGTTGTTGTTGGGAACAGAATTAGCATGGAGCCTACACAGAAGGAGAGCTTTCTATCTGTTAGCAATGTTTAGAATGGATGTGGGGGATCGTCTCTCAGAGTCCGAGGATGGGCCTGAGCCCCATGCACACTCCCCACAAGCCCTACCCACCCGTCCAAAATCCTGTGTTCTGGAGTGCCAAGGGACAATACTGAGCAGTTCTGCAATGGTGCAAGGGTCTCTGGTCCCAGATGTTAGGGCTCCTTCTCATCCTCCCTTCCCCTACCACTGCCTCCGAGTCTCTTGAGCTAGGTCCTGTTGGGTCCCAAGCCCACCTTTGGGCTAGACTATGGAGCCCTGAGTCAAGAGAAGTGACCCTTAGGAAAATTCATCCTATAAGGAATCTTCAGAGCCATCCTCAACTTCAGTGACACCAGCCTCTTCTTTCACTAGGAATCCTGATCCTCCTTCACAGATGATCATAACCAAGCTATGAGGTCGCCTCCCAGCCCCCACAGAGACCACCCCTCCCCCAGACAGAAACAACCCCAAGGGGAAAGGTCCCCCCAAAAGCCTACATTGTCTTCCTCCCGTGGTGCTTGACTTGTCTAGATTTCCAGAATTTTTGAGGCAGAATCGACCCTGCAGTTCATCCACTCTTGACCCACCCAAAGCCCAAGTGAAGGAACCAGGCGGAGGGGCATTCAGAGCAGTGACCCTTCACTGAGCACTCGCCGTGTGCCAGGCGCCGAGCCAGCAGGCTTAGCGGCTGCATCTCCCACCACCTCACACAGCAGAACTGCTGCCAACCTGGAGGAAACTGAGGCTCAGGGTGCCGCTCCCACACATGGGGAAGCCCAGAGTCACACGGCTGCTGAGAGTAGGAGGAGAAGGGCCAGCCTCAAGCCCGGACCTGCCTGGCTTCACATCAGGTGGCAGGCTCCCCACTACCAGAGGTATCCAAGAGTCTGGTTTAATCACATAGCAGGATGGTAGTAGAGGGAATTCAGGAAAGGGGACACTCCAAGACCATGACTAGGTCCCTTACAACGGGGCTGAGCCGCAGAACTGCGGACGTTTGGTCTGGACTCGTCCCTGCAGTGGGGACTGTGAGCGTCATCACCAGCCGCTACCCCCTGCCCCGGAGGCCAATAATAACCCCCTAGTTGTGGCAACCAAAAATGTCCCCAGACATTGCCACATGTCCGCTGGAGGAAGGGTGGGGAAAGACAAAATCTCCCTAGTTCGAGAATCACTGCTGTGCGAGTATTTTCAAAAACCCCAACAGAGCATTTTCTTTATGGTCACAGATGATGAAAAACCACACGCTC
>JAQQAC010011420.1:9403164-9469476 GCA_029783875.1 Phataginus tricuspis
CTATGTCAGAACGTTTGTGGCTGGAACGGAACAAAGCAGGGTCCAGGGTCAGTCCAGTTCTCGCAGAGGGCTCAGGATTGATGTGAGAGTCTCCAAAAGTGGCCCCACACACCCAGGTTAAACCACCTTTCAACATCTCAACACCTTACCTGGGGGTGCCTGAAATTCCACCATCGAAGAGTCCTTTTTGTACAAAGCATGACACACGTTCCTTAAAGGAACAGAGAGAATGGGTATAAATTACCTGATTGCTGTGATACGTTAAGGAAAAGGAGAGAACTAGCATTTCTTGAGCACCTACTCTGTGCTTCCCATTGGGAGGGATCAGTAAAAACTAGCTTAACATTACGTAGATTGTACCACCTATTCTCATGACAGGACAATGCCATGGGCAACACTAGCTTCATATGTACGAACAGGGAAACCAAGGCACACAGAGGATAAGTGAGTCACACGAGATCACACAACCAATGTGTCACAGAGCTTAGATCTCTGCCCTGATGTCTAACCTGTTTACACTCTATCATGTCCACTAACACCTAAGCTTGGGGAACCGCCATTAACGTTGGGGGGGGGAGGTCCAAAAAGGTTGGGGCAGAAAATGGAGACATTTGAGGGACAGTCCCTGTCACGGGGTGGGGGGTGTTCCAAGACATGAATTAGCTTTGTGGCCTTCACCAAACTGGACTTCAGTCTTCAAGTACCAACAGAAGGAGCTGAGCTTGGCATCCCCCCGACTGAGATTCCTCCTAGTCTGAAATTCTGCATGCTGCTAGTTTGCTGGCGGAATTCAAAGATGGTTTGTCAAAATTCGCCTTGGTCCATTGGACATTCTCAACCTCCCTGAACATTGCTGACAGTGGAAAAGAAGGCATGTGTAACGGGGCAGAAGAAAGGGGCTCCCGCTGCCCGTGTCACCTGCCCGCTCCCCTGTGTCCAGGAGCTGGGCCCTGGGGCTGTGGGTCTTTTCTCTCAGAATGAAAATGTGGGAAGATGGGCAAGAGGTGAATGGCCCTCTCAGACTACTATTCGGACGATCTGTTGCTGAGCTCCATTTCCACTCACTTGTTCCGTAAGTGGGGGGTGGCATCAGGGCTGAGCTGGGTCCCAGGGGTGGGGGTCACAGTCCCCATGTGACAGGGGGGACCACAGACCCCTCCCACCCTTGCACACATGGCCAACTCACCCCAAGGCTGTTAGAAGCAGAGGCTTATCTCTCTGAATACATCAATTCTTTCCAAGACCCCTTTGATGGTCTAATTAGTCTTGGATCACTGTTCTACGTTACTTGAGGAGACCAGGTGGTATTTCTGAGGAATCAAAATATTCCTCCAGCCAGGGTTCACTGGGGAGTACGTTATCTCTCATCATAGACTTTGACCCAAAGCATCCTCACTCTTCAAACCCAAACATGGGCAGCGTCACGTGGATGCCCCCTATTCCAAGGGAGTGTCATCAAACAGCGGTTTGTGGAAAATCCCCCACATGCAGGCGGTTAGTGAGGGAATCCCAGAGAGACATTTTAAAACATTAACCTCCCATATGGTATGAGTCTATGATATCCAAGAAGGGAGAAATAAGAGAAATCAGAGAAAGATGCACAGAGAAAAAATAAATTTGATCTGACCTTTAAACTATAGGTAGGATTTGGTAGGCAGGTAAAAGAAAAAAGGGTGTACACAGAGGGGAAACGGCAAGAGCGAAGGTGTGGAGGTAGGACCACTCTGGGTATGGGCAGAAGAGAAAAGAAGTTAGCCCCAGGAGTTAAGGGAGATACATTTTAAAAGATGGTGTGGGGCCAAAACCCTGGACAGGCAGGCAGGTGGGGTTTATATCTGACCTAGTTGGCAGTAAGGAGCCATAGGTCTTTGAGCAGCAGAGCAATACAAGACCCAGTCTTCCTTATTCATGGGTTTTATATTTGCAAATTCACCTGTTTGCTCAGATTACTTATAACCCCACGATCACTATTCATGGTCATGGTGAGCACGGGCAGAACAGCAAACACGTTGAGTCTCCCGCTGTGAACGCTCCCAGCCACACCCAGCGAGGCGGCGCTCTGCCTTCTTGCTTGGGCCCTCATGCTGTAAAGCAGTGTCCTTTCTGAGCTCTAGAGAGTGCCTCGCTGTTTGCATTTGTGCGCTCTTCGTGGGTGATTTTACTGCTTTTCTTTTTTGCTTCGATTTGATTGATTGTGGTGTTTAAAATGGCCCCCAGGCCTCGTGCCGAAGTTCTGATCGGTGTGCCTAAGTGCAAGGAGGCTGTGATGGGCCTTACAGAGAAAACATGTGCATTAAATAAGCTTCATTCAGGCATAAGTTACGGCACTGCTGTCAGTGAGTTCAATGTTAATGAATCAATGATATATATTAACTTGAGTATCTTTAAACAGAAGCACACATAAAACAAGGTTATGTGCTTATCAGTTAACGAAACTGATGCTTTCAGGAACCTAACCCTGTATTTCCCCTAGGAGCAATGTTTCGATATTCACTAAATCAGCATTTGTGACGACTTTATAGGACATACCTAGTGCAAATCATGAGAATCAATTGTACCAGCACTTTGGAACTCTGTGGGCCATCAAGAGGAACCACCTCTTAAGAGCATGTGCACCAGAGCCAGTGCCTGGGTTTCAATCCCCACTCTGTCACTCACCCACTATGTGACCTTGGGCACGCTGCTTGGCCTCTCTGTGTCACAGTGTTTCATGTGTGAGACAGAGACAAGACTTGTATCTTTATCATAAGGTGGCTTGGAAAATTTCAAGGTGTTAATATTTGGAAAGTATTTAGAGGGCTACCTGGCTTACAATGAACACTCTTCACGTGTTTCATGTTTGTTAAATAAATAAATGAAGAAAGAGACAAAAAGAAAGAGAGGAAGAGAAAAACCATCGCATTTTGCAGATGAGGAAACTGAGTCAGGGATAGCAGGGACTTGCCCACACCCGAGTTATGGGCAGAGTTGAGCTTTCCAAGCACGGGATGGGATGCGGCTGGCACCAGGGAGCCATTTATGAGCCTGATGCAGAATGACACAGGGGGCGACGACAGCAGCAGGTCCAGGGGCAAACGGGTGGGGTGACTGGGGGCCCCGCCAAGATCCTGCTGTGGGGGCCGCCCCCCAGCATCCCTCCACAGCAGGATGGAGTCCAGAGCACTCTAAGGATGCGCCTTAAGAATTACTAGGATCTCCAGGCTGTGTAGCCGAAGAACAAGAAATACTACCACGCCCAGGCAGAAACCTAATGAGAAACCGAACGTGGTCAGACAGAAGCTTAACAAGAAATACTGGCCCAGGCTCCCACGGAGAAGAGAGGGCTCCGGAGGCCAAGCAGGCCGCCTGCCATCTCCCCCCACCTATCGATCGCTGGGGAGGCTGCCGACCTCAGGGAAGTAGATAAACGGGAAGATATATGACGGTCCAGGGCTGATGAAAGGGGATGGAAGGCAGCTTAAATCAAGGGGCAAGTGCCACCAGAGAAACGGGGCTACGAGGCTTGGGGCTTCTGGCTCACCAGGAGAGTCCGCTGAGGGCCGGAACACGGGAGCCCTGGGGAGGAGAGAGAGCAGGGACCTGAGGAAAGTGCCCCAGGCTCCCCGTGCACCACCGACGCATTGGGAGGAAGCCAGGAAGGATGAGCTGTGACAAGCGTCTGAAATGGCGAAGTCGGTCCTGGTCCACTTGGCAGCTGCCCCAGCTGCCTGTCCTCCTTGGCCCCGGGTCCCCTCACTTTCCTGGATGTCACCGAGCGCTCTAAGGAATACCCGCCTCTGCCCCACCTCCCACGAGCCAGGACAGAACCGGAGCCCAGGCTGGGACAATACTCACGGCAGCGAATGCTTCCTGGGAGCTCCCTCTGCAGCTCTGGGTGGGCTAAGAGCTCGAGCCGTGTGGGTCCAACCAACACTCGCTGTCGGCCTGAGGCCCTGTGCTTGTTCCCATCGTACGGATGAGACTCAGAGGAGCTAAGGAACTGCCCCCTTGCTGTGGATGGAGCCCAGGCAATTCTGGCCCCAGAGGCCACTTTCTGAGCACAATTCCAGACCAGCTTTGTTGATATCCTTAGCATGTATACCTGAAGGAAGACAGTGTGCCTCCCTCACATCCCCTCAACCCATCAGATTTCTGCATCCCTGAGCGGGGGCGACATCCCCTCTCAAGAACAAGCCAGGGAGTTGGTCCACTTTTCTGCCTCAGGGTCTTCTCCAAAGTTGCATAAATATCTTTGTTCTCCAGCAGATGCAGCAGGGAGGTGAGGGGACTTCACACCCCCAGGGTCACCCTCTACTGGGGAACAGGAGTTGGCAGATGAGTGCCACCCCACATCCTCAGAAAGACAGTTCCTTCCACACAGCTCCTCAGAAGGTAGCCTCAGCATCACCATGGCCCACATCAGTAACCACCTCCATGATGCCAGATCCCCAGCTCCATGACGCCAGATCCCCAGCTCCATGACGCCAGATCCCCAGCTCCATGACGCCAGATCCCCAGCTCCATGATGCCAGATCCCCAGCTCCATGACGCCAGATACCCAGCTCCATGACACCAGATACCCAGCTCCATGACGCCAGATACCCAGCTCCATGACACCAGATCCCCAGCTCCATGACGCCAGATCCCCAGCTCCATGACGCCAGATCCCCAGCTCCATGATGCCAGATCCCCAGCTCCATGACGCCAGATACCCAGCTCCATGATGCCAGATACCCACCTCCATGACGCCAGATCCCCAGCTCCATGATGCCAGATACCCACCTCCATGACGCCAGATCCCCAGCTCCATGATGCCAGATACCCACCTCCATGACGCCAGATACCCACCTCCATGATGCCTGATACCCAGCTCCATAACACCAGATACCCAGCTCCATGATGCCAGACACCCAGCTCCATAACACCAGACACCCAGCTCCATGACGCCAGATACCCAGCTCCATAACACCAGATACCCAGCTTGCTGGCTCTCCCTCCTATTTCTTGCACGTCCTTCCATCTGAACCTCAGCACCCAAACCCTTGTCTCAGGCTCTGCTTTGAAGGAACAAAAACTGAAATAGGCCTCCATCTACCTTAAATACAAGACTATGTAAGAAGCAGAACTGCCTAAGCAAAGACAACGTTTGGGGAGTTGCATGAAGAAGGAGGTTTCTCTTCTCTCCAACTTCACTCCTCAGCCAAAAAATTAGAACTTGAACCAATGCTTTTCCCCACTCAGAGAAGTGTTGGGGAAAATGCTTCTAACTCTCTTTTCACCCCTGACTTTTTGCCAGTCTTACTGGTGACAGCCTGACTCCCATCAGCCACAAAATCCAGTGTAGGGCATGGCCAGTCCTCAAAAACAAGAACCACCTGCATGGTCAATGGGTCACTCTCACTCAGTGGGGCATCCTGGGCCGTGGCCTGTGGGCTCGTCCTGCGTTCCCAGTCTCCATGCAGTAAGCCCGCTGAGGGTATCTCCATGGGCAGGAGCCTGGCATTCCAGCTTCTCAGCTGAGACAGCATGATAAGTTACATTTGGGGATGAATGGTGGGAATGAACCCTCTAAAGTGCAAAGGCATGGCTTTGGAAAACAGGAAAGAGGGTTTTCCTAACCCTAGGAACTCCTGCAGGGTCCCCATCAATACCCAAGACAGCTACATAATACAGTTTGTGACTCAAGGTGACAATGGTCGTCTTGCATGGGAGGAAGAATGGACGGAGGTCTGAGCTGAGGCTGCAGCCTCCTCCCCAGAGCCCTTCTGCCCCTTGTCTTTCCCCCACCCACTGTCTACACCTCCCTGCTCCCCCACTCTGCCCACGAAGGTGACCTCAGTCTGCCCTTGGCAGCTGTGGTGGCCACACCAAGGGCAGAAGGACACCGATGGGGAAGTGTTTGGTCCAGTGGGGACAGTTGCCCGGATACAGCTGCAGGTCCTCCCCACCCCACGTCCTTGTCCTCCAACCAACGTGTGGAGGCTTCAGCTTGGCCTTCATGACGCCGCATCCACCCACTGGGTACCTGTTCCCATTCACTCACATTTAAGGACCTACTCAGCGCTGGTCACTAGGCCAAGTGCCAAGGATGCGGCTGTGAACTAGATGGGTCCTTGCCCTGGAGTCCCTGACCCCGTTTGAAGACCCCTTTGCCTGTGGTTGTCCCTTAGATGTGCCTGGATTCTGGGAGTCAGCTGCTGCCAAGGCTTCTCCAAAGGGTTCAGCCAGGTGAGGCCAGACGTGTGGATGGTGTCTGCATCCCAGCAAGGCCTGGGCCACCCTGAGATGGAGCAAGAATAGGATAAACAGGACCCCAGAGCCCTCTGGCTATGACAGGCAGCCTCTCCTGTCTGGAGGTCACATGATCCTTTTCAAAACACACATTCGTGATTGCAACATCTCTGAGAGATAGAAATTGGAAAGGTTGTTATCCCAGAAATAGCAACCCAAAAGGGTCAAGGTCATACTTTGGCAAGGTGGTGGAGGAACCGTCCCCCTGGACTGTGCTGGCTTGGCCGCTGTGGAGCTGAAAACAGGATACTCAGAAGAGTTCCATGTGTGTGAAGTCACCTTCTTCAGCGAAACACTGGGACTTGCTGAGAACTCAAGACCCTTCCCCACCCACAGAGGATACAATAAACATCCTGACTGATTGGAGCATTTCCACGTCCAAGAAGCACACCATTCATCTATCCATCCATTCATTCATTTAACAAGTGGTTTCCTGAGCACCCACTATGTGCCAGTCCAGTGCTACTCCTGGAACTATAGAGTTAGGAAGGGGCAACACATAGCTCTGTCCCCGTGGAGTTCACCACTTAATGGGAAAAACATAGAAGAAAATAAGCAACCAGATAAATAAATTAAATAATGGCAAACTATGACCAATTCTTTAAAACATGCATGTTATATGATCCTGATTTCATTATTACTAGATAAAATCCCTTTTTTCATCCCCTTCTCCATTTCTACCAGTAAAACGGAGCTCGAGGAGTCAGCTTTTTGGTGAGAATGCCAAACAGTGAAATCCAGAGCCTGATATTAACAATGCCAATCTTTACAATTAACGGAGGAGATCTCAGAAAGCAATGAAGGGGACGCTCTTCTCCCTGCGGTGGCCAATGCATCGCAAAACAAAGTCCAAAGAACCAGATTTGATAAGATGTTAAATTGAGAACATTCTTAAGACCATACAATCTCATTTTCCAGTGGAATATAGAAGCTTGTGTGACTATTTATAACTGTAAACAACTTGTCTTAAAAGTACACTGTGAGCAAAAGGGTCTTGAAACATTCTTGAGACTTTAGAAGTGGTTGCCATGTCCTGTAAAAATACCTTGCAAAGGGACTCATACCATTCTGATTTATTTTCTTGCCAGGTAGTGGGCTGCCCTGGGAATGATGTTGCAGTGGGCATCTACGTGCCTGACAGAAGTAGGTACAGGACTGCACCGTCAAAGCAGAGTTGAGGCATTGGTACTCTTCTCTTCTACTCCAGGATTGATGGAGGGGAAGGCTTAGGACTCTGACCAATTCTTTATTTCTAACAAAAAGACTAGGAGTCAAGTTCTGCAAAGCAATGATTTCAATTCGGTGATTAGGTAAGATAACCTCTAAAGAGGTGGCAAAAAAGGCTGAAAGGTGGAGACCCAAGGTTAAGAAGTCCAAGAAGAAGAATGTTCCAAGTAGAGGGGACAGCAAGTGTAAAGGTCCTGAGGCAGGAGTGAGTTTGGTGTACTTGAAACCCCCAACAGAGTCAGTGGCACTGGAGCATCCACAGGCAGGAGGCGGAGAGCATATATAGCACTTGGGGGTTTGTGGAGTGTGTGTTTTAGTCTCCTGGTGATGGAAGTTGACAAGTAGCTTCCAAAGAGCAGGCTCTAGGAGCCCAGCGAGGCTGGAAGGTCAGGATGCAAGATCAGTCACTGCTGGGGCTCACTTCTTGTACTGCAGTCCACTGGGCACGTAACTACAAGGCTTTGACCCCACCAGCATGTTGCAGCTCTACACAGATGGATTTGCTTTTAAACTTATAAAATCACCTGCACTTTGTAAATAATCTGACTTTCAGTCTCTCTTCCTGCTACGATGGGATACATATGCACGCAGAAGGTGATGGGAACAAGCAAGAGGGGGCCTGGCACACTGGCTGTTGGGGCCCTCCGCTCATGCCATTTCAGCTCACGCCAGCCTGACTTCCACATTTCTGCATTTTCTGCACCAACAGAAGCAGAAAGAGAATAATTTTTTTAGTCAAAAAAAAAAAATTACATGTCCACACCTAAGAGAGCTAGATTTCTTCTTGGCCTGAGCCCGAGGATCATGCTGTGTGCTCCCAGCACAGAGTGGGAAACAGGAGAAAAGGTGTTTAGACTTGCCTCTCTGCAGGGGGACTGCATGGTTCACTGAAACTGTCAAAGAAATCGCCCATATTTGGCAACTGTAATGCTGTTTGGGTATAATGCCTGACTCTCTGGGAGCCTGTATCCCCCCACCGTCAAAGTTCAGATCACCCTTACACAGCCAGTTGAATGGTTAACTGAAAAATATCAACGACACCAAATGTTGGCAGGAGGTGGAGGAACCGGAACGCTCATACATTGCAGGTAGAAGTACAAAATTGTATAGCCACTATGAAAACTGTTCAGCAGTGTCTTAACAAGTTCAACATGGACTTGTCATATGATCCTGCTCCCAGGAATTTAAGTAGAAGAAATGCAAACACAGATCCTCAAAACGTCATGTGCAAGAATGTTCATAGCAGCGTCATTCGTGATAGGCAAAACCAGGAAATACCTCAGATGTCCATCAGCAGGAGAAAGGATAAACAGACTGTCATATGTTCATGCTGTGCGGCAATAAAAAAGAAATGAGTTATTGACACATGCTACAGCATGGATAAATCTCAAAAGCATTCTGCTGAGTGAGAGAAGCCAGATGCAAAGGGTACTTTGGGCAGATTTCATTTACAAGTTCTAGAAAAGCAAAAACTAACAGTGATGGAAATCAGATGCTCCTGGGATGAGAGGATTGCCTGGGAAGGCACATGAGGAAATTTTCCAGGGGTTGGGGGTGGACATGTTCTCTCTTGATAGGGATGGGCATTATACATGTATATACCTTTGGCAAATTGACCTATCAGTATACTTAAAGATTAATCATTTCACTGAATGTAAAGTATATCTCCTTTTAAGGGTGTAAAAATAAATAAAATTCACTTACTCTGGGTGGTTTTCTCTAGCTCCTCCAGACTAGATTAGGGGCCTGACTTAAACTGTAAGCTTCCAGAAGTAGACTCAGAGATAAAAACTTGCATGCAGGGGGCTTATTTGGTAGGAGAAAAGGGAAGAGAGACAAGGAAGGGAAGGATGTGTTAGCAAAGCAGGTTACCACTGCGGGCAACAGGACCCAATGTTGGCACTCAAAGTGACTGGCTGTCACTGTCACCCGGAAGGGAGGAAGCTAGGCTATTTATACACCAGCTCCTATTAGTCATTGGTTGGGGCATACTTCACCAGCCCTTCCAACTGGCCAGAGAAGGTCTGGTGCCCAGAGAGAGCCCCCTAAGGAAAGAAAATGCAGAAATGTGGAAGTCAGGCCGGCGTGCCCTGAAATGGCATGGGCGGAGGAAATGCAGGAGGGCCCCAACAGCGCGTGCAACGGGCCCCCTCTTATTTGTTCCCATCACTTCCTGCATGCATATGTATCCCTTAATAGTAGAAAAAGATATTAAAAGCTCAGTTTATGGAATGAGGCAGGCTTACCTGCAAATTCCAGCTCTGTCCCTTTCTACGTGACAGTTTGGCCAAATCGGTCTTCTATAAAACATTGATGAAGGGGTTCCATGCGATAATCCCCCTTGTGTGCTTACCACAGTGCCTGGCGCACAGTAGGAACTCCAATAAATACTAACAGCAACAAGTGTTATTGGGGCTGCTACATTCATTCTATTTGCCAAGAAAAAGTCAAAATTAAAATTTTTCCATGAGGATTTTTCTCCCTTCAATTATTTTTAAAATGTAATTGTTGAAAGACAATATACTTACATAGTTCAAAGAATAAACTGGGAAAAGCCTCTCTCCTTTTAAACCCAGTCGCCCTCCTCATAAGTAACCACGATTATCAGCATGTTTGTATATTTTACCAAAGGTATTTCATACAGCGTTCTAAAGTACTTTGGGCTTGCTTCTGTTTTTCTATGGCTGAATCCAGACCATGATGGTGTTCGATTTGGCAAAATAATATATGCAGTTACTTCTGTGAACTTTTTATTTTGTAATAATTTTAGACTGACAAAGAGTTGCAAAAATACTACAGAGTTCCGGTGTACCCTTCACCCAGCAGACCCCAAAGTTAACATCTTATACAACCATAGTACATTGATCAAAACTAAGATTTAAACATTGGTGCCATGCTATTAACTATACTACAGGTTTTATTCAGATTTCACGATTTTGTCACTAAAGTGGGTTCTACCCAGGATGGCATGTTGCATTTAGTCATCACGGTCTCCTTGGTTTCCTCCAACCTGTGACAATGTCTCATCTTCACTTATTCTCATCATCTTATTGCTTTTGAAAGATACTGTGTGATTGTTTTAACTTTAATGAATCCATATGTCTTGGTGTCCCTGAAGGGCGTCAGGACACCCTGAGGCCCTGCATTTAGAATTGCTAGTGAAGAAAAGGAGCAGGGAGCACTTTATTGCTGTCCCTACCACAGTAGGGCTGGAAATTCAGAGCTCCACCACTGCTGTGTGACCTTGCACAAGTCACACTCGTCTCTGGACTTTAGACTCCCCTTCAGTATGGGAAACTGTTACACATCAGTGAAGCAGTGAAACCACGTCAGCTTTTCTGAAATCATGTGGTCAAGCAGCCTGATAAAGAATATACATACCCTAAGACCTCTTAGAGATCCCAATGTACATTAGTCTATTAAAGGCTCTGAAAAGTCCTGCAATAAAGACACCTGTTTTAGTGTCATTTAACCCATCATTGCTTAGACATATTTGACTAGGGAAGCTATTGTTACCGTCTACCTTATTTACCTACAGAAAAGACCCTTTAGGACATATGGACTTGGTGACACACAAGGACTATGAAGGGACCTCCAATATGATGGGGGTGCTGCAGCAGGCATGCTCCCAGAGGAGGCTGGTCACGGACCCCAGGCTGCAGAGCAACCTTGGAAGGAGGGACCCAAAATGGGAGGTTGGGCAAAGGCTGGGAGGCAGGCTTCCCCTTAGTTTCCCAGACCTTCTGAGCCAGCCCAGTCCCTGAGCAGTGAGAGACCCACATAGAGATATATACACAGCCTCCTCCCAAGGACACGGGGCGCTATCCATCAAACCTGGAAATGCACATACCATTGAACTCAGGCATGATGCATCTACATCCATCCTCACCTGAGCGCGGAGGTGTGTGTGCAGGCTAATCACTGCCTCGGTGCTTGAGACTGAGAAAGAAAGAAAAAGTGTGAGCGTGTGCATACACACGTATGACATGCAGCCCACCTCAAGAAGGAGGACGTGCCACTGGGGTCGGTGGTTGATTTCAAGTAAAGGACTTGAGTGACCTGAGAACAGAATGGGGAAAACGGACTGTTTACTGGCTGGCTCTCTGCACCTTCTGAGTTTTGTACCTATGCTTATATCACTTATTCGAAAAATTAAAATAACAAATTCTAAAAATGAAACACGTTTTGATTTCTACCTACAGTGGAAGGCTGTACTATATGCAGTTGTTGGAAGGAAGGAAGGAATGGAGGGAGGGAAAAAAGAAAGGAAAAAAAAGGAGGCTATTTATGGTCTAAAATGGAAATATTTCCAAGATAGAGAATTAAGTGGAAGAAAGCAAAATGTGGAAATGTATAGAGTGTATTATTCTTGAGTAAAAAAGGGGATTTTGCATATATACGCACATATAAAGTAAAAACTGGAAGAGATTAAAAAACTAAAAATCACAGTTACTTGGGGGGAGAGGGTGGCTTAGAAATTAGAGGGCGATTTCTCACTGTGTTCCTTCAAATATATTTATATATAGTTGCATATATATTACACATAAATATATTTAATAAAAATTTTATTATATATATATTTTTAATAATGAGCATGTTACCTCTTCAAAATTAAATAAATATGAATGCAGGAGATCTATATGGACTGATGTATAACAATTTCCCATATATATTGTTACAAGAAGAAGCAAGTTTGTAGAACAGCGTGTATAATATAACTTGTGTGCTGAAAAGTGTGTGCATATGTTTGTATATACATGTGTGTATGTGTATATGTGTGTGTGCATATATATATATATATACATACTACATATATGTGTGCTTCTGTACACAAACTGGAAAGCACACACCATCTCTCTGGAAGATTTTAGAAGGAACCGCTGACACCAGCTTCCCCTGTGGAGGGAACTGGAAGACACACTGGGATTTTCCACCCTGGGAAAACACTTCAATGCTTACCATGTGCATAAAACATTTTTTAAATGTTATAAAGGCATCCGTGAGAGGTTGGTCCCATAGCAAGCTTTTCCAAGCAAAAATTTAGAAATCACTTAAGTGTTTCTCCCTTGGGGCTGGTTTGTGTAAATTTCAGCCCATCCATACTCTGGAATATTCTTCAGATATTAAAAGACTTGCAACCCCAGTGTGCATAGATTTACACTGACCTAAAGGGAGGTCCACAATGCATTACTAAGTGAAGAAAAATTTCAGAATAAAAAATATGGCATAATCCTATTTTTGTGGGAAAAAAATCTGTGAACCTAAGTGAATACATGCATATATATTGTACTATGCAAATACATACGTGGGGATTCAAACCCTGACTCACTTAGAGCTGTGTGACGTTGGACAAGCTATTTAAAAATCATCAGGCTTCAGTTTCCCCATCCGTAAAATGAGTGCCACTATTCTATCAGCCTTGAATTAACCCGTTCGATTCTTCTAGCAACTTTGAGCATAATGTCCGGCCCATAATAAGCACTTTGTAATTATTAGTTGTTGTTATCACATACACGGTTTAAGTGCATGCTGCAGACAGGGGGCTGGTGGTGTTCACTCTGGACTCTACAGTGGTTACCCTAGAATATGGATTCACGTGGGGCAGGAAGACCCACCTCTTTCTATCATATACAGCTCTGTATTGCTTGAACCTCTTTCACAACAAGCATGCATTGTGTTATTAAGAGACAAGAAGCAATAAAAAAATTACTTGGAAGTGGGGATCAGGGAAACTCCGCATGAGCTCCACTAGGGAAGGAAGGGGACGCATGCGGCATGAGCCTGCATCAGACATCGTACCCATAAAGCAGGAAGACAGGATGCAAGAGGCCTCGCCACACATCCCACAGCTAAATCTGTCCACCTTTCTCCTGTCTGTGAGACACAGGTGTCCAGACTCAGAAATTACATCCGGGATGTTCCAATTTGTGGCCATACTCCCCAGTCACTCAAGCACTGGGAAATTCAGAGCAGGGTCACTGTTGATCACACGGGGGGGTCAATGAAAGCAGGAGACATGACTGTAGTGCTGGATCTGGGGCCCGGCCCAGAATCAGATTCACCCACAATGGCCTGCAGAACTGATCTCTGGGGGAGGGTGTTGAAGGAAGCAGTATTTTGAGCGCATTTGTAAAGGGCTTCAGTGAGCAGAGGACTTCGAACCTAACGGCCGTGAAATCATTTGAGCAGCCCCATGAAGACCCCCCACAAGCTGACAGACCAATAAATGGGCTCCAAGAAGGAAAAGACTTGCCCAAGGACACAGTCGGAAAGCAGTGGAGCCCACATTCTAGCACAGGTCTGTCCACCCGAAACTCATGCCCCTGACACCACCCAGAAGCAGGGATGGGACCCACCACAGCAGAGAACATTCGTTTATTCAGCAAAAATGGAACCAGGTATTTTGCACCTGCTATACGCCAGGCCCTTCCAACAACAGGCATAAAGATTCATTTGCCATTTGACATTTGTTTAACCCCCACTCTGCTCCAGAAACTCAGCTAGATACACTGGAGGACAAACAAGCACGGTCCCTGTTCTCAGGGGGCTCCGCAAGGGGAGACCATTGCCTATCCAATAAGGAAAGCCACTAAGAAGTCAGCGCTACAAAGGAGAGACCCAGCAGGCTGATAATAGAAATTTGACCTAATCTGGGGGAACTCAAGTAGGCTTCCCTGAAGAAGTGGAGCTTGTGCTGAAATCTGAAGGATGAACAGTTGTGATTAAGGTGAGGAGGGAAAGGAAGGGCATCCAGGCAGAGGAAACATATGCAAAGGCCCTGTGGTAGGAAGCATGAAGAACCCAAAGGCAACCCTTGTGGCTGGAACAGAGAGAGCAAGGTGGAATGCCATGTGAAGTAATGCAGAAAAGACAAACCATGCAAGTCCATCCAGGAAACTGAGGCCAAAGTAAGGATTTGGTCTTCCCCCCAAAGCAGTGGGAAGTCTTCAAAGAGTTCTGAGCAGGAATTGATAGGATCAGTCTGTCCTTCAAGGTGCAACAATCCAATGACACTAAGAAACACATAAACAGGTAATCACAACCTTACCTGTGACAAGGTAGCTGAGAAGTCACCTAATGCAATCTGAGGGATCAGTGGGCTTCCTGGAGGAAGTGGTCTCGAACAGAACATTTTTAAAACCCATCACCGAATCCTGGATCTGAAAGTTTAAAACCAGCTCCTTCCAACAGGGCTGCAGATCCATTTCAGAGATGAAGCCCAGGAACTCCAGGGGACTTTGGTAAAGCCACACAACCTCATGAGGGCAGCCTAGACACCAAAAGCCATAGAGGGGCTCTCTGACTCCTCACTTAGTGCTCACAGCCTCCCCTTCCTCGACTGACTTCCTAATTTGTCCCTAAACCTCACCAAGAGGGATGAGGGTACAGAGGCCTGATAGAAGCAGAATTCCAGGTGGATCTTAGGGTCTCTGAGTCTCTAACCCACCAAGGGTGGGAAGTGAGACAGAGGCTGGAACCCACATTCCTCCCCAAGAGAATCTCCTTCTCCCAGCTGGATATTTCCCCTGTAAGGCCAGCTGAGCAATTGTCAGGAGGCATTTAGGTAAAAGGACCCCATGGAGTCTTCGGAGTAATTTTCAAAGAGGGCTGTGGCTGGTGGGAGAAGGGATTACTGGCTCTGCTCTACGGAGGGAAACTGATGGAGACAAGTCAGCAGGTGAGCTTGTCTAGACAAGGGAAAGGACACTTCTATACCCTTTCCTGCTAAGTAGAGGACACTCCCAATACCTGGGGATCTAAGCAGAGCCCTACTCGGAGCAGTGATAATAGCTCAATAACAATAACTCCGTAAGAAGAACTCTTCAACTCAATAACTAAAAGACAAACAACCCATTTTTAATGGGCAAAGGACTTGAACTTTTTTTCTCCAAAAAAGTTATGCAAAAGACCAACAAGGACATGAAAATATGCTCAGTGCCATTAATCACCAAAGAAATGCAAATCAAAACCACAGTAAGATACCACTTCATACCCATGTGAGTAGCCAGCAGTAAGAACACAGACAATAAGTGTTGGTAAGGATGTGGAGAAACTGGGACCTTCACACAATTCTGGTGGGAATGTAAAATGGTTCAGCTGCTGTGGAAAATAGCTTGGCTGTCACTCAACAAGTTGAAGTTATCATATGACCCAGAAATTCAACTTATGTGTGTAGGTCTATACCCAAAAGAATTGAAAACAGGTGTTCCAACAGATACCTGTAAACCAATTGCTCATAGCAGCACTAGTCATAATGGCCAAAAGAAACAGCCCAATATCCATTCATGGGTGAATGAATAAAGAGAAATGGTATAGCTGTACAATGGAATATTATTTGGCCATGAAAAGGAATGATGTACTGATGCATGTTATGAAATTCATGAATCTTTAAACATTATGCTGAATGAAAGAAGACAGACACACATTGCATGATTCCATTTATATGAAACTATATATTCAGAATAGGCAAATTCATAAAGACAGAAAGTCGATGAGTTGATTACCTATGGCTGGGGGAGGAAAGAATGAGGACTGACAGTTAATGGGTGCAGGGTTTCCTTTTGGAATGATGGAAATGTTCTAAAACTAGATAGTGGTGATGGTTATTACATAACATTCAGCATGAATGGCTAAATGCACAGAATGGTACCTTTTAAAATGATTAAAATGGTAAATTTTATGTAATGAGCATTTTACCACAGTTTTCTTTTTTAATCTGGGAAAACAAATAAGTAAATAAATTGGATCATGGCAAACCACCACCCAAAACTCTCCAGTAGCTCCTTATTAGTCCCAGAATAAAATCTGGAAGGTTTGTTCTGACGTACAATATGACGCTCCCCCACCCTGCCACCCCTCCAGCCTCTCCTTTCAACCTCCTCTCTTACTTGCCTTCTTACTATTCCTCAGACGCACCAAGCAGACCTCCGCTTGGCTCACTCTGTCTACTTCCCACAGGCGATGGCAGACAGGTGATCCCTCCCTCCCAGTACTTACCTCCTTCAATGTGCTCAGGACAGGTGGCTTGCTTCTAACCAACAGAATACTGTGGAGGTGATGGGTGGCCACTTTCATGATTATATTATATAAGACTGTAATGCCCATCTTGCCAAGAGACTCTCTTTGCTGACTCTGATAAAGCAAGCTGCCATGTCGAGGAGGCCCCAGCCAACAACCAGCCAAGACACTGAGGACAGCTTCCAAATGACAGACAACAACAAATGGAGGGCTTGGTCCCTCAGCCCACAAGGCACTGAATCCTGCCGACAACCACGTGAGCTTGGGGGTGGCTCCTTCTCCAGCGGAGCCTCCAGCGGTGGCTCAACTCCAGATGAGACCACAGACCCAGCCAACACCTTGATTCTCACCTCTATCATCACTAGGTGTATGACCCTGAGAAGTTACTTGTGTTGAATATCTTCTGCTTATCTCTCCCAATATATTCTTCATCTTTCTCCATCCTACTCTTTGCTCTAGGAAGTTGACCTCTATTGACTGCATGATTAGACCTCCAGCTTCCTGTAGAGATGATCCAGTCAAGAGCAATAGCAGAAGATGAAAGGGAGAGGGGAGACTGAGTGCAGCATATTTATTCCCTAGCTCCCTGCTTACTACATTGCCATGGACTAGCTGTGACCCTCAACCAAAGGTCCCAGCTTCTGTTAGGTGCCCTCTCCACAGAGCCCTCTCTGTCTCCCAGCCCCAGGAACCACCCCTTTCCTCATATATTCATGACTAGGAGTGGTAATTGAGTCCCAGCATTACTTCTCCAGAGAGCTCCACTATTCCCAGTGGTCTTTGATTTCCTGCCTGTGGGTGGCAGAATATTAAGATGGCTTCCAATATTCTTGATTCCTGGGGAACACACCCTATGTAATTCTCTCCCCTTGATTATGGGCCAGACTTGTGACTAGGCTAAGATTTTATATTGTGATTCAGTTACTAATCAGTTGACGTTGAGCTGTCAAAAGGAAAATTATCCTGGGTGGGTCTGACCTAATCAGGCAATGCTTAAAATAAAGAGATTTGGAGTGTGACAGAATGTCTCCTGATGGCCTTTAAGGAGCAAAATTCCATGCTCTGAGCTGCCTATGGAGGGCGACACATGTCAAAGACCTGAGGGTGGTCTCTAGCTGCTGAGAACAGTCCCTGGGGATAAACAAGCATGAAAAGGGAACTCAGTCCCACAACCACGAGTAACTGAGTTCTGCCAACGACCTGAATGAACTTGAAAGAGAACCCTGAGCCTCAGAGGAGATCCCAGCCCCAGAAACACCTTGATTTCAACTTTGTGAGACCCTGAGTGGAAAATCTAATGAGGTTGTGCCTGGACTGACTTACAGAATTATGAGATAATAGACATGTGCTGTTTAAATCCCCTATGTTTGTGGCCATTTGTTATGCACCATCAGAAACCAAATACACTGCCCTCACCTCTCTAAGTGGTGCCTTTATTAAATTCCTCTCAGACTAGACTAATCTGAATGTCTGTTTCCTTGGAGCTCTGAAGGGTGCAGCATTTAACTTCCCTATGCTATCAGTTTCTTCAGCTATAATAGGAGATGGTGGTAACAAAGGATGCAGAGAGATGTGCATTTAAAGTGCCTTGTACATGCTAAGCACTCACTCTGTGGAGGGAGAGATGGGTGGCCTAAGCTGACTTGGCTCTGACCAGACCCCCTTTCCATAGCACCCAGGGTCTCGGGTCTCCTGCCCTATCATTGTACCACTCAAAAGTCAAAGCTCTAATTTCACACTGTATACAATTATTGAATCACTATGTTGTACATTTGAAACCAGGATAATATTGTATATCAACTATACTTCAATCAAAAAATAAAATAAAATGCAAAGCTCCAAATGTGGGTGGTCCAGTCTCTGCCTAACTTCCAGATGTCCAAGGGCCTTTGGGATGAATATGCCACCCTTCATGCTCTAATTGTTTTGACTGAAGATTAGTGGAATCTTAGTGCTCCTGGGGTGGAAAGAGCCATTGTGAATGGTTTATGCATGCTGAATTTAACCCAATTTCCAACACAAGGGCTCTTTCTGCAGAGAAGCCCATTTAAATAGTCTCAACACTGTTCTCTTCAATCCCCTGGTGGCTGAAAACAGAGGAAGTGGAGAAATGAGGAACTTCTCATCTTAACCAAATCTCTCAGGAGGGCTTATACCTGGGAACCAAGTTTGTTAAGAGGCAAATCTCAGAGCAGTGGAGAAACAGCTCAGAGGAGGAGATTCCTCAGGTTCTGGGAATAACCCAGCATCCACAACTGTTAACCAAAGGCAGTTCTCTAGGCCTCCCACCTATGACCGGCTATGGGATGAATATCTGGGAAGGTGAATCTGGGAAGATCAAGGAGAAATCACCATCTCTGAGATGGAAATCTCTCCCCTCAATATCAGCACTGCCATTGGTGGGCAGGGGGTCGTGTCCACTGTTCAGAGATGATTTCAAGAGACATCCATTTCACTGGTGTCTGTTTGGATGATACTGTGGTGAGACACACACTATCCCTGATCTCAGGAAGAGAACAGCCCATTACTGAAAACAATGAATTCAGTAAAATGACAAGAAAGGCATGAAAGATTCACTGGATCTATGATATGAGTATAAAATTATTAAGTGGAGAAGGTTGGGAGATTCTCCCTGAGCAGTGGACCTTATAAAAAACAGGTATTGTTGGTAGGGGGCAGGAAAAGGAATCTGTGTTCAGTTTCCTTGGGTAAACTGGGCTCAGTAGATTACATGGATGTCTTTGTTGCAGGACTTTTCAGTGCCTGTAATGGAACAAAGTGCTCTGTGCATCTCCAGGTCTGGCTGATTGTCAGGATCTTCTGGGAGGCACCTCAAAAGGACAAGTGTGCCACAGACCTGTGGAATCAGAATCCCCAAATCCCCAGAAGTGAGATTCAGGTGACTACAGTGTTACAAGACCCCCAAGTAGATTTTTGATGGTCCACCAAAATGACCTGGAGATTGGAGTTTTGGACTGTTATGGACCAAATGTTTATGTCCCCCCAAAAGTCATATGTTGAAATCTAATCCTACTGTGATGGCCTTTGGAGATGAGGACTTTGGGAGTCACTTAGGCCATGAGAATGAAGCCCTCAGGAATGGAATTAGTGCCTTTACAACAGGTCAGAGTGGTAGCTCATTCTTCCCACCACGTGAAGATACGAGAAGTTGGCAGTCTGCAACCGAGAACTCACCAGAATGCCACCATGTAAATATCCCGATATCTTGGACTTCCAGCATCCAGAATTGTGAGAAATAAATGTTTGGTTTAAGCCACCTGGTCTATAGTAAGTTATTACAGCAGCTCAAGCTGACTAAGGCAGGGACTACAGGAATTTCCCAATCTTCTTGGGTTCCTGAGTATAGTTGTTGGTATTGTTGCAGCCCTCCAGGATTCATTCATGGGCTCACCACTCTGTTTGCCATATCACCCGCTCCCCATTAGGGAGTCTGCTGTGGGAAACTTCATCCAACCCAGAGGTACACAGGAAAGGGACCCTGGAGCCTTGCTCAGATTCTAAAGCAGATTGTACAGCCTGCTCTCCTGGATTTCCCACTCCCAAAGCCTCTTTGGGATGATCTGGTGTTTCCTAACACAGAGAGTGGGGCTGGAACAGCACTCAGGGAAGGGCATGCCTCCCCGAGGCTGGAGGTGGGGCTGTCCTGGGTCCCCTCGGGGAGTCCCGAGGCAGTCGGAGCAATGAAGGGGTTCTGTAAGGAGATGGTGGGAGAGTTGGCCATATCCAGACTCTTGGTCCTGTCTGTCCTCCGCAGGATTTCAAGGGGCTGACCTCCAGTCTGTTTGCTGACCTCCTCCCAGGGTCCACGCTGGTTCAATCACCATCTTCCAACAACTTCATCCTGGTATTTACAGCAAAGCAGCACACCTCTTTTTAACAGGCACCATGGGGTTCTAGACAATCACAGAATGAGTCAACATAATTCAGTAAAATCCCCAGTTATTAAACATTTCTGAGCCTCAGGTTCCTTATCTGCAAACAAACAAAATAGAATAAGATCTACTGCCCAGGGTAAGATCTACTGCCCAGGGTGGGAACGGCTAAACAGATGACAGTCCAGAGCACCTAGCACATCGTAGATCTTCCATAAATGTGAGTGGTTCCCCCTCCCTGCTCCCTTATTCCCTGAAAGGACTCTGCACTAGAATCAGAAGAAAAAGGGTGGTTCTGTCACCAGCCTGCAGTATGACACGGGACAACTCCTGAGCTTTGAATGTGCCGGGACACTTACGGCTGAAAGTAACAGACTCACTCAAATTAACTCCAGCAAGAGAGGTAGGAAGAAAGAATAATTATAAAAATGAAGGGTGACTCAGAGAACCTGAGCTGGAATGCAGCCAGGTCTCAGGAAAGGGTGGGAAATAGGGGCGAGGATGTACTAGGAAACCTAAGCTGTCCCTTCTTCCTCTGCCCTTTGTCCTTTCTCCCCTCTCCTCGTTGATTTCAGTTGCAACTATTTCTCAGTCCGCAGAACAGATAATGGTAGTCAACAGCTTCTCTGGACACCCAAGCTGAGCTCGGGGATCCCTTTCCTTAAACCTAATTTCAAATTCCCAAAAATTTTGGGAATTGGCCCCGCTTGTTGGCCCCTACCCTGGGTCCTGATCAACAGCCTCCGTGGAGGAGGCCACATTGCACAAATATGGGGAGTCCTGCCATGATGGTGTGGATGGAGACTGTAAGGGATGTTCCCCAGGGAAGGTAGCTGGATGTGCTAAGTGGTAAGTGACTTGCTGAGATGAATGATACATAATACCCAGCCTCAAGGAGTTCACGGTTTCCAGAGGCAGGCAGACCCAGAGATAGATAAACTCCATTCCTACTTAGAAATGACCCTTCCAGTGATATGACTCAGAGAGGTCCACAAAACCTGTGTTTAGTGGGAGAAGTTCCCAGAAGCTCCACTGTCGGCCACCCCCAAAGCCATCCTAGGACATGACGAGCCAATCAATCACAATTATTATTTATGGCAGCACCAATCCACCTGCTAGTGTCACAAGACATTAGTTATTGCCAGGAATAATGAATCCCAGGATGTAGAACATGCTAAAAATATTAATCTACAAGTGAAAATGATTTTAATTGGATTTTGCCCTTGGGGTCGTGTGAGGGGCCCGCTTTCAAACAGACTTGTCCAGTCAGCAAAGCAGACCCCAGCCTTTCAAATTGAAACTGTGATTGGCTGGCAGAGGTTAATAGAAATGTTAGGAAATAAATAGGTTATTGATTGATCATAACAGTCAACTGGCTCCTGGTTTACCTTGCTGACTTCGCCCACCCAATTTTACGGCAAACCCGGTTAGCATCTAATTAGAGACCACTTTTACAATACTGTGTATGAATTAGCATACTGTACACTGGGAGGTAGGGGAATTCTTACTGGGAAAGTTTTTCCATGGCAGAAAAGTGTGGTGAGACCTCATGTCCAATCTGGGGACTTCCCATGAGGGAGGGGAGGTCCTATAAGTAACAAAGTCCCTCTCCCCACATCCCTGCTGAAACCTCATTCTTTCACTTTTTGGGCATGAGCTTTGTGCAGGGAATGTGGGGACACAGCACGATATTAGATATAACCCCTCTGCTTGGGAGGTCACTCCGTGTGGCAATGGTTCTAAAACATGTGTGAGCATCAGAATTACTTAGTGGGGGGCTTGTTAAAAAGGCAGATTCTTGGGCCCACCCTCTGAGTTTCTGACTCAGAACGGTCTGCATTTTTAAGGAGTCCCCCAACCCTCAGAAATTCTGATGTTAGTTGGAAAACCTCATTTCAAGACACGCAGGCTTGAGTGTGAGTCACACAAAGAAGCCAAAGTCAGAGCTCTGGGTGCTTAGCTAGACGCCTGGCCGGAGTCGGGTGGACGCGGGGCAAGAGAGGCCAGCTGAGGCTGGACATCGTCACAGCACAGGTGATGCTGGCCCGGGGCAGGAATTTCGCAGGAGAGCGGGAGGAACATTTGCCCCCATAAAGGGTCATTTTTAATGGGCACCTATGGTGTGTATGGCCCTCCCCACCGGGGAGACGTATAATGTATAAACATATGAAAAACTTTGAATTCTCTCTCCAATTCCAAATGGCACCGGAACACGTGCAAACCCCCTCCCGGCCACCGTCTCATCGAACCAAAGCTCGGTGAGGTGAGGTGACCTGCCAGAGATCACACAGCCCGGCCTTCTGGATAAAAACATCAAGTGTTCACGTACTTGAAGGTTGCAGCCCCTCCATCGGGGAAAACAGTCCCCCCAGAGAGGACAGGGTGAGTCAGGGGCAAGGACGTGGTTCAGATCAAAGAGCGTGACAGTGACAAACGGCTCAATCGCAGCTCTTAAGACAGTGCTGGGAAGACCTCACTCAGGCACCTTAAGCTGGGCTTCCAGGAGAAAGCAAGTCCATTAAGAGAGACCCTCGACTCGGGGGTGGGGAGGGAGTGCCTTTAATGTGTAACAGACGGAGGAGCCTCAGCCCAGCCAGGCCTGAGCAGTTTCTTGCCTGGACGCCTCGGCAGTCCCCTCCCTGGGCTCCCCACCGGCCCCTCCACCCTGATGGCCCCACAGCCTCTTGCCCCTTGCCTCACCTCTGTCCTACCAACACGCCAAATCACTCCCACCTGAGGGCCTTTGACCTTGCTGGGCCCCCTGCCCGACACTCCCTTCCTCCTAAGGTCGCACGGCAGACTCCTTCCTAGGGCCACCCGCTCCCACCACCTGATCTTGGCCTCCCCCAGGCCACAGGGTCCCTTTGCCTCCTCCATAGCAGTGAACGCGATGTGAGTATCTGACGTGTTTGTTTCCATGTTTAACGTCCGTCTCCCTGGGAGGTGTATGGACCTAGGGAGGTGTATGGACACACAGGGTGTGGTGGCCGCAGAGCCCCTCTCCTGAGCTTTGAGGAACAAAGAGAACAGGCCAGGAAAAGGCAATTGAAGAGCACGAGCTGAGGCCCAGCACTGGAGGCAAATGCGATTGCATGTACCTGTTCCGTGCATCATTTATACAGCAAGATCCCTGTCCTGAGGCCAGTGAGGAAGCTGCCACAGCTGTCTGAGACAGAGAGCTGGTGGCCTGGACTGGGGGATGGCAGAGAGCTGGAGAAAAGTGGACAGAATTGAGATATTTGGGAGGTAAAATGACAGCACTTGGGCAAAGGGTGGAACAGACGGCCAGGGGAGGGAGAAGAATGCCTCCCAGATTTCTCCTTGTAGAAACCAGAGACAGAACAGTAGCTCTCTCCACTGAAATGGGACAGGCTAGCAGAGTACCAGGCTCAGGAGAAAACCCTGAGATCAGCTGAGACAGAAGCAAAGATGTCTCTTAAAAGGAACTGTATGAGTTGTCTATTGCTGCATAAAGAACTATCCCAAGATGTAGTGGCTAAAAGTAGAATCATTTCTTTTTCTCCCAAACCTGCCATTTGGGCAGGACTCTGTGGGGGCGGTTTGCCTCTGTTCCCTGCAGCATCAGCTGAGGTGGTCCAAGCAGAGCTAAAGGACCCACGCTTGGGAGGGTTCACTCACACGATCGCCGAGCTGGGAGCTTAGCCAGGGCTGTGGACAGGGGCCCTCGGATGCTTCTCCATGCAGACCTCCTCACAGCTGCTTGGGCTCCCTCACAGCATGGCGGCTAGGTTTCAACCGTGAGCACGACCTAGCCTTGGAAGTCACATAGCATCCCTTCCCCCACAGCCACAGTCCATCCAGACTCAAGTGGAGAGAACATAGTAGACATCTCAATGGGAAGAGCCCAAAACCAAGTATAAGAAGAGCATGTGGAATGGGAGCTATTGTTGCAGCCGTTCCGAGAAGTTACAACCTATGACAGTAACAATGACAACTAATGTTCACTGCACCCTTACTCAGCCCTGGAAACATCACACGCATGGGGTCCTTCTACCTCATGGTAATCTCAGGAAGGAAGTCCTGCCATGGTCCCCATTTTACACCTGGGTTCACAGAGGATCAGGCAGGTAAAGTGACTTACCTATAGTGACACAGTATCTGAGCCAAGATTTGACGCTGGATCTTTCCCACCTCCAAGTGACTCAGAGCAGAGCTCAGCCTGGGTTTTCTCTACACCTCAGTGCCAGCCCAGGGCCCAGACCCAGACCCAAGGGGGATGCTGCTGGGTGAGAGGCTGACCTCGAAGTCCATGTGAACCCAGCAGAGGCCCCATCACTCCCAGCCCGAGAACCTGGGAAAGCTCCACGGCACTGAGGCCTGACCCCAGTGCCAAAAGGCGATGTCTGGTATGAGCTCCCTGGTGGCCCAGTGGCCCTGAGATGGCTGGGAAAATGCCCCCACTGCTCTCTGCTTCCAAAGCATTCTCCACCCTGGGGCTGGGCTGGAGGCTGCAGTGCATTCCTTACATTCCAGGGCCTTTCTCTGGGAAGGAGGCTCTTCTGCAAGGATGGGGAAAGCAGTTGAGTTTCAGCTGAACAGCGCCAGACCCCACAGGGGCCTCCTCCCCACCCCCACTCCCCCACTGTGTGCCTTTGGCCCTGTCATGGCACTTTGCCTTGGAGTATCTGTGTATCTGCCATGCGCCTGGCGAGAAATACCCATAGGTAGCTGGCCACCCTGACCACATTCAGGTGGGCTCAGGAGCTGGGAAGACAATGAGGCCGGAGACCTGGCTGGGCTCCTGCCATCTGGCTCAGGGACTTGACGGGGCTGCTCTCCTGTCCGGTCCTCAGGCTGCTTTATCTTCCTCCTGGAAGGGCCAGGAGAATCCACAGGCGTATAAAAGTAGAATCGGACCCATATGTGCTGATACTTTGCATCCACCCTCATATTGGATCCTTACAACCTCACTGAGAGGGAGATGGTGCTATCCCCACTTCACAGATGAAGAAACTGAGGCTCAAAAGGGGAACCGTCACCAGCCCCGAGTCACATAGCCAGTGATGGGTGAGTCTGGCTGCCCCTGAGTCAGCTGGGGCACCACTCACTCAAAAGGCTCAACTGAATCCCAGTTCCAGTCATTCAACAAACTCTTCTTAACCTCCGACTCTGGGCCAAGCCTGCTGCTGGGTGCCCGGGGTATGGCCATGGGGCAGGCGGGCGTCACCCCCACCCTGTGGGGCTCACCGCCCAGACGAGGCAGCAGTTGAACAAAGTTACATATGAAATCACAGACGGTGCTCAGGTCACCAAAGACAGGGAACACCTCCCAGGAAGAAGGAGTAACAGGAGAAAGAAACCAGCGGAGAGAGAGTAAATGGACTCAGTCTTAACAGAGATTGAGGGGTGACTCACCCCCATGGACCTGGTAACCATCTTGAAGCTAGGGTTCCCCTCCTCTGACTGTGTGTCTTTGGGAAAGTCTCTTCGCCTCTCTGATCTTCACTGTCCTTGCCTTATAAAGATTGGGATGGTAAAATCCACCTTTTAAATACTGTGCGTTATTGAATCAACATGTACGAGCCAGTTAGCCCAGAGCCTGGCATATACCGAGCACTCAAAAAATAGCAATGGCCATTTTTGTCAACCCAGGTAGGCTAAGGCAAGGGGGTGGAGGTGGACTAAGGAGAAACGGTCTTACGTGTGGTAGAGCCCACCGCGTCGGCTGGCTCTGGAATGCACTAGACCTCAGGGGGGAAGATGTAAGAGGATGCTGCATTACCAATTTGATCAAAATAAAGTGACCCTTGCCAAGAGAAGCATGATGAAGTGAAGATATAGTCATAGTCTGCCCGTTTTGCAGAGAATGAAACTGAGGCCCAGAGAGGGGAAGTCACGTGGCTTGGCTTCTGTTGAGAACAGTAGCCCTCAGCAGAAATGAGCAGAGTTTTCCACAGCTGTTCTCCTCAGCTACATTCTCGCAAGTCTCTTCCTCTCTCCACCCATGCCAGGCCCTACCCAATACCCTAAAATTCTGAGATCCAAAGAGTATCCCAGCAAAGCATCCTAAGTGCCCCAGGAAATAACCAGGATTCCGAGAGTGGAGACTAGAGGTGGGTCTCGGTGTACCATCCCCATCTGCTGGCCATGCCTAAGAACTGCCGCTCTGGCTGGGCCGCTTTGAGGGCCGGCAGTGGGCTAGGGGACTGTGCCTGCCAGGAAGCTACAAGACCAGAGACAGACCATAAACAAGCAGCAGACAAGTAAGCAAGGTGAGTTCAGATTACCGTAAGTTCTAAGCAAGAAATAAACAGGTCTTGCTAAAGTAGTGGTTCCCAAGGCGTGGCCCAGAGACCTGGAGAACCGAGAGAGATACTCATTTGTCAACCCTTTTATCTCCTTTCCTCCTGAGTGTACAGTGGAGTTTTCCAGCGGTTACGTGACATGTGATAGGCACAGATTGAATGCAGAAGCAGATATCAGAAACCAAAGAATCTGTCTTTTATTAAGCCATACATTAGAGACAATTACTGAAAAAAAAGGTGAAATAATGCTCATTACATTTATTTTGTTTTGGAAATAGTTCTTTTTCCTAAAGGATGTGTACTTTACATTAGCATGACATGAGTTTATTTTTTTTATTTTTATTTTTTCAATGAATTAATAAACAAGTCTTTCGAGCAGGCAGCGTACAACCCAAGTTGGGAGTGGGCATTTACTATAAAGTAATAGCATAAAGGTGTCCTGAGGCCAAAATATTTGAAAGCTGAGGTGGTCAGGGGAAACCTTTCTGGAAAGGTGACATTTGGCTGAGACCTAAGTAACACAGAGCGGTCAGCTATGTGAAATGCCAAGGGACATATTTCAGGCCAAAAGAACAGACAGTGCCAAGATCTTCAGGAGAGAACAAAATAGAGGAACAGAGGAAATTGCTCCAACAGATAGAGGAAAAGAAAGGCTGGCAGCCTAGTTTCCCAGAGTTGAGAGCAGTGCCCCGTGTATAGGAATGACTTAGCAAATGGCTTCTGGGTGAAGAGAGAGAAAGAGAGAGGGGGAAGGAGAAAGGAGGAAGGAGCTGATAAGAGAGCCCTGCGTGGCGGAAAGCTGCCTGGAGGTATAGGAGGAAGTCGTCTTCTAGTTAGGTATCTTCGAGTCCTTTGAGGGCAGGAGAGTCTTAGAGAGTCCCCCACCCCCACCCCAACAGACTTGCTTCATTTTATACAGAAAAGACTCAAGCCCAGAGGGAGAAAGTGACTCCTCAAGGTTGCCCAAGCAGGACAACTATAGAATTAAAGCCAGAATCCAGGGCTGGAGACACAGAGATGGTGTCCTTTTGGGTTGGACAGGGTACAGGAGGTGTTGGGAACTCTGGGGGAAAAAGAGGTAATGTGCACGTGTGCGTGCGCTCAGCCCCTGAGTGGTAGCCTGACCACTGCTGGCCTTGCCTCTGCCCACACTGCCCCCAGGCTCCTTTGATCCCCAGGCCAGTGTCCAGAGCTTCTGCAAGGCCATTGACCTCTCTCGTTCCTTACCAAACAGGAGGTGGTTGCCTCTCCTGGCCCTCAAGTTCTGCCAACCCTGGGAGATTTCCAGTTCTGTTTATCCAACCTTGAGCACTGCTGTTCAGATCAGCCTCTACCTCTTAGCTCAGGCTGTACGCTCCTCTGGACATCCCATCCTCCCCTGCCCCACCACCCATATCCCCATCTCCTATAGAACTAGTCTGATGAATCTTAGAGAAGCCATTCTGGAATACTCTGCACCCCCATGGCTATTTTTATGTCATTTGACATTCCCCATCCTTCAAAGCTTCCCTTATGTGTCACCTCTTCCAGGAAGCCTTCCCCTATTGTCCCACCTTCACCTCACCTCTCCCCAGCCTCCTCCACAACAGTCCCCCTGGCACCCATCCCAACATCTGGTTGCTAACTCAGAGTGAGATTTCAGGGAAACATTTACGAGGCATCAGGCTCTGTCTCAGCTCCGTGAGAACACTCGCCTGTGAACCTTCACAATAACCCTATCAGGTGAGAATGCTGTTCCCACTTAGCAGAGCAGATGAAGGCTCAGAGAAGGGGACTTATCCCCAAGATCTCACAGAAGGTAAGAGGCAAAACTGGAATTAAAAAGGAAGTTTGTCAGGAATATCAATCCTAGGACTGACTCCAAGTTTATATATATATATATATATCTTGGTAGACTGGTCTTGGATGCCTGGAACACTGTTCTGAAAGAATCTTGAGGTTGTATCCAGGTTCCCGAAGAGGACCAAATAGGTGATCAACTACCAATGTCTGCCACGGATGCTGGAAAAGAGAGTGGAAATGTGTATGCCATGTATATGCCAGGCCTTCAACAGCATACCCTAAACTTTTTCTGCCATTTTCTCTGTCACCAAGGAACTCTTTGCATTCCCAATGAAATATAAGCTCCCTGACAATAACAACCCAGATTTTCTCTGAAGTACCAGCCTAGGCACAAAGTAGTACTATTTAATATATATACACACATTGATATTGATAATGGTGATGGTTGCACAAAAATGCAAAAGTACTGAATGCCACTGAATTGTACACTTAAAATAATTAAGATGATAAATTTTATGTTGTATTTTCCCCCAGTGAAAAATTAAAATAAATACCCTAATGGACTGACCTCTAAGGTCATGGTCTTAAGAAAAGGTGGCAGAGCCCACTCCTGCTCTTCGAAAATGCCCCTGGCCCCTCTCTTTCCCCCAAACTATACACGCCTCCTGCCGCCTAAATCACAGTCATCTTTTGGGTGGAAATTTGTTTTTAATACCAAAATTTTATTTACACAGAAGAAGCTACATTCATGGGTGAAAACAAAAAGCCAAGTTTACACTCCATTGCTGGATCCACGTCAAAATCTGATTTTTAATCTACAGTGGAATTTCTGTCCCCACATTCAGCATCCCCAGCAGGCATTGACATCGAAAACATCTCTAGTCTGTTAAAGTAAAACAAGGGGACCTGAGATAAACTCTCAAGAGGGCCTTTGATGTCCTGTGTTGGAGATGAGACCAGTCCTCCTCCCAGGAATCCCCCAGTTCAATGTCATTATTTAGGCCAGCTCAGCCTCCAGCAGGGTGCCCAGTGGCCACTGCCTCCACACTACCCATTCAAGGATGAAGACCCTTGTTCAGACCAGGAGGCCTGTTCCCTAGCTCATGAGGCCCTGCTCGTAGGGAGCTTCATGTTCCGTGGAGTTAACATCAGGTGACCCTCCGTCAGGGGGTAAACAGAGCGTGCCTGCTTGGCTCAGATTTTCTAGCATTCAGTTGCGACACACACACATGCATGCACACACACACACACACTCACACTCACACACACAATCCTAGGATCTCACCACTATCAACCGTCCCAAAGGTGGCCCAGTTCCAGTCTTTCTATTTCCAGGGACAGAAGGTTTGTAAGCCCTCAAGATACATTTTCCCCTTCCTGGGACCAGGATCAGCCTCTCGGAAGCTTATGCCACACTTGAGTGTCCCCTTGCAGCCACCTAGGACAAACGGGCTCCTTCTCCAAGGATACCCTCCTGCAGACTGGCAGCGCATGACCCCACCCCTACAGATCCCCACTGCATACCACCAGGGGCCTGGAGGGACATGCTTTCAAAGGTGCTTCTCTTCCATAGTGTCAGTGCCATCCCAGCCAAGTTCCTGCCTGGCATGAACACGGCCCTCCTTGCTTTCCAGCCATTACAGAACTATCCCCAGCTGGGGCAAAGGTGTGTGGGTCCTGTTTCATCTCAAACTGGAGCTAAGGGTCCCCCTAGTCTTAAAAAGTTCTTATCAGTTATCTAAATTTGACCAGAATTCATTACATGCTTCTCAATATTCCATGTGGGCTGAAACACCCAAGTGTCAGCCTAAAACTCAAACCTAACATCTACCCTCCTCAGACACATCTATGGCTCCCCGTTGCCCTCAGGACAAAGCCCAAATGCCCTGGCAACTAGGTCTGGTCCTTGTCCATTTCCCGTCTGTCTCCTGCTCCTCTCCCCATAAGCCTTCCAGAACCTCTTCCAGAACCACCACTCCCGCTGCCTGGAACTTGGGTCAGCGCACGTCTCCCTCTTCAGAAAGCCTGGCTGCCTATCCACTCCCTCCTGCACCCACCTGACACACTATCACTGAGGCTCTTGGACACCAGCTGGTGTTTACTCAGCACTTAACCCTCGGTGCCTAGCATCGCGCCTGGCACAGAATAAGTGCATGCCATTCTTATCGGCCTCCTGGGTGCTTCCACAGCCCCGACCAGCCCTATTAGGGCACCCATCTCTCTGCCCTGTCTGCTTACTTCTCCATCTCCCCCACTGAGCTACACAAGCACCATGATGTAAAAGCCCGTGTGTGGCTCCCAGCACCCAGAGAGTGCCGGGCACACCGTAGGTGCTCGGCCTCAAATCTTGGTAGTTGAATAAGAGGAGTTCCTGGAATGGGAAGTATCTGGGCTTCCTGCTTGGGGTCAAGTGGGGCAAGGCAGGCAGTAGAGGGCAGCAGGGAGGCGCCTCCAGGGTGCAGGCCCCACCCTATCCTTGCCCAGTCTGTGTACCTTCTCCAGGCATTTCCCCATACCTTCTCCTTTTTCCTTTCACAGCTCAGGTTTCTGGATCACCCTTCAGGCCTCACTGCCAGTTGCACTCCATCAGCTCTGAGCCCATGGCTATCACAGAGGCTCTCAGCCCCAAACCAGCATTCAACGACCCAGCAACCTGCCCACAAAGCCTCTAGGCTGGCCTCTGACAGTCCCTGAGCCGATCCAATCCTCCAAGCCCTGCCCTAAACCACCCTCTCCCACGGACCCTGTCTACCAGACCGAGCTAGAGAAACAGATCCCTTTTCTCATCCCTCCCCTTGACCTGATGCCACTTTATACCCCACCCAGGAACCCCTGGCCTACTGGCTCCCTCTCTCAGCTCCCAAAGAGGCCTCCCCCAGCCCTGAAGAGATCCAGACTCCCTTCCAGCCATCTCATCTCCTTAGCACAATTACATCGTACAGAAGATAGAAGAGGCAGCTGAGCTCATTTACACCAAGGTGTAAAAAGGTGATGGATTTATAATCCTGCTGCATATTTCAGTCTTTGTCCAGCATGTTTCAAGCTTTATGTCCCAGGGCTTCCAAAACTCCTAAGTCCCTAAATCAAGGTCTCTAGGCCCTGGCCTGGTGACCAATGATTCCATACATAATGGCATATCCTTTGAACACCAGGCAGGTGTTTTGAGGTCTACCAGAGCTGCATCCACTCATTTGGACTATTGCAGCTGTGAGGCTATTGCTTGTTTTCAAATAAAAAAAACCCAAATGCAGTTATGAGGGGTTGCTAGGATATGTCCAGTGGCCAAGACCTTGGAAGGCTGACTATGCTTCTGACCCCACATCAGTGGGTACCACTCCTGCATCAGGCCTGGGTCACACCCCATCCCTGGCACCTCCTTTCGAGTACTCCAGTCTTTACTGACTTCTGATTGCTTTGGTCAAAGCAGTCACCAAATCCACCACCCCTAGCTACACCTCTCCCTGTTAGTCACGTTCCAAACCAAGCTTAGCCCCATCCCAGCCATGCCGACACTCAGGCTGTTAATCATAACCCTAAGGGGAGTGTGTTAGACCTGTTGTTAGTCAGAAGGAAATCCGCAAGCCGTTAGTTTCTGCTGAAAGGAACAGACCAGGAGGGCAGGAGTTAGTCAAAGTAAAGGAGAGGTTCAGAGCCCGGCCCAGGAGCCTGGAGCTCCCAGTCAGGCAGGGTTGGTTGTTAGTGGGAAGCCCCAGGGCAGCCAGGGCGAGGCAGGGATTAGCTGGGTGAGAGCAAGAGTTAGTGCGAGGGAGCCGGAGATTAGCCCGAAGAGACCGAGGTGCCTACTGGAGGTGAGCATCAAATCACCCCCAGGTGTGGCCCTGGCTTAGCGGCTGGCGGGCTCTGGGGAAGGCCGGCTGGAGCAGGGGCCTGGATGAATTCCTGGCTGGGCCAGAGGGGGACCATTCTGCAGGACCCTGTGAGCCCCTAGGGTTCATCTCTTCTTTCCCACTTCCATCCCCTGCAAACCTCAAACCCAGGACACATGCTTCTTTCCCTGCCTTCTCAAGCTTCCCGGTCTGCACAACCCTTCACCAAGCCTATGGTATGAAAAGCCACCCACATCCACTTCCAGTGCGGTAAACTTGCTCACTTAGCTCCAAGTACAGAAGGGCCCCTCCAGCCGACTTCTTGTTGTAGGAAAAGCCCCTCTCTCTGGTCTTTTGGCCATTCCTTCTCGTGCCTTGTGACAAGGTGGGAAATGCCCCCTCCCGGACCCCAGGGTAAGAAATGCCCCTCTTCTCAGCCTTGAAATACGGGGCATGACCCCTTTGGGTGACTTCCTGTAGTAAATGCTCCACTCAGTTCTTTCCACTGTGGGAAAAGCCCCTGTCGTTGGCTTCTAATGGGGGGAAGCCTCCTTGGCCTGACTGGCTGCAGGGGGCATGCCCCTTCACCGACTTCCAGTGCGGGTCCCCACTGGCTTCCTGGGCAGGACCATGACTATCTGCCACTTTCCAGTGGAGGAAGTTCTAGTCTCTCTTCCTTCTGAAGGACACATCGGTCCAGGAAAAGCCCAGTGCCCCACAGTCTAACCCACAGGCCTTCTTCTCACACCCAGAGGGTTCCCTGGTCCCACCGGCTCCGAGTGGCAACCAGATTCAGGCACAGAGGAGAGACGCTCCTGCCCAGAGGCCAGCCTCCCACGTCCTCATGACTTCCTCTTCTGGGCCACTGGTGTGGCTAACAGGCCTGGCTCCTGCCTCAGTCCAGGCCCAGTGGACTATGAACTCACAGCCAATTGGGGCAGCAAATTGGGGAGCATGGGTCTGCAGGGCTAGCCTCCAGGACATTGGCTTGCCAGAAGGAGGGGAACCCCCCACAGGGGCCCAGAGCTCGGCAGGGCTGGGTTAGTAAGAAAAGAAAACAGGGTTAGTAGGGGCTGGGTTAGTAAGTCTGAGCACAGCACCAGCGGACAGGGGCACCTCAGCAGACACACACAGGAGTCACTAGGAGAAAAGAAGAACACACACAGGCCCGTGAGTCTGTTAAGGGGTGGTCAGGGTGCACTGGAGGCACCCCCAGGTTAAACAGGTTAGTAATCGAACAAAAGAGCTTCCTACGGAAAAGAAAACTGAGAAAGAGGAAGAGAAAGAGACGGTTAGGGTTCAAAGCAATTGGCCCCAAGCAGAGGGGTCTGTGTGCAGAACACCCAGAGAGACCAGGGCCAGGCAGGGAACATGTTCAATCAGGTTTTCTGAGCCTCCCACCCCCACACTCACCCTTTTGTTCTTTTTAAGTATCTGCCATGCGTTAAGGCCTGTTTATAGTCAGGGGAATCCTCACTGCGCCCTGTGGGGTAGAGCTCAGTACTCCCACTCAGCTGCTGAGGAAACAGGCTCAGAGAGGTCAGGTGGGTTGCTCGAGGTCACCCAGCAGCAAGTGGCAGAGTTGGCCAGGCCTGTTTGCCTGCCCTTCCCGGGAATCCGGGTCTGCACACAGATCCCAGGCCGAGGGCAGGGCCTGCTGGGGCATCGTCCGCCCCATGTCCTGGCCCTCTGGGAGGCCCGTGAGCTGCCAGGGTTAGTAGGGTCTGGCTGCGGGGGGTTAGTAGGGCATGCTCGGGCCTGGTTAGTGGGTTAGTTGGTCGGCAGAAGGCCAGGCACCTCGCCACACGCCACAGCGTCCTGGCCGAGCCCTGGGTTAGTAGGTTAATCACACCATGCAACACTGCCTGGGGCCGTCCCGCCCCCACCAGCCAGGGAGCAGGGCTGACCAGCACAGGGCATCCGCACACCTCAGCACCCCCAGAATCAAGCCTATCCACATGGATCCTAACGAAAAGTGTTTTTGCTTCCCAATTTCCTGGCCATGGACCTCAGAGGCTCTCCCCACAAACATCCCAGCTCCCCTGGAAATAGACCCCGCTCATCTTGGCTGGAAACCCCTGCCCAGTTCTGGTCAGCCCCCTCCCAGAAGGCTGAATCCTGCCCCACTCAGGCCGACACACACACACATGTGCACACACCAGCATCTTCCCACAAGAGGTCTGATGCTCCAGGGCTACACTGTTCAGCAGACTGCTCCTCCATCACCAACCACAGGTGTCTGGCCACTCCAGCCTCCTGCCTGCCCTCCCCGGTACCGAAACTGCGTAGCGCATGCCTGGCTCCTGGAACCAGGTTCAGACCCCCCGGTGCCTCCTGCTCTGCCGCGTTTCCAGCCAATGCTGCAAAGCACTGGCCCACGTCCTGGTTATGTCATCTCCTATCACCCATGTCATTTTCCCGCAGAAGCCCCAGCCCAACAGCTGACATCATTCTAACTGATGCTCCATAAGAAAAGGGTTCTGTTGCCCCTGACGTTTGGGTGAAGGGAGGGACACTTAATCCTTTCTGTCTGTCCTTGAGTATTCACAATTCCCATCAACATTTTAAAGGCTCTGATAAGTCCTGCACTATAGCATCTGCATCTCCTAGAACTTACTCTGTGAGTCTCTGCTCCAGTTCCCCCCTAGAAGCTCTCAGCTAATCCCTTTCTCATTCTTCAAGGTCCTGGGTGGCTCAAGCTTGCTGGGAAGTCTGCCCCGCCCACTCTGGGATCTTACTACAACCGCCCCCTAAGCACTCAGAACTCTACGTAGACTGTTTTCTACCCCGTTCTTCAGTTCCCCATGTAAGCTAGTTTTTGTCCCACCCAACATGGCTATGAAATCCTGAGGGTTTGACACACAGTCAGATCTTTACCTGCATCTCCCCGAGTTAAGTGGCACAGGGACAGTCCCATAGTAGGTGCTCAATCCTGAGGAGAAGAGTAGAATTTAAATACCCCAGGAACCATCTGAAGCTACCCTGCAGGCATAAAAGGCAGCCACTTCCCCACACTGATTACAGAGGGGTATAAAGAAAACAGGCGGCGGGCAGGCTAGCCGGGAATTCCTCTGGGTGAGAAGACGCCAAGTTCACAGGGCAGAGCACTGCAAGCCATAAGCCGTGGATCTAACCTCCCAGATGGATGGGAGCATTAGTGAGCGCCTACACGAGGCTGGCCCTGTGCAGCCACGGGCCTCCGCTGACCCTCCCTGCAGCCCTAGCGAGCTGTCGGCTCCTGTTCCTGGACAGAGATCAGACTCCGTGAAGCGACTTGCCCAGGCCACACGGCACGGTGTGCACCCTCAGGCTCCAAAGCCCTCGCTCCTCCCAGGACATCCCTCTCCTACACGGGGTCCAGCCAGTCCCGTGTGTCCCCAAGGCACTGGGGCCACACTGGCACGGGGCTGCCCACGCTCCGTTTCTACTCCCCAAGCCTCTGCTCTGCCTCCCCCTCCCCGTGGGGGTGGGAATTCCGAAGGGGAGATGGCCCCCGACTCCCCTGTTTGTGGCGACCTCCTGCTCTGGACTGATTGCATCCCTCCCCAGAGTCATAGGTTGAAGCCACAACCCCCAGTGTGAATATATTTGTAGACAGGGTGTTTGCAGAGGAAACTAAGATTACATGAGGTCATAGGGGTGGGGCCCTGATCCGATAGGACTGCTGGCCTTATGAAAAGAGAAAGAGACACCAGATCTCTCTCTCCCCACCATGCTCTGGGTGTGTGCACAGAGAAAAGGCCATAGGAGGACACAGGGGGAAGTTGGCCATCCACAAGCTGAGGAGCGAGGACTCAAAAGGAACGAACCCTGCCAGCACCTTGATCTCGGACTTCCAGTCTCCAGAACTGTAAGAAAACACATTTCTGCTGTTGAAGTCCCCCAGCCTGTGGTATTGTTACAGCAGCCAGGCAGACTAATGCAGACCGCCTCTGCATCCTGGGGAAAAAAACCATCCATCTTTTAAACTTGCCTAAGAAAGGCCATGGGCTACTCTTGGGCAAGCCCTGGGCCCATCCCTTCTGTAGGGAGCTGGAACAGGCGGAGAATGGAAAGGTGGGCATGTAACTGCACAGATAGCCCCCTTTTGATGAAGCCCGTCACATTTGTCATTAACAAAGCCCAAGTCCCTTAATAACGACCCAGAGTGTGGGAATTAGACTGGGTAGTTAGAGATTCAAGAAAATGGGAGTTTGCAAACCAAGGTAAACTAAACAGACCCAGGACTCTCAGTGCCCCCTCAAGGCCACAGGTAAGCTCCAGACTCCTGTACCCTTGAGATGGCTTGTACGAATTCAGACACCACCAGATGGGCCACCCTGGGAAGCTAATAGACCCCAGATTGGGTGGGGCCAGAAGACTGACATCTAAGACCCCTGAAACCATCCCTGTCACCTCACCACTGACCAATGTAAAGACATGCATGAGCTGATCACACACCCAGCAACCTTTGCCCATAATTTTGCCCTTAAAAAACCCTGCTTGTAACCCTATGGAGAGTTCAGGACCCTGAGCATGAGCGCCATTCCCCTTGCATGGCCCCCTGCAGTAAACACCCACTTTCTTTCACTGCACCCCGATGTCAGGGTTTGGCCTGGCTGCGCATCAGGCGGGCGGGCCCAAGGTCTGTTTGGTTTGGTGACAGGTATGGAAGTGCCCCACAGCATGTGATGGGGCAGCTCCCGTGCCTGGGGCCAGCTCTGCCCACCTTTGCTCCCCAAGGCCAGAATCCAGGGAGTTGGGCTGGGATGCCTCCTTAAGCTTTGGCGGAGGCTGGTTCCAGCCCATTCCCTTTGGTGTCTGCCTCTGGGAGATCTCCCCTGGCCTGGGGCTCCTCATCTCTTGGAGACCCTCCCCTTTCAAGACAGGCCACCCTCTGCCCCTCCAGCTGCCCCTCCCAGAGCTCGGCTCCACAGGGGATGAACCAGGCTCCTCCAGGCCCTGAGTGCCTCTTCCCTGTGACCGTCAGAAAGAGAAGCACAGAAAAGCACCCACAGAAATGAGAATCACTCGCAAGGCAAATGGCATGAGACGGACTCCCGCTGGGGGCCTGGAGCTGTGTGAGCCCGTTCCCCTCGCACCAGCCCCCCCACCAGCCCAGTCCCGAGGAGTCCTGTGGGACAGGCCTTGGGAAGCGTGCCGTCAGGGGGGCCTTGGCCCAGGCCAAGCTCCATCTGGTCACCTGCAGGTACGCAAGGGCAATCGAGTCTGCACGGGGTGAGGAAGTGACCTCCAGGCGCAGGGCCTGGTAAGGGCCGTGGGAGGGCCCAGGCAGGCACGAGGGGCGGCGGGCTGCCGGCTCCCTCACAGCCCTCACGCTGTCCTCCAGACCGGGGTCCTGCCCTCCGCCAGCCCGAAGAGGCCTTGATCCACAGGCAGCTCCACCTCAGAAGCTGGGAAGGATGAGGTCTTCAGGGAATCGTCCAGGGTTACAGAAAGCCACCAGAGGCAGCTCTCTGCATTGCTGCAGCCAGAGTCCAGAGTCACCGGGCTCCAAAGAGAAGACTAGCCAAGATCCTGGAGATGCGGCAGGCCGGGCCACCTGTGGGAGGCACAGTTCATTAGGATGGGGGCACAGCCTCCAGCCCCCACTCCCCACACCCTCCAACCTACCTTTCAGGGGCCCCAGTTTTCTCCTGGGCCCCAGAAACCGGACAGGCAGGGTGAGTGCTTTGGACACTAATAACTTTCAGAAGAAACTTAGGAATAAAGGAGAAGCCATGAAAGTGAAGGACGCCCCACCTGGGCAGGCCTAGCTCAGGACTAGCTCAGGATAGCCCTAAAGCAATAAAGGGGGCCCAGAGCCAGCCCCAGAGGCTTAAGGGGCAGAGAAGGGGAGCAGGGTGCAGGCAGCAGAAAGAGCCTTCGGGTCCTTGGAGAGCTTGCACTCCATTTAGAGCATTTCTGCTGGGGGGACCTCGGCACCACCCTCCCCCAGCACACACGCACCCATGCACACCTCCGACACTGCCTGAAAGCACCTGCTCACATGGAGACCCAAGAGGGCGGGACCATGACTCTGGTGCTCACCTTGGGATCTAGCTTGGAAAAGGCACATGGTCCACGTTTGTGCCGAATGAAGGAATGTGCTGAAATCTCTTCCAGGAGCCCATTCACCCTGCCAAGACCACACAGAACAAACCTTCCAGCCACCTGGCTTCCCTGGTTTCTCACGAGCAGAAGAGTTCTCGCCCGGCCTGGGCCTAGGGAGGGGCTGGATGGAAGGACGACCATCCCCCATGAACCTCGGCTCAACAGAACCTCCCTCCACCATGCCTACCCAGGCTTACCTGGCAGCGCCCAGCCAGCAGGTTGGCAGCCCAGGCCCAGCTCCCAGCTCCTTCCCCAAGTAGATGCCAACCTGAAAGACAAAAGAGCCAACCACGGCACAGGAGAAAACTGCATCCACACCCAGGCCTGCTCAGAGCTCTGCTAACAAGGAGGCCCGGAGCCAGGGAGGCCGGCCTGAGAACACCACCTTCTCCCTCCCTTCCCCCCACCTCCAAATGCCCTTTGGGGCAGAGGAGGGACCCCTCCACCCACCTGCCTGTTCCTCAACAACAGCAGAATGTGACCCAAGACAAAGTAAGACAAACTCAGCTCGGCAACACTGAGTGGAGCAGTCAGGCCCTGAGCAGTCAGGAATCCCGACAAGTTCCGGTCCCCACTCTGCCATGCTCTGCAGCTCTGGGAAGTCTGTCCTCTCTCTGAGCCCTGGGGTCCTTCCATCCCAGATTTCCACCCACAGTGCACAATAGTAACCCATGGTTTGAGGCAGTGGCTGGGAAATGGCCTTGGGGGTTACCTTTTGCTCAGCCTCATTTTCTACCTATTTATTCATCCTGACCTAGGACGGCCACCCAGGTTTCACTTTTGGTGACAACTAAGCTATCTTCATCAACTGGCAGGAGCCTTCTCAGTGCATTTTCAGGGCTTGCTGTCGGCACCTGGGACTGAGGGCACAAGTCCAGAGCTGGAGACGTATTCAGACCCTTCCACTGAGAAGAAGATGCCCTGTATTCACAGTGCGGACGCCCCTGCTTGACTGCCCAGCAAAGGAGCCCTGGCCAAGTTTTATTTATGTGAGGACAAAGGGCCAGAGCTGAGAAGAGCCAGAGCCGACCCAAACCACCAGGCCTCCCCGACTCCTTCCGACACCGAACCTACAGGCACTCAAAATGAAGTGATTAAACTCAACTCTGCAGCAGTCCCTGGGGATGGGTTTATAAAATACTAGCTTCAATGCCAAAAGTGTGGCGTGAAAATGACCCTTTCTGGGGTTCCATGGACAAGTTCTTTCTTTGCAGCCTAGAGGTAGAAAAGTAAATGAACAGCATCACCAATTTCTGCTCCCGCTTGGGGATTCTGGGTCACTATACTCCCCCCCACCGGCCCAGACTAGGAGAGGGCAGGCTGGTAGGCTGTGGGCTGGTACGTTTGAATACTTATCTGCAAGGCTGCTTCCCAGTGTGGCTGCAAACAGCAGGAAGTACTCCGAAACTCCCTTCTCTCTCCTCTGTCCCAGGAACTTGCTGCATTCTGTAAATAGACCCTGGGCTGCTCAGAGGAACATCGTTTGAGCACCAAGACCCTTCCAAACAGCCTTGTGGGCCCAGAATCCCTGGCACAGGGGTTTCAAGGGAAATTTGAATACCTGGGTCAAGCTGACAGCTGTCAGGAGGGTAGAAAGGAAGGCATGGGCTTTGAGTTCAGACAAACATAGGTGAGACCGTGGCCCCCCAGCCCCACATACCCAATGTTTGACTCAAAATTAATTCTTCTCAGAGGCTTAGCCAATACCTGGTACACAGTAAGTGTTCTAAAAATTATTTTTACCAGTTAATGATTTAAACTTTGAGTAAATCTCTGTGTAATACTGATGTCCCACAAATAAGGGCCATATTTTTCCTGCAGCACTATCTGCCTCCCAGAACAGGGCAGGGGTACATACACTTCAGTTAGGAAACACAGATCAAATTAAAATCCCATCTTGGTGACCGGATAAGTAAACTAGAGTACAGTCATATAATGAAATTTGCTCAGCAATAAAGAGGAACAAATGATTGATACATACTTTGACATGGACAAACTTCAAAAATATTAAACAGGCACAAGAGACCATCTGCTGTACGACTCCATTTATATGAAATGTCCCGAAAAGGCAAACCTATAGAGACAGAAAGTCAATTAGTGGTTCTCTGGGATTAAGGGTGGAATGAAGATTAGCAGTCAGTGGGTATAAGGGATCTCACTGGGGCAATGGACATGTTTGAAAAATGATTTATGGTGATGGACACAACTTGGGAAATTTACTAAAAATCTGAACTATGCACTCGAAATGGGTGTGTCATATGACATTTACACCATTGCCTCCATAAAGACATAATTCAAGGCAAAAAAAAGATTGAATTACTGATACATGCAATAACAGGCATAAACCTCAAAAACATTATGCTGAGCAAAAGAGACCAGGCACAAAAAGTTCCATAGATGCTTTAGAAAAAGCCAGTCTAATCCATAGGCACAGAAAGCAGGTCGGTGGTGTCCTTGGACTGAAGCTGGGATGGGAATAACAGAGAAGGGACACCAGGAACATTTTGGGGTGGGAAAAATGTTCTGTAGCTTGACTGTGTTAGTGCTTACACAGGTGTATACATTTATCAAAACACACTGAAATGTATGTTGTAAATGGATGCATTTTATTGCATGTAAATTATACTTTGATAAAATTATTTCTCTAAAACTCATTCAAATGTAATGACATTGGGCAAGAACTGAAACAGGTCAGATCAAAGACCATCCAGAGACTTCATGGTGTGCCCCAGGGACCCGGCATCTCAGCTCCCACTAGCCCACATAGACCCCCACACACACACCTCAAGTCAAGGTCACAGGTCCCATCAGGGAAGCTCTGATTGAAGGACTTGACCCTAAGATTCAGGAGGTCTCTGCATATGTGGATTTCATGGTGACCTGACCGTATGGCAAGAAGCTGGTGTCCACCGCCCCGTGGGCACACAGGAGAGGAAGAGCCACTGTGGGAACTCCTTTGCTGTTGTTAGGGTCACGGTGGCCACGCTGAACTTGTCTGGAACCACATGATGGACAAGGAGATGGATGCCTCCAGCTGTCGTTAACAGAGAAAGAAAGAGGGGTGCTGGAATAAATATAAATATGAGCCCCTGAGCAATTGGAGAACAGATGCCAGGGTCCTGTTCTGAAATCATAGCATTTGCCAAAACTGATCTCCTTGGACGCAGACCGGAAGTAAAACGGGAAACCAGAGATGGCTCGGGCGGGCCAGTGCCAGCCAAAGCATCCTAACATATTGGAAGGAACGTGGGCTTCACGGCATAGATTCCCATCCTGTTCTGCCACGTTGCTTGAGCAAGTGCATCGGCCCCCCGGGCCTACCTTCTTATCCATGAGGTGGGGGCTCTAACGGTGCTCACCTCACAAGGCTGTTGCGAGGATTACCTGGGATGATATATACTATTACTTTGCACTCTGTTATTCTCTTACGCTATTATTACTAGCCCTCCACACTGCTCAGGACCGCCATCCATGGGGTGTTTCTGCTTCCCCCTAAACTCTGTGAGCTATTCCTGGTAATAGAGGAACAGCTGCCAGGGAAACATGCATTTGGTTGCATTTTAGGATCCCTCTGGGTTTGGGGTTTTTTCCTCTGACTCTGGAATAAAATTGCTGCTCAGAGAGCTAAGGCGTATGGGACACATTGGCCTAAATTGCTCCAGATGAGTAAGTGCTGGGAAATAACGGAAGCTCCAGGGAATAAGGAGATGTGTGGGGCGCCGCACAGGTGTGCTGAGGGCCAGAGAGGCTGTGGCAAGGGAACAGAAAACGCTGTTTCTGGGGAAATTCAAATGCAACATACACAAAAGGGGAACTCCAAAATTCAAGTCTCCCTGGAATACGGGAACCCCTGAGCTTCAGGGGGAGGAGAGAAAAGCAAAAGGTGGAGAAGGAAGGGAAACTAACATTTCCTGAGAACGGATACTCATCTGGGGCACCTTTATCTACCTGACAGAAGAACGAATTGAGTTTTATTGTCCCCATTTTACAGATTAGAGAACTGCGTGAAGTGCCTTGCTCAAAGATCACCCAGCTATGAAATGGTACAACAGATTCTAAACAGGCCAGTTGCACCCTCAAGGTGCAGACGACATAAGTTCAAATATGCATGTGGGAGTTAAATGAGATGAGACTGAAGGAAGGTAGGCACAAATCGCAAACACTGCCGTCATCAGCATTACTGTTGGGAGACCATCTCCGGTTGGCTTACTCCCGCTGCTTCCATGGTCTCTAGGCAACCGATTAAGTTCACTTGTAGAGGAAGAAGTGGCATGGTGTAGTAGTTCCAAACACACAATTCAGAGTCAATACTAGATGCAGGTTCAAGCCTTGACTCTACATGTAACTTGCTGTGTGATTCTGAGCTAGTCATTCCACTTCTCTGAGCCTCAGCTGCTCATTGGTGATGCCCCATTCCCAGCCTTTTTGGAGGTCTCTTTTCAAGGCAGCATCCAGCAAGAACCCTGGTAAATGGTTACTGATGGTGGTGGGAGTTGGTTACCATTAATCATCTACTCTCCTCCCAAGTACCCAATAGGTCAGCCCCTCCCTCCCTTCCATGACTCATCCAGTAGCTTCCACAGGGGCCCACCTGGCACAGGAGGGAGCAGGGAACACCTGCCTCATCTGTTCCGATCAGCCTGGAGAGGGATGGGGTGACAGATGTCACCCCCAGCCAGCCTTTGCTTCTGCCCTTGAGTATCTCTGGCTATTGTTTCCACAGAGCTCCAGCTGACAGATGAGCCAGGGCTCAGAGACAAGAGGAAGGATCCCCTTGGGATAAAGGGCGAGACTATAAGCTATTCACAAGCCCATTGAACCTGCACAATGGACCCAGTGCCCCAGAAACACCACTGTTCAAACAGACCGAGGGGTGGAGAGGAACCAACAGCCCCAACAGGAATAAAAGCAAATAACTAGGTATAACAAGATGCAAGGGCTACATACAGGAGCGCAGCCAGGACACAGCGGCGGCCCTGTAGCCACAATATCTGTATGAAGGACCTACTGGCTGTCAGGAATTTTATACACACTGGTTCATGTCCACATTAACAGACTTTTAAAGAAGAGTATGATTCCCCCTATGGAGGGGAAGGCTGAGGCTCAGAGATGGGAAATGACTTTCTGACTGAAGTTGACCCAGAGAGCAGGTGGGGAGGATTCGCATACACATCTGCAGATCTCAACCCCTTCTCTTTCCACCACACCACATTGCTTTGCTGAGTGATGAATTCAAAGAGCATAATCCTGCCCTGGGTGGAAGCACGGATCAGGTCCAGAGAAAGGACCTTAAAGATGAAGATGCAAGAAAAAAAAAATACAGAAAATATCTGTCAGGTCCAACAATAGGGAACTGAGTAGGGCAGGTTCATCTACTCCATGAAACACTAACCCTGCTACAGTGATCTCTGAAAGGGCATAAAAACCCAGAGAAACACCTCTGATGCAACTTTTTTTTAAAGCAGTATACATATAGTACAATTTCAATTAATATTTTCTGTAACAGAAAATATACCAGAGGGAAACACGTGAAAATGGTAAATACCATGGTTATTCTTGGGTGATGAAACTATTGTTTTCTTCTCTCTTTTGTTTTCCAAATCTTCTACCATTATCATGTGTTTTATGGAATGTATTAGACTCATTTTTTAAAACCACCAGAAGTTATACAATTCTTGTTTTTAATGCAGCCATAGAGAGTGGTTCTGCTGAAGCTTGTGGTAAGGAGCTTATAAGTCCCCTCTCTGGGGACTCTACAGATTTCAGCTCTCTTCTCTGTTAAGAGATAAGAGAGCAAGGAGGATGGAGGATAGATTTCAGAACCTTTCTCATTGGCAAGGGTCATTAAAAATGCAGGCATGGAGGGACACGGGGATGTTACCTGTAAAATTCTTTCATCGTGAAAGTAACCAAACTCAGTGTGGGATGAAGTCAGTGCCACTCAGCCTCCCCGGAGGAAACCATTTTTCCCCAGACTATACAGTTCTGGACTAGGGGGTGAGGGGAGAGGTCGGGGCACTGCCCCTCAACCCATGGTCTGACATCCTGCCTGATGAGGGAGAGGAGGGGGTCTGAGTAAACGACCGGATGCCCAGCCCCACCCAGTCCTGCTGACTCATCCCCTGGCCACGTGGCCCGGACATCTGTCTGTTTGAAGCAGCACCCCAGAAGTCTGAGAACCACTGTCCTCGGGTTTCCCAGTCTGTCAAGTGGAATTACTCATCCCTGCCGTCCCCCGCCCGCGCCAGCCCAGGCGATTAAGCTCCCAGGTGCTCCCAAATGGGAATGCGCCGTAGCAAGTAAAGCCCGGTGCTCAGAACCAGCGTTCTGCCCTGGGCCGCGCTCAGTCTGAGGCCGGCACCGAGAAAAACAAAGCCGTCTCCCGCACGTTATCTCGCCGCTCTGTCCCCACCCCTCCCGGCACTGGAGCCTCGCGCCCCGTCCCTTCCCCCAGCAGCAGGTGGGGGCGTTTTCCCGCTGCCGCGGCACTGCAGTGGGGGGTGTGCACCAGCAATCCCTGTGCACGGCAGCCACTGGTCTGGGGCCTGGGAGGAGGGTGGGGAACCCAGGAGCCCCGGGACGTCCCCCTGCACTGCCCGAGGAGCTATTTCTCCAGCCCGGGGTCCTCTGCTGCGGGAGAGGAGAAATCTGGCCCCTCCCTCCCCAAATCCCAGCCTCTCCAGTGTATTGGAGGAGAAGAGGAAGGAGAGCTAGTGGTTCTGGGGGCGCCCCAGACTCGTTCGGAGATGTAACATAGGCTTTAGAGTCCGACGTATCTGGATCCAAAATCACTGGCTGTGTGACCTTGGACATGTACCTAACCCTCTCCGATCTCAATCTCCTCATCTTTAAAATGGGGCTCTTACCACCTCGTGGGACTGTTGTGATCAGACACGCAAAGAACTGAGCATGTTGCTGGCATAGAGGAGGCGCTCCATAAACTGATGTACTGTTATTGTCACTATCCGTGTCATTATTCTTCCCACCGAAGGTAGTTTTCCGGCCCTCTCCCTTCCTCTGGAGCCGCACCGGACGCTGGACCTCTGGAATTTGAGACCCAGAAGTGGAGCATCGGCAGGCGCTGGGAAGTGGGTTCAGTATCAGGCAAGTGGGGCTCAAGCACCCCACCCCACTCCTAGTCCCAAGACCAGCTGGGCTCTGTCCAAGGCTGGTCCTGTTAACTGCTACCCTGGTGGGCCGAGAAGGTCCTGTGTCCCCTCATGTCTTCCTGATAGTGGTGTGTGTGGGGAGGGGTCTTTGTCCCCCCTCAGATCCAGACTGCAAGCCCCCCACCCGCGCTGGACTCGCAGCGCATCCTTCCCTCCCCCACGCCCCACCCAGGTCCGAGTCTTGGCTGCATTTGACAACTGCAGTCTGGAGAGGCGCTTCATCCATTAAATGGGAGGCACTGCAGGCAGCCTTTGCCTTCCCCCGCCACCTCCCGGGGAGCCGGGACTTACCTGCGACCCGAGCCTCGGGGAATCAGGATGCTCCTGGGGAGGGAGGGCTGTGAAGATGGGGCGGCGGCTTACCTCGCGTCCGTGGCCCTGCTACGCGAGTGCAGAGGGCTCTTTGTGCCGGGCTCACAGCGCAGAACTGGGGGAGCCCCTGCAAGCGCCTCCCCTCGCAAACTCCTCCCCGCCCTCGTCCGCAGCCTCCCTCCCTCCGGTCCCCCGAGCGCAGCGGGCGTCGTCTTTGTAGCTGCTGCAGCGCCCATGAAATTTTAATGCAGGAGCGGCTGGCGGGCGGAGGCGCCCCACCCCGGGCCCTAGCCCGCGCCCTCCCCCGCGACGCTTCCCCGCGGCCCTGAAACCCCACCTCTCCCCTCAGCCCCCGCCCCGGGGTTCGGACCCGGGAGGCGGGGTGTGGCCGGCAGTGGGGGATCGCGCTTCACCACCCCCGCAGCACAAAGGGGCGAGCCCGGCCGCGCGCCTGGCCTCCCGCATCCCTGCCCGCGGCGCTGCCATAGCAACGCCTGAGGGGCTTGACTCGGCCACCGAGCACCCACCGGGGCAGGGGATCGAGCGTACCGTGCGCGCCCGCGGACCCCGGGAGCAGAAGCTGGACGCTGGCTTAAGCGGACGGAAGGGACCTGTCCTGGAGTCCCCGGTGCTTCACCCACCTGGCCTCGGTGCATGCCTCGCGGTATAATACCCCTGCTAGATGGCCCCGTGGTTATGGTGGAGTCCAGATTTGAACCCATATCTGTGGCTTCACGCATATGTCCGTGCCGCTACGCCACTGGGCACCACAACTTTTATAGGATTGGAAATTTTTTTTTTTGATCTGCCCGCTCCTTGGAGAGCAGCGAGGCTAGAAAGCGGTTCTAGAGCAGTGAGTGGTTCTAGAGTTGGTCCTAGGCCAACAGCACCAAGGTCGCTTGGAAACTTGCTAGAAATGCAGATTCTCAGGCCTCACCCTAAAGTGACTGGATCAAAAACTCTGGACTGGGGCCCAGAGAGCTGCATTTTAACAAGCCCTGCAGGGAATTTGATGCACATTCCAGCTTGGAAACCACTGTGCTAGCCCATTCCATTGGCCCCTGTAACCAGCCTGTCCTGGACATCAATTCTGGCTCTGTCCATGCCCCTTAGCAGATGACCTTGGGCAAGCTACACACCCCTTCCTGAGACCTAGTTTCCTAGTCCATTAGGAAGAGATATCAATGGACTTCACCTCATAAGGTTATGTGAGTTAAATGCAGAAATGCAAGGGGGTGGTGCTTAGCACAGTGCCTGGCACTTAGGGCTCAAAACATGTTTTTATTACTATAATACTATGACCTCTCCTTTCACCATCACACTTCTACATATGTTATGTATCTTCTTCATTGCTCAGCGCTCACTTCAGCAGCACATACTAAAATATCATCCTCATTGCTCAGGTAAGGACATTAAGGCTCAAAGAGGTCATGAGAGCTGCCCACAGCCACTGTGAGGGACCCAGACAGGTTTTGAACCCACCATTTCAGGTTCCAAGTTTACAGACTACCCTCTATATTGCAGGGTATATACCCTCTATATTCAGGGTATCCCTGAAGTTCCATGGGAGGTCCCCAAATAACACCTCCACCCTGGCTGAGCAAGCCATCCCTGCCAGAGAAGTAAAACTCACACGGAACAATTACAGAAAAGACAAGAGGTGCGGGGTGGGGTCACCTCATTGCCCAGAGTACACAGTCTGACTGTTGTCACTGGCAAGTCTACATCTTTCCCCTGGACCAGCAGACCACAGCACCAGCATCACGTGTTCTCATGAGCACAGGGCATGCACAGAGATCACGCCTTTCTTTTTTAAGCATTCCCAAGCCACCTGCTTTGGAATCTGTTCTCAAATGCTTCTGAGTATCAGCCCATCATTTCCAACATCCATTTGGAAAAACTGGAGGCATTTGTCCGCTCCCAAATTTTCAACCCTTCTCGTGTTCCCTGGGGCTTCCCCAAGATGAATGATAATGAATCTATGGTCCTATTTCCAAGTATCTTTGGCTCTAGGGATGTCTTTTTGGGGGAGAGCAGCAGTAGAAAGAAGGAGGTGAAAGAAACGATCATTAGGAGTTACCGTGGGCTCACTGCAAGGAGACCATGTCTGACTCAGGCAAATGCAGGGTAAAATACCAAAGCCAGCGCAGCCTTTCCAGTTGTTCCCCATACAGGTTCTCTGACACAGCACATTTCTTCAGCACAGGTAGCGGAAGCCCGCTCTCCTTTTATCCATTTGTTGGGTGCCTTTGTGGTGAGCGAAATCCTCCATTTCCCTGGGGAGGGCTAGAACCCACAGCACGTCCTCCATCCTCTATAGGCTAAGGATGCTGCCAGAACCTCCGTTGGGATGCATGACTGGTTTGATAGCTAGAGCTGGCATCTTTCTTGTCTCCCCATCGATGTAACTCTGACCTTCACCTGATCCTGGGGGGAGACCCAGGACATTGCAGAGCACACCCCAAGATGATAAACGTCATCCTCACCCCCATTCACGGAGAGATCCAGGATTCCTGGTGACATTTATGGGGCTAACTTGGACCCCAAGAGCCCATGAACAGATAAAAACACCAAATGGAATCCCAAAGAGAAGTGTCCGTGTTCTCTCTTCTGCCTCTCTCGAAAATGGCTGGAGCCACTTACTATGGAGTGTCTATTGCCATGGCCATGGGGGGGGGGGGTACCATCACACACTGTAGCAGATCCAGCTCAGAATAAAGTTGCTCCTTTAAACTGGACCTGATGGTTCCCCTACCTATTCCCATGAGGATCTGCAAGCTAGTCTTTGGTTCGACAATGCCCCACGGCCCAAAGTCTCCAGGGGGAATTCTAAAACCTGTAACATGTCCAGGAAAGAGGAACTCAGGTTTCTCCTGAAGAAACAAGGGTGGCCCAGGAGGCCAGGGTTCTAGTTGCAGCCCTGTCTGCCAGGTGCCGCTGAAGACTCAGTTACCCCACTATGCCTCTTTTTTTTCTTTAAGTGGATTTCATGTAATACAAAACTAACCACTTTAAAGTGAACAATTCAGTCGCATTTAGCACCTCCACAATGTTGTGCAACCACCATCTCTAGTTCCAAAACATGCTAATCACCCCAAAACAATACCCCACACCCATTAAGCAGTTCCTACCCCATTCAGGTAGCCCCTGGCAACCACTAATCTACCTCTGTCTCTGTGGATTCAGCTGTTCTGGTTATTTCAAAAAAGTGAAATCCTACAATATTTGCCCTTTTAGCTCCAGCTTATTTCCCTAGCATAATGCTTTTGAGGTTCATCCAGGTTGCAATATGTTCTGGTCACTCATTCCTTTTTATGGCTGAACACCATCATATGAATACAGCAGTTTGCTGATCCATTCATCTGCTGATGGACACCTGCACTGTGTCCACCTTTTGGGGACTGTGAACAGTGCTGCTGTGAACATACATGTATAAGGATTTGTTTGAGTCCCTGTTTTCAGTTTTACATCTCTGTGCCTCATTTCTTTTTATCTCCCCACTGCACGTAGTCAGGGTTTCTAGAGTCCGTGGCAAGGTAGGCTTCTTTACCTTCTTACCTAAACTAATCCCACAGACCCCACTTTCTACCCCAGAGCCGCTTCTCTGCCAGGCCACACCTGCCATACCCTTTGAGGCAGAGCTTAGGGGAAAAACAGAGTTCACTTGCCCTTTAGCCACGTTATTACCAGAGCCTGTGTGCACCCATCAGGGTATCTGAGGGGCTCTGCCAGCTGATCCCTGAGCAAGCAGCTCCCAGTCTAACCCAGACAGAAAATTTCATTTTGATTCAGCAAAGCATTGATTCATTCTCACCCAGGATGGGGTGGGGGTTGGGGGGGTGTCTCCCTGAATTCAGGGGGAGATGCTTGTACAGCAGAGAGCTGCTTTTGGTGTGGTCCACAAAGAATGAGCTTCTCAACAATTCCCCACAGCTACACAATTCCCCCGCCCCCTGTAATCACCTTTCTATGCAATGAACTTGATCCCTTGCCCACTTACTTTGACACAGTCCCTGGGGCTTTATCCACATGACCTCCAAGCACCTTCTGAGGAAGGGACTTTCCCAAGGTCAGCCAGCTGGAAGGTGGTGAAGCTGAGATTCGAACCCAGCACTATTTAATTCCCAAACCTGCACTCAGAGTCTCTGAAAACCTGTCTGCATTCATGATCACCCAACCTTCCCCTGGGAAGGATGCATCACCCCACAGCCAGTTGGACAATGAGCCCACCACCTCCCTGGGGCCGCTCTGGGGTCTGATCATCTGCATGGGCATACACAGCAGCTATTAACCTCCGCCTCAGTCCAGGAGGGACATCTCTGCTTCATGATCATTGCCAGTCAATGCTCTCCAGTCTTAACTGTCCTGCCCTCGTGACTGCCTCATGTGTGAAGGCCAGCAGCCGTGCTAGATAAGGCATGAACAGGAACATTATCCTGGATTATCCCAGATACACACCCTGAAACAAGGACTCAAGTGCAAGTCACTTATTTGGGAGGCGATACAAGGAAGCACTGATAAGGAGTGGAGTAGTGAGATGAGGAAAAGAAGAAAGCCAGAAAAGGAGCATTAATGAGTCTTAGTCTGCTGCGGCTGTCACAACAAAATACCACTGCTCAGGTATTTATTTCCTCACTGTTCTGGGAGCTGCAAGCCCAGGATCAGGGTGCTGGTTTCTCCTGAGGCCCCTTTCCTTGGCTTGAAGAGGGCCATGCTCCCACTGTGGCCCCACAAGGCCTTGCCACTGTGCGCATGCACGCCCCCCGCCACCCACCACTTCTTAACAAGGACATCAGTCCTGTCGGATTAGGGCTCCACTCTTACAACCTCATCCAGTCTTAACAACCTCTACCAAGGCTCTCTTTCCAAATACACTCACACTGGGGGGTAGGGCTGCAACAAATGAATTAGGGGTTGTTCAGTCTACAACAATGAGCAGGTTGTTGTGGGTAACAAGGACTCAATCCTATTGAGATCCTCTGGGAGACTGTGTGAGACACACCTGAGTCGTCCTACCTGAGGTCCGGGAAGCCAGAGGACTGACCCACCAACTCTCATCTGTCATGGTTGAAGGACGCTCCTTGCACATCTACCCCTCACTACCTCTAGGCTGCCCCCAGCACAGACCCAACACACGTGACCCTCGGCCAGAGAAAGCCATCACAGAGTCACAGGGGTGTGCCTAAGCATGGTGAGGGTTGACGGGAAGTCCACCATAGGGTACAGGGAATCACCCATCGTCCCACCCACTGCACAATCCCACCCAGCAGAGCCCACCCTGAGCCCAGCAAATCTAGGATCTTCCCAATTTGAGAACCTGCCACCCACTCCATGCCAAGCTGGCACATGATGGTGAGTAGCACAGATAGAGTTCCGCCCTCCAGGAGCTCACAGCCTCGTCAGGGAGAAAGTTAAGTCACTTTGCAGAGAGAAGTCACTTGGCCAATGATCAAGGCCATATGAAGGAAGTTCAAGGGGATCATGGGAATATACATCACAACCCAACTCACCTTTGAAGTCAGGAAAATGCCTTCCTGAGTACCAGACACTCTACCAGGTACTGAGCATTGAAAATCACAAGAGTAACTCTACAGATCACTATTTTTTTCAAGATCTTCTCAGTTTCAAGTGGCAGAAACAAGCACAAGGCTATAAAGGGTTTCAGGCACAGGTGTATCCAGGTGCCCAGACACCATTACCTGGCAACGCCCTTCTCCAACTGTCTGCAGGAGTGGTGGGGAGGAACCCACCAGGGACTGCCACACCCTCTGCAGCTGACCCTTCATCTTGTTTCCTTTCCCTGCCTTTCTCTCTGCCAGGGCCAGCGGCCAAGTCATGAACACAGGAGTTGGGCAGACTTGAGCTGGAATCCCACCTCTGCCCTTAGTTAGTAACCAAGGGTCTCCAGGCGAGGAACTTCACTTCTCTGGGCCTCAGTTTCCTCTTCTGTAAAATAAGGATAACATACCCTCTCTTGCAGGACTTTCCGAAGAATTCAGTAATCTGAGTGTGGAAAACATGTGACCCAGTCATGGGCTCAGTATATCACCAGTCCCCACCCCACCCCTCTCTGTTGGAAGGGCCATGAGAGACTCTCCAAGGTCTGGAGTTCTTCTTTCTGGGAAATTAATAAAAGCGGGGTCTTAGAAACAAAGCAGACACCAGCACTGCCGGCCGAGTGCATCAATTACTAATCCCGTCCGAAGGTGCCTTTGCTCACATCTGTGTACATGCTGTTGCTTTGGCCAAATATAGGCCAATGTCACCCCCACCCCGAGTCCGTGGTTACCTTTTCATCAGCCCTTTTCTCCAGCCAAGGACCTGAAAGTGCATCCCTGTTTTGTCCAGCCCATGCTCTAGTTTCCTTCCAGAAAAAGTCTGATGGGACTGGCAAAGTTTGGGGCCCACTGGGCTCCCCCAACCTCTCCAGATATGGTGTCAGAGAAAGCGTGGAGACAAGGAGGCCTTGCCCAAGGCCCCACGAGCCATCCCCCATCCTGAGCACCGTGTCCGTGTGTGCCCCCTCCTCCCACCCGCTTCCCCTTTGTCCCCAGCATGAGCCCTCATGGGCGGGCCCGTGTGAGGCTGGGTCCTGTGTCCTGCTGCTGCTTTGTCTTGGCTTCTGTGTCCAGGCAACAGAGGAAGGGAGGCAGAGCCTTGCGGTCTCGTTATCCATCTGCAAGCAGACCCCCTCCAGATGCCCTGCACCTGCTCCCCTGCCCCCCAGCTGCCTCAGCAGGTGCTGCAGCCAGCCAGCCACTCGCTGCCCCTGCGGAGAAAGGCGCTGCCTGCAGCCGCCAGCACAACCGCCCCCTCCCCGTGCTTCCCTTATGGGCAGATGCTGGCAGAGCCAGAGAGGGAGCCAGAAGGAATCAGGGTGGGCAAGCCTAGCTGTGAAGGAGACTTCACAAGGACCCCCTCACACTGGATGGGAGGCATCCTCCGCTCTCCCTCACGCCCAGATCTGGGCATCCCCCAGCCCCATCAATGCATTCCCTTGAAAATTTCACCAAGTCATTCTCACGCACCAACTGCCACCACACCTCTGCCTCCCTCCTCCCCTCCTGGGACCTCCAGCTTCTACTCCAGGCCCCTCCAATCTGTTCCTCTCACCCCAGACAGAAGATTCTCAAAATGCAAAGCTGACCTCATCTCTCCTCTGCCCATAGCCCTTCAGTGACATCCCAGTGGTCTCAGGATGAAAAACAAGCCCTATTTTTACCTGCAGGACCCTGTCCTGGGTGGCTCCTGCTTTGGCCCCACATTCATCCCTCACCAAGCTCCACCTGCTCCAGACCCACCCCTCCCGTCCAGGCCCAGCCTGGCCCGAGGCTTCTCTGACCTCCGGGTGAAAGTCAAGCCCCTTAGTTACACACACCTTGATTGACTCATGACCCTCTCCTTGGGGGCTGGTTCCAGTTTGGGCTAATGTGTTCACCTGCTTGCTACACACACACACACACACACACACACACACACACACACACACACTCCACAATCACCCCGTGAGATTCCTCATGGGAGAAACCTGCTCTGTTTTCCACTGTGACAGCACCAGGGTTTGGCACAGGCTCTGACACACAGGAGACCCACAGTGTCTGTTTGTCCAAAGAATGAGTAAACCTCGAAGCTCCAAATGCTGCCGTTCTAGAAGGCTTCTCAGAAACCATTTCACAGAGAGACTAGCAGACACTCAGAGAAAAGTGACTTACCCCGGGTCTCTACTCCCATGTGGCCATGCCGGCCATGTAATCCGGGTCCTCTGGGTCCCCAGCTCCTTCTCCCTTCCAAAGGTCACCTCTCCATTAGAGCCCATCAAGTGCCCACCTTAAAATGGCTGCAGAAATGCAGTCCCTTTCAGGGGCTTGTCTGGCTCTTGTGAGCTGGCGATTGTATCTTCATCTCATGCTCCAAACACCTTCTCTTGCCAGCTTGAGCAGCTCTCCCTGTTTCCTCCCCACTCCTATAGTCCTCCATCCTCTCCCCAGGCTCTGATGCAGTCCTAACCCCACCCCCATTGCTCTCCATGGCAGAAGCTACACAAAACTCTTCATGGAGACGCTAAGGAAGTTTGGAGGAAATAATTCTTACTGAGCATTTACTGTGCTCCCAGTTCTATAAACGCACTAGCTACAACAGCCCAACGGCAGCAGGTATTGATATCATCCCCATTGTACAGACAAGAAAACTGAGGCTAAAAAGATACAGTTAGAAGATGTCTGAGCCAAGATTCAGTCCCAAAGTCTGTATCCAGAGCTGGGCCTCATGGAAGTCCCATTATACCTTCCCAGGCTCTCGTCACCCCCTGTCCCCTAGTACCGTCCTCCCTGCCTCCTGTGGCTCCTGTCTAATCCAGCCTTCCCACCCGCACGTGGCCACACCACAGCCATTCTGCACAGCAGTACATTCTTTATTTATGAGATGCATCTGGCTCCCTGCAAATCAGCCAGGAACACTGCAGTGCCCGCAGACAGAAGGAGGTGGAAGATTCTGGAGGCCAGAAGTCCTCCAGGAGATAGGCAAGGGAGGCGTTCAAGGCACCAGCCTCCAACAGGGGCTCCCACTGGCCCTGCAGGGCACAGAGAGGAACTGGAGGCGAAGTGATCTGTGCTTTGAATCCTCTTTGCAGTCTTGCCTGCCCTAGACAAACAGCAAAGAGCCCTGTGGGATGAAGAGAGGGGAAATAGAATGGGCACTAAATTAACGGAGAGTTTTCTCAAACCCACACAAAACCCTACAGGCAAGGATTCTTGTCACTTAACGGGAGGAAACTGAGGTTTGCAGAAGGCATGCACCCCCCTTTTGAATGTGTGACCCTGCTTGTTCCCCAGAAAAGGAGGGGAGTTAAGGTGGTTTATAAACCTCAGCATAGCCAGGAAACTAAATATAAAATAAGACAGAAAAATGAATCCCAGAGAAAAGAATATGGAACCAGAATTAAGTTCCTCTTCCAAATGCCTGCCACACAGTTCTATCCAGTTGCTAATAATCCAGTGGACCATATACTGGCTCTGAGCACCCTAGCAGCCAATGCAATTAGTCTCACAAGTGTCCATGGCATGGTATACAAAGGGGAAAAGAAACTAGAGGCATAGGGCATAGAGACACAGCTGTGGCTGGCATTGAAAACAGAGGAGGACTCTCAGGCCCCCAATCTAATCTCATATCTCTGTTTCTCAGAAACAGCCCCATTGATTCCCCATCTACTCCTTTCTCCAATCCAGGGCTCCGAGGCAGAGCAACAATCTTGGGACAACTTAAGGTTGTGTGCTCAAATGTGACCACCAGGTGGCAGCACAGTGCGGGTCTCAGGAGGCGGTTTCTCGGAATGGGGGACAAGTGGGAACCTGAGCAGCCTGGTGGTCAGGAGGGGCTGGGGCGGGTCTGAGGAAGGCAGCGGGTTAGGGCAGAGCTTTCCCGTGAACTTCAACAAATAAACCAATCAGTCCCATGCTGGGCAGAATCAGACTGTACTACTTCTCCACGGGAGAACACAAAAAGAGCCTGGGACAGAGTCAGGGATCCCAGGTCAGAACCCCAGGTCTGCTTCTGCCTCTCTGTGCAAACTTAAGCAGACTGACCGGTCTCTCAGCCTCGTCTTCTCCTCTGAGCAAGAGGGTGAATAATGTTTGTCGGAGGAAGAGGAAGCGGAGACGAGGATGGAGAAAGATCATGGTCACTGAAGCACCTGCTAAGCTACAAGGGAGAGAAAAAAGGAACCCCACCTTCCCAGAAAGCAACCCCCCAGGGCCCTAATTAGGAGGGGAAGTGATGGGCTCCTCTTTGCTTCCTCTGGTGGACTTGTGGGTATACAAGAGTCAGGACCATTTCAAGTAAATGACAGAAACCCATCTTAAAATGTCTTAAGCCAGAAAAAAGCCGGGGATTTGGTGCATGCGATAAAAAACATGGCGTGTCTGCAAATAGGATGTTTAGATAAGTTGCCTCCATTTCTGGCCCTTGTTTTTCCCTGTATTGGTCTTGTTTTCAGGCTGGCTTTGGTGACAAGTCCCAAGTTTACATCCAGAACTTATCAAGCCCAGCACAAGGAGAGCTCTTTCCTGCTGGTTCCGACCAAAGTTGCAGAGCTGACTCTCTCTGGCTCAGCCTGGGTCCTAAGTCCGTGCCTGGCACGGTCACCCCAGAGGTTCCTGTTCTCCCCTCCGGGATCTGAGTGGGAAACTGCCTTCACCGCGTTGACTCTGAGAAGAGGGAAGGGGATTCTCTCAACTAAAACGGAAGCTCCTCCCAGAAGCTGCCTAAGGTCCCCAAGGGTAAACACAAGCCGGGCAGACTGCCACCTGGGGGAGGAAACTGTCACAGCCGGCAGGCCTGCCTCCACGAAGTCACGTCTCTAGAAAAGATTCAAGAGCACTCAGGAGCGAAAGAAAGGGCCTCCCCACCTCGTGACAGGTCCCCTCTGCTAATCTTTTAATTATGACAACTGTAAACAGAGGCGCGCGGAAGTAGGGATGGGCCGGGCTCACACCTACAGTGCGGGTTGGTGCAGAATTCCGCCAAGGCCAGGTGGGGGCTTCGCGCCCTCATTTCCCTCCTTGCTGAGGGCGAGGGTGACAGGCCTGCCCCGGCAGCTGAAATTCCTTGGCCCTGTGCCCAGGACGGGGTAGACATTGAATAGATGTGTTGCTTTCCCATTTCCACCCAGGCTGTGCAGAAGAGCTGTTACTGTAATGTCATCGCCTCGGGCCTCATTAGTAATGATAGGGTCCCTGCAGCCACTTCTTCCAAGGGAGCGCTGGAAAAACATGCTCCCCTCTTCTCCCCACCTCTCCCTTCTTCCTTCCCTTGCTCCTCCCATAAACACACCCAAGAGGTGTAAGACCTTCAGCTTCTCACCCCTTGCGGGCCAGGTGTTTCTTTGTTTTTCATTTGACCTCCCCGCTTCTTGGCTCCCAAGGGAGTGACTCAGTGAGGGCGCAGGAAGCGGAGCCTGGGGACCGCAACCAGACAGACAGGGCAGAGGAGGGAACAAGCCTAGAAGAAGACGGCAAAGCCTCTTCTATAACATCTTATTTCCCACCCAGCCTTTTCAGGTACGGACTTCCTCGACCCTTGCAACAGCCTTCCCCTTTAAGACTTAAAAAACTGAGGCTCAGAAGCAAAGTGCCCGCCACCTAAGATCGGCCTGTCAAACCCAAGATAGGCCTGTCAAATCCGGGATTCAGACCCAGGTGTGTGGGCAACTCCAAGTGCCCAGTCATCTCTTTGCCATCGCGCCCGCTCAGCTGGGAACAGCGGGGCGGCAGGGCAGAAGGGAGCAGCCGTGTGGCCGCTGCAGGCTGTGTGGTCTTGAACAAGTCTCCTCCCCTCTCTGGGCCAAAAGGATGCTGCTCTGGGATCCACAGTCTCGGCCCCTGTGGTCAGTCCTGCGGGCTGAGTGCAGTTCTCTGGATGATGGGACTTCCGTGCCTACCACTTACTTCCAACCAAATAACATCAATAATTCAAGTTCCTTTGCCTTTGTAACTTAGGAAGATTGGTCTTCTGGCAAGACATGAAAAATAATTTCATGCTGTCTTTCCTCCCCTCCCAAGATCACCCCTGACAAATCGTCTCTTTATTGCCTGTCGCTCTAGCTGTCATCTCACATCTGGAGTCCCATTTTTTATGTTTTCCAGCCTCACTCTTGGCTCACACACTTAGTTCTTAATGGGGCCACCATCAAATTCTAATAAGGATTTCCCATCATTCAGTCAGCCACCCATTCAGCAAATACTGCCAGCTTTGTCTCCTGGGATACACGACTTTCCTGTGATAGATGAGACGTTCCCTAGTTATTCATACTTAAGTGTGAAGCGCTACTTTAACTCTTTTAAGGGGGGCCATGAACCTAGCAACTTGCTGTTTATAAATCCCATTTGTGCCCACTATCTCCTTAATCCTCCCCAAAACCCTACACAACCCATAGTGAGTTTAATGCTCCTATAGGCTGGGTGGCCTCAGGAAAGTTATTTGACCTCTCTGAGCCCCAAGATTCTGATGGATTTTCAAAAGTTAATAATGAGGTCAAGGACTTACTGAGAGGTTTAAATTATGTCACATGTGAAAGGGACCAGTAAAATATGTATCATCAATATTATTATTATTATAATTAGGAGGAAGGCATGGTCAAGGTAAGGGAACTGGGGTGGAAATGAGAGGGGGGGTGTCAAAGAAACAGGACAGAGAGTAATAATACTAGTAACCATACTGAGAATGATACCAACAATTTCCACCACCCTTTACTGAGAGCTTACCAAGTACCTGGTGCAAGTTCTGGGCATGTGCACGTATATTATGTCATTTAACTGTTCACAAGCAAAGAGGTGAGCATTGTGTTTCCCCAGCTAACAGATGGGAAAACCGAGGTTAAAAGCTGGTAAGCTCAGACTGCAAACCTAGGGCTGATGGTTGCCTCTTCCGCAGAGGATGGTGCTAATTCAGAGCTCTCCGGGTCCGACAGCTGCCCCTCTGTAGTGGGTACAAGCCCCCTACATCCAGCCCCTTCCAGGGGCTCAGAGGCTCAGAGTGAAGTCACATCTGGTTGGAATATGGTGGCCAGGCTCAACCCCCATCTCAGGCCATGAGGTTGACGCCCCAAACCACTAGGACTGATCCTTATAAGAAAAGGAAGAAAACCATTTGAGGGCACAGAGAGAAGGTGGCCACCTGCCAGCCAAGGGCAGAGTTCTCACTGGAAACTAAGGACACCTTGATCTCAGACTTGCAGCCTCCACAACTGTGAGAAATAAACACCTGTAGTTTAACCCACCAAGTCTATTTAAAACACCCAGGTATTTTGAGTTAGCACATAGAGCAAATGAATACACCTGGCATATTTAAGGAACAGTCACTACAGGAACATGAGGTCAGAGGGGCCACAAGGGAGGCACATGGTGGTCAGGCTTGCAGGACGAGGAAAAAAATTGTTTTGTTTTTTCTTGGAGTGGGATGGGAAGTGGGAGGGTGTTTTGGGCAGAGAAGTGAGAATATCTGCCTTACAGGACCACTCTGGCTGCTGGGTGAACAGAGTGTTCATGGGCAAAAAGGGGCAACAGGGAGACTGTGAGGGGGGAGAGGAGAGGATGGCTTGGGCCAGTGTAGTAGCTACAAGGATGGTACTAAGCTACTGGAGTCGGGTATATGTTGAAGGCCCAGGCAGCAGGATTTGCCAGTGGATTGGACTGGGGAGTGTGAGAGAAAGAGAAAAGAGTTATGGGTTACTCATAAGGTTTGGCTTGAACACCTGGAAAATGTGGCTTCAGCTTTGGATGAATTCTGTTTAAAATGTGCATTCGATGTTCGAGTGGAGGGGCTGATAGGATATCCAGGGAGGTCTGAGTAGAGATGAGCACCAAGGAGAGCTGGACTCCCTGCACACCCCTCTCACCCTCTGCCCCAGCCCTACAGCCCCTGCTTCCCCCACCACAGCTCTTATCACAGGATATGGCGATCCACTATAGACTTGTCTGTCTTCCCCATGCAACTGGTGAGAGAAAGGACTTTATGTGTCTTGTTTAACATTTTCTGGGGCCCGGTGCACAGCAGGTCCTGGGCAAATGGTCTTTTGAATGAGTGGGATGAGCCATTGAGGGGTTAAAAATTACTGAAATGCAAATGTTCCTAAACACTTCCCTCCCCTTCCTGAGCCAGATAATGTTATCTTTTCCAGCAGGCTGTTCGGAACCCCACCCCTTCCTGTCTCTCAGACTTACTTATGGTGGAGGAAGACAGTCAGAAAAAAGAGCCAGGTGGCTTATGATTGTTAAGACAATCTATATGAAAAAGAACCAGGAGAGAGTAAGGAGGGGAGGAGACAGAGGCAAGAACCAGAGAAAGAGAAGGATCTTCCACTCAGACTGCAAGTCGAATGGGGGTTTATTTCTTGGCTTTAAAAACATTCTTTGGAAGGTGGAGGGTGTTCGTTTTTTTTCTTTGGAAGGTGGAGGGTGTTAGGTGAGACACCAGGGTAGCGTGTGTAGAGAGAATTGGGGGTAGAGAGAGGATTTGGGAGAAAGGACTATGAGAAGTTTCGTTAGAGGAGAGAACTGGCTACCTCTATGCATGGCTTTAAAAGACACAAGCTAGCAACCATTTGGCAGGAAAGGCAGCAATCATAAATATATGTGCACTTAGTAACAGAGCCTCAAAATTGTTGAAGAAACCCAAAATCAGGAAGCAAAAATGGACAAAACTAAAGGGAGAAACAGATACATCCAAATCATAGTAGGAGATGTTAACAGCCCTCTCTCAGTAAGTGATAAAAAAAATCAATGTTTAAAAAGTCAACAAGGATATAGTAAAATCAACCAACTTGACCTAATTGATATTTACAGCCTACTACACTCAGCAGCTGCAGAATTTAAATAATTTTCTAGTGCACGTTCAAGCCTATCGAAAACAGATCATGCACTGGGCTATAAAATAAGTGTCAATTCACTTCAGAGTGTTGAAATACTGTAGAGTATATTCTATGGCCACAATGGCCTTAAACAACAAATCAGTAACAATAAAATACCTAGAAGATCCCAAATTATTCCAATAATATGCCTTAAGATAGCCCATGGGTCAAGGAAGAAATCAAGGGAACTAGAAAATATCAAACTGCATGATAATGAAAACACATCAAATTAAATTTGTGGAAAGCAGCTAAAGCAACACTAGTGGGGAAATTCGTAGCTCTAAATGGCTGTTTGGGGGAAAAACAGAGATGCCTAAAATTAATGACTCAAGAGTCTAAGTTTAAAAGCTTGAAAATCAAAAAATAAAGTAAATCCAGAGTAAACAGAAGGGAGAAAATATTAAAGATAAGAGTAAAAGTCAGCGAAATAAAACAGACAAATCATAGAGAAAATAAAGAAAGCTAAAAATTTGTTTTTGGAAAGGATTAATAAAACTGGAAAGCACAAGGTAACACTTGACCTTTTTTATTACTTTCAGTTTTTCATGTTGACTGGGCAGGGACTGGCTGGCATGGGTTCCGGGTCCACGTGGGTTACAGGGGGAGGCAGAGGAGAGGGCATGCAATGGCTTTGCAGCTCTTCTGTTCCGGACGAGCACCCATGTGCTCCTCAGCACTGGCCCTCCTGCTCACTGCTGGATCCTGCGGACGCTCTGCACCTGGAAGGTCTGGGCATGAGAGCCCCACTCCCGGAAATGCTTGTAGGCCCCCGAGTGGTGATCACACTCCAGCACATACTGAAAACCTCGGTATCCAGGGAACTGGTAGCAAACCCAGCTGTGGGACGGAAGAGTTGCTGTTACATAGAGAGGCCCCAGCAAGGTGATCAACACAGGGGCAGAGGCACCCGTGATGCAAACGCATCCCACCCATCCTGGCCTTCCTTCAGTGCCCGCAATGTGCCCTGTGCCCAGGGCCGCACCACTGGACCTCTGTTCATGCGGTTCCCTCCACCAGAAACGCCATTCCAGCCATTCTTTGCCTGGCCAAGTTGTATTGATCTTTCAGATGTCAGTTTGATTATCTTCAACAGGGCAGTCGGACTTGTCCTCCCAGTCAGCCCACAGTCCCTTACTCTCCCTTTGTGGTTTCACATAATTAGATAATTATCAGATTATTTGTACAATGTCAGCCTCCTGCATCAGCAGGTAAGCTCCTGGGTGTAGGGGGTGTGTGTGCCTGATCCACTGTTACCTCCTGTGCCTAGCACAGTGCATGGCACAGAGGAGGGGCTCAGTAAATATTTGATGGAAAGAAGGGAGGGAGGGAGGGAGGGAGGAAGGAAAGAAGGAAGGAAGAGGGGAAGGAGGTGGAAGTCCTATTCTTCCCCCTCCTCTATCCAGAGGCCCTGTGTTCTTTTAATCGACTCCTGTTTTTCAGCACCGGGCAAGAATTGGTGTCTCATTTTCTGAGCTTCCACTTCCCTCTCTGTAAGAGGAAAGTAGAATCAAAAGCGGTCCATCCTACCCCAAAGCAACAAGATTCTCTGGTGGTTCCCGAGAAAACTAAAAGCTAAAGCAAGAAGCAAAAAACCCTACCTCCCACATTCTTCCCTGCCTACCAGGGGCCCAAAGCACCTCTAAAGGTGGCTCTGACATCCTCATTCAATAAAGGGCTCACCCTTCAGCCTTCACCTGCCACTCCCCGGGTGAAAACGACGGGAGGATCAGTTGGTCTTGGCCTGGAAGCCGGGTTCAGTTACCCATCTGCTTGCCCTTGGAGCAAGTTTTTAAGCCACATGTGTTTCTTCATGGGCATCCCGTCTCTCCTTTTCTGGTGGCAGATCCGGTCGCCCCTCCCCATCTCAATCACTGTGGGAAAATGTTCCTGGCGGCAATGCACGTGGGACCTAGCCAATCAGAGCGCTCTACTCCTGTGGCCTGATGATTGGCTCAGAGTTGAGCACATGACCCACGAGAGCTTTTCCTAGAACTTTCCGTGGAATCACTGAGGAGGAGACATTCTCTTTCTCTGTCGCTGGCTGCAGTATAAGGAAGAAGCTGCCATCTCGCCTTTACATGGGAAGAGGATGCCTGAGACATAGCCACAGGGTGGCAGGCAGAGCAAGATGGGGAGAAGGAGCCCCTCTGTCGTTCCTGGATCCAGCCGTGCCTGAAGCTAGTTACAGGGGCCAATAAATATCCTTTGAGCTTAATATCAGTGTGATATGGGTGTCCACCACTTGCAGGCCCACACATCCTGCCTGATACTTCTCTGTGCCTCGGTGTCCTCCTCTGGAGTGTGGGCATCAGAACCCCGAAGTCCCCGGCACACAGTTTTTACAGGAGGTGTCCCTACGCCTCCCAACATCCTCTTTTTCCCTATCAAGCAGACCCTCGAGACCACTTACGCCCCCGAGTAGACATGGAAGGAGCCCACTTCATTGCCGTCCCAGCCCATGGCCTGGAGGGAAGGATAGTCATCGCTCAGCTCTCCTTTCCTGCCCAGGAAGTTCTCTTGCTCATAGATGGTGAGCCTGGAGTCGCGGTGGTTCTGCAGGCACAGAGAATGGCGTCAGACCACCAGGCGCCCGGCTGGAAACCCAGGAGCTGCTTCTGGCCCCCACATCCCTGCTCTTATTTCCCAAGTCAGCCTTCCTTGCAAACCATTTGTAAGGGCACCCAAGCAACAGGCACGTGGAACCTTACAAGAGGTATACACCATTCCCCCTTCCAGAAATTCTCCTTTCAGAAATGCCCCCGGAGAGAATAATCATGGACCGATATACGGCAAGAATGTTCATCCCAGCCTTGGAAATAACAACAAAGAATAATAATAAAGAATAAACCTGAATGTCCAACAAGGAGATAAAGTGATAAACTGAGGTAAGAAGAAGACTGTGGAGATATGGGTTCAAATTCTGACTCTCCACTTACCAGCTGACTGAGCTGAGAGGTCACCCGGCATTTCTGAGCCTCTGCTTTTGTATCTATAAAGTGAAACTAACCACATCTACTTGTCAAGATGGTTTTGAGAGCTAAATGAAATCAGACGTTGTAAATTGCTTGAAATCGGATTTGACAAATGTCCCATTCTACCGTGGGTGCCCTCTGTGGGCACAGTGCCAGGGCCGTTTGTGGCATAAATGAACAAATGACCTTACTCGCAAAAGGAAATGCTAGGGAACTATGAAAAATGACACTCTACCAGAGATTTAATCACTGAGGAGGGTGGTTGTGATATATTTGCCCAGTGAGAAAGGTTGGTTTTCAAGCCCTAGGTTCATTATGATTGTTTTTTATAACAAAGTCATATGTGTGTGTATAGATATATAGATGTAGACACGGATATCGATATCAGTTGAAATAGGTATAATCTGGGGATAACAAACAAGACCAGAGGAAATGCCCAGCGCTGTTACAAGTGAGTTTCTGTCTCAGAGATGCAGGTATGAGTGATTTTTATTTTTTCAGTCCACCCTATCAGGTTTTTTCCTGAACTTGAAACGATACATATGCATGCCTAATGGGATTTTAAATCAACAGAAGTTGTTTTTGAGGGGAGAAAAAAATACACCGTTCTCAGCCTCGGTTTTTTCATCTGTAAGATGGGGATAATAATGCCCACCTCCCCATACTCCATAAATAGTAGCTTAAAGATAAAATCAGGAACACTGAGAATGAATCGGGAACAAGAAATAGAACCCTTCCTCCCCCACCTCCCTCTGCCATCTCTGGCCCCCAGCTTCTCCCACATCTCTGAGTCATGAATGGAGAGATGCAAAATATGCAGGGGCTCCTATCCCAACCCAAGCTGTGGCAGGCGGAATGGTTGTGGCAGGCTCTGTCCAGATGCTATACATTCTTCCCCACAACGGAGGTAGCCTGGCCCCATTTCAAGATGAGGAAACCGAGGCTCACAGAAGGGAGGGACTTTGTGTCTCACAGCTTGAAGACGTGACATAAGAATTTGGACTCTGGGGCAGCCAGTTCCCAAGTCCCCACCACTGGGGCTCAGGCCTCCCTGGGAGGAGGTGGTGGCAGGACTCACAGCGCAGGCCACCGGCCGGAAAGAGGTGAGCCTCTCGGCGGGGTAGGCGGTGCTGCCACCCCAGGCAGCCCAGCACGGGTACTCGCCCCGCTCCAGCACGTACTGTTGCCCCTGGAAACCGGCGTGCTCAAAGCCCACCCACCTGTGGACAGAGGATAGAGAGCACAAGAGGTAAGAGCCCCACCCCTGAGTTCCAGACCAATTGTTGTCAGTCAGGGGTGACTTTACCTCCAAGGAGGCGTTAACCAATGTCCGGGGGCACTCCTCATTGCCGTACTGGGAGGAGGGAGGAGAGGGTGTGTGCAAACTGGCGTTTAATGGCTAGAGGCCAGAATGCTGCTAATCACTCTGCAGTGCCAAGGACAGCCCCTGTAACAGAATTACCCAGCGCAAACCTCCACGGTACGGCGGGGAAGAAGCCCAATACAGACGCATTAGCCCCCTGCCATGCTGTGTGTCCCCAAGGGGGATGAACCTCTCCATGCAGGTGTCTGACAACCTTGCACGTGTCCCTCTTGGCCAAGGAGACACAGCTTGAGCACAGGTCGACCTAAGTCTTGGTGGAATTCCTAAGGATCCTCCAGGAATATGGGGAGATAGGCAGTCTTATGAGAACCTGCCACAAGGCGGTTTCTCCCGCCTCCCCGCTTGAGGGGGCTTCCGTGAGACAGCTATTCATCTGCCTCTGGCTCCCACAAGATACGGGACTTCCCACCTCGCCTCCCTGGAGGGTATGTCAGCGGGCTACAGCTGAAGCATGGAGCGGCTCCTCCGTGGCAGGGCGCCCACCGCTCCGGCTGTCATCTGGCCCCTTTTGGTGTTGTCTTGTGGGATAAGGGACGTAGAGGCCGACACCATGCTGACCTCGCATTTGCCGTGTACATACGATAAACTGTCTTATGTAAGTAGTAATTCTGAGCTATTGTCTCCTTCCTGGCTAAACCTGTTGGCCGGCTGGACATATCCCTGGACACGTCCAGTTCCCCTGAACCCCAGTTCCCCACGGGTACAAAGCAGAAAACTAAAACACTGTAACACTAACAGATTATTTGCCCTGATGTAAAATGCATAAATATCACCCAAGATAACCTTAGGTGGACCTCACAGGCCTAGCATGAAGTGATTCCAAATCACGGAGAACATTGTTCTCCTTTCAATCTACTTTCCAAACTGCTAGAAACTTCTCTCCAATATGGCAGCTACTGGCCATGTGCAGCGAATCAAAGTTAAATCCATTTTAATTAAATAAAATTAAGGACTCAGTTCTTTAGTCACACTAGCTATGTTTCAAGTCCTCAGTGGTCACATTGGCCAGTGATTCCCAATCAGGCAGTGCAGATATAGAACATTTCCATCATTGCAGAAAGTCCTACTAAAAAGATGCTGATCTGGCAAAGACCTGAATGTAAATCATGAAACCATAAAACTCTTAGAAAAAAACATAGGCAAAAATCTCCTGGACATAAACATGAGTGACTTCTTCATGAACATATCCCCCCGGGCAAGGGAAACAAAAGCAAAAATGAACAAATGGGACTATATCAAGTTGAAAAGCTTCTGTACAGCAAAGGACACCATCAGTAGAACAAAAAGACATCCTACAATATGGGAAAATATATTCATAAATGATGTATCTGATAAGGGGTTGACATCCAAAATATACAAAGAACTCACGCACCTTAACAAACAAAAAGCAAATAACCCAATTAAGAAATGGGCAGAGGACATGAATAGACAGTTCTCTAAAGAAGAAATTCAGATGGCCAACAGGCACATGAAAAAATGCTCCACATCGCTAAACATCAGAGAAATGCAGATTAAAACCACAATGAGATATCACCTCACACCAGTGAGGATGGCCAACATCCAAAACACAAACAACAACAAATGTTGGCGAGGATGTGGAGAGAGGGGAACCCTCCTACACTGCTGGTGGGAATGCAAATTAGTTCAACCATTGTGGAAAGCAGTATGGAGGTTCCTCAAAAAACTCAAAATAGAAAT
>JAQQAC010011420.1:9469976-9623801 GCA_029783875.1 Phataginus tricuspis
AGAAGACAAGTAGTGATTCTCATCTCACTACACTGATGGACAGTGACTGTAATAGGGTTGGTGGGGGGACCTGATGAAGGGGGTAGTTTAATCATCACAATATTGCTCATGTAATTGTAGGTTAATGATACTAAAATAAAAAAAATTAAAAAAAAAAGATGCTGATCTGGAAGTCTCAGTATGGTATTAGCTTGTCCTTAACACCTCTCTACACCTCATTGATCCCTCTCTCTTTTTATAAGAGAACTTAACTCCAAGCCTCTGTCAAGCAACAACGTTTGACTAAAGATTAAAAGCATTATTTTTAACTGTATCTATTTTTATAGTTATCATCTACTTTAGGTAAGTGATGCTGGTTTTCAATGTATGTGTGTGAGACACATTTCAGACCCAACGCTTGATTCTAAAGCTCTGCCCCTGCAGGGCTGCCTCATCCAGTGAGCAGGATCCGTGTGAACCGTGCCCCCTGCATTTGGGCAGTGCACAACCTGTGCACTGCTGTCCGGCACACTCCCCCCAGCACTTCAGACCCAATGAAGGCACACCGGTACACTTAGAGCCTGGGAAGACACGGCCTAGAATATCTAAAGTCCCAGCACCCCTTTCTAGGTCCCTTCCTGTCTCATACACCCCCACTCCCGACTCCAATCCTCTGGACTCACGCGCCACTCAACACTTTCAAGGATCGCACAGTCTCAAAGCCAAGTTCCAGCACGCTGGGGCACTCGGTGGTGAACTCATGCCGCCGGCCCTGGAAGCCCTCCTCGTCCCACACCACAATCTATGACAGAGAGAAAAAGTGAGGACCCACATCAGAGTTCTGTGGGGTTGAGAGGTTAGAGACTGACCTCATGTCTCAGAGTAGGGTGGGGCCGTTAAAGCAGGGATGGCAAACCTAGATGCCTCCAGGGACCAGGCAGCCACGGAGAGTGAGGACTGCAGCCACTGGAAAGCACAGCCCCCTCATAAACGGGTGGCCTATGCTCAGCGCCACATGTGGTCGCCACGTGGGAATACAAGCCCAACTTCCCAATGTCTTAAGACAATCACTATATCTGGATTTTTCTGTAGACCCTACAGGTTTTAAGAGGCTGATGACAAATTTTTAAGAAATATTTAACACAGAGGTCAGAGAAATCATGCCCAAAGACTGTGCAATCACTAGTCTGCCACCTCTGCCAGAGAGTGTGTTGGTTAATTTGGGGACCAGAAGACTCAAGTTCAAATCCAGCCCCCTGTGTATGACCTTGGGCAAGTCCCCTCCCCTTCCTGAGCCTTGATTAATCTCCTGTGAAATGGGCTCTCATAACACCCCCAGGGGGTGAGGTGAGGATTCAGTGGAGGTGGGAATGGGGGTGGTCCTCCAGGTCTGGCTTTAAGCTGTACTCTCCCGCTTTTCCAACACCCTGCCCCCCGCCATGCCTCTTCCTACCTTCCAGTGTCCTGCCGACCTGGTGCACTGCAGGGTCATTTTGCCTGCTTCCTACACAAGAGAAGAACATGACAACTTTCTGCCCTGATTCGCTGCTCTCCTCCCTGGTGCTAAAGTCTAGTTTGGGCAGGATGGGGATCCAGATGTGACTGGGCTAAGGACAAAGTGACTTTGGCCTGAACCACTCCTTCCCTTTCTATCTGTGGCCAAATGCCATCTCCCTTATTTCCATCTTGCCACCATCTCAAAACTTAGCCATTCTGGGACCCATTGCCACTGAGCCCTGCTCGGTATTGTTTTATCTGCTCATCATGGGAAAATTTCTGCGGCTGCTGATGGGATGCGCCACCCTGTCACTTAGAGCCTTCCCACACTTAGAGCCTGGGAAGACACGGCCTAGAATATCTAAAGTCCCAGCACCCCTTTCTAGGTCTCTTCCTGTCAAGTGCCAAGATGCTCAGCTTAAAAGAGCCTCCTTAAGACAGCACCTCATCCAAAGAGGTGACTCTAAGGATAGCTTGGAAGTAAGAGGACTATAGGAATAATTTGGTGTTTAAATGAGAGTCACCAGTACTGGTCTTGATGTCTGGGGCCTGGCCTTGGTTAGGATGAGGATGACACGGTGACATCCCCAGGACTGGGGTCCTGGACTCCCACCTCCCAGGGTACTCTCACTTAGAGCCATGTCCACCCCTCCTCCAAGGCTGGTACTTACCAAGACGGACACAGAGAATATGCGAGGACATACTGGGACCAGCCGAGATCAGGCTCTTATAGGCAGGGAGGGAAAAGGGCCCCTGGGAGGCAAAGTCTGGACTCAGCAAATGAACAGCTGAAACAAAAGCCAGCCCTGGCTGAAGCCCCAACCCAGAGGTGTCAGCAGCATTGGCTTTAGCTGAGAGGGAACGGGGCAGGTCGCCTCCCTCGGGGATCAGCCAGGAAGAAGGAGGAGGGGAAGGTCTACCTTCATCAGCTCCCTGGGACTCCTGACGGGATCAGACAGATGGGCACTGGACAAGGGGTCCAAACACTTCATCCTCCCCCAGGTCGTTTCTCCTCAGTTTCTGCCTATAAAAATGGGACAAGAATAAACTACATCACAAGGTTCTTGTGAGGTTATGTAAAACATCCGGCAAAGAATAAACATTCAACAAATACCTATACATTTCACCCGCCATGCCTCCACGCTCCTTCCTCTTTCAGGGGGGGTAGTCAGGGTAGGCTTCTTGTTGGAGGTGGCATATAAACTAGACTCCAAAGGGTTATGAGGATTTGTATACAGTGAGATGGAAGGAATGCTTTTTTTAAGCAAAAGTGTGGAGGCAGGAATTTGGGGCACATATGTGAGAGAGAGCTGGTGGCCCAATTAGGCTGGAGTTCAGGAGCCCTGAAGGAGGGAGCCAGCCTGGGCCGGGGCTTTCAGGGCTCCCAAAGCCCAGATAGGAGTCCCAATGGCTCTGTGGGCAGAACAAAGGAGCTGGCAGGTGTGAACGTGCTTTATAAATTGTAGCGCACCTGCCAAATATCCACAGTTTGTACAATTTGCTCTAGGAATGCTTTCCCCACATTTCCACTCTCTGAGCTGACCTAAGAGGAGCCCCTCACATTGTAGGAAAGAGCATGGCTGGACACAAGATCTCTCTGGGTGAAATCCAGCCCTGCCTCCTACCATGTGGGTGCCCTGGAGATGTCTGATCTTGGCTCACAGCCTGTAAAATGGCAACATCCCCCCTGGGAGGGTTAAATGAATCCCGGTCAAATACGTAACTCTGGTGAAGAGCTGTCATGAAAATTAAAGGTTAAGGATGCAGCCTCTGCAGCCAGGCAGCCCAGGTCTGCATCCCCCTCTCGCTGGCTGGGTAACCTGGAGCATGTTACCTCATCTCTCTGAGCCTCAATTTCCTCCTGTGTAAAATGGGTATAACAAGGTAAACTGGGCTTCATGCAAGAGACAGGGCATTTTGAGTGTAACCGTGAATCACACATGAGCAGTACATGCCACTCTGGAATGGCCCTAGAACATAAAAAGCAGTATGTGTCCCCATCATCACTGTCATCCTCATTGCTAATAATATAAATAATAACTACTGAGATCTCTGCACCCCCATGTTTATTGCAGCATTATTCACAATAGCCAAGATGCAGAAATAACCTAAGCATCCATCAGTGGATGAATGGCTAAAGAAGATGTGGTATACATACCATGGAATATAATTCAGCCATGAAAAAGCAGGAAATCCTGCCATGTGTGACAGCACACATGGACCTTCAGGGCATTACACTGAATGAAGTAAGTCAGACAAAGACAAATACTGTATATCAGTTATATATGGGATTAAAAAAGACAAACGCGCAGAGACAGAGAGGAAAGTGGTGGTTGTCGGGGGGTGGGAGGTGGGAGAAAGAGAGAGATGTTGCTCAAAGGATACAAACTTGCAGTTATAAGATTAGCAAGTTTGGGGATCTGATATACAGCATGGTGATTATAGCTAATAGTACTGTATCATGTACTTGAATGCTGCTGAGAGTAGATCTTAAATGTTCTCGCCACACACAGAGAAATGGTAACTATGTGATGGAATGGAGGTGGTCCTCAGTTCGCAACTTATAAATGTATGGAGTCAACACATCATGCGCCTTACCCTGCACGAAGTTAAGTGTCAATTATATCGCAATAAAGCTGGAAACAGTGATTACTATTAAATAATTGCTCATAGAAAAGCAGGAGGGCATCACTTTTAAGAGCCTGGGTTGAAGAGTTTAAAAAGATGTGTCTCCCAATCCCGCTTTATAGATGAGGAAATGGGCTGAGAGAGGGGAAAGGGAGTTGCCTCAGTTTCCTCACCTGCAGATAGGTTGAATCTGAGAGACACACCCCTCCCCCAGCATAATGAGGATTACAGGAGCCAAGCAGTAACAGGCTCAGAGCGGAGCGCCCCAGCATGGGGGCCATCCTCCACCTCTGCCCCCGCACTTTGGCAGGCAGCCCACTGCCACGGGGGACAGGGAACTGCCCCAGACAGCCTGGCCTCAAAGCCCAGACCTGTGGGTGGCCCCCACCGCAGGCGTCTTGGCCCTGGTTCCCATGGTTCCCCATCCTGCGGTTCCTGCCCCCTCCCGGGCCTTGGCTCAGGATGAAAGGCGAAAGGGGAGGCTGGGAAGTGAGGGGGTGCTGGGTGGGGGCCGAAAGGCAGAAGGCAGACCTGGCCCCAGGCCATGTGACCTGAAGGCAGAGCCAGGCTTCATGGGGAGTTGGGGTCCTTGGACCCCGAAGTGGAGGGAGGAACCGTGCAGAACCCCCCCGACCACCACCTGGAGCTAGAAAGTGGGACTGCCGGCCGACCTGACTCAGGGGTTCCCCTGGGGCCTCCAGAGCCGGCTCTGCTGTGACTTCACCCTGTACGACGCTCATGTCACATGCTCCCCCTGGGCCTTAGTTTCTCCATTTGTGAAATGAGGATGTTGGACAATATGATTTCTGGCATCTGTCCTGTCGCTCTGCATCTTTATTACTTTATTTTAATTTCTGTTTCCCTTTGTTTCTCCCTCTCTGTCTCTTTCTCCCTCACTGCCAGTTGCTCTCTCTGTCTTTCTGTCTCTGTTGTCTCTCCTTTTCTGTCGCTCACCACTTCTCCGGATCAGTGTCCCTGTTTCTCTCTGCCCATCCTGGTTTCCCTGTCTCCCCCTGCACCCCACCTTCCATTATGAACCATCAGCATGACCACTTAGTCCTTCCAAATTGACTAAGGGTCCACCCTGTCCAGGCCCCACGCTCGGTGCTGGGGTTCCTCAGAATGTGGTGGAGTTTCAGGGCTTCCCCAAGGAGCCCCAGATGGGCAGTCATATTCCCGGCCACCAAGTCTGTCCCTGGGGTCAGAAAATGGAGGGGAGGGTCTACAGAAAGAGGAGGGGAGGAATCTGGGCCCAAGGTGGGCAGAGGAACAAGACCCAGGTCTTGAATGTTCAATCCACCTGAGCACAGCCCTGTCCAACCCCCATCCTTACCCCTAAACTAGAAGCAGAAAGTCAGGCCAGGGTAGAGTTCAGACAGCGTGAGAATGAAGCGTACAGGCCCTGAGCCAGCCTATGTGGGCCAGTTCTTGGCCCTGGTCTCTCTGTGCTCTAGCTTAGGTCATTTGTGAAACGGTTATCGAAAGAACCAAATAAGGGGGGTTGTCCTGGGGCTTGACCAAGATGGCATGGGCAACCCATTTGGTGCTGACTTAGCACCAGTAAGCACTCAGTGAGTGGGCTTTACAATGCATTCTCCCATCCCCTGTGCTCATTGTCACCTTCTTTCCTTGCAGCATCCAGTGGGGACACTAGCACCACTTACAACTGCAGCCACAGAGGTCCCAAGGGGTAAAGACCAGCCAAAAGTCGCAGAGCACCTTGTAACAGAGCCAGGATTCAAACTCAGCTCTGCAACCTTCCGGAGCTCCCCTTTTCCCTGGCATCTGTTCTGTCACTCTGCATCTTTATTGCTTTATTTTAACTTCTGTGTCCCTTTTTCCCTGGATTGGCAGCCAGCAGAAACCCCGTAGGCCCACCCCAGCTGGGGTTTCAGGGGAGGGCCCAGGCAGAAGTCAAGGTGAAATACTTGCTGGCCCGGGTTTCTGCTGTGCGTGCTGGGCTCACAACAGAAAGTGCTGCTCTCCGCAGTAACCCAGGCCAGGTCAGGGCTTCGGGGGGGCCCACTCCCTGCTCAGGACCTGCTGAGCCAGCTCCCCCTTTGTGCCACCAACCATACAGCCTGGTGGCTGCCAGACTATAAAATGGGGGGTCGGCCCCAATCACCCGCTGCACCAGCCCGCCAGCTTGCCTGTCCTCTAGCAGAAAGTAGCAGGTCCCCAGGTAAGCGGGGACCCACCATGCTTCTAAGAGAAGGGGGGATTTTTTCCAAAGGGGGGAAAAGGGGATAGGGGAGGGGAGGCAGAGAAAGCAGTAACAGAAGAGAGACAATAAAAATAAGCAGAAAAAGGCAGACAGGAAGACAGGTACGGAGGAAAAGAGATAGAAGAAAACAGAAATAAACAGAGACTGGCAGAGAGAAGAAGAGAGAGGGAGGTGGAGAGGGAGGGAGCGAGAGAGAAGGGAGGGTGCGAGGTAGAGAGAGAGAGAAAACTGGAGAATGAAAATATCAAAATTTCCAGGAAGGAATGAGCCCAACCACCAGCCGAGGGTGATGTTGATTCACGGACTGACATGGGGGCTTAAGCAAGAGCCGGGGAGTCACAGACGGGGTCCAGATGTCTGGCCTGCCCACAGTGGGCAGAGCACACCAGAGGCTGATAGCCTTCCTCGGGGAGGTGGGGGAAGGGACCTGCCTGCCCCAGCTAGCTCCTTACAGATAGTGCTCAGGAATCAGCCGGATCAGAGTCTTAATCTGTAATGTCAGGGGATCCCTGAATCCCTGGAAATTGCCCCCAAAATGCAGGGACCATTTTTTTCCCCTGGGGACCAGGACAAGGCATTCTTCAAACACTCAAAACACATTCATGGCCCCGAAGCAATGAGGAACCCCGGGAACGAACCAAAGCCCTCTCCGCCCAGTGCCTGCACAGCCAGGGTCCTCATGCCCTAAACCCATCCTCCCGGGTGCCCCTTCATGCCCCAGGAGCATGTCTGCACCCACACGCCCATTCCCAGACAATGCCAGAGACATTCCACTGAGAAAGGAGACAGAAACCCGCATTCATTCATTGTCTGAACAGATGTTAATTGAGAATCTCCAATGGGCCAGGTGCTGGGCCAAGTGCTGGGCATGAAGGAGTGAATAAATCAGAATAAGCAAACAGCAGAGCATTTAATGACCCAGCTGCTGGGTCTGGCTGCTTGACCTGAAATTGGAGAGTTACCACTTCGCAGCTCTGTGGATCTGGGCAGGCCACCTCTCCTCTCTGAGCCGCAGATTGTTCCGAGGAGATACGGTAGTGTGAGGTTCTGATGAGGGACAGATAACTTCATTGACGTGTGCCACAGAGCCTGGCACACCTTAAGTGTGACTCCCGAATGTGACTTTTTATTGACCTGGTGAAGCTAATTGAAAAGTGCACGGCAAAGGAGCATGGTAAATGGTGCAAAAAACACTAGGGGCCAAGGAAGGCTGTAGCTGGGGATCCGGGTGGGGGTAGTAGGGAAGGCTGGCCGCAGGAGGGACCAGCATGGTCAAAGGCATGGAGGAAGGTGCCTACCCAGACAGGAAGGTCTTGACTGGGGAAAGAGGTTGGGACAGAAAACTTCGAAATTTATGTTTCAGAATGAGAAAGGGGAGAAATGAGTTCAAAGGAGTCTGAAAACAGGGTGGGCGGTGTATGGCACTAGGAAGGCAGCTTGGGGGTGCCATCCCTGAATGAATCCAGGCCAAAGCTTTCTTTACAGGCATTTGCAGGTGGGAACCATGTTGCAGGCTGCCAAGGCCTCAGGAGAGGCTGCCGTGACCCCAGGGTCTGAAGGGCAGGGGAAGGGGGCCCCTCCTGCAGCACCTGCCCCAGGCTCTGCCCTGGCCCCAGCATCTGTGCCTGTGTCCACCACCAAAGGGGGCGACCTGCCTCCCGGGAGCTACAAGGTAACTAACGACTCCCAACCTTTTGCCCTCCTCCCCCCTGCGGCCCACCAGACCTGCGGAAGCACACGCTCAGAGCTTGTCGACAGCAAGAGACAGAAGGAGAAGGAAAGAGACTAGGCTGGCTTAGAATCAGGAACCCCCTGTTCTCTAGGGTAGCAGGATGGCCTCAGCCCCTCCTGAAAATTGTTAGAAGCAGTCAGACCAAAAGGCAGCCTATGGAGCAGGACATCCAGTCCCCTGGGGTTGGGTTTGGCTTGGTTTCAACCTCTGGTGCACAGAGCTGGGTCATTTCATAATCCTTGGTTCAGGATAAGCTCTCGTGTGGTCCATGAATGGCCGGCTCGTACTGTGTAGCCACTTGTTTAATCATTCATTTTTATTTAATTTTGAATAATGCAACAAGCACCTGCAAGCCACACTCATATTAAAAGCCAGGACTTGATGGAAATCCTCTAATTCTAAAGTGTCCCGCCTGAGCCCACTGCCCCCTCCCCTGCTCAAGGCAACTGCCATCCTCATCCCTGTCCAGACATCGGCTTGCTTGCTTTTTTGTCTTTGTATGCATTGTTCTTTGAAAGCATATATTTGTATGTTATGTGTTTTTAACTTACTGAAATATTCTGTATGTATCCTCCTGTGTCTTTCTCTTTTCTTTTCACTTACTCTGAGATCCCTCCTAGTCTCCCATATCGTTGCACGTGGCTGTGGGGCATTCCTGAATCTGAGTGTGACAGTCATTCCTGAGGTGGTTGCTAGCTTTGTTCGGGCGAACAGCGTGGCTGGGATGTTCTTACCCATATCTCCCGAGGCCCATGTGCCAGCTTCTCTTGGATGGACAACCGTAGGAATAGGTGTTCTAGGTAGAGGGTATGTGAACTTCCTCCTTTTACAGCTGGGGAAACTGAGGCTCAGGGAAAGAAGACACTGCCTTGGTTCAGGTGAATTGAAAGGTTTTCCCAACTTGGGACAACAAGTGGAGGTTAGCGATGGGCTCCCCTACTTTGGCTGGTGGACCGGCAGGTGTTTCCTGAGTATCAGCTCCTTGGCCGGGTGCTGGGGCTGGAGATACAGAAATGTTTCAACTCGCACCCTAACTTGGAGGAGCCCTTTGTCTTTGGAGGGTTTGAGGAAAGGGGAAGATGGGTGTGTGGAGAGAGACAGAGACGCAAAGCAGCAATGACTGCGTTCCTTGGGCTGCTGATGGGGTGAGCACAGTGCGGGGCACTCAACCCAGCGCCCATGAGGAGAGGGCAATCGGGAAAGGCTTCCTGGAGGAGGTGTTGTCTGAGCCTGGAACATGGCAGGGACCATGAGCTCCAAGAGGGGGCGGTGTGATGGAGAGGGCTTTTCAGGCAGAAAGACCTGGAAGGAAGACCCATCAGTTCCTAATGATGGTGTAAATATTAAGTTCAGACGTGGAGGGAAGGCAGGATCGGACTTTTCCAGACCTTGGCTCACGGCACGCTCTCATGCGATCTGTGCAGGCCTGCTTTTTATTTGTATAGGTATTTAATGAAGGTTTGACCTGGAGGCTCTCCAGTTTGGAGGGACCCCTCCGCCTCACTCTGCCCCCTGGGCGCGGGGCCGTCTCTCCTGCAGCTGGTGGTGTTCGAGCAGGAGAACTTCCAGGGACGTCGGGCGGAATTCTCCGGGGAGTGCTCGAACCTGGGAGAGCGGGGCTTCAGTCGAGTGCGGAGCCTCATGGTCACCGCAGGACCGTGAGTGCTGGGCGGACGCGGGGCGCTCCCGCTGCTACGGGGAGATCATAACAGCACGAGAGTGGCTGCCACGTACTGGGCGCCTGCTTTGGGCCTGTCACGGCACTAGCAGAGGCACATCGTCTCAGTCCTCGTTTCTTACCCGAGGAGGAGGTGTTGTCCTCCTCCCATTTTGCAGATAAGGAAACTGAGACTCAGAGAGGTGATTTGTTTAGCAAAAGGTCACGCTGACCGTAAGTCATAGTTCTGGGCTCCAGAGAAATGCTGTTTCTCTACAGAAGGAGCCCTGCCCATCACTGAAGGCGAGACGAGACCACAGGGCCACGTGTACACCAGCAGTACCCTCTCCTGGCATCAAGCAGCCCTAAGAGTGATAATAAGCATCTGCTGAGCATCCTCCAGGTGCCAGGCTGGAGGCTAAATGATTGCTGTATGAGAAAGAGGATTCTTATTCCCATTTGACAGTTGGGGAAACTGAGGCCTCCAAGAGGTTAAGTCTCTTGGTCAAAACCACTTAGCGGTAAGTGGCAGAGCCTAGATTCAACTCAGGTGATCAGTTTCCTCCATAGAGGCTTTATCGCTCACTCATGGCCTTCCCGACTCTGGGCCTCTCTGGGCCTTATGATCCCCAGATAGAGCAGGAATAATTGTCCCTTGGACATAGTGGCTGTACCAGCTCCAGCACCTGTGGGCTGAGGACAGGGCACAAGATAAGACTCACATGGCCCCTTTACCTCTTATGTCCCCAGCTCAAAAATCCCCAAGGAATATGGTCAGCCTGTGTGTACAGCATCGGGGACTCCTTGCAGTACGAAGAGCAGAGCTGGGCTTTGAAGTCAGATAGGCCTGGGTTGGGAGTCCCAGCTCCCCTATTCACCTTGCTTGGTCTCCAAGCCTCAGTTTCCTCATCTCTGAAATGGGAAGAATAATGGTCCCGACTACCCTTCACTGGGTTATTCTGAGGCCTGAAGGAGATAATACAGCATGTACCTGGTACTTTGTGGGTGTTCAAACAGAGCAGGTGATTATTATCTACCTTCCCCGTTGCCCGGTGAGCTTGGCCAAGTCACCCTGGTCCCTGGTCGGTGGGGCTTGGGGGGAGGGGCATTTTTACCTCCTGCACCCGACCCCACCCCCGTGGGGTCAACACAGCCCCATCCTCAGATCCAAAGCCCAGCTGGGAACGGAAGCTACCAGATGTGGCTGGTTTGGGTTTTGGGGCTTTTTTTGGTGACAGTGACTCAAAACCAGAGTACTTCTTATCAAATGAGATGCAGCTGGTCTTTGGCGTATGCTCCGGGGCTGGGCTCAGTGGGCAGAGAAAGGGGGCTGTGGTCCCGGGCCCTAGGTCTGTGTCAGGATGGGAGGGATGCAGGAAAACTAGCAGTGGGAAAGGATGGAGAGGATGAGGTGGGCAGGGGAAGGGGTTAGCACAGGGACGGGGAGGCGGGGCAGGCCTGCCTGAAACCTGGGAGGCTCCACCCTGACACCAGACACAGTCATCGTGTGACCTTAGTGACCTAACCTCTCTGAGCCTCAGTTTCCACATCTGTGAATTGAGATTCTGTGCCCTACCACTGTCCTTGTTCTAAGGCTCAAATTGGTCATGGGAGATAAAAAAATGACACCGAAATAAATATTTAAAATCCCTCACTCATGTAACAGGTCTTCACTGGGCATTATGACTCCTGTAATAGACAGGAGGATTGGGGGTGGGGGTGCAGGGGTGGTGGAGGTGAGCAGGGTGGCAAGCCCACCTCAGTTTCTGCCTTTCCATAAGCTCAGACCTGCAGCAGCTTCTCTCCCTCTTTAATCATAACATGTAGTATTTATTGTGCTTCTTTCTCTGTGCCAGACTTGTTCTGCGCATTCCTTTTTTAGACCCTCATAACCTCCTAACAAGGTGGATGCAATCATTTCTTCTCTTTTACTGATGCTTATTGAGATTAAGTGACTTGCCCAAATTCACCCCGCAGATAAATGATGAGCTGGGACTAGAACTCAGGTCTGTCTGTTTCCAGAGTCTATGATCTTAACTCCTATGTGGCACCATCTTCCAAGCCTCCCTTCCCATCCTCCCATCTGTCTATCCTTCCATCCATTTATCATCCATCTACTTACCCGTTCATCTATCCCTCTATCTGTTGATCAATCCATCCATTCTTCATCCACCTACCCATTCATTCTCCATTCATTTATTCATCCATCTGCTAAACCCTCCCTCCCACCATCTGTCCGTCAGTACATCCACCCACAGATCCATCCATCCACCCAGCCATCCGTGTATTCATCTACCCTTCCACCTACCCATCCATTCCACCATCCATCCAACCATCCATCCATCCATTCCTCCATCCATCCATCCATCCTTCCTTCATCTAGTCCAAATCAGGCAGATGCAGCTCTATCCTGAGAGGATAACTCTGTGTCACTCTGCCACTCCAGTGTGGGCTGCCTCGTTGCTCAGGCAAGGACCTGGGCTTCTGGGACTCATTCTGTTTCAGTCCATAACGGTAGCCCATGCCCACCTCCACCTGCCATGTCCTTCTGGGTAGAGGAAGGTCACAGCAGCGCCCAGAGAAATGATACTGTCAGTGTCCTCTCTTGGATACATACAGTCCCCTCTTGAATACACATAACTCCTGAATATACATAGAGTAAAATTGGAGGAGTCCCTTAGTCTCAACCCTCTCATCTGTGAAATGGGGGTCATCCTACCCCCCCCAGAATCCCTGGTCCCACGAACACAAGCTCCCTTCCCAGCCTTCACCAGGCTGTGCTGGAGACGCCAGGAAACGCTCTCATTTGACTTCAAATGTATAGTTAGTCCTTGCAGAGGGATGAATAGTTTCATGTACAGTGACATTTCATCCTCTTGGGCATCTGAGAGGGAGATATTACTAGCATTTCCCTCCCACTGTCCCCAGGCCAATCACTGAGGGTCTTCCCTATGCCAGGCCAGTCTTTACCAAATACATGGGTCAATCAACTGGATGTATTTTTCCCTTACCCTATATCTCTAGGACTATTGTTTATTTCATGTATTTCCTTTTAAATGACCATTTCTAATGCAAACAAATATAGTTGGAAAGAACCTTTTCATCACTTTTACAAACGGAAAGCTACTATCACTTGCTGTAAGTAAAAGCTATCCACAAAAATTAATACAATTAACACAAAGAGATGCTATTATATTGTTGCCTGCTCAAGGTTCTGGGCTGGTGGCCTGTTCTTCCTTTTGACAGAAAGAGATATTGGTAAGTGTTAAAGGCGGCTCAGCATCCAACAGAGACCTCCTAGCTATAATCAGCTTTCAAAGAAAATGTGTTCTTTTATTTTATTTTACCCCAGATTCTTGTAGTACTTAAATTATGTGTGAATCCTATATCTGGGGAAACAGTTTGCTCCCATAACTACACATTGTCTCATTCAATCCTTCACCAACTCCAAGAAAATAGGCATATTAGGAAAGGAAACCAAGGCTCAGAGAGGTGAAGCCACTTCTCCATGGTCACACAGCCACTAAGTGGCATAGTCTAGGATCCTACTGCTAATGATTTCTCTTCTTCCTGCCTTTGCCCTTCCTGGCCCTCCCCATCCCCCTCACGTTCAGCTGGGTCGCCTTTGAGCAGTCCAACTTCCGGGGGGAGATGTTTGTCTTGGAGAAGGGTGAGTACCCGCGCTGGGACACATGGTCAAGCAGCTACCGCAGTGACCGGCTCATGTCCTTCCGGCCCATCAAGATGGTGAGTGGCTCCTCAGCCAGGCCTGGGGGGATCACTGGAGAGGTCAGGGCAGGCAGGAGAATGGGAGCGAGTGAGCGGGAAAAGGAGGAAATGGTAGCAGAGAGGCATGGCGGCCTCTGGGCCGTCCAGGGCAGTGGGGCTTTTGTGCTGATCAGGTCAGAAGGGGTCCTGACACACTCCAATGGTGAGCAGCTTTTACCTTCCATGGTGCGAATTTTCATGAAGAATTGTCATGAGTGTCCATTTGAGGCTATTGAATGTTTTAGGCATCAAACTTATCTTACAGGATTTATCCAACCAAATCATTCCCAACATTTTTGCTCAGAATTTGAGATTCTATCATAGCCTTTATAATGGACCCTTCATAAGAATCCATAGATTTCCCTCTTAATCAATGGTCCTTATAAGATAATCTCTCTCAAGGTGTGTCTGGAAGAGTGGTCAGTCGTAGCCTTTTGTTTTAGTGGCTTCTAGAGCTTTGCTGTCCGATAAGGTAGGCGGTAGCCATATGTGGCTGCTGAACACTGAAATCTGCTTGGAAAGATGCTGTAAGTGTAATATATACACCAGGTTTTGAATACATCATAAAAAAGAGAAATAAGAATGTAAAATATCCATTCGTGTTGCTATGTCGGTCACACATTGAAATCGTAATATGTTGGACATGTTTGTTAAATAAAATATATTATTAGAAAAAAAATCCCAGTGCCCTACCTTTTGCACATCCCCTAAGTAGTCTCCGTGTAGTCAGGGCTGCGAGCCACCCATCTAATCCCTCTTCTGTGTCCCTGCCGTCATGCTGGTGGGGGCCGCCGACGTCTCTTCCCTGGACAGCTTCCATTCCTCCCCACTGAGTTCCCTGACTCCTTTCCAGCCCTCTATCCTGGGAAGTTAGAGGAATCTTTAACCTGACCCTCTCCCGCTTATTGTCATGCGTTCAACCTCTTTCTGCCAGTTGACCCCTTTCTGCCAAGCTCTGCTGTAGGCTCTGAGTGTACCGGCCCTTAGGGGAGGCGGGGACTGAGAATCTAATCACAGAAATCCATCTATGATCACACACCGCCTTGGTACAAGCTGCTCAGGGGCCATGCAGTGTGTCAAGGGAGACTAGGGCTGTGATGTTAGGGGTTAGGAGTGGTCAAGGGGGTGGTCAGGGAGGGAAGCCAGCTCCCAAAGGAGGGGAACCAAGTCAGCTGGGAGGCCTTTCGGGCTCCTCCAGTGCCAAGTGAGTGACGTTCCTGAAACATGGATGAGCTCAGTACAACCAAGGAACTAAAAAATAGTCGGTGTGGCTGTGGCCGGGAGAGTGGAGGGGAGAAGGGTGCAAGACAGGATGGGAGGAGTGAAATGCTTCTCTGAAAAGTTCTGCCCCTCGCTGGCTGTGTCACACTGATCAAGAATTTTGACCTCTCTGCGCCTCTGCATCCCTGACTATAATGATAAGAATAATGGATACATTTTTTGGTAGCGCTTTGGCATAGGCCAGGCATCATGCCAAGTGCTCGGTGTGGATTCACTCATAGAAGCCCCATGACAACTCCATGAAAGAGAGGCTGTTGTCCCCTTGTCACAGATGAGGAGGGCCCTACCAGGCTTGACAGCAGTCCCAGGAGAGCCCCATGGTGGCCTGAGCAGGCTCCGCTCTCTCTCTACACTCAGGAGGCCCCATTAAATGACTTCTCTTTATCTCATTCATACTTCACGTTCCTGACCCAGCTTCTCCTTCCCCAGGATTCCCAGGTGCACAAGATCTGCCTGTTTGAAGGTGCCAACTTCAAGGGCAACACCATGGAGATCCAGGATGACGATGTGCCCAGTCTCTGGGCCTATGGCTTCTGTGACCGCGTGGGCAGCGTGAGGGTCTCCAGTGGAACGTAAGCATCTCTCCTGCCAGGCCCTCAGCTCCTACTGCAAGCGCGGACGGACTGACAGACTCAGAGGCTGTCCCCTTACCAGACACGACATCAGGCATGTAGGAAAGGCCACGGCCCCTCCCAAATTCTCCCAGTGCTGGAGCCTGGAATTCCACCAATACAGCCTTTATTCCTTTGAGGAGAGGAGTCGTCATACTTTGATGAACTACATGTCAGCGTAAACAAACCTGGCAATTGGTTGTAAAAAGCTTCTAAACCCAGATTGGGTTGGAGAAATAAGTAAGGATGGCAGAGTTGAACGTGTGTGGATGAGTCTGCATGAGTCTAGGAAAGGAGAGTATTTAGGTAAATTCAGAGCCTCTGGGGAAATGAGCGGAATGGCTCCTAAGAGGCGACACTTTGTAATGGAGGGACCTCAGATCCCTGACCTAAAAGGGCCCTTTGCTCTGAACTCTCAGGATTTGAAGCTTTCAAAACAGAGCCCTGTAACCCCAGTCTGTGAGAGTACAGGAAGGGATTAGATGCCCAAGGGAGGTCATTTTATCCACCCCCTGCCTCCAGACAACCGTGCCATACACCCCTGTCTCCTCTAGGTGAATGTAAGGCTTCCATCTCTCACCCACACTCTTGCTGAGCTCCTGTAACACCCTCAGGGCCCTGGTCCTTTACCTGCTCCTCTCCTCATCCCTGAAACTCAGGTCCCTGCATTCAATCCATCTGAAATGTACTAAGCATTGCCTTGTGCTAGACACACTGTGAAGGCAGAGATGAATAAGGCTCAGTTCCTGCCTTCAGGAGGCTTACTAGCCTAGCATGGAGACCTAAGTATGCTGTCAGATGATGTCCAACCATACTAGTTACGAGGTAGTACACACAGGAGGTCAGAAGAGGAAGAAAGCTAGCTTCCTGGGCCATGGGTATGTGTGCAGGACTGGACGGCAGGTCAGAGGTTTGTCTGAGGAGCCTAGAACTTGAGCTAGACTTTGAAAGATGGGCAGGGGGTGTGGGAGAGACCTGGGAAGACCTTCCCAGAAGAGGCAGTGACAGAAGTTACAAATGAATCCTTGATAATAATTTCTAGTGAGTTCCTTCATGGTCCCAAGTACTGTGCTAACTACTTTCAACCAATAGTTACCAAATCTTTATAACACGTAAGGTAGGTGTGCTTTCATCCCCACTTCACAGCCAGCAAATTAGAGTTCTGATAGATAAGTCACCTACCTAGATTCTCACAGCTAGTAAAAGGCAGAGCTGGGATTTGAACTCAGGTATGTCTTATGTTAGAATGCGTGTTCCCAACCACTACATGCAAATTCACTTACACACAAAGGAAACCGTGTTTTGAAACAAGACTCCCCTTCCTTATCTGCACCATTGCTAACCAGCCCCCAAGGCGAATCCTCCTTCCCTTTGATCTTGCTGTCTGAGCTCCCTGTTGCCAAGCTCAGAGGGATGCGTGTTAATCTCCCTACCAGACACCCACACAACATGCTCAGTAAGCACTTTAGGTTGATTTTTCCATTGTCCCCTTAATAAACCAGACACTGTGACCGTCCCCACTTTCTAGAAGATTCTAGGACGCTGAGGTCTGTTAGGGAGATGAAGTCGCTGGCCAAAACCAGTAGGAAGCCCCAGAAAGGGGCAAAGCCAGGACAGAGGAGCTCCAGGGGCCCGATACCCAAGCCACCACAGGCGAGGGACGGTGGGTGGACTGCCCGGATAGACGGGGGGCTGGCTGTCCCCACACAGCCCTTCTTCTTTCCCTCGCAGCTGGGTCGGCTATCAGTATCCCGGCTACCGAGGGTACCAGTACCTCCTGGAGCCTGGTGACTTCCGGCACTGGAACGAGTGGGGGGCCTTCCAGCCGCAGATGCAGGCCGTGCGCCGCCTGCGTGACAGGCAGTGGCACCCAGAGGGCTGCTTCCCCGTCCTGGCTGCTGGGCCCCCCAAGTGAGTCCGCTCTTCACTCTTCTTCCTCATCCCTTCCTCAGTCTCAATTTTCCTGTCTTCTCCATGCAAATAAAAGTTCCTCAAGCCAAAGTGTCTCCTCGCTCTGTGAACAGATGTGTGCAAGGTCCCCTTCTGCAGCTGACATGTAACGTCCTCAGTCTTAATAATTATAATCATAATAAAAACAGCAAGCCCTGAGAAGTTCTTCACACATATTTATTTAACATATCTTTTGGGCTACTCTAGGAGGCTGGTATTATAGTTATTCCCATTTAACAGAGGGAGGAAATGGAAGCTCAGAGAGGGAAAGTGACTTGCCAGGGTCACACAGTAAGTTGAGATTTGAACCTGGGCAGTCTGGCTCCAGAACGTGCCTTCTTAAACAAATCTGTGTGTTCAAACTCTCCTCCTTCATGCTCCACTCTCATGATATTTTGCCCTCTCTGCTTACCACCTGTTTTGTTATTTACTTAATATTGTTATTTAAACAGACTTACTATTTTGTGCTCAAATGCACTGATTTGTAAATAAAACTTTATAACACCACAGGAAGCAGAAAATCCATAGCATATGCCATAGACACAAAGCAATCACATAAATAAATACAATTTAAAGATGGCCAAGTATGGAATTCTCATCAGACACCATTGCCCGTTGATGTCTCTAAGCATGTAACCCGCTTGCTCTTTGACAAAATGGGTGATTGGCAAGTGTTACTGAGAAGTATGAAAGACATGCCTGCACCACACTAAGATTTTTGTCCCTGATTTAATCAAATAAGATTGAAAAGAGCATATTATTCAATCCTGGGTCCAAATTCCACCTAGAATCATCTCTCCTACTGCAAATGGTACATGCTGTGCTCTTCGGAAATATTGACTCCCATATCAACAGTTAGCATTGACTGATGTTATTAACCTTTAATCCATGCAGGAAGGCTGGGGGAGGTGTTGCCATGGATATCTTCCTGGAGGAGAGGATATTTGAAAGGGGACTTTAAGGATGGAGCAGAAGCTTGTTTGGTGGAGAATGGGGGATATGACATTCTAGGTAGGGCAAGCAGCAGGGTCCCTGCTACCCCATTTGGCACCTTTGTGCAAATGATAAAAAATGCCTCTTCCTCCAGACATTTGACTGTCATCTGCCAGAAATTATTGGTGTGAACCTGTGAGGTCTACAGTGTGAATGTGGCATCCTTGCGCTGTGCCCACCATGCACAACTGTATCTGGCAGCCCTGGCGCACCAGGGGAAAGGCACAGAGGCTGAGGGAGCTGGTGGTGGGCCCAAGTGAAGCTTACTGATGTGGGAGCAGTAGCTTGGTGGTTGTGTGGGCAGAAGTTGGGGGTGGGAAGGGCATGTTGAGTGTGTCAGAAGATCAAGCTGGAAAGAAAGGTGGGCCTCATGGAGCTTCAAAGGTGAGACCCCACCCTGGGTGGTGTCTTACCCTCCGGGGGCATCCACCCTTTTCCCCTCCCATCCTAAATCTCTCTATCTTCATCCCCCAATTTGACCAGCATCTTGTGTTAGAAGACGGGTTGTCCTGTCTTGGACTAGAAGACAAGAATTCCTGGGCAAGAATCAGGAGATACAGGGGCTCTACTGTTAAACGCTACAAAGTATTGGCAAATCACTTCTGTTCCCTGAGACTCATTCTTTTGTCTGTAAAAGGACAGCTCAAATCTCCATCCAGCCCGAAGATTCTGACCCTGGGATTCCATGGTTTCTAAGTTCTGTGATTCTCCAAGATTCTATATTGGTCTCTAAGCTTCCATGGTTCTCTGATTCCAAAGTCAAGCTATAGATTCCCACCCTGAGGCCCATGGGTGCAGCCCTAAAATTCTTCGTTAGTGGAATCAAGTCTTACAATCATTTGAGCCACACAAACTCGCCTTTCATATTTCCTCAACTCTGAAACCTCACTGATGGCAAGACACACCATGATTTGGTGATCCGAGAGAGAAGAGAAATACTGTTCATTCGAATATAACACAACTGCTTTTTGATTACTTGGGATTTTTATTTCATACTTAATGAAAGAACTATTGGCTTTATTTAGACATGACAGGTTTTTTTTTTCAGTGTACCAATATTGTGATTCCTATAAAAAGAAAAAATATAAGAGAAACCCAACAGGTAACTTAGTCCTAAAACTTGTTTGCATGCATTGTCTAGACCTTCAGATTGTTTCAACTCAACATTGCTGCTGACCTTGTTTTTTCACAGGGATTGTATGAAAAAGAAGTGGATATTCGCACTGCTGAAACATGATATAGACACTTGGCAAAACCCACCAACAAAACCAGGAAGGAAAGTACAAAGTCATTATTTTATATTTAATGTATTGGCTTATCAATACATTTACTTATCTTTTGCTAATGAATTTATGAATAAACAAAACACGCTGTAATAAAAAGCAGAACAAAAATTACAAGCAAAAATAAATAACAACGATAAAAAGAAACAAAAGACCATGTAAAAAGAACAGGAGTGTGTGTGATATGGAGTTATAACCCTGTTGTTCCTCCTGTGGGTCCTTGTTCCAACCTGCCTCTCAAAATGTGAGCATCTCACCCCACCTGGAACAGAATTTCAGAGCTTAAAGACAAGTCATATTTATGGCCTCAAAACCGAAACTTTGAGTTTCAGCTTCATCAGGTGCTCAACAGAAACTCATGGTGAGAATGAGGCTGGAAGTGACCAGTGGAGCTGGACTTGACTTCCGGGTGGCTTCTTGCTGCTGGCTTTGACTCAGTGTGAAGTTTGCCCTAAACACTGGCTTCTGGACACAATGCCTAGGCAAGTTGGGATGTCACAGTTTTCAACGCTAGATCCCAGCTCATGAATCTTTTGAGTTTCAGGCCTTTAGGAAGACAAGGCACCTTGGGTATGGAACATCACTTCCCATGCATGGCAACAGGAGGGAAACCAGTCTTTTGGGTGTGGGGCATGGACACAAATTCAGCAGTGGGTGTGCGAGGCACAGGAGGACCCCCCAGAGGTGTGGTCCCTTCTGTGCCCACACCAGATGCTGATGGACATGCAACAACTGAGATTTGGGGAAAGCGCATGGTACCAGGGTGCCTTGGGAGGTTCTAGAGAGGTGACCATCTCTTTAGAACGATGTTGCCATGACAGCCAGTGATCGGGATCAGATACTGGAGATCAGAGTGCTTTGTGAAGTCAAGTACTTTTGGGGAGGAAGACTTTTCCTCTACATCTCAAGGTTCTTCTAGCGGGTCTAAGAGTCAAATTGACAGGAGACCGATTAACAAGAGAAAAAAAAAAGTTTAATTACATCTGTACAGGGAATGTATAGACACAGATTCCGAAGACAATCAGGGAGAATGAGGTGTATGTGTCATGTTGACTCATAGAGAAGTGGGTAGGGGCCTGAGACTTCAAAGGAAAAGGGAAGCAATTCATGGGAATATGAAAAGAGTAAGCGGTAAACAAATGTCTGCTGGGCCACACAGAAACCGTGGGGTAGAGAGAGGCCCTTTAACACACTGAGCCACTGCCCTCCCCGCCTACAACCCCTCACTTACATTATAATAGAGCTGTCTAAGATGAGAGCTCTCCTCTGGGAGCATGTCCTCTATTTAAATTCTTTTAAGCAGTTGTTGTGGGGTGTGTGTGGCAGGGAGCAGGGTTGGGGAGATTGGGGGATGGAGGTCAAAGTTTCTTTCTGAGTCTTTTGAGCCTTGATTGTTTTCAACTTGGAAACAATCTACAGTCACAATGGCACAGCTTGGGGCTGCCTGCTCTTGGTCCCTATAGTACCCAGCTGGGAAATGGTAACTCCACATCCTTCCTACAGGACAAGGGAACCTGCCCCTCTCCTAGCTTCCTGCCCAGTGCTGGGCCACCCCTTCTACCTCTGAAATGTGTTCGTACCTCAGCTCTGATCTTTACTAGCTGTTGCCCTTGGTCAAGTCAAATTCACTGCTGGAGCCTGTTTCCTCATCTGTAAAATGGGAGGAATGATTATAGAACCTCAGAAGGTCCTCGGGAGGAGTAAATAATCAGCTTGGAAACGATATTTAGAAGGTGCTTAGAGCACAGCAAGCACCTTTATCAACACCAGCACTGTCTTCTCGTGCGTCAGAACTGGGAAGAGGCTTAGAATCAATGTTTGTCCCAAACACATTTATTCTTCCTGCTTTTGACACGTATTGACTGGGAGCCTCTGAGTGCCAGGCTTTGTATAGATGCTGGGAAAGAAGACAGAAGAGATCTTTGCCCAGTTGTTCACAGACTAGAGGAACAGGTGAGAACGACCTCTTTCAATTTCCTTCAAAGCCACATCAAATTCCCAGGCTGCATGGACAGTGTCTGTGCCATCAGGATATCCTGGGGAGGCCAGCTTGAGACCTGAAGGGGTTTGCTGAGCTGGGAGACTGGAGGAGAAACCAGATCATTCTGCCCCCCTTCTTTAGCTCTGCAGCTGCAATCTGACAATTCTGTCTTCCAGACATCTCTGGAACCCGAACATGCCATGCTCCCAACCCCGCCCTGGGTTGGCCACTTCCCCTGGAGTATTTCAACAGCCTCCTTAACAGTCTCCCTGCCTGTCCTCCTCTACAAAGCAGCCAGAAGATCTCTGCAGAAAGCAAAGCTAACCATGTCCTTCCTCTGCTGAACACCTTCCGTGTCTCTCCATCACTGCAAGATGAAGGCCCAATTCCTTCCCATGGCCCTGGAAGCCCAGCAGCACCCAGCCCCTGCAGACTCCTCTGAGCTGTTCTCTCCCCTTCTCTCCAATCCCTGTCCACTCTGCACTTCATGCAAGGCCCCACGACAATGGTCCCTCCTGCTGGTCTCTGGGACTGGCGTGCTCTTCTGCGGACTATCACCCATGCTTCAGGTCTCAGTGTAAACACACAGTGTAAACACCCCTGGCCCTCCCTCCCAGGACCAAGTTAATTCCTCCTGTTACCTCCTCCCCAATTATAGGCATCCAATTTACTATGAACTCTTGTTAAAGGGTCTGCCTTCCCCCTTGGACATAGGAACCTAGTCCTCTTGTTACTCTGTGAGTCCCAGCACCCAGCAAAGGGTCCTCACAAAATGCTGTTGCTAGAATGTTATTAAACAAATGCCATTTAAATCTCTTCCCTTGATTTCCATTTCGATATTATGATCAAATTTGACATTATGATACCCAGCAGGGTCACTATTCAGTCATATAAACCTCTAATATGCACACAAAAAACACTATATATATTGTCATATTGTTTCCAGACCAGTAAAAGCCAGCTCCATGGAGACAAGGGAGTTCATACTATCAGTCCCAGCACTTTCTACATGACAGGTACTATTTATTAGACATATGAATGAATTAATGAATAAGTCAAGAATGAACCCATAGCTAGCTATAGACATGTTATTTAATATCTTGTTTTCCTTATCTGTAAGATGGGGATAATAATAGACCTACCACAAGGCTATTAAAGGTTTAAATGTGTAAACATAGGTAAAGTGTTTAGGGCAATGCCTGGCACTTAGTAGGTAATTTTATATATATAACGCTTGCTGTTATGATTTAACTATTATAGAAATTTATTTTAAATCGGTAATACATACATATGGTTTAAAAAAATTGAACAGAACAAAGAACAAAGGTTCATGATGGCAAGTAAACTTTCACTCTTTCCTCCCCTTCCTTCAATGCATATGCATATAATACATCAATTATAAACCCCATTTTACAGACGAAGAAACGGGCAGAGAGGTTAAACGTCGCAGACTGAGCCGAGGCCAGTCCGGAGTTTTATTTTATTCACGACCTCAACCTCAGCACAATTGACATTTTAGGACTGGCTTGTTCTCTGTCGGGGGTACAGAGGGCTGTCCAGCGCATGGCAGGATATTTAGCAGAGTCCCAGCCTTCTACCCACTAGATTCTAGTAGACACCGCCTGTCCTCCAGTTGTGACATCCAAAAATGTCTTCAGACATCGTCACATGTCCCCGGGTAGGGGTTGGGGACAGGGCAAAAGCTCCCCCTTCTTAAGAACCACTGATGTGATGTGATGAATATGCATGTAGAGCCACTCCCTCTGTTCTGTGTTACACGCACGGTAGCTTAAATACACTTTGCTCAGGGTCTAGATTTCCTCTCTTAATACCACTTCTAGGCGATGGTTCCACTTCACTGCTTACCGAGAGCAGGGAACTTGCTTACACCGAGCTGTCCCGCGGTGGAGAGCGGTGCGCGGCCCCTCCCGGAGGTTAGCCAGCCTGCAGACCCGGGCTTCCGGGGCGGGGTCAGCGCCAGGGGCGCCCCTCCCCCGCGCGCAATCTGGAGGCGGGCCGGAGGGGGCGGGGAGCGGCCATGGGCGGGTCGGCGCTCGGACCGCCCCCGTCTGCGTCACGGCGCTGCGGCCCCGCCCCCCGCGCGGGCACCTGCCCCTCCCCCGGCGGGGCGGCCGGGCAGCCAGGAGTCGCTGGGCGCGCGGGGCCGCCTCGCCGCGCCTCGGCACGGTAGGTGGCCCGGGGGTGGCGCGGGGGCCGAGGCTGCAGCCGTCGGCAGGGGGCTGCCTGCGGGTCTGCCTCGGGCGCTGTGGAGTCCTCGGCGCTCGCGGCTTCTTACCGGGCCCGGCGCGGCTGCCTGGGCTCTAGGGCTGGGCTCTAGGAGGGAGGCAGCGCGGGCGCGCGATTCGACGGTTCGCACCCGCCCGGCGCTCCGAGCGCTTTCCTCTAGGTGCGGCAGGATCTGGCCCCGTGACCGCTCTGCCCGCTTCGGACCCTGAGCCCGGGGGGCGCTCAGCCTCTGTGTATGTGTTGGGATGGGGGGAGGCGGCACGTCAGCGCCGTCCAAGTCCCCGACCCCTCCCGGCGCGCGAGGACCCCCAGGCGGGCACTGGGAAGTTAACTTGCATTCTCCGTGGAGTTGCGAGGCATGTCCAAAGAGGAGGCGTTGGCATGGGAAGGGGGAGTCGGAAATCCCTGGCTGAGAAGGCGGACTCCGAGAGCGTGGAGTGGAGGATCCTTGGTGAACTTAAGGGTCACCCGCGAGGAGGGGGGAGACCATTGGCCAGAGGCAACCTCCTGCTCTCAGGGAGCTGGACGGGAGGTGCGTGAGCTGGGCCTGGGAGGGGCGGCAAGGAAAGGGAGCATGGTTATGCCTGAGCTGGCAAAGTCGTTATGTGGAACAGAGGTCGAGGTCTGGCTTTCCCACTCAAAGGCCCGTCCCCTCGGGAGGAAGGGTGGGAACCATCCGATTGAGTGCAATTGTTAGAATGCTGTGCCTGTCACCCTGCCAGCTTCCCCTTTTACAGATGGGGAAACCGAGGCTCAGAAAGATCAAATACCGGTGGCATTAGGTACCACAGCCAGGATGTGGCAGAGCTTAAATTCACCCTCAGGCCTCCTGACGTCATGTGTCTTGTTTAGATGTTGACGATAGGGCCTGGTGAACTCCTACTCATACTTCAGTAGCCTCTGGCAGCACGCCCTCTTGGAAGCCTTTTCTGGCACTCCCCAGGCATTGTTGGGTGCTCCTGTTTTGAACGCCACAGGTAACTGGCCCTTTTCCTCATGGACCAACCTCTGCAGGTCTATCTCCTGGCATTGGGCTGTGGACATCCATTCCCTATACCCCATCCTTTCATGGAGCCTGGTGGCCTGATGGTTAGGCCAAGCTTCTGGATTTGGTCAAATCTGTTTGTGACTCACTCTGGTTTAGTGGTGATGTGGCCTAGGCAAGTCATTCCCTCTCTCCCAACCTCAACTTCCATGGCTGTAAAATTGGGTTTGTTGTGTCATTTAAGAACCATTTTACCCTATTGAATTCCAAATGTACTGTTACTTACTTTATACATTTATATCACCTTATTTTTTGCAATCTCACATAATTTTTTTAGTAGCACCTTTATTGAGATATAAATTCATGTATCATACACTTCACCCTTTTAAAGTAAATCAGTGCGGCGGTTTTTAGGATATTCACAGAGTTGTGCAACCATCTCCACTATCTGTCTCTATAACATTTTCATCACCCAAAAAGAAACCCTGGTCTCATGAGCAGTCGCTCCTCAATTCCTCCTTCCCTAGCCCCTGGCAGCCACTACTTTTCATCTCTCTGAATTTGCCTATTCTAGATTTCTCATCATGCAGAGTGTAGCCTTTTGTGACCAGCACTTTTTACTTAGAATATTTCCAAGGTACATCTATGTGGGAGTATGTAGTGGTACTTCATTCCTTTTTTTTTTTTGGATTTTATTACTTTTATGGCTGAATAATATTCCACTGTATGGATATACCACATTTCATTTACCCACTAATCAGTTGGTGGACGTTAAGGTTATTTCCATTCTCTGGCTATGATGAATAGTGCTGCAGTGAACATCCGTGTACAAGCCTTTGTGTGGACATAGGTTTTCAATTCTCTTGCATATATCCCTAGGAGGGGAATTGCTGGCTCATCTGGTAACTCTATGTTTAACCTTTGGAGGAACTGCCAGGCAGTTTTCCAAAGCAGCTGTGCCATTTTACAAATCCCACTAGCAGTGTGTGAGCGTGAGACTTCGATGTGCTAGCTATGAATTATTTTCTAACACATACGAAATCAAGCGCTTCATTAGAGTAAGGAGTGTCCTGTTTGTCACCAGGGACATCTCCAGGACCATCAGGGAAACAGATCAAGCCTGTAGAGTGCTCAGCCGAGGTGTATTTTCACTATGTTCCTCCTATATAAGAATGACAAACGTGTGCTGAGGGCTTACTGCCAGGCCCAGTGTGGGGCAGGGAGGCAACAAGGAAGGCCGGGGGTTCACAGTGCCCACCCCGGACCTGGCCCAGGATCTGGCAGTGTCTACTAGGATTGGGCATTGGATGAAGGAAAGGTGGAAACTGCTCAAATCTTCCCACCCCAGGCCAGCGGGGTGGGGGTCTCTTGACAACTGAGGGTTGTTGCAAGGCCAGGGAGGACCTTGGCAGGTTTCCTGGACTGCCGCGCACAGGAAGGCCTGTCCCTCTGCTCTACAAGGGATTCTGGTCCTGCCTGTGCCCCACACTCAATCGGAAGGTGACCTTCCCTGGTGGCCATGTGAGGTGGGCCATGGGAGGGGCCTAAGCCACTGCCTATTGCAAGAGACGCCACTCCCAGGCCTGAGACCACCAGTCCTGACATCCATGGGTGACGCCCTGGACACGTAGACATCCCCTTCCCTCCTCTCGGGCATTGCCCCCACATCTGGAACCCACCTCCTCCCTCACATTCTTTGCCTTCTGTGAAGTGAAACTGCCCAGGAAGGGCCCAGGTCACAGCACAGCATTTTCATAGAAGAGCAAAGTTTCTGGAAGGTCATCAGCTCTTCCTGGGTTAAACCTGTAGTCTGTTGGTTCAGGGACTTTAGCCAGCCTTGGGCTGTGCTTTCCGGGCTCCCAGCAACCAGCCTCATCTGCCTGGGCAGCTGCTGTTCGGAGGGCCGTTGACACCAGGCCATCTGGTGGCTGTATTTAGCCCCTCCTGCCTTTATTCATTTGTGCATACTTTCCCTTCCTTGTCCTTTTGAAATCCTGAACTTCTGTGTCTAAGAAAGCAGCCTAGGAAATGGAAATAGAGTTGAGGCTAGGAAAGGAACTACGCTCCCTGGGCCTCAGTGTACCCTGCGGGGCAATGGGCATGGACTGAGTCAGAACTCAGGTGCAGTACCTTTTGGGATCAGTAAGCTTGTCAAAGTACCCTGTTCTGTAGCCTTGTAGATCAATTTGTAGCAAGAGGTAGGTCAGAAGTGGCTCGTATTGGTGATTTGAAAGCCTGGGTGTGGCCTAGGTGCCTGAGTTGCCATGTGGCACCATCTGGGCAGCAGCTCCAGGCCTCCCCACTTGCTGCCTCTTCCGACCCCCTGCAAGGACCCTTGCTGTCTGCAGCCACACATCCACCCCGTCTGGGGCCACTCCAGAGAAGGTTCTGGGATGCCTGACGCCTCCCATGCCCCCTCTTGGGTCTCCTCCACCCTGGGCTGCGGCCTGAGGAGGATTCATGGGAATGATTCATTCAGAGCAGTCCTGAGAGCTGGGCCAAGCCCCAGAAATTGCAGGGAAGGACTGCTGAGGGCCGTGCCCATGTGCCCTGGGGAGCGTCTGAGGCTATGCCTGAGGCAGAGCCTCAAGTTACCCTGTGCGTGGAAATGGCGGGCAGCTGGCCTGTCTGCCAAGTGCAATCTTGCATCATCCAGACAGTGGACCCAGGATGCTGTGGCTAGAGGTGGGCAAGTGGCCAGAAGGTGGGCTCAGTGTTGGCATGTGTGAAGGCTGGGGCCTGTGTTAGAATCCAGCTGTTCTACTTAGGGACCATGGTCTGAGTTCCTTAGCTGTCTCCCCATGTATCAGTTTTCTCATCTGCAGAATAAAGGCGCAAGTAGGACCTACCAGGTTGTAGGACAGGAGGGGACAGGGTAAAGGGCTTACCCTGGTATCAGGCAAAACATGAGGCCCTGGGGTGAGACAGGCTCTTTGGAATCTTGAGCACATCTCTTTGTGAGCCTCAGTTTCCCCATCTGTCTAAAGGCAATTATATCCACAGAGCCTCGCAGGCACCAGGCAGCGTTCTGGACACCTTATGTACCTTAACTCGTTCGATTCTCCCAACAATCCTGAGATGAACAAGCTGAGGTACAGAGAAGTGAAGTCATTTGCCAAGGTTACCCAGCTAGGAAGTGAGACAGACAGGATTCAGATCCAGAGTCTATACTCTTAATTACCACCTACTCCTTCTTCATACCCTGTTTGAATGCCTACCACATAGAAAACACTCGGTGTCAGTTATTATATTATTATAAAATTATTATATAGCATTAACAAATGTTTATCCCTTTCTCTGCTCCTTTGTTCAATTTCCTTCCTGGATGGACAGAAAAAGCAGGGCTCTTGGCTCGCAAAATCTAGATTCCTACTCACCCAGGACTCCCAAAACACACACGCACACACACGCATGCATGCGCACACCCACACATGACCCCCAACTCCCTCCACCTTCCCATACTCTCACGAGCAAGTGAAGGCGGGTAAGAGCTTGGAGGCAGCCGAGTCCCCACTCTGCCTCTGAATCTCAGTGTGACATTGGGTAAGGTGCTTTCCCTCCCTGAGACTCAGTGTGCCCATCTGTAAAATGAGTGGGTTGGGCTGTAACAGAAGCTGCCAGTCCATGGCCTCGACCCACAAGATGGCTTTTGTTCAGCTCCCATGGTGTTTTATTTTAAGTCAAACCAACATTCAAATATTTTCAGAGAATAATTCCAGTTTCTCACTTCTTCTGGAAACCTAGGATCTCGGGCCCAAGTGGAGAGGCCCGAAGCTGCCCCTCAGATGGTGTGGGTTCTGCTGGCCCTCGCGGTCCCCACCATCCCCCACTGTCACAGGCTCTGCCTGCCTGGCCCCAAGGGCCCTCCGGCCCAAAGAGGGGCTTCAGGGCTCTGAGGTCTGCCTGAGTGTCGCTTGAACAAGCAGTTCCGCTGCTTTAAAAACAATTTTTTTTAAACCCCTGGTTTTCATGCTCTCTGCGGGTCCTTCCTGCTCTGCTTTTCTTGAATATCAGAGGCTGTCTGAGGCCACCTGATACCTTTCTGCCACTGTAAACCCTCAAGGCTTTTAACACACCGGGAACTTGTCCCCAGCCCACACTTCCTGGGTAAGAAGCCTGTTTCTAGGCCCCAGGGTCCCACCTTACCTAGTTCATGTCCCTGCCCAACCCATCGTGAGAGATTTGGGGCCAGCCATTGTCCCTCTGCTGTGAGCCTGGGTTAGTGTGTGTGTGTGTCCTAGCACAGTACACCTGCACAGCTGCCAGGACACCGTCCCTTACCCTTTGTCCTCACAGGGTCCCAGGATGGCATTACTGACCATCCTGTTTCCCGGAAACCAAGGCTCAGAGGTGGTCAAGTCAAGTCACTTTTCCTGGGGTCACACAGGCCTGGTGTGACAGCACTGGGATTTGAATCCAGGTCTGCTCAGCTCCAGAGCTGGCCCTGGGAGTCATCCAGCACCCATTACTGCATGGATGTGCACCAGTGTCTGTGGTCACCACCATGTCCCCAGCATCTAGTAGTACTGGGCCAGGGTCATACTAGGCACTCAGTAACTTCTTGCTGAATAGGGACACATGGCAACCTCTCAGCTAGGCACTGGAGCACAGGATTTATGAAGCCACCAGGTCCCAGTTTCCCTGGAGTTCACTTTCTGGTGGATGCAGCAGACAAGAGTAAACCGCATCTCTGACCCAAAGTGCCGACCTAGAAAGTTGGGTACACCTGTCCGACTTTAATGCTGCACAAAGCCCCTGGGGATCTTGATAAAGTACAGGTTCTGATTCAGCAGGTTTGGAGCAGAGCCTGTGGCTGCATTTGTGATCAGCTCCCAGGGTACTCCAGGTCTGCTCCTCTAAAGACCACACTTGGAGCAGTGAGGGCCTAGATCAGAGGTCAGTAAACCATGGCCCATGGGCCAAATCTGGCCCACTGCCTGTTTTTGTAAATAAAGTTTTATTGGAACAGAGCCACCATCATTTATTTACATTTTGTCCATGGCTACTTCCATGCTGTGACAGTGAAGTCAAGTGGTTCTGGTAGAGACTGTGGTCCACAAAATTGAAAATATTTTTTAGTATCAGGCCCTTTAGAGAAAGTCCCACAACCCCTGATCTCATCTCTTGGGTCCTTTTAAGTTACAGTATTTTGTGGTTTGGTGGGTATAAGGTGGTAGTAAAAATAATGTATTTTTCCCACCTCTACTTTATCGTAGGTGACACTATTGTGTCCATTTTATAGGTGAGAAAACTGAGACTCATGGGGCTGGTCACTGGCCTAGAGTCTGAGGGTCAGCCCACTGGAGGCAGATCTTGTGCTAGAGCTTCAGCCTGGAACTTTTTCACAGACCAAAGAGGATTTTGTTTTGATTCTGACCTGTCCAAGGGCATTAAGATGCCTTCATTTCTTTGTTCTCCTGTTTGATAAATATCTGTGCAGCCTCTGCTAGGTATTGGGGGCCACCCTGAGTCCTGAGCATGTGCCGAATGCCCAGCCCTGTGCATTGTGGTGAAGGACACAGCGAGCTAGAGAGGCCACATAAGGTGCTAAGTGCTTTGGGGGAACACTGGTAGAGGGATGACGGGCAGTCAGGGAAGGCTTCCTGGAGGAGGAGGTACAGACTGTGCCAGTAAGAGTTAGCTGGGTAGAGGGCAGGAAAGGTTTTCCAGGTGAAGGAAACCACAGGTGCAAAAGTTTGGAGGTGTGAGTTGCTATGGCTTTGTAGGCCTGGTAGAATTCATGGCACAGAGCCTTTAGTATGTTTCTGTGTGTGTGTGTGTGTATGTGTGTGTGTGTGTGTGGTGGGTGGGAGGTGAGATGTTAAATCTGGAGGTCAGTGGGAGTCAAGTCACAACACAGCCTCCAGTACCACGCCAGGGAACCTGGATTTTACCCTGGAGAATGAAAGAGTTGTCTTCTCCAAGACCCCTCGGTGACTTCCAGGAGAGTCTCCCCGTGGTGCCAACTTACTGCTCCTCTCAAGACTCCTGTGGTTTAACCAAGAGCAGGCGCCCGCTGGGTTCCCCTGGGCATCTCCGGCAGGCGGTAGCCTCCAGCCGGGAAGCCTCCGGATTGCTTCCTTTACATTTCTTTTGGCAGTTGATTTTTAATTAGGGCATGTTTTTAATTTAAGCTAGTGGGTTATAGTTTCCTTTGAAGATGCTTTAACAGTGTTGAGTCCATTTAACCAAAATATTAAATAGATGAGAGTAAAGCTGGTTCTGGATGTAGACAACCTCAGGAAGGTGGACAACATGAGCAGGGGGGAGTTTGGGGAGCCCCATGACTGGAGATAGGGGGCTTGCAGGGGGCCAGGCCAGCGGTGACCTTGCTTTTATTGTCCAGCTCCCTCCCTGAAGCCCCAGGAACCTTGACCAAGGGGTGGGGATCGAGCTGGTGGGCGCTGCGGGAGCTGAGGTTCCTGTCCCAGGCTGCTCTGCCCCCGTTTTACTCCTTCACACCCATCTCCCTCTGTTTATGTCTCTCCCCTGACTCTCTCTTTTGCCATCTCTGCCTATCCCCATCATCTCTGTCTCTCCCCCATGTCTGCCTCACTCCTATCTCTGTCTCTCCCTATCTATCTCTGGCTTCTCTCTCTCTCCCTCTCCCCCATCTAGTCTCTCTCCTATCTCCATCTGTACACATCTCTGCCTCTCTCCCCTCTGGCTCCCCCGTCTCTGTCTCTCCCCGTCTCTCCATCTGTGTGGCTGCCCCTCCCCCACCCTCACCACTTCCCCTTCCCCCTCACAAACGGCCAGCACAGCTCTTCCTTTCTCTGTCCCGCTTCCTTTGGCTGTGAGTGACATCCTGTCCCAGAAGCTTCAGAACCGAACCCTCGCAGAGCCCAGGACCCAGCCAAGTGCCGCCCTGGAGTCTGGGAGGTGGTGCTGGGCCGCTTCCCCCGTGGAAGGATGGAGGCCTGGGAGGTCAGGAGCCCTGGGATGCCCCCAGCTGCCCAGGGCTCTGAACCCACCCCCACTGGCTCTGTCCCCGGGCCCCTCGCCCCGCCTGGCCAGCCCCAGGGCTGCGGGGGAGGGAGAGGAAGAGGAAACCTGGGTGGCAGCCACAGGGCAGAATGCCACTCTGGGTTCCCCGGGTTGGGGCACTTAGCTGGGCTTGGTCACCTGGGGTGGGGGGCGTTGGTTGCCCTGCCTCTGGGGATCTGGCCCAGCCCTGTGGGTCCTTGCCTTGGCTTTTCCTCTGTCTCTCGGTGGCCCTGAGCCCCACTGTGTTCACTCCTCCACTGGAGCACACAGTAGGCCAGCAGTGCACATTTGTTAGCTAAGAGTTTTGGGGAGAATAGCAAGATTAGCATTTGAGTCCAGTCTCTCCTTTCACAAATGGGGAAACTGAGGCCTAGAGAATCAATGTGATTTGCTGAGGTTCATGAAAACAGATTTGGAGCACAGAACAGGACCGAGTCCCAATCCCCTGCCAGCTGGAAGCAGAACAGGGAGCATGTTCAGCGGGTGGGCGCCCTGTGGCCCTCTGTGGGTGTCATGTGAAAAATCCCCTCCTAATGGGCAGGAGACTTGGGGTTCAAGGCCAGCTCATCCTCACCCACCTGCTGGGGTGCTCAGGTGCTCCTCCTCCCCAGAGGTTCTTGGGGGTCCAGAGGGTTGCAGAGGAGCTCGGGCCATGGGGCCGAGGTCCGTGACCTCACAGCGGGACAGTGTGCCTGTTCTCAGGCAGGGGCTGTGGCTGCACTGGCCTCGGGAACCTCAGGCCTCTGGTTGGATGTTGCCTGGTCTGTCTGGGACCACAGGGATCCTGTCCTACGTGCTTTTGCAAATTTGCCAGGAAAATCCAGAAGAGGTAATTCCCAGGCCCAAAAGCCTTCAAGTAGCTCCCTGCTGGCTGCACTGCTCCTTCCGAGGGCACTCAGGGCCTGAGGTCTGGCTCCTGCCCTCCTCTCCAGCCTCCCCTCCCCTCCTGAGACGGTGATGGTAGTGCAGCCCCTCTGAGTGGCAGTAGCGTCCCCTGGAGGCCTTGTTCCCTAAAGCTCACCGCACTGGATGCCCAAGAGGCCCCAGCCAGCAGGTCTGGAAGGGGCCCGAGAATTGCATTTCGAATAGGTTCTCGGGTGCCCATCTGGTCTGGGAACCCATCTTGAGAACCACTGTGCAGAAGGTGAGCATATACTACAACGTAGGTTCAAGCTCCTGCTCCACCACACCCCTGCTGTGAGCTGTCAGGCAAGGACTGAACCTCTCTGGGCCTCAGCTTCCTCCTCTGGGCCTCAGCATATTGCACGGGAGAACAGCAGCACCTTTCCTGTAGATGAGTCCTGAGGATTAAGTGAGCAAGTGCAGGGGAAGTGCCCAGAGCAGTCCCTAGGCACGGCACGGGCACTGTGTGCCTCTTTCCTCTGATTGCTGTTATTGTTGTTATTTTTATTACCATTATTATTTACCACACCCACCCCTCTGCTCCCAGACTGTTGGGTCATAGTGCATCCTTCGCCATTTCCCTCATTCCCGGTGCACATTGATACCTCATGGCCTCTCTGCTCAAGCTCATCTCTCCAGCTGGCCGCCTGCCTGCCCCAGCCGGAATCCACGGTCCCTTCCTCTGGCCCCTCTCATCACATGACTTATTATTCCCCTAGTCCAGCTCTTACCCCATTCTGCTGACTACCCAGTGACTTGGGCGTCAGTCTCTCACACCCACCCACAGGTTCCTGCAGCCCTGACTTCTCAGGGCTTTGATGGCACGAGGAAGGTCCCCTGGGAATGCCAGCCCCATCACCCTCAGGAGCCAGAGAAGGCTTCCAAGGCTGCAGGGTGGAGCCCCATCGGGGATGGGGGAGTTCACTAATTAGCAAGAGCGTGGGCTTAGCATCCGAGAGCCCCAGGTTCAGATCTAGGTTTTACTGTTTAGGGCTGAGTGGCCTTTGGTAATTTTCTTAACCATTTGTGCCCCTTACATCTTCCTTTTAAAGTGATTGTATCATCCCTTCAGTGGGTTTTTATGAGGATTCAATGGAATCGCATTTATACAGCAAACAGCACTGTCTGTGTGCCAGACCCTGTGCCGGGCACCAGGCATCCAGCAGAGGCAAGACAGACCGTCCCTGCCTTAGGGAGCTGACTTTTTAGGGGAAAACATGGACACAAAGGGAGATGCATTAGAGTTCTCCCGAGAAGCAGAACCAGTAGGATATATAGAGATGTATATAAGAGGAGATTTATTATAGATTTATATTTACTGGCTCAACCAATTATGAGGGCTGAGAAGTCCCATGATCTGCTTTCTGTAAGCTGGAGACCAGGAAAGCTGGTGATATAATTTGGTCCAAGTCTGATGGCCTTAGAACCCCAGGAGCACCAATGTCCAAGGTCAAGAAAACGTGGACATCCCTGGTCTAGCAAAGAGAGCGCAAATTCACCCTTCTGCCTGTGTGTCCAGGCCCTCAACAGATTGGATGAGGCACCACGTCAGGGAGGGCCATCTGCTTTCCTCCGTCTGCTGAGTCACATGCTCATCTCTTTGGGAAACGTCCTCGCAGACACACCCAGAAATAATGTTTACCAGCTACCTGGGTATCCTTTAGCCCGGTCAGGTTGACGCATAAAATGAGCTGTGTTAGGAGTGACCCATTAGTCATGTCATTGTTCCAGGAGGACTCCGTAGAAAGGAGATGGTCCATGTGAAGCACTTTGTGTACAGTTTTGCAAGTACGAGGCCCTCATCGATAGGCAGCTGTGATTATCACAGTTATTAGGGCGAGGAGGTGAAAGAGGAAGGGAGGTGCAGGAAAAAGGAGTAATGTCAGTAACCGTTCGAGGACAGGAGCCTTCCTGTCGTTGGGTGTCAAACTGTGTTATTCACAGCCGGCATTTATAGATGCCCTAGTGTGCTCTGGGTGCTCTGCCAAGGGCTTCCTGGGTACATCTCACCCTGCAGGGAAGTGCTTTTATCCCCATTTTACAAAGGAGGGAAGTGAGACATGGGGGAATTAGGCCACTTGTCTGGAGGAGTGGGATTCGAACCCAGGTTCTTATCCATCCACCTGGGGGGCTGAGGACCCCCACAGGTGAGGGATGGAGGTGAGACTGGTAGGGTCCTGCCAGGTGGGGAGAGCTCCAGTTTTGCCTTGAGGTCATACTGCTCGAGTCCCTTAGTGGTCCTGGGGTGTACAGGATGGAGGTTCAAGGCACATCTTCTCATCCGATGGTCCAGAAAAACTGTGGCATTAAGCCCCACAAGAGTGGGTGGGAAAGGGTGACTCCTCCCTGGGTCCCTTCTGGTGGGGCCAGCCAGTGAGTGGCAAGTTCCTGGTGGGTGGGGCTGGGGTTGTGGCAGGAAGGGATGACAGATCAGTGATTGGGAGCCCACGTTCGGGAGCGCGAGGACGCCCAGGTGTGTGCTGCTTCACTGAAAGGAGGTGATTACCGTTACCTGTTTCCAGCTCTTTTGGGACCTTCTCCACTTAGGACTGGAGACAGAACTGAGATGAAGTGGGTAATGAGGACTCTAGGGACTCGCATCTGCTGATGACAGCCAGTCATTTCTCAAATACTTAAATACTTGTGGTTTGCCGGTTTCTGAGCGAACAGGTGCATCTTTATCTTTTTGTGTGTGATGTCATTGAAATGTCACAATGACCCATTCAGCGGGCTTGAGACGAGCCCTGATGTGGTGGAAAGAGGAGGCCTCTTGAGTCAGACATACTAGAGTTGCAACGACGGCTGGCTTATGCACAAGGTGTGAGACCTTGGGGCTGGCCTCTTACCCTCTCCGGGACTCTGTTTCCTCACTTGTAAATGGAGATCATAATAGTGACCATCTCAGGTGCTGGAAAGATTATAGATAAGGGTACATGGCACCTGATGCATAAAAGTGCTCATAAATTCATAGCAACAAGGATTATATTGTTTGCCCATTTTACAGATGAGGAAACTGAGGCGCAGAGAAGTTCGGGGACTCTGTTGCCAGCACTGTGCTCCCTAGCTCTGTTTCTTGGTGATGTCCAGGCAAGTCTGCCGATGGAAGTGCTTTCTAATAAGGTCCCAGGTCCCCTCAGAGCCCCAGATCATTTTTCACTAGGAAAAGGACTCACTTTTTCCCTCACTCCAGATCTGGTACCCACGAGACAGTGAGCCAGGAGGAAATGTCCCTTCTTCCTCTTGAGTTTCTCCCTTTGATTTGTTAAGTGTTCTTGTTTTGAGCAGCTCTTGAAGCCTTTGGAATCCTTCCTCTTCTGCCTGCTTCAAGAGAAAGTGAGAAGGAGGAGGGTCTCTTGGACATGGTCTGCGTTTGGCCAAGAGGGAAGCAGAGTGGCAGATTAGTGCTTTGAGAAATTAGATTCCCAGGCAGGTGCTGCCTCAGAACCAGGCCTGCAAAGAGTGCTCTTAAAACCCCCACCCAAGACCACCCCATCCCTTACTCATATGCCCCAAATATCACTGCCATGAAAGCCTCATGTCTCTTGGCTGCACCACAAAGAAAGGGTCAGACCATCTTAATCTGGGAACATTACATCCAGCAAGTATTTATTACTTGCTTTGTTCTTGGTTAAGCTTTTCCTGTGTTTGGTTATCAGCCATTGCAAAACCTTCACAACAAAGAAACGTAAGATAATACAATCAAATAAGCCATAAACTATAACTGGGGGCAGGCGTGGGGGGAGTTAGCCAAAGCCTTTCTAAGGAAAAAAGGATTGGAACAGCCTTTGACCTTTTGTAAGGATATTCTAGAGCTTCCCATGTGAGAAACTCAAATCCACACCCTTTGGGCAGAAGTGAGAGTGGTTAGCTGGCTCTAACCACCACCAAGTCTTCAAATAAGACTTTGGAAAGCAGTTTTGCTTAGTTTGGTCAAAACATTTTTTAAAAAACAAGACCACTTGAGTGCTAAGCATGCAGAGTTCAAAAAGAGCCTGTTACGTGTCTCTGTCAGTTGGCCTTGAGTGGTAAAATCTTAATTTAAAATAACTTTAAAGTAGAAAATAAAGGAACTTATTGACTTAAGTAAATGGAAAGTCCAAAGGCATATTGCCTTCAGGTAGAGCTGTATCCAGGTGCTCCAGTGTATCAGGACACTATCCCTTTCACTCTGTCTTAGCTGGACTGTCTTCTGGGGTAGCTTCATTATCAGGCATGCTCTCCCGCCAAAAACATCTCCAGGCATACATCCTACTAATGTAGCAACCTCAGCTGTAAGAGAGCCACTTCTCTAGTAATTCTTGCAAGTCCTGGATTTATTCCTGTTCACTCACCTGGAGTCTCATGCTCATCCATGAGCATCTTTACCCTCTTAAGGGCCAAACTTCCCGGGGGCGTGGGATCAGCTCATCCTGGTCACAGGGACTGATCCCAGAAGATTAGAAAATGCATTCTTAGCAAATACCCATGACAGTGATGGGGCAGAAATGAAAGAGAAAAGTGGGACTTCTGCCCTGGAGGAGAGAATGAGTCAGATAGCACCACTGAGCATTTGCTGTGCTTCAATATGGCATTAAGGCCTTTATGTGTATTTAGTTGCTCTCCCCCTTTCACACATAATAAAATGAGGCTCAGAAAGGTTAAGTGACTTGCCTAAGGTCACAAAGCTAATAAGTGGGGAATTCAAATTCAGACCCATCCTTCTGCAAAACCCATTCTTTCAGTACTCTCTGATACCTACAGAAACTTAGTGGTTAGCAAAGTGGGCTCAAAAAGTAAAATAGGAATGCCTGTGGGTGTACCAGGCTCTTTGTTAAGGATGAGAATATTAAAAAAATTTTTGTTTTTAAGACGGCAGGGCTCTGCAGCCCATGAACTCCCCCAGTAGTCAAGTGTGGGAGATGGAGGGGCAAACAGTTACCACAGGGACGGTGAGGGGTAGGCATAGTGAACTGTGAGACATAGCCAGGGTGTTCAGGGAAGATTTTCTGGAAAAGGTGATGCTTGAGCTGAGGTAGTAACAAACAAGCCAAGGTAAGGTTGAGGAGAGGGTTTGTAGATACCTATTATTTGGGTATTATTAACAGAGACAGTAACCCACGAAATTAAGCAAAAAGTGAATGTGTTGGTTCACTTAATTAAACAGTCAAGGGGTAGGGATGGCTTTAGGCATAGCTGGATCCAAGAGCCCAGCTCATATCAGGGAGTCATGTCTCCATCTCTTGGCTCCATCTTTTTGGGCTGGCATGAATCTCAGGCACGCTCTGTAGGTCATGACTAGAGATGTCCCCACATCCCCAGCCCTGCACCCTGTTTGCTTAGCCTCACCAGAGGATCCTGCCGAAGTCTCTAGCTAATTTTCGTTTCATTAAATTGAGTCATGTATCATCCCTGAACAAACACGGAGGCCTGGGAAGGGAACACTGTGATTGTCCAGCCCTGGGTCACGTGTCCGCTCCTGGAGTCTGAGGTAGACTAAGAATGAATAGGAAAATGCAGGGTGCATGGCACCCTCTGGACTGAAAGAAGTTCCATCTGGCCTGCCTGCTAGGGGTCTGATCATGAGGCCCCGGTAAACCACGTGAAGAATCGCCTCCTGAAGATGGTGGGAAGCTGCAGCAGTGTAGGAAGGGCAGAGGGACATGCCCACTGTGTAGGAGGAGGCAGGGGCAGAAGCACGGGGACCAGCTGGGAGCCAGCGGGGGTTTGGTGTAATGGACAGGATTCGGTGGTGAGCTGGATCAGGTGCTCCTGAAGGGAAGGGAGCCTTGTTCCAATGCAGAAGCTTAGGAGGTAACATGGTGAGTTCAAGTGGTCCTGGGGTATTAGGTGATTCATGTTGCCATGCTGAGAGGGGCGCACCAGGATCCCGTGGCCTCAGGGAAGGGACCCAGACTGAGAATTCCATTCAATAAATATTTATTGAATGCCTGCTATGCACCACACTCCACTCTAGTGAACAAAGCATTCAGAGACCCCAGGCAGTGAATGCGGATGTGTGAGCCAATTACATGATGTGTCAGCCAGTGGGAAGCGCTGGGGAAGAAAACATCATGCAGGGTAGGGAGTTCCTAGTGCCATGTTGGCGGGGGGCAGGGGGGGAGGCAGGTTGGAGTAAGAAATGGGTGATGGGAGAGATGTGAGCAAGGGCAGGAAAGCCAGGTGGCCGTCTGGGGACAGCGATCCAGGCAGTGGGGACAGCTGAGGCACAGGTCCTGAGGAGGAAGCTAGCGTGTGTCTGTGTGTGTGTGGAGCAAGGGGGCCGTTTGGCTGGAGGAGAACAAGGTGGGGGCAGGTAGCAGATGAGGACCGAAAGGGTTGAGCCTGTAGGGCCTGTGGGCTATATGGGAACTGGCTTTTCCTGAGTAAGGTGGGAGCCACGGGAGGACTGAGAGCAGAGGAGGGCCGTGACCTGATTTCCGTCTTCATGTGATCACTCTGACTGCTCACTGAAAATGGGCTGTGGCGACAAGGGCAGAACGGGAGGCAGTTAGGAGTCATGCAGGCAAGAGAGGAGGGTGCCTGGGACCAGGGGGGTGAGAAGTGGGTACACAAAAACACACACATGCCCGCAAAGCGTCGGGGATGTAAAGCAAGTGAGTTCTGGCTCTGCTGTTTTGTTTCATTTCGTTTGCTTGTATAGTATGTTAAAATATACATAACATAAAATTTACGGGCTTAGCTATCTTTAAGTACGGTTCAGTAGTATTAACTACATTCACATGGTGCAAACGTCACCACCCTCCATCCCCCTAACTCTCATCTTGTAAAATTGAAACTGCCTATCATATAACAACTGTCTCCAGCCCTTGGTGACCCCATTACAATTTCTGTCTTTAGGATTTTGGCTACTGTGACTACCTTGTATAAGTGGAGTCATACTGTATTTCTTTTTGTGGCTGACTCATTTTACTTATAATGCCCTCGGGTTTCATCTCTGCTGCAGTATGTTGCAGAATTCCCTTCCTTTTTAAGCCAGAGTGATATTCCCTGTATGGACAGACCACCTTTTGCTTATCCATTCATGGATTGATGGGCACCTGGGTTGCTCCCATATATAGTGATTGTGAATGGCGCTACTACGAACATGGGTGTACAAATATCTCTTTCAGACACTGTTTTCAGTTCTTGTGGGTAAATATCCAGAAGTGGGATTGCTGGGTTGTATGGTAGTTCTATTTTTAATTTTTTGAGGAACCTCCATACTGTTGTCCATAGCTGCACCATTTTATGTTCCCGCCAACAGTGCTCCAGGGTTCCAGTTTCTCCACGTCCTCACTAACACTTGCTTTCCGTTTTTTTGATAGTCGCCATCCTGATAGGTGTGACGTGGAATCTCATTGCGATTTTGATTCGCATTGCATGGATGATCAGTGATGTAGGGCGCCTTTCCGTGCACATACTGACCATTTGTTTATCTGTTTTGGAGAAATGTCTATTCTAAAGTCCTTAGTGCATGTTTTATCTGGGTTGTTTGGTCCTTCTGTTGCTGAGTATGTGTTCTGAATGTTAATCCCTCCTCAGATGTGTGACTTGCAAATATTTTCTCCATTCCACGGTTGCTTTTTTAACTCTGTGGATAAATGTCTTTTGATGGATAAAATGTTTTAATTTTCATTAAGTCCAATTTGTTTATTGTCTATTTTTTCTTTTGTTACCTGTGCCTTTGGTGCCATATCCGAGAAATCATTGCATAGCTCTGTTTTGAAGGTGAAGTTGACAGGCACTGCTGGGCTGGCATGGGGAGGGGGAGAGAGGAGTGTCGGCTTTGGCTGCCTTCAAGTCCTTTGGCCTGAGTGCAGTGAGTTGCCACCAACTGTGGGTGGAATGTGTTTGGGGGAACAGCCAGGAGATAGCTTTTGAATTCATTAAATTTGAAGTACCAGCACAATGTCCCAGTGGAGGCGATGAGAAGACAGTAGATGCCTGAGTCTGACTAACTAAGGAGAGAGATTTGAGTGGAGGAAATAATGTGGGAGTCATCAGCGTGCTGGAGAAGAGGAAAGCCTGGAGTGCAGGGAAGGGAGATGGTGATAGGGACCAGTAGCAGAGTGTGACCCTCCTGCCTAGGCCAGAGTGGCTGGGTTCAGCCCAGTGCAAGGGAAAAGCCTGAAATTTTTCTTGCATCAAAGGGTGGCAGAGAGAGAGGAAGACAAGCCAACATCACCTCCTTGGCCTATCATCAAAAGGTGCCCCAGACTGGCGGCTCACTTACTGAGTGTGGGTTTGGGTGTGTGTGCCAGGAACCGGGCTGTGGATGACACCATCAGAGGCTCAACTCAGTTGATTTTTATGTTCCTGGCGTCCGGCACCAAGCCTGGCTCTGGGAGAGCATCTGCCAGCCAGCATTGGCTAAATGAATGAATGGAGTTTTGTGTGTTCCTCAGGAGCAGACAGGAAAGGTGTGCAGGGGGAGTTCGCCCAGCCAGCAACACCACTCTTCAACATTTAACGAAGTGTGGTTCTCTAAGACTATTTTTATTGAAATCTGTCATATGTGCAGAAAGGTACGTAAGTGGACAGCTCGATAAATTTCCAAAAGATGGCTGTGCCCCTGTGACAGCACCCAGATTAAGAAAAATACATGTCTATCCCCCTCAACATGCTGTGTACCTCCTCCAGTCATAACTCCTCCCAAGATAACCATTGTCTCCTGCTAGAGACTAATTTTGTCAGTCTTTGTACTTTATGTACATATAAAGTATGTACATACATAAAAACATGTATGTTCTCTTTTGTATTGGGCTTTTTTGGCTCAGTATAGTATCTGACTTCATCCATATCATTGTACAAAGTTCTGGCTTGTTCTTCTGGCTATTCAGTATGTATTTATTTATTTATATTTATTTAGCTATCCTCTTGTTAATGGGCATTTGGGTTGTTTCCAGTTGAGAGTTATTGCAAGTAGCACTGCTGGGAATTTTTTGATATGTGGCCTTTGGTGAATAGTTAGGTGCATTTCTGATGGATGTGTACTTCGCAGTGGAATTGCTGGGTCATAAAGAAGGTGCCAAGTGTAGCTTTTGTCTCTGTTATGCCAAAGAGTTTCCCAAAAGGATTTGACAGGCTACCTCCCATGCCCCCTCCCACCCAGTCATAGAGCATGAAAGTTCTGGTTGCATCACATCCTTGCAAACACTTGGTGTTATGGGTTGTTTTTTTTTTAAGCCACCTGGATGTATAGAGGTCCCATATTGTACTTTTAATTTGCATTTATTTTCCTGATGGATAATGATATTAAGCATTCTTTCATATGCTTACTGACTATTTAGATAACCTCTTATATGAAGTATCTCTTCAGATATGTCCATTTTTCTATGGGGTTACCTGTTCTAATCTTATTGATTTCACAGAGCTCTTGAGCTCTTTATATATTCTGGATATAAATATCTTGTTTGTTATATGTATGGCAAGTATCTTCTTTATGTGTAACTTCTTTTGATCAATAAGAGGAGGAATAAGGACTTTTGAACCTCAAAATCATTGATTTGAGCACAGGGCAAGCCCTTCAAGACCTGTCTCAACCCTGCAAAATATTTAGCCCGGTGCTTGCCATACAAATACAGCTGTGACTGTTATTTAGCTGTCTTCTTGTTAATGGGCATTTGGGTTGTTTCCAGTTGGGAGCTATTACAAGTAGCACTGCTGGGAATTTTTTGATATGTGGCCTTTGGTGAATAGTTAGGTACATTTCTTTTCTAGGATCAAAGAGCCTTGATCTTAAATGGGCAAAATTGATCCTGTGGGGCTTTTCAGCCTAAGTCATCCCTGTTTCTCAGGTTAGTTCTATAAATATCTATTAAATGCCTACTATATTCCCATCTCTGGGCTATGCATTGAAAGAACAGCAGTGTACAAGAGGCAGAGGAGGGTATTGCACCAGGGGTTGAGTGCTGGGGGCTGTGGGCTGGGCTAGGGAATCACAGAAGGCTTCCTGGAGGAGGTGAGCCTCATGATAACATATACTTGGGTAATCCTCTTCTGTTCAGGCGCATGCTTGGGTGCCTTCTGTGTGCCAAGCATGGTTCTCAGCCAGGGAACAGTTGGCAATGCCTGGAAATATTTTTGGTTGTCATTACTGAGGAGAGGTGCTCCTGGCATCTAGTGGGTAGAGCCCAGGGATGTTGCTGAACATGCCAAGAATTATCTGGCCCAAATGTCAAGTGCTCTGAGGTTGGGAAACCTTGAGATGGATGATTGCAATACTGTGTGACATTACAGTAAGGAGAACAAGCAAAATGCTATAGGAACAATAGCTCGTCCAGAGGATGTCAGAGAAGCCTTCACGGAGGGAGGGATCTTGAAGGAATGAGTGGGAATTGGGAGGAAGCGGGGGATGCTGAAGGCCACAGTGACTCATGGAGGAGGGAACTCAGGGTGTGTGTGGAGGTCTCACTGGCATCTAGGAAAAGCCCGGAAATGAGGTGTGAGAGGCTGTGGGACCAGACAACTAAGGATTTCCTGCACCTGTGTGTCCATGCCAGGGGCCACAGCCACACGTGGCTGTTGGGCCTGTGGACTATGGCTTGTGAGGCCAAGGAACTGAATTTTTTAATATATATTTTATGTATAATCTTTTTAATATAATTCAAATTTATATTTCAAAACAGATACTTCGTTCTGTTCCTGGAAAACTTCTAAATGTGTGTGAAACTATTTGGGGATGTGAATGTACTTTTTCAACTGTAATTTTCATGAACTCTAAATACAGGTCAGGTATTCCCACTGAAAGTTTATTATCCAAATTGAGATGTGCTGAAGGTAGAAGATACACGCAGGTTTCAAGGACTTAATACTAAGGAAAAGAAGAAAATAACATCTCATTTTTATATTTTTATTTTACATATTTTTATATTTTCAATTTATCTTTCATATATTTACAAATATTTAAATGTATTTAATAAATTATAATCTAATAAAATATTTGTAAATATTTTATATTTATATTTTTGTTTTTATATTTAATGTTAATTTTTATATTGCTTTTTAAATGTTGGTATTCATTTTTATGTTGATTTCATTTGAATTTTTATATTGAAGTAACGATTGTATTCTGGATATACTGAGTTAAATAAAATCTAGTTTTACATTTCATTTTCACTTTTTTCTTTTGACTTTTTTAATGTGGCTGCTGGAAAATTGAGTTCCAGCTGATCACATGGGACTTCAATGAGATGTCATGATTATGAACCATGGGGAGCAGCTGGAAGGTCAGGCTGAGACACGGGCAACGTGGTCAGGTTTCTCCGATAGCTGCAGCTTCCAGCCACAGTTGTAAGGGAAGATTCTGGAGGACAGGACAGGTCTGGCCATCGATGGCATAGCCTAGAAGGCCTCAGCCCCAGACAGGTAGTGCCCCCTGCCAATCCACGGGCAGGAAACCAGGCTGGGCCAGAGGGAGGAGGAGCCTCTGGGGAGAGGCAGGCACATACTGGGACTAACCAGTCCTTCAAAGAGTCCTCACAGCTAAAAGCCAGCCGGAAGGACCTCGGCCACCACAAGCCAGTCTGCTCCTGGAGGTCACCACTCCAGGCTGTCGCCTCCACCCTCCTCAGGTTTGATACCCTGCCTCTTGCTGCCTAGCCTGTTCTCTACTGCTTATCAGCGGTGTGACCATGAGCAAGTAGCTTCCCCTCTCTGGGCGCTGCTTGTTTTACATGACCTCACCCATGTCACAGCTGGACTGCAGGAGAGATCTGAGATGCCCCCTGGTGACAGGTATTCCTGGGCTGGGTCTTCTGGGGGTGACAGTAGGGTGCCCCGGGGGAGGGAGCGGACAGTACTCTCCAGTTTACAGGGTGGCTTCCCACCCCATTTCTGTGCTAGGTCCCCTTTTCCCTGCTTTGGAAGCTGAGGCTCAGGGAGGTGAAGCAACTTGCTCAGGGTCACACAGCTCGACAGGAGCAGCATTCAGAGGAGGTATGTTGACCTTGTAGATCCAAGGATGAAGCTCCCATGGCCTTATCTTAGTGTGCAGTCGAGGGCAGGGCACTGCATCACTCTGACCCTCAAGTTTCTTCATCTGTCAAGTGGAGAGGACAATAGCGCTGACCATGGCAGGTTGCTGAGGGTGTAGTGAGTTGAGGAAAGCCGCACTGGAGGTGCGCACAGCAGAAACAAGGCAGGGCTCCAGAGAGTGGCTCCTGTTTGTTGACTGATCTGCCCATAAGTCCTCCTGGCAGCTCTCTGCAGTGAGTGGTATGAGCCCATTTTTCAGGGGAGGAAACTGAGGTCAAGATGTACAGCTGGTGAGAGCAAAGCTGGGGCCCCAGCCAGCAGCATGGCTCAGGAGCCCTTTCCTTCTGCTGCAAGGCCCCTGTTCGCGCCCAAGAGCCCTTGCATTGCCTGTCATGTGTGACAAGGGCAGGCCTCCTGTGCCACAACCCGGTCCCCTGTCCTGGATGGCTGAACATGAATGGGCACAGGGTAGCCTCCTTGGGGGTGATCACAGATACCCAGCCTACAGAGCCCACTTCTTCCCTCAGGAACTCTCTGTCCTCTGCCAGGTGAGCTGGAGCCATTCCGCCTTCCTGCTTTGGGCTGCTTTCAGACAGCCAGGGTGGTAGGGCAGGAAGCTGGCATGGCACATGCCCAGGACGTGGCCAGATCCTAAAAGCCAGAGCTGAGAGAGGCCTTAAAGGTCATCAAACCCCCAGGGATTGGCTGTGTAGACACCTTTTTCAGCCTCAGTCTCCACATCTGGAGAATTGGAGAAATCATCAGCTCTGCAAAAACAGCCACGTCTGACAGTACAAAGTCAGTGCCCAAGGGGAACTTACAGATTGCTGGCCGCAGGGTCTTTTGGAGGCACGTCGGCAGTTTCTGCTAATACCTAAAGGCTATGTGGCCCCCGAGCCAGCCGTCCCCTCTAAAGTATCTGTCTAGAACTGTGCTTCTCAAATTTAATGTGCATGGGAATCCCAGGGGGTGCATTAAAATGCACACTGTGATTCAGTACCTTGGGATGGGCCAGCAGGCTTCCAAGGACCCTGCTGATTCAATTAGCAGGCCCTAGGGGGCCTCTCACATGTGGGCACAGGAAGACATGATCCTTTGTGATGGAGTGCATCATCACATCAAAGGTGAAAATAGCCAAAATGTCCATCAGGAAAGCCTTGGCCAAATGAACAGTGGGCCCTCCCTGCCAGGGATGCTCTGGAGCAATTAAAAGGGAGGGCAGTCCATCAGAGTCTTGCATATAGGCTTGTCTTGTCTTCATGCAGACTGAGCACCCTCTGGGTACTGGGCTTTTCTGTGTGTCACTTACATGGCCCATTAGAATAGGGGCTAGCACACAGTAGGTGCTCATGCAGTGTACCAAAAGATGAAAAATATGTTGACATGGAAAGATCACTGTCTAGTATGGAGTGAACCAAGGAAGTTTTTTCAGGAGGATATGTGGATTCCATGGCCTCTCAGCCTGGGCATTACTGACCTTTGGGGCAGCTAAGTGTGGTGGGCCCACCCAGACACAGTAAGATGTTTAGCAGCATCCCTGGCCTCTCCCCACCAGGTGCATCTAGTTGTGATAACCAAAACTGTCTGCAGACATTGCCAATTGTCCCCTAAAAATGGGCGAAATTAGTCCCCGGTGCAATATGATAGCATGTAGATGGAAGGAAGGGTGAATGGGAAGATGGAAGGGCGAGTGTTTGGAGGGCAGGGGAGGAGGTCCTGTGATTTCCACTGGGGTAAGTATTTAATGGCTGGAACCTCCTGGAAAATAGGTGTGGTTGGCTTCTCCCCCAAACTGACCAACAGTGGATATGTTACCTCTTAGAAAAGAGGGACGAGGACAGGATTGGCGGTTTTGCTCCAAAGAGACTTCAGCCTTCTCTATTTTTTTTAAATATTGAGATTGTACCTGTGACTTGAGTAATCAAGTAGATTTAAAAAATAGGGATGATACAGGGAACTGCTTCAAGAGTTGTGAGGCTTTAACCAGTCCCCACAGTTTACACCTGAAGTGCTCAGCGCAGTGCCTGCCCAGTAGAGGGAATACAGGGAAACCATTGTTGTATCGGGTTGCATCCCTCTGGCAGCCCCTAAGCAAACAGAAGCAGTTAATACCCTCTTTGCCTTCGGATACTGGAGGTCAGAGAAGGGCAGGGACTTTCCCAAGGTCGCCCAGTGAAGTAGGAGCTAGGCTTGACTGGCAACCAGTCTTCACGGCTCTGAAGTAGGGGCCGTTTCTCCTCTGCTGTGCTCTGGCCCCCACCAGGCATTTGGGCCACCTGGTCATCACACAGTGCATCTCACCGAGGCCACGTGGGCTGCTTCAGGTGCCCCAGTTTGTTGATCGCTTGGCGTTCACCAGCCCAACTGGCCCTCAGGAAGTGGGTAAGGCTGGAGGTGGCTGGGGTATAGCCTATAGGAGTTCTGCTGTTTTTGTCTAGCAGTGCTAGGAGGAGTGCCAGGGGTCTGGAACCTGTAATGGAGGACCTTGGCAGAGACAGTCCCTAGAGGTGGGCACTGGCCGCCAGCCTTGTGTAGTGTCTGAGTCATGTTGCCCCTCTCCTGTCAAACACCTGCCGTGGCTCCCTAGTGCCCATGCCTCAATTTCCTTTCTGCATAGTGCCTGCTGCATTGCCATTCCACGTCCTACAAAGGATTCTGCATGACACAGCTAGATTCCAAGTATTAACCATAGTAATAATGATAATAATAGGACCTAGGGCCCCTACCATTTGTCCAGCATGGTACTGAGTGCTTGACATGCATTGTCGTATTTAGTCCTTACAAAAGTCACACGGCACTGTTGCAAATCTGATTCTCATTTTACAGATAAGAAACTGATGGCCACAGAAGTTAAGTGTCTTGGCCAAGGTCACTCAGATCATGGCCCTGCCGGGATCTGTAACCTAACTACAAAGCCAGAGTTTTAACCAGGAGGCCAGCCTACCTAATCCTGTTAGGAGAGTAGACCAGCATGATGCCAGCACAGCAGAACCCAGATCTGCGGGTCCGGAAAGCGGGTCCCAGGGCTGGCTGCTCCATTTCCTTGCCAGACTCTCCTCCTGAAATTGCGCAGACTTCTCCAAAGCCAGCTCTGTATTCTGGGACTGCAGGTCCCAAAGTTATGCAGTAAACCTAAAAATCACCCCAATTTCATTTTTCTGTTCTTTTCCTTTACATCAAACCATTGTATTATATATATATATATCTTCACTGTTAGAAAATTCAGAGAGAAAAAAATGAAGCTCCAGTTGACCTTTTAGGGTATATGTTTCTGGAGTATTTTTCCAACATAAATATTGATCAGGATGGGATCAGATAACCTATTTATCACCCAGCATCTTATCCCAGACATCTTGCAGCGTAACGAATCCTCCTTTTTTATAGTGGTATCCGGGTCTGTTATGGTTGTACCGTGGACAATTTAATTAGAATAGCTAACTAGAGAGGGTGACAAGTTAATAGCTGGCATCTCCAGACAGCTCCTCCTGCTGGGTCCTAACCTCAGCATTTGCCTGAACAGTCATGACAGCAACCCTCTGAGGCAGCCAGTTCAGCCCATCTTATAGATGAGGAAACTGAGGCTATTGAAGTTATTGGCCCCAGGTCTCATGGCCCATCCTTGGCAGAGCCCAGTGTGGCCTCTACCGCTCCTAAGCCCTCCACCCACGCCCTTAACTATCATTGGGTTACCCTGCCATGCACATTGTCTGCTGTGTTCTCTTTGAGGCGGGTGAGCGTGCTGGGTCCTGGCCAAGGAAGGAAGACCAATTAGGAGAAGCCACAGTGGTCTGCGGTGGTCTGATATGCAGCCCTGGCCAAAGAGAGGGTGAGTGTTGCTACTGGGAACAGTCCCTCTGGGCAGGACAGGCACTTGCCCTTGGGAATTTGCCAGAACTGCCTGGCATGGAGTCCACACAGGCTCAGCTGGATGGTTCCCCAATGCCGTGTGAGTGCGGGCACCAAGGTGTCTCCCTCTGGATTCGAGGGATGCTGTAGTTGGTGGCATCTGTTCCTTAAGAAATTCCAGGGCACCAGGTGCCAGGTTACTTGCTGCAGCCATGCCAGACCAGCACGAAGTGGGGTCCATCTTCAGGTGGGTTCGCTGAGGTTTGGAGAGGTTAAGAACTTCATCCAAGGTCACCTTCGTAGCTCAAATCGGGGAGAGTGGGGAGTTTCAGCGCTTCCCGGGCTGTGTACTGAGGGCTTAACTTGAGTAGGGCTCCTCTAAACACTTCAGAGGGATGATCGTACTTCCTCTGAGCAGCCTCAGGAGGTGGGTGCTGTCACTGTCCTCATTGTACAGACGAGGAAATGGGTGCCTTTCGTATTAAAAACGTCAACCGTGAACTCCTTTCCAGGTGAAATCTTGCACGGAGTGCCTCTCAGGCATTGAATCAAAGAAGGTTCTAGCTGTTGAATTGTGTTGGGGGCAGGGGAAGAAGACAGACAGTTCAGCCTTCCCTGGAAGTCCCTGATGGGGAAACAGTGCCGAAGAGGGAGAAGCATGTCCAGGCTGCACGGTGCTTTGGTAGTACAGCTAAGACTGGAACCCACTTTCCCCTTTGCCCTGAGCCAAGGAAAGTTCCTTTGTGCTCTGCATTTCAGGCTGGCCAGCCTCTCCCTTACCCCAAAGGCTACAAATTTGGTAACCTTTACCTGGTAAGGTCATGCAGTTGGGATAAAGACAGGGCTGAGGTGTGCTCACCACCTCTCAGGACAGCCAGGGGAAGGGTTGGGGGTTCCCAGAGGTGGGTTTTTGTACTCCCTGGGAGGGGTTCATGTGTGTCCTGCTCCCTTAAAACCACAGGGACCCATAGTGGGCTCTTTGAATGGAGCTGCCTGGCACCTCACAAGACAGATAAAGCCGGCTTAGTTTGTAAGATCTGCTGTTTTGCAGCAGCAGACTCACAGAACCCAAGAATGGACTAACAGTTACCAAAGGGAAAGGGACTGGGGAAGATGGGTGGGAAGGGAGGGGCAAGGGGGAAAATGGGGCATTACACTTAGCAGACATAATGTAGGGGGCGGCACAGGGAGGGTTGTACAACACAGAGAAGACAAGTAGTGATTCTATAGCATCTCACTACACTGATGGACAGTGACTGTAATGGGGTATGTGGTGGGGACTTGATGATGGGGGGAGTCTAGTAACCATAATGTTGCTCATGTAATTGTAGATTAATGATACCAAAATAAAAAAAATTTTACTTTGAAAAAAAAAAAAAAAAGATCTGCTGTTTTGGAGTCAGACTTCAGTTTAAATCCTGGCTTTGCCCCAACAAGAGGTGTAGCGGACAGGTCTTTAACTTCCTCAAGCCTTTGATTTCCACATCTGTAAAAAAGCTGTCCCTGTACCTCTTTCCCAGGGCGGCCAGGAGCATCACATGGGGCTGTGCTCACAAGACCCTTAGCTCTGTGCCAGCTGGGAGGGAGTGCACATTCACTTCTATCCTGAAATGACAGTTCCCCAAGGACTGTTGCTGTCTCTTCTTGACAGGCTCCCTGTGGAGGGCTCCCTGTGCACCCCACTTAATAGATGAGGAAACCAAGGCTCAGAGAGGCTGAACGTTTTGCCCAGAGGTGCACAGCCAGGGAGTAGCAGAGATGAGCCTGACTCTGTGGCCCTCTGACCCCCGTCCCCTGACCTTGCTGCCTGCCTTCATGGGTGCACCGTGACACTCAGAGGAAAAGGAATGAAGTGGCTGCAAATTGAGCTCAATGTGTGGGGAGGTGATGGGTATATACAGCTGGAGCTCAATAAATGCTCACTTCAAAGCATCAGTCAGGGCAAGTCAAGGCAGAGTGGTTCCACAGGGAGCAGGGCTTTGTGCAGAACCTGTCTGCACCACTCTGCATGGATTTCCCCAAGAGGCTCCCAGCAGCCCCTGCCGTCCAGGTGGGGAGGTTTCTGGGGGGGGTGGACCAGAACCATGCATGGTTTGTAGTATCCCCTGTTTGGCCCAGAGGGGCCCCGGGCTGCAGGGTTTGAGATCAGGATTAGTGAGGCACTGGCCTTGGGTACAAAATTTAGGGGATGCCCGAAAGCTCAGTAATCAACATAACATTTTAATGCAGGTTTTAAAACACTCAAAACTGATGGATGAGCCTAAACATTATGCTAAGTGAAAGAAGCTAGTCATTAAAGCCCATGTATCGTGTTGTCCATAAATGAAATGCTCAGAACAGGCAAATCCACAGAGACAGAAAGGAGATTAGTGGTTGCCGGGGTGCAGGGAGCGGAGGAGGTAAGGGGTGAGAGCTGAAGGCCGGGCTTTCTCTTTGGGGTAATGGAAACATTCTAAAATCGGCCATGGGCTGATTGCATACCGCAGGTACGTGTGCACTTTACATAGGTAAGTTGTATGATCTGTGAATTGTATCTCAATAAAGCTACTACCAGAAAATCTAAATCAATGCAAAACCATTCATGGCAAACAATACATCAAAATTTGAAAGACAGGATCAGTATTACTGATTTTTTTTCCCTTCTGCCTCAGGCTCCACTACCGTTTGGCACAGCACCATCATTTATCCTATTTAAAAATTTAATTTCTTCTTTCATCCTAGTTTTTTGGCATTCATTTAAAAAGAGTGCCTTAAAACATTGTTGATCTGACTACTGAATTTGGGGCGCCCCCTTAAACGTTGCACTCAAGGACAGCGCCTTACCTGGCGCACCTTTGTCCCCACCCTGCCCGGCAAACCTCTTGCCCTCCATAGGGTGGCCGAGCCCTCCTGGGCCACTCTCTCTTCCTCCTGCTAGCTGTGGCTACCCATTTGACAGATGGGGTCAGTGAGGTCCACCCTCAGAAAGGCTGTGAGTTGCTCACCTGCCTGAGGATAGAGCAGGGGTCCCCTTCCATGTCACCTTCTCTTCTGGTCGTAGCATCTGGCTCCTTTGCCACCTTCTTTCTCCTCCCCTCCCATCTCCACAACTTTTGCTCCCAGATCCCCAGGCAGCTCTCACCTGGCCTCCAGCCCTCATCTCCCAAGCTGTCCTTTACCAAAGAGGCTGTGTCCCCTCCCAGACCCCAACCCAACCAGCACTCACAATTTCCTGCAGCCCCCAGGAAAACGCCCAGCTCCTTACTTGGCATGTAAGACCTGGCACGGTCTGGCCCCTGCCGAACTCCCTTCCCCGCCGTCTGGCCTGCTGCTGCTGGTTTCCGCCTGGCAGATTCAGATGGACCCGTATTAATGGAAGAGCTGCCACGCGTCAGCCGCAGCCCTCTGCTCTTTCTCACGGTTAAGCCTCCATCTCATGTAATCCTCACAACAGCCTTGCTGGTAAGAATTGTTGGACCCGTTTTACAGATGAGGAAACTGAGGCCCAGAAAGAGGAGAGGACACCCAGGGAGTCTGGAGTGAAGGCAGGTGTGGCCCCGGGGCTGGCTGATTGCACATTTGGGGTTCTGTCCACCTGCCTGAGCCTGCCCTCGTCCACTGCTGGTGATGAGGGGCAGAGCCTTGTTCAGCTGCCCCTCAGGGCCATGTGACAGTGACTGGGACCAGGGTCACCCCTACTCCAGTCCCTGATGTCCTCCACTCGGTTCAGACTTGAGTTAATAGCCAAGGCCACGGGCTGGCGTGTGGTGGCTGCATGGGCAGAACACCATGTTTCTTCATAATACTTCTGTTGTCTACTACTTTTATTTTTAAAATAAAGTCAAAACATCCAATGCATGTTCCAGAATATGCCATTAAGCTCTCCTGATGCAAACCGCTGCCTGCCTTCATGGGTGCACCGTGACAGAGGAAAAGGAATGAAGTGGCTGCAAATTGAGCTCAATGTGTGGGGAGGTGACAGGTGTATACAGCTGGAGCGCAATAAATGCTCACTTCAAAGCGTTAGTCAGGGCAAGTCAAGGCAGAGTGGTTCCACAGGGAGCAGGGTCACCCCTGGGATGGTAGTGAGAGGGCTCGGTAGGAGCTGGGGCCCAGACTCATCGCCAAGCTTCTGGAGCACCAGTGTTTGCATGGCTCCCCAGGGGCCCAGGAACTTGAAGGGGGGGAAAAGATGAAATCTTTATTGACCTAATGAACATTTCCCAAGTGTCAGTAGGTGGCAAATTGCCGGTGTAGTTGCAGCAGCTGGACTTCGGTCATCAGTAGACACCACATACATCTTTATATCACATTTCACTTGCTGCAAATCTCATCACTGCATGCAAATTACAGTTATTGTAGGGCCCGCCCCTTGATCTTATTTTTTTTTTTAAATGGAGCATATAGGTTACTGTTTCACAGCAATCTTCATAATTGTGTTCCTTTTTTTACTATAACTGGTGTCCTTTTCATCTTCTGTATTTTATTCCATTTAAAAATATTCTTCTCGGAAGGGTCATAGATTTCACCAAATAGCTGAGGGGGTCCATGGCACAGAAAGGGTTTAAGGACCAGTGAGACCTGGGTGTGAGTGCTGACACTGCCCAGCACCACGGTGAGTGTGAACAGTGAGTGTGAACAGCAGCCCCCTCATCTGCATTTCTTATTTGTGGCCTGGTCAGAGGGCACCTTCTCCCTCATGAGGTTGTTGGAGGAGAGCGACGTGCTGGACGCTGCTCTGCAGGGGTGTCCCTCGGTCTGCCCTTTGGGCATGGCACTGGGCCACTCGGGCACGCCCCTCCCTGCACGGGCCCCGGCCTGGCATCCATCTCCATCTGTGTGACCTGTGTGCCTCCCTTCTGTTGCTCTGACACTCCTTACTGCCATGCCTGTGTCTCTCCTGAGAAATAATGGTACAGAGTCATAGCTAATGTCCCCGAGCTCATGCCCTGTGCCAGCCTCATGACAACCAGCCAGGCCGATGCTGTTTGTGCCCTTACTCTGCAGGGGACTTGAGTGAGGCTCAGAGAAGTCACTGGCTCAGATGGCACCTGGACCTGTCCACCTTTGGGGTGTGCACTCTGGACCCCCACACTGTGACCATGGCATTCCTGGGTGGGCACCCAGTACACAGTCCTCAGTCCTGACTCAGTGCCCCTAGCAGTATTTCACAGAGCAGGGTGGGGGCAGCACTTGGTAAAAATTCAGACCCCTTGGCACCGTCGTGTAACTTCCAGATCAGAACATTCCGAGGTGGGACCCAAAGACCCAAGGAGCTCTCTTTTAACAAAATCAGGTGATTTTGCTGTGCAGGAAAGTTTGAGAACCACCTTAAAGGGAAGAAGTAACAATGATACAGTAACAAAGCTGTGTTCTGAGTGCTTCCCATCAATTCATTTATTTAATCCTCACAACTACTGTCAGGGTCCCATTTCACAAATGAGGAAACTGAGGCACAGAGGAGTTAGCTAACTCCTTCCCCTACCTCCTCCCCTCCCAGGGCCGCAATGCTGTAAATCAGCAGAACCAGGACTCAAAGTCTAGTGTGTAGGACTCCTCCTCCAGTGCTCATTCCCCCACCTCTGGCAGCTTCTTGGCAGAGGAGGGAGACAAGGGCACACGCGTGTGTGTGTGTGTGTGTGTGTGTGTGTGTGTGTGTGTGTGGTGCGGGCAGGAAGCTCTGGCCCCCGCAGGGTCACCCTGCCCCTTTCCCATTTGCACTATTTACCAGGTAGGGGCCCTGTGTGTTTCCCAACAGGGTCCACGCCAGGCACTGGGGGCAAGGCTGGGAGACGGGCTACGAGGCCAAGGCGGTTCCTCTCCTGAGCAGCGGCGAGACCTTAGACAAATTGTTTCCCCATCTATGTATTGGTCAGGGTAGGAATTTGGGGGTTTCTGGCGTCCCACAGAACTGAGTTCTAATTCAGGCTCAGCCTGTACAATCTATGTGACCTCAGCACTTCCCTTTCTGAGCCTCAGCTTCCTCCTCTGTAAGATGGGGGTGATAATACTTCCTGCCCCCCCGCCACAGGGTCACTATTAGAGGCAGAATAGACATGAAAGGGCCAGGCACACACACATCTGTCTCCTTAAGTCTTTATTAGGCTTTACTAGACCAGATGCCAAACAAAACTGTGTGCATGGGTGTGCCTCTTTTTTTAAAAAAGTGAACTATTTGTTTTCCCAAGTTGTATATTTTTCTCTCACCCACCAAAGGCTGGGCACCTGTGTCTTCCCACTGGCCATCTGAGAATTGGCCTAGAACCAAAATACTCACCAGTTTCTGCTGTGGCTCACTGCATTTGCATTTTTGGGGTTTGACCAATTTTGGAGGCGGGGAAAGGTGCAGGGCTGCCCGGCGGTACTGTGTGTTCACCTTCTGTTCCAGGACGTTGGTGCATCATGGCCCCCGGGCCAATCTAGCTCCCCACCTTATTTTGTGAGTAGTCTGCATCGGCACACAGGCCTCTAGAGCTCCTTTTGCGCTATAAAGGCAAAGTGGAGCAGCGGCCACAGAGACTGTTCTGTTCGGCCCACACCAACAGCGTTGGCTTTACGGCCCTTTGTAGAAGTTGGCGGACCGCACCTCCCCAGGCCACGCGATCCTGTGTGTGTGTGTGCTCCTTCTGTCTTCTGCCCTCTGCTGTGATGACGGTGATCGCAGCTCGATGCGCGCGCTTCGGCATATCGGCTCCGTGCCAAGTTCAACGGCCCTCCTATAGTTCCTCAGGGCTCCTTGCTCTGCGTGGTATTCCTGTTTCTCAGATGAGAACACTGAGGCTCAGAGGGCCACCCCAGACTGACCCAGGACCCCTAGCCTCAGAGTGCAAGAGCTGGGATGTGACCCTCGGTCTCATCACCTCTCACCCCCAGTGCCCAAGAGCGCTCACCTGGGCCTCCAAGGATGAAGTGGGACAGCGTGTGGGGGCTGCTTTCATCCTTTTAGGTAAAAAAATGCAAAGCAAATCAGGAGAGAGATCCTGGATGTGGGAGCATGCGCCACGGAGAGGGCAGGCACGGGGTGGGGGCGGGAGGACTTGGGTTTTCCTCCTGGCTCCCTTGTCTCCCCGCTGTGTGGCCTTGGGCAGGTGATTCCACCTCTCTGAGCCCAGTAAATTGACGGTTAATAAGAGAGAGTCACAGAGTCAAATGGGGTCATGGGGGGAGAGGGTGTGGTGAGGACAAACACTAATGATGTATGTAAAACTCGTATCTCAGTACCTGGCATATAATAAGTGCTCACTAAGTAAGAGCTAGTATTTTTAAGGCAGCGTGCCAGCCTGCCCTCTTCCTTCTTGAACCACTCCAAGTGCTTTTTATGCTCATGCCTCGGCCAGAACCTTAGAACGACTTCTTTTCCCCGTCCTCTTGCCCCATTGGAACCTGGCAGGCTTTTCTTGGCTGGCTTCCCTCCCGAGCCAGTCGGAGGTCTCTGTTCCCCAGGGGCCCTGGCCCAGAGAGCTCCAGTCCCCCCAACTCTGCACAGGGGTCAGCGGGGCCCAGTGGGGTAGGTGGTAGCCATGGCGATGGAACGTGTGGGGGCTGGTTCCCATGGGGAGAGCTTGCAGGGCGGATGGCTGAGCTCGGGTTCATGGGCACAGGGCACCTCTCCAAAGCTACTGTGTGAGTGCAATGACCTGCCTCCTTAGCTGGCGTCCCCCACTCCCCTGTCTTGGGAACCTCTTGATCTGCTGACCTTGGAGAAATCATGCTGAGTTAGAAAGTTCCAATGAGTTGGACCCCTCAGGGCATGGCTCCCCGCCCCCCACTGTGGGCGTTTCCCTCCCAGGGTGTTCAGAGCAGGTGTCAGAGTCACACCTGCTCGTTTCCTTGCTCCCCATTATCAGGTCAGCTCCACGGCAGGGGCCTTTGCTGCTTTGGTGTATCCCAACATCTTGATCAGTGCCTGGCACGTAGTAGGTGTTCATTTGTGGAATGAATTAATCTGGTGGCCTAAAGGGATCTTAAAGACTAAACAGCCCTCTCTCCTCCCTTCCCTTCCCGAGATCATTCAGGGCAGCTTATGGATTGGTGGAAAGGGACAGGAACATTACCTTCCTGCTGTCCCCATCTTAAGAGCCTAATGACATGATGCCAAGGATGGTGTCTTGGGGACACTGCCAGATGTAGAAACTGGCTTTTCCTCTTACTAATTGTCGAGCTTCTACAAATCTAATTCTCAGAGCTTCAATCTCCTCACCTATCAGATGGGGATAAAAATACCCACCTTACCAGGTTCTGCTGAAGATGAAATCAGAAAATGAAAGCCAATGTGTAAATAGCACTGGGTGCATGCCAGGCACTGTGCCAGCACATCCTAACTTACACCGCCCAGCGCTCCTAGGAATGCCCAGGTGCCACATGTGAGCCTCCTGTGAGGTGGTGTTATCATCCCCGTTCTGCAGAGGAGGAAACGGAGGCTCAGAGAGGTTAAGTGACTTAACCAAGGTCACAGCTAGTAGCTGGTAGAGCCGGGATTTGAGCCCAGCCAGTCTGGCCTCTTACTCTGCCTGGCATATCATTCAAAAACTATTTTTTTTTACATTATTTTATTATGTAGACAAGATAACGACACCATGAAAGTATGTTTTTAGGAGAAAAAAATATAACCTACCACCTGAATGCTGCCCCTTGTGTCATTTTCAGTCTGTTTCTTTCTTGTCTTTTTTCTTACCTGTGGTTTGTGTTTGCTGGTTGGTTCAGTTGACTTGGTGGCTTTGCTTTCTGGCCTACTTGTGCTCACCCTGCACCCACACAGGCCTTTGTCACCCATAAATTGGAAAACCAGGGTGCACCCCTCACCCCCACCCCCACTGGGCTATTGTGAGGATCAAACAAGGGAGAGCAGAGAATACCCTTGGTCTGGTGTTAAGTACACAGTGGTACTTAATAAATGCTGGTGTCCCTCCTGCCAGAAAAGAAGGCGTTGACCTGCTCCCCTGCCTCCCATTTGTTTGAGAATTCAGCACTGCCCTGTAGAACTTTATGCAAACGATAAGGAATGTTGTAAAGCAGGCGTGCACAAACTTTTCCTGTGCATGTCCAAATAGTAGATACTTCAGGCATGTAAAGTTTTTGTTGCTGTTCTCCTTTTCCCCTCCTTCCTTCCCCCATCTCATCCTCCTCTTCCTCTTAAAAAAATGTAAAAACCTTTCCTAGGTCAAGGACTGAGGGCTGGATTTGGCCTGAGGGCCATGCTTCGTGGGACCCCTTCTAGATTGTCCCATCTGCACTGTCCATCACCAGCTGCCATTTGGCTACTGGGCAGTGGAAATATGGCCAGGGAGAACAAGAGGCTGAATTTCAAATTAAATTTAAGTACTGATGAGTGGCTAGTAGTTGGACATGCCATGTGGACGTGCAGCTGTAAGTGCCCGAAGGCGCTGACAGCTCTGTCCTGTTGCCCCACCACCCTGCAAGGGCCCGAGGGCTGTGGGAGCTGCCCCGCTGGCAGGCCTCTTGAGCTCTCGGGCATTTCAAAAGCCTGAGGGCAGCTGGTTGAGCAACTCACCTCCAGAAGAGCTTCAAGTGCCCTAATTGTCTTATTTGTTCCAAAAAGCAGGAGAGCCAGTCCTGTGTATTCTGTAGCTTGGAGGCAAGGCCGGGGGCTGGTTGCTGTGGTTACACCTGGGTTGCCCTTCTGCATCTGGGTTTAGATGTACTACTAATCGGGCTGGTATTTCAGGGATAGGAAAAACACTATATGGAGACAAGAAGTGACACAAATAAAATAATAGCTGGGATTTTCTATTATCTTGTTGAAAGCTCCCAACAACCCATTTCACAGACTGAGGCTCGGGGGAGTGACAATCTGTGTAGTCAGGGAGTCGTCCGACTCTAGAGCCGCATACCTATACCGAGAGGAGGGTGGTTGGGATGCAGATTTCAGTGTGTGAATCTGTGAAGTGCTTTCCCCTTCCGGGCCTCGACAGTCCCATCTGTAAGATGGGGGAAGGTGAGAAATGGACGAAAAATCCTCTTCGCTGGAAAGAGTAAGAATACAGCGTGAGATGTACACCAGGATCCTCTTTTCCCACCTTAGCCGGGCTTCATGCCAGGTGCCATTGTGTTCATGGCCTTGCTGCAGGCACACAGGGGTTCAGAGCTGGGCATCTGAGTCTCACGGATCTGGCCAGCAATCCTGGGTCCATCAGTTCCTCAGGTCAGCCGCTCTTCCTCTTGGAGTCTTTTTCTCATCTGCAAAACTGGGATCATGATAGTTTCTTCGTGGGGGGATTAACACGGGGCACTTACATAGTAGGAATTTGGTCAGTGTTAAGTGGGCCAACTCTAGGGACACTGTTTATTGTAGGCTAGGTACGTGGTGCCCTTTAGAGCTGACAACACACAGCTTGTTCACCAGTACCCAGTGTCCCGGGTCATGGTCAGTGGTATAGTGGTGGTGCTTGTCTTATTGTTATATTTACTTTTCCTGAAGTCGAGGTTCCTGGGCTGAGAGGAAGGGAGAAGAAGCCTGGTTGGCAGAGACCCAGGAGCTTCTCCTTTGGCAGCAATGCCATAGCTTGGATTCTCAGCTTCTACTTCCCTGCCTGGAAAGTGAGCCAGCATCACCTATGGGGCCCGTTCAGACTCCAGCCATTACATCTTGAGTTGAGGTGGCCCTCCCACACTGCAGCTCGCCCCCCAGCATACTTCCCCTGCAAATTGCTGCTGGATGCCCTGGGGGAGTCCAACACCCCCCTCTGCCCCTCTGAGAGGGCCCAGCCACTCTCCACCACTCCGACCCCGGTCCCTCTCCATGGCACTTCTCCCCAGGGCAGCCTCTCATGTGCCTCTGCAGGGGTCAGCCAGCAGACAGCCACGAGGGCTGGAGGCCTGGGATGAGAGTGCTCAGGGGAGATAAGTGCATCCAGATGGCTCCCCACAGCCCCAGTTCCTCCAGAGAGTCTAGTCATGGCCACCTCCGGTCCCCTGACCTCTGTTACTGGGTGGCCGAGCAAACTCCTCCAGCCGGCTTTCTCCTCTCTGAGAAATCTGGTACTAGACAAAGCTGGATCTCAGTCACATGGAGAGAGCAGGCCTCTGCTCCTCTTAGGAGGATGGTTCTCCTGGTGAAAGGAGAAGGCTGGGACTCAGAGGGGTCAGGGGACTTGTCCAGGGTCACTGAGTGGATTCAATGCATGGCCAGAATCCAGACCCTCTGCATCCATCTTGCCAGTGCAAGTGTTTTTGGTGAGCTTACTCAGCACATTACACAAAAGTTCCCTGGACCTCATAATAACTCCCTGAGAAAGGGTATTGTTACCTGCCTTTTCTGGAGGAAAAAAATAAAAGCCCAGAGAAATGAAGTTCCTCGTCCAGGTCACCAGCTGGCAAGGAGCAGAGGCAGGATTTGAACCCAGGGCTGCAGAATGCCAAGTCTGAGGCTCTCACCTACCGTCATCTTTGCCAGGTTGTCAGGACTCCTCCCTTGACAGGGTCCACTGAAGTTTCGGGGTAGAGGACTGGGCCCTCTGGCCCCTCCTACAGTGGGGTCCCTGGCTCTGTATGGCCAGGGAGCTGCTTTTGCTTTATGAATTCCCAGCTGATTTCTCTTGCCAAGTCACCCTGCTCTTCTCAAGCCATCCTCCAGGTCTTTGCCGTCTTCTGCTCATATCTGACTTGCCTGATTGGAGCCGTTTTCTTTTGGTGGAAGACATGAGCCTCTCGCTGGGTCCTGTCCTGGGGCACTAAGCCACTTGGCCTCAGTCTGGGCCAATCCAGGTCTGCCACTCTGTGTGACCTCAGGCTAGTTGCTTCTTCTCTCTGAGCTGCTGAGGGCGAGGCATCCCTACCCCTGGGTGGTGGAGAGGATCCTGTAAGCTGATGTATGGAAAAAGCTTTAAGCAGAACAAGTGCTCAATAAATGTAAAAACACAAAATTCAGGTGTTCTCTTTTAAAGCGCTACAGGCAAATGAATAATCAGAATTAAGCAAAACTGGTGAATTGATAACATTTTCCTTATCCTTCCTATCGACTCTTCCAGGCCTTTCCTCCTGGTATGTAGTGTCCAGATCACTTCCAACCGCAAACATAAACTTGGGAGGACACACAAAGACACACAGTTCCGTGCACGCTGCGCCTATCCTTTCTGGAAACAACTTTCCCAAATCATCGCCTTTCTTTATTCCACCACATATCCCACTGTTCTCTGTTCCCTGAAAGCTCTCATCTCTCCCTTCTAGGAAGAAAGGGTAATGGTGCTAATTCAAACTAAAGTGTGATTGACAGTCCCCAGGAGCATTGAACTGAAATAATACTAATCAGCAGAATTCTAGTCTCGGGTCTAAGAGGAGAATGTCAGTGAGTGCTTGAACAAACTAGACAGGTCCTTGGAGGGATTTCTGACTGGCGCTATGTCCCATCCAGCCAGTCTCCTCCCTGAAAGTGCCCCAGAACTCAATTTTCCAATCCAAACCCTGAATTCAGGGCACAGATGAACCCCCAACATTATCAGCAAATTGTGATGGGCGTACTTTCTGCGCAGAGGGTCCCCAGCTATTTTCCAATGCCCGGAGAGGCCAGTGACTCCAGGATGAGACTTGTCTCAATTTGTTTGGTCCTTCTAGAATAGCCTTTGAGGTCAGTGGACCCACCCCTCTGTGCAGCTGAGGAAACTGTGGTTTATATGGAGGAAGTGACTCTCCCAAAGCCACACAGCCAGGAAATGCCAGGGCCTCTCAGCAGTTTCAACCCCAGGCCTGAGCCTGTGTGTTCCCTCAGCTTTGATGTTTGTTTTCCACTTGCTCCGGCCCGAGGGGCCCCAGGCAGCCCAGGCCCTCGTGGGTGGATTGGGGCAGCTGCAAACTGGGTCTTTCGATGGTTTGGGCTGAACCTCATGTCCAACAGGGAATGCCATCTCCCCACTCCCTTCCCTACAGACCCTGTACCCCCACCCAGCAGCAGGCAGCTGATTCCTTCCTGCATGTGCATTTATACAGCTTTTCCCTTTGCCCAGGAACACCCTCCTCCCCTCTCCCTGACTGTTCACAACTCTACCTGCCCACTGTTCAGAACTTAGCATGAGGGCTGCCTCTTGCAGAAAGCCCTCCCTCGCCTACTCAGGTAGAACCTGGCTCCCACTTGCGCTGGGAGCCCATGTGTGACTCGGGGCTGAAGTTAGGTCTCTTGCTTCATAGCCCAACTCCTGGCACACAATAGGTACTCAGGAAATGTTGGAATAAATGAATAACCAATGATCGTGGTAGAAAGTGCTAGTAATTCTTTCCGATGCTCCCTGTGTGCCAGGTGTGTTCTTAAGTTCTTAAGGGAGTCCTTAAATGTTCATGATAGCCCTTTGAGGTTGACAGTCTTAGACCCATTTTACAGATGAGGCTCAGAGAAATGAAGTCTGCTGCCCAAGCTCACCCAGTCACACAGGAAGTGGCCGAGCTGGGATTTGAACCCAGGCCTGCCTGACTTCTTGAGTGCCCAGAGGCTTCAAGCCCTCACTTTGACCCTGGAAAGAGGTGGATAAGGAAAGGAAGGCTCAGAAATGCAGCAGGAGCAAGGCAGAGAAGCGCTGGAGTGGGCGGAGGTCGGCGGAGGGTCTCTCCAGCCTCTGAGTCTGCACCTGCTGTATTGGGCCTCAGTTGCAAAGCTGAGGGACCTGGAGGACCAGCTGGGGAGGAACGGAGGCTTGTCATTTGAGGGGACTGTAGAAGAGGGTGGCTGAGCTGGGTGGGAAGAATCACCATTGAAAGCTCATCATCTTCAGCAATGCCTGCGAGGGGTGAGGCGGGGAGGTTCAGGGTCGTCATTTATGACTTCAGTCATCCCCTCCTGTTCCCATGTCACCCCCCAGTCCTGGCATCTGTTAGTCTCCCCAGGAGCCTCCCCACCTCCATTCTCGCCCCTGCAGGCCCTTCGAGGAAGTCCAGCTCCTTCCCCTGTCCCGTGAGGACCTGAGCCGGGCCCTCCCTCCCCTCCTGCCCCAACAGCCTCCTCAGGTTCTTGAATACCCCACGTCCTCTTCCATCTTTTGCACTCTCTGTTCTCTCTGCCTCGAGCACCCTTCCCACACAGGTTTACATGGCTGCCTCATCCAGCTCTCTGCTTGGATGTCACCTCTGAGAAGCCCTCCCTGACCTCCCTTTTCTCCCCCTACTTGATCCCTCTTACTATGTCTGGCTTACTTCTTTGCAAACTGTTATCACACTCTGGTCATAGCGTGTGTACCATCTAATCCCCTGCTAGGATGTAAGCTCCTTGAGGCCAGAGGGCTGGCTGTCTGGTCCACTCTCCTGTCTCCCGCCCTGAGCACCGTGCCTGGCAGCTTTGTGCTTAATAAGCATTTACTGAAGGAAGACTGAATAAAAGGACAGGGATTCTGGAAGAATCCTGGAATGGGATATTCTGTGCCTTCTCCTTCCTGAGAAGTGTCCCCTGCTGAGCCAGTGTGGTCATTCAGAGCAGACACTGGAGCCCACTGGCCTGCGTCTAATCTCGGACTCTGGCTTGGCTGCTTCCCAGCTGGGTGCCTGTGAGCACCCTCTCCATGCCTGAGTTCCCTCCTGTGTCCTTACAGTGACTGCTTCATAGCACTTAACGCTGTGCTGGCCCTGCTCATTCAGCCAAGGCATATTCCACAGGTAAGTATTGAGCACCTGCCAGGTGCCAGGCTCTGTGCCAGGAGCTGGGGAGACAGCTGGGAGCAAAACAGGCAAAAACCCTGTCCTTGAGTCATGGATGTACCACTGGAAGCTGACATTCTAGTGCATTACTGTTTTCCACATTTTGATAGTCTATTTTTAAAAAGTATTACTCTTTCCATTTATCAGTGAAGAAACAGGCATTGAGTGGTTGAAGCATGGGACAAGGTCCCATGCTAGGAGTGGCAAGAGGGATTTGAACCCAGGCAGTTGGGCTCCAGCATCCCCTGGGGTGATGACAATACACACCCCTTGGGTTACTGGGGGGGTCTCACAAGGGAAGCACGCAGCACAGGCCAAGCACACAGCCAGTGCTCATGAAGAGCGTGCCTCAGCGGTGAATGTCAGCATCTTGACGTCTGCTGTCACTGGGGTCTGTACGGTAAAAGGCTGGCACCCCGCTGGCCTCCCTGACCACGTGTGCCCCTCTCTCTCCACAGATGTGAACCCGCTGACCTGTCGCTGAAGCAGGCCCCCCACCCCAGGCCCAGCATGCGCCTGTCGGTGCGGAGGGCGCTGCTGGCAGCCAGTTGCGCTCTGGCCCTGGTGCTGGCCTTCCAGCTGGGGCAGCAGGTGCTGGAGTGCCGCGTGGTGCTGGAGGGCCCGCGGAGCCCCCGGCGGGCCATGCGGCCCGAGCAGGAAGACCTGGTGATGGTGGGCACGGACCACGTGGAGTACCGATACGGCAAGGCCATGCCGCTCATCTTTGTGGGCGGCGTCCCCCGCAGCGGCACCACCCTGATGCGCGCCATGCTGGACGCCCACCCCGAGGTGCGCTGCGGCGAGGAGACGCGCATCATCCCCCGCGTGCTGGCCATGCGCCAGGCCTGGTCCAAGTCTGGCCGGGAGAAGGTGCGGCTGGACGAGGCGGGCGTGACCGACGAGGTGCTGGACGCCGCCATGCAGGCCTTCATCCTGGAGGTGATCGCCAAGCACGGCGAGCCGGCCCGCGTGCTCTGCAACAAGGACCCCTTCACGCTCAAGTCGTCGGTCTATCTGTCGCGCCTGTTCCCCAACTCCAAGTTCCTGCTGATGGTAAGGGACGGTCGCGCCTCCGTGCACTCCATGATCACCCGCAAGGTCACCATCGCCGGCTTCGACCTCAGCAGCTACCGTGACTGCCTGACCAAGTGGAACAAGGCCATAGAGGTCATGTATGCCCAGTGCATGGAGGTGGGCAAGGACAAATGCCTGCCCGTGTACTACGAGCAGCTGGTGCTGCACCCCAGACGCTCCCTGAAGCTCATTCTTGACTTCCTCGACATCGCCTGGAGCGATGCTGTCCTCCACCACGAGGACCTCATCGGCAAGCCTGGTGGCGTCTCCCTGTCCAAGTGAGTGGAGCCCTCTCTGCTGCGCCCAGACTCCTGGTCCAGGAGTCCGAGGCACTAGATGGGAAGAGCGGCATTGCCGCTCTGAGCTGTGTGGCCTTGGGCAAGTCACTGTGCTTCTCTGAACCTCAGCTTCATTTCCAAACAAGTTGGGCAATCACGCCTCTCTTTTTTGAGGCAGCCAGCAAATTGTGACTATGTGTTGTGGTTAGGTGTAGTGGGTAAATGTTAAGTTTAAAACACAGAGTCTGGAACCAGGCTGTCTGGGTGCAAATCCCAGCTCTGCCACTTCCTAGCTGTGTGACCTTGAGTAAGTGACTCAACCCCTCTGTGCTTCCATTTCTTCACTGATACCCTGAAGATATAATCTATGGGCCTTCTAGATAACTTGTGAGCACCAAATAGGTTAATGCGTGTTAGGTGCTATTCTGACTGTCAGTGTTGATACTGGTTTTATTGGCATGCTCATTATTCTCACCATCATTACCGTCTCATGAGGGCCTGCTGGGTGGTAAGCACCGAGTTTAGCCCCTAACAAACAAACACTACTCTTTTAATCCGCACAGCAACCTGAGGACATAGGAACTGCTCTTATCCCCATGTTACAGATGAAGAAACTGAATTTCAGAAAGGGGAAGTTACTGGCCTAAGGCCACACAGCTCACAAAATATGGTGTCAGGATTTGAACCTGGGTCTGTTGGACTCCAGAGCATGTGCTCTCAAGCTCTCCACATCCAGGACCCCTTTTCCTCCCCTCTGTCTGTCCCTTGCTCTCCGTCTTCCACCTTCGGGAAGGCCGTCCTCTCCTGAGACCCGGAGCACTCAGACCCCGCAGGATCAGAGCGTGCCATCTCTGTGCCTCCGTCTTGATCAGGCCCGAGCATCCCTGAGCCCCCAGGGAAAGAACAGTCTTTCCCGGGACAGCTCGTCCTCCTCTTTTCTTTCATGGCTGGACCCTGCCAGGCTCCATCTCTAAGAGCTTGTGAGCCCTGAGCAGAGCTGAGGACTTAGAGCAGCTCTCTCCTGGCAGTGAAGTGCCGTGTGCCAGGCACCCTAGCCAGTTAGCGCTGGAGCTGCGATTTTAAAAACTATGGCAACAAGTCAGATGACCAAAGAAATACATCTTGATTGTAGGAAACTGGGACCATTTCTTTGGGAAAGGAAAAACAACCCATAATCCCACCACCCAGATGTTGGTATGTGACCTGCTTTTCTTTTGCCAGGAAATATTGATAAAACCAGAGTCCTGCTGAACGAGTGTGTTTCTCTGTAATCGTCTCTCTCACTTTGTGTGTGGGACCACATGCCTGGGACCCCCTCTGCTGTGATATGATTTTGAATGACTGTAATGTTCCACTTTGTGGGTTACCGTATTTGGTTTAACATCCCCTCTTTTTGGACACTTGGCTTACCTCTAGTTTCATTGACTCACGTCAAGCCTTGCTGCCACTTGGTGTTCCAGGAGGCCTCTGTGTTGCTTCTGTCCCATGAGGTCCTGGAGATGCAGGGATTGGGCAAAGGCCGTGCACATATTTGAGATTTTTTGACACATTGGCTAGAGTTGAGATTTAAACCTGGGTCTGCAGACTCCAAATCTATGCTCTTCCCACCAGTTCACACCCTTTTCCCCTGCGCAGTTCTTCTGTCTCCTGGACCTGCCTTCCTATGGCTACATCTTAGTTTTTGTACTTTTTCCTCAAGTTCTCTCTTAGTTGGGATGGAAACATCTAGAAATAGGCCCTCGATCCTGGGAGTTCTCTATCCTCCATCCTCCAAGGCCCTTGAACTGTAGTTGGGAGATCAGATGGGTTGCGGAGCCTGTTATAGGAGAGAGGAAAGAAGCACATATAAGAAGATGGCTTTGTTCCATTGTAATAGCACAAAGTTGAAAACAACCTAAATGTCCATCTTCAGGGGAATGGAAAAGAATAAGGAATGGGAGAATGCTACACAGCTGCAAAAAAAAAAACAACGAGGTGTTGGGTGAAAAAAGAAAGGTACAAACCAATACCTATAGTAGCGTATTGTTTCTGTTTTGAAAACCTACAAATAAAATCATAGGTTTTCTGTGTGTGTATGTAAGAGAGAGCACTAACACTGAGACCTTCCAATGTACCATTTACTCTGCTATTATTGACCCATTAATTCCCCAGAAAAGCCCCATGAAGTAGGTACTATTACTATTCCCTCTGACATGATGAAACGGAGGCTCAGAGAGGTGAAGTCACTCTTCCAAGGCCACACAGTCAGTGCTGATATAGCTAGCCCTTGAGCCCAGGCAATCTGGCTCTAAGTCTGCTCTACTACTGAAAGCACAGGAAATGGATTGAAAGGGTGTGCTCCAAAATGCTAACACTGCGTCCCTGCAGGGAGCTGATAACCACAGCTATATTACACTACCATTAGGGTTTTGTAATTATTTCTCAAGAACAAAATATCCACCTTACTCATGTAAAGAACAAGTTAGTTTTAAAAGTCTGGGCTGTTAAGGAAGCAGAATTTAAGCACCAGCAATGTGCACTGCCTGATACTTTCTTCCAACTTCCCACCACCTGCTCTTATCCTGTTGTACAGAGTGGCTATGATGAGGCTAAGTGACTGCCCACAGTCTCACAGTTGAGAGGGGCCCAGCTGGCCCAGGACTAGGTACCCCCAGCCTTTCCAGCTGCCCCAGAGTGACTGGGCAGGGAGCTGCTGTATGCATCTGCCTGTGCGCCATCCAGCCTCTCCTTTCTCCCCAGGATTGAGCGATCCACAGACCAGGTAATCAAGCCTGTGAACCTGGAAGCGCTGTCCAAGTGGACTGGCCACATCCCTGGGGACGTGGTGAGGGACATGGCCCAGATTGCCCCCATGCTGGCTCGCCTGGGCTATGACCCCTATGCAAACCCCCCAAACTACGGCAACCCTGACCCCATCGTCGTCAACAACACACACCGGGTGAGTACATGTGCCCACATGGAGATGTGCTGTCAGGCTTCAGGTACCTGAGAAAACACTGAGTCTCTCGAGTCCTAAGCGGTTCCTTTGTTTCTGTGTTACGGACATGGTGAATCATATGCCTGCTTGTATTTCCAGTTTTGCTTGGGCCACAAGGAAGCTCAAACCAGCTGGTAGCCTGTCTCACATTCTGTAGCATCTAATAGTAGGCTCGTTTGTGTACTAATTTTATCCTATTTCTCTACTCTTATTTACCGTCTCCCCCATTTCCCTAGTTGTTTGTCTGTTTATAAAGTTTATAAAGACAGTCTTTATCGAGACTGGGTATAAATAAACCATTTATGTACCTTTATTGCTCTTCAATGATTTCTCAGAAAATGTGACCTTAGGGCAGTTTAAATTACTTTCTAATTCTCCTTAGTTAAGATGGTCAAGGGAAATGACTTTGACAAGATGCTTTTGAAATGTTAAAGGAGGCTAATCCTGGACCAGAGAAGAGTTAACAAGTTCACGTCTGTCTTACATGTTGCTGTCACAGCTTCTGTTTTATTTGGGTGCTGTGTTCTGACTTCCTTAGAGGTACTCAGTGGAAACGCCTGAGTGTGGGACGCCGGCCTGAGGAGGAGCCTTCCTAGCCCTTACATCATTAAGACCCAGAGTCTTAATTTAAGCTAAGCTCAGCATTTCCGAACACATGCTGACTGTAGAAAGTAAACAGTTCTCGCATTGAATCACAAAGGGAGAAAGCCATTCCTCTCTCAATTCTCCTCTCAGTTCTTCAGTTGAAAGACTCCATATGGTGCAAACAAGTCTTTAACACCTCTCTGATGGTTGCAAGCTCCCTTTTTAACAGAGGACATGTACACTGAACTTTGGGGGCTTTCCTCTTGAAACTGCAGTGTAAGCCCTTCTGTGGGTGTCATTACTTCCTCTTCCCCTTGACATCATCTTCCAAACATCTATTTGTGGAAATAGAGACCCAGTGAAGATACCCAGACTGCATTGATAGTGTGGGTATTGCAAATACCCTGGATGTGGTTTATTTTGTTTATTTTATTACTTTAATTATAAATATGATTTACTGCTTATTCATTTTAATTTTTATTACTTAATAATATTGTTCTTTAAACTGCTTATGCGTTTCATATAGTTTTCTGTACATAGGCAGGGTTTCATGATAGAAAATTAATTAAGTACCTTAAAAATACGGAGCAGCTGCTAATGATCTTGAAATCCAGCCCTCAGGCACTTCTCAGAGGTGGTGGCTGGGCCAGGATGAAGACTGCCAGTGACAGCCGGCTCTCCTGACCCTGTGTTCTCAGCTAGGGACCCAACAGCAGCTCCTCTAAAGTCTCTTTAAAAGGTGGATGCTCCTGGCTTGCTCCAGACCGTGGGGTCAGAAGCTCCTGGAGTTAGATCTGACCTGTGTACTGTATATAAAATTTAAAAACTGATGAGCATGGATGATGAGGGTCAGCTCTTTGGAGCACTATTGTTTGTTTAAAATGGAAGGTGTCTCTAGTTTTCTTCCAAAGAGGTTTTCTCCCTGAGGATCCCACAAGTCTTGACAAGTGCCAGACGTTTGTTTGATCGTTACAGTAATTTTGCTGTTACTACAAAAATAAATACTCTCCTTGAGAGCCATGTATGTATGCATGTTTGTATGTATACGGTAGGCACCGTGTGTTCCCTTAGTAATGGATCCTGGGTGCAGTAAACCCAGTAGCTGCAGGGACCCAGTGCTAATGAGATTGTCTCTACCGGCAGTGCAGTTACAGACTGCACGCTAATCCTGGTGGCCACTGGAATGTAACTAGTGAAATCTGACTAGTCCAGATTGAGAGGTGCTGTGCATGGGAATTACACGCTGGATTTGAAGTCCTAGCATTGAAAAAAAAAGTAAAATTTCTCAATCATTTTCATGTTGGTTACATGTTGAATATTAATATTGTAGATCTATCAAGTGAAATTAAAGATGTCACAAGATTTAATTTCACCTGATTCACTTCTTTTGCAATGTGGCTACTAGAACATTTTATGTAGTTGGTTCACATTATATTCTGCTAGACAGTACTGGTCTGTACTGTGCCTTCTGCAGCAAGAGATGGAAAGGCCTGGAATTTTCTGGTTCCCACCTCAGGGCCCTTGCCCTAGTTGTGTCCTCTACCTGGAATGCTTTCCCGCAGAGCGTAACCTGGCTGGTTTTCCTTGTCCTTGAGGTTTCAGATTGAAGGTCACCTGTCCCAGGAGGCCCTTTTAGACCCACCGCTCTAAAGAAGCCCCACCCCACCCCCTTCACTCCTGATCGCATCCCCTTCTACTTTCTTGGCTCTGCTTCCCAGGGTTTGATGCGTTCTCCTTTGTTTCTGTTTATTATTACTTGTGGATTGCCTGCCTCTCCCTCTAGAATGCTCCAGGAGAACAGGCATTTTAATTGTCTGGCTAGTGTACCCCCAGAGCTTAGAATAATGCCTAGACTAGGAGGAGCTCAATAAATGTGTGTTGGGTGGATGGACGACTGGATGGGTGGGTGGGTGGGAGGGTGGATGTGGAGGTGATGGACTAAATTTTATTCTCTGATCATTTCCGTGATAGCAATATTTCTTTTTCTCTTTCACAGGTTTTGAAAGGAGACTATAAAACACCAGCCAATCTAAAAGGATATTTTCAGGTTAGAAACCCCAAAGGGGAATGCTGAATTCTCTCTGTCTGGCTGTCGCACTAGCTTGAAGCCCTGTGCCCTTGAACACTTCTCTTCCCTCCTGTGGCAGAGAGTTTAGTTTCCCCATCAGAACACTGGGGGGGGCAGGAGGTGGGGGGTGTTGAGCCTGAGGCTCCCTGTGTGTCTGACCCGGTGGGCGCCACATCTCAGCAGCCCTTCTGCCTGATCCCCCTCCCCACCTTGTCTCCTGGCCTGCAAGGAGCTGGAGGGACTCGTGGGGACTCCCCGTCGAGCCTTCTGTCTCTTGCCTGAAATTTATAGTTTTACTGAAAGTGGCAGTCCCAAACACGACACGGTGCAAAATTTTCATCAGTCTGGCAAAAACAGCAAGAAACGTGAGGGTCCGTATGAATGTAGACATTCGTATGTTCCTGCCTCCTCACGGCCGTGCCTCCCACGTGTGGTCGCGTCCAGAACTGTCCCCTTGGCTGGCATTATAGGCACCTTCCTTTTGGTGTCAGAGTGCTCCTTTTTATAAATGAAGTGGTGGTGCCAAGTGAGTAGTTGCCATTTGTGTGTGTGTTTTATTTAATGTGGCAAATAAAGGGTGGGCCACCCTATGCCAGCCCCCAGTGTAATTATCAGGTTCATGAAGTCTCCTTGCTGGACTCCACAGCTTTGGCACACATCTTAGTTCTTTGGGAGGGGGGATGTCCCCACCCTCTTAGTGGGAACCAGAGACCCCTCTTCTTGCCACTGTGAAAAAGTGTTGCCAGAATTAGCACTACCTTGTTATTTGTTTTAACCAAGATGATACAACAAGGAAACAAACAGAAGTCAGGGCAGGGAATTAGCCACAATCCCAAACTCTTCTTTCTTGCCCATGCTGTTTTTTTGCCCACCTGACTATACATTTTTGCATTCCTTACAATTCCATCCTGTAAGCTGCCTTGTTTGGCTTTTTTAATGTTTTTTTCTGCCTTTTGGGTTTCACTGTTTCCATTTTAGATAGCTACATAGTATTCACTGGAATGCATCACTGTGGGACCAATCACTTAACTGTTACCCTAAGATTGTTCCCAGTTTCTGCGACATCGCAAATGATGTCATGTGCACATCTCCTGACGTTGCCTCCCTTCTGTGGGCAGGACATTGGGAGGCTCTGTTGAATCATTCCCTTAGAATAATTTTTAAGGAGTGGAATCAGTGAGTGGAAAGGGGCCAGATCTTTTTAAGACTCTTGAACTAAAACAGTTGGACCAGTTTTCAGTGCCCTGCAGTGAATGCCATATTCAAGACATCTAGTTGGCCTGGGACTCTTTTTTGCTCTGTTAGGGGCAAAATAGGAAGGAATATCATGTATTGGATCATTCAGTTTATTTCTGATGCTGACTCCAAGTGTGCATCCGACCTCACAGGTTAAGGGCGCAGTACCACAAGGCTGCCCCCACTTCAGGTGCCAGCCACAGTGGGGTACCCAGGCTCCCCACATTTCTGCCCAGCTAACTACATATTTGGGGGTTCCCACAGCTCCCCTTTCAGGTTTGATAATTCCCTAGAACAACTCATGGGCCTCAGGAAAACACTTTACTTCCTAGATTACCATTTTATTATAAAGGCTAATAACTCAGAAAGAGCCAAATGGAGGAGATGTGTGAGGGCAACGTGTGGGGGAAGGGGCACCACGCTTCCATGCCCCCCCTGGGTGTCCGTCCTCCAGGCCCCCTCTACGTGTTCACCAACCTGGTAGCTCTCCAAACCCGTCATGTCGGGCTTTGGTGATGGTTTCATGAAGTAGGCAAGATTGGTTAAATCATTGGCCATTACTTATTAACTCCATCTCCCTGGCGGTCAGGGGGTGGGGCTGACATTTCACCCCTTGAATCTGACTTTGGTCTTTTGGGCAACCATCCCCCATCCTGAAGCTTTGTAGGGACCCCTTGCCATCAGCCATCTCATCAGCATATAAAAGATGCTCGCTCTCCCTAGGGAGGTGCCAAGCATTTAGGCAGGTGCTGCCCATTGCTAGGCACCCAGGACGAAGATCAAATGTTTACTTTGCTTTAGATTATAGTTTAAAGGCCATCCCCTTGTGATGGCCTCTCCTTGCCTCCCTATCTGGAGCAGTCCCTACACCCGTCACTACTGTCAGCCCACTGTACTGCCCGGAGGTGACATTATCTTGCATATGTGTCTGTGTAATAGGTCCTCTCCCCGTTAAAACGTAGGCTGCGTGAGAACAGGGAGGTCATGTTTACAGCATCCCCAGACCCTGGCGCATAGTAGGTGTGCAGTAAATATTTCAGGAGGGAGTGTGTGCCAGATTCCGTGATGCTGGGGGTGAACCTCAGGGAGCAGGACCCTGGCGCCCGCAACTGGCTGTGACCCCTTCCTCTGTGTTGTCTTCCTCCAGGTGAACCAGAACAGCACCTCTTCCCACTTAGGAAGCTCATGATTTCCAGGTAGGCCTGCGGACTTCTAGGGGGCACATCCCATTATTTTGGAGCCCAGGAGCCACTCTTTGACAAAACTTGCCCTTTCAGAGCCTCCTTGGGAAGGAGTGTCCGCCAAGGTGGGCTGACCCAGCCCCAGCCAGGTTTCTATGGCGACAGGCTGGGGGAGCTATTTATAGACTCAAGGCTTAGTCTCTAGCTTTGGGTCAGGGCTGGGGGCAGGGCTCAAGGCTGAACCTACCAGAAAAAGGTTTGTCTGATACTGGGCAGGGGCACGGAGGACCCAGGGGATGGAGAGGGATTCTAGAACCACTCTGGCACCTTGTGCTGCCTGCCAATCCAGCATCTACAAACAGCAGCAGGTTGGCCCAAAGCAGTTCTAATAATAGCCAAGCAGTTCTAGTCTAAGAATAACGCCAGGGCCTTGGGCCAAGTACTCCTCCTGTTACTCACTTAACTCTCAGCATCCCTGGAAGGCAGGTGACACAATTGTCCCATTTTAAAGATGAGAAAACCAAAGCCCAGAGAAGGACTTTGACTTGCTCAAGGCCACACAGCCATCAAATGGCAGAATTTGCCCCTGAAATCTTCCCCCCCAGAATTTGCTTTTAAAGAAAGATTTTAAGTTCATATTTATCAATCCATATTTTGCTAAGGGGGAGGGAAAAAGAGTTCTGAACTTGGAAAGTCACAGACTGAAGCGCTCACTTCAGCTTGGACTTCTCTCAGCCTCCATTTTCCACATATGGAGAGTGGGGACTCACCAGTGTCTACCTGCAAAGCGCGTTCACGATCAGTGAGCTGGCCCAAGTGGGAGCACGTGGAAAGTGGAAAGCGCTGGGCCCTTGCTGTGGATGTGGCTTGCTTCCTGTGTCACTTTTGCTGAACATGCAGAGAGGTCAGACCCAGCTTGCATGGTTATTTTCCCTACTTTTAGACGGCAAATGAGCTTCTAGCCTGGAGTCTGTTTGAAGTCTCCTGATCTTACTTTCAAATAACCAGCGTATTTTTTTTTTGTATTTCTTTAAATCTACTTTGCACCAACCTGCAAGGCTGGAGACCCTCAGTCCCTGTCATTATCAGGGTCATGCTAAGATCCAGGACCGCTGTTGAATTCCAAAGAAAAGAAGCCTCCTGTGGAAGGCAGTCTTTCTCCATGTGTCCGTCCGACCTTTTTTCCTTCCTTCCTCTCTGAAGATTCATGAGTAGAATCGTGAACCTTCTCATTGATAGTCCTCACTTTACTGTTTAAATGTAGTCCTCGCTTTACTGTTTAAATGAGACCGTATACAGGGTGCTTTAGCTAATCTCTAGTATAGCATTGGCCTTGGACAGATGCTAATCCTCCTCCTCAGGGCTCCAAAAACTCATTGGTATTTATCACATGATCATCACCATTTCCTTTTCATAAATATGGACAGTGGATCTTTGAGGTCCGGTGAATGGTTGCAGGTTGAGATGTGGATGTTACAGAAAACTTCACCTGCTTCTAGGAATGCATGATCACCCGTTCCACGGTCACACATAATAAATGTAAAAGGTCCATTTCACAATTGTTCCTCTGGGCCTAACACACTTCTCTCCCCTTTCAGATCTCTGCAAATGGCTTTGTCACCAAGAGAAGAAACTTTGCATTTGAGTGGAAATCGGACCTCTAATCCAAGCATATTGCTTGCTGTTAATCGCCAAAACAGGACTGCTAATGAGCAATGAATTTGCTTATGTGTGCAAGAGCTGAATCACTGAAAACCTACCTTGAAACACTCAATCTTTGCTCCAGGGTAGAGATCAAAGAGTGTGGAAGTATTCCAGCTTTTGAAAATTTAGGTATTTTGTATTTTTTCCCCTCAAGAACTTTTTTTAAAGAAATGGATTTGCCATTTTCCTTTATTTGCAGGACTGCCTTGGTGGCTTTGTTTGCTGGGACAAGGCCCACAGTTTGTGCCTCTCCTGTTGACCCTTACTTTTGAATTCAAAGAATCTATTTAAGAATTTAATATATGAAACTTTCTTTGATTCTTCCTCAGTTCTACTCCAGTTTCACAGCAAAAAATACATATATATTATTTGAATAAAGTGAACAGGGACTCAATTGTCTGTCTACTTTATAGACTGAATAGGGTTTACTTTTCCATACTGAATTCTATCCGGTAGATGATGACAGGCAAAGACTGAAGAATAGGTCCATGCAGGGTACAGCTGAGGTCTGGTGTCAGGGGTCCCCAAGGCCACCCTCAGGTCTCAAAGAATGCACAGAACTCAGAACCTGTCAGACTCATGGGTTAAGGTTTATTACAGTAAAAACATAACACATTCAAATCAGCAAAGGAGAAAGGTGGATTGGCCGAGTCCAAGAGAGACCAGGCTCAAGCTTCCAATTATCCGTCTCCCCTCAGCAATCAGCAGCACACACATGAAGTACTGTCAGTCAGGGAAGCTCACCTGAGCCTCGGTGTCCAGCATTTCTTATTGGGCATCAGTCATACAGGCATGGAGCAACCACATGACTGACCTTAGTTACTCAGTCTTCAGCCCCTCCAGAGGTCAAATGGTATGGTGACCCCTAGACCTCCACCATAAATCATGGTTAGCGTAGACTATCTGGTCTGGTGTCTGGGATACAGAGGTACTCTTATTAAATAGGATAATCCAGTCATCTCCCAGGAGCTGGTCAAGAGCCAGTCCTTAGGCATTTGCAGGGTTTGAATACTTCAGGTCTGCTCAGTTAAATTAACCCTTTCCTGTACAGCCACCAAATACTGAGGGACCGGCTGAGCCCAGAACAGTTTTGCATCTTTAAGGGTTAAGATGTTTTCCCTACTCTCCCTCGCCTGACGTCTCATGACAATAGTCAGGCTTTGGAAGGCAGTGACTCATAGTGGTTTGGGGCACAGATTTTTGGAGTCAGGCCAACATACTGGCCATGTGCCTTGAGCCTTTGTTTTTCCATCTTCTAAGTAGGGAAGTTAAAATGCCATGGGTTCATTGAGGGGCTGATGGGTAATGTGGGCACAGTGCCTGGTAATATGATGAGCCTACAGTGTGAGGCAGCTCTTGTCTCTCCTGGCTTGAGACTTCAGTGGGATGGGCAGCTGATGGAGTTTTGAACACAGGAAGTTCATGGTCACCACTCACTGGGTAGCAGACATCAGCCCCATTTGTTGTTCCACTCATCTATTGCTGTTAACATGTTGCAAGGGGCCAGAAGCAGCCGAACTGCAGGTCAGTTAAGGGATATACTTGGAAATGGCACCGTGTCACTTCCACACAGTTTGTCAGAGTGGTCATAGGGCCTCCCACATTCAAGGGAGTAGAGAAACAGACCCCTCCTCCAGGTGGTCAAGTTGCAAGGGCACAGTGCTGAAGCACATGTGCGTGAGAAGCTCAGCCATCTTTGGGAAATACAATCGGCCACGGTAATCTTAAAAACCAATTTATCAGCCCTACCTGCAAGTCATCAAATAGCAGGAATTCTTCAAGTTATGAAACTTATCTCTGGGAAATGCTGATGTCAACAGAATGTTCCCTTTCTTCAATTAGGCTACAAAATAAACACATTCCTTTACTACATAAATTACAGTGATTCCAGGCCCCCAAAAGGCTAAGACCCCAGGCTTCTTGGACATGTTCCCTGGCCTCCACCTCGGGACTAGGGCCTGTTCTTTCCACTGATGGAGCTACTCTAGGTACCCCCAATCTCCAAATCTGGTCCTAGAACCAGAAGGACGTCTCTTACCCCTGACCCCATTCTCTCTCTTAAGGGAACACTTTTCAGGAAAATAAACAATCAGAATTTCCTTCCTGTAGCTGACAGCCCTAGCTCCACCCACCAGGGTGTGATCTGGACCAAGTGGTCCTGCTCCACCTGAAGTCCTTTGACAAGTCCGGATTAACCCTGTTTCCAAAGTAACAGCTGATGCTTTAAATGGGTTAACTTTCAAAATCTAGTTGCAAAAGTAGCAGAGTCCTGTATATCCTTTGTGCCCTTTCCCTCAGTGCTGACATCTACAGCTGAAGTGCAACACCAAAACCAGGAAACTGACATTTGTCCAACCCTGTTATGTAGACTACTGACCTTATTCACCTCACCATTTTGTGCACATATACGTGTGTGTGTGTTCAGGGTTTTATTTCCTTCTTTTACTGGCAGAACCTTCCAGGGGACCCTCCCCGCCACTCCAGCACACACGCACACAATGTCACATGTAAAAGCTCAGTCTATAACATAAAAATAGCTGTTCTGATGAGAATGCCAGCCCCGCCCCATGCTCCAGCTACTTCTCTTTGAAGCACTTTATCATCATCAAGGTTTGGCACTTATTTGCCTGGTGATCTGATTCAAGTTGGTCTGACCAGACTATAAGCTGTGTGAGTGCAGGAACCACTATTTTTAATTGCTCACCATTTATCCCCCATCAGGGACGAGCAAGATCATGGGCTGTGGGCAGACAGCTTCCCAGGTGGCCTCGATGATCCTCACCTCCTGGTGTTCACACCCCTTTGTGTGTCATCCCTTTCCACCCTGAATAGCTAGGGTTTCAGATTAACACAAGATAGATGGTTAAATTGGAATTTCAGATAAAATGGTGACTGGTTTTTTAGTATTATAGAGTATTTCATAGGATATATATATATATATACACACATACTAATACTATACTTGATACTCATTGTTTACCTGAAATCCAAATTTAACTGGGCACCCCATATTTTTATTGGCTAAGTCTGGCAACCCTAAATAGGACTGGCGCAACCAAAAAGATACTAAGGAAATGAGTATGTGACTTCTAAGACTTGACCGTAACAGATCTTGTGGCTTTGGCTTTTTTCTCACTTGGTTCACTCATGCTGGGGGAGGCTGATCAGTCTGAGAACACTCAGCAGCCCTCTGTAGAGGTTCTCATGGTAAGGAACTGAGACCTCCTGCCAACAACCAGCCCCAGGCTGCCAGCCATGGGACTGAATCAACTTGTAAGCTGGCTCATCCCGTTCTAATCAAGCCTGCAGTCCCAGCTGACATCTTGACTGCAACCCCAAGTGGGATCCCCAGTCAGAACCAACCGTCTAAGCCACTCTTGGGTTTCTACCTGAAGAAATTGTGTGAGATCATGTTCATTTGTGTTTCAAGCCACTACGTTGGGAGGTGACATGTTTGCAATAGAAAATACACAAGAACACATTAAATATTTGTTAATGAGCAACTTAGTGCATGAATGAATGAATGATACACCCTGCAGTTCCTCATTTCACCTGTGGGCTTGTGAGGCTATTTGCTTTACAGATAATGCCTCAGACCTGGAGAACCTCCTGTCCCAGCTTTCTATATGAGGATAGAGGGCTCATAAATTCTTGAAAGAAAAGCAGGGTAGAAACCATCTGCTAGAAACATTTATAGGGAAACCAAATTTGCTAATCTCAGCTGCTCTGGATTTTCAATTCTGCCAAGTTCAGGACATGATATATATATTTTTGTGACAAGATTTAAAATAAGAATAAGCCATGTGCAACTGCATAATGTTGCTGTCCTAGAAAAGGTATTTTTGCTAGACTTTAAATATATCAGCTTTGAAATGCCACTTACGGATTGTTTCTATGGTACCAACCTATTTAAAGTTGAAGTGGAGCAAGGATTTTTCCCTAACTCTTTTGAAGGCACTATGGAAACTTCTGTATGGCACAGGCTGCATAGAGGGCGATTAGGAGTGTGGACTCAGGTGAAAATAGAAATTATCTCAAAAGGTTGAGAGTCTAAGAGATGACATATGCAGAGGGTTTGCCTTTGTGACCTTGAACAGACGGGAATCACTTCAAGTATTAGTTCAAATAAGTTGACAAACGTGTGGGTGCTCCATGCATGGCCTAGGGGTCCGAACTCCTCGGTTCCAGGACTGGCTCTGTCCTTTAACTCGCTGTGTAGCCTCAGACATGACCCTTGTGGCACGGGTCATCTTTTTGTCTTAGAAGCTCTCCACCTGCCCTTCTCCTCTGCTAAAACCTCTTTTTAGTTTCTTTCCTGAGTACATACTATGCATGTGGCAGTGTGACACTGAATGTCACTGAGCATACAGAAGCCATTAAATCACAGTCCCCATTCCAAAGAAGCTGGCATTTAATTGGGTTCATGTAGGTTATCCTTTACTTACTAACAACCATAGACCCATGTCATTTGACTCCAAGTCCAGTATTCTTTGTATACTTTTTTTCTCCCAGAGGAAATAAATTTTTATGAGAAATAAATTTTGTTACATAACATGATTTGAATGTAAATAGAATAAGACAGTGGATCAGAGCTGGGGGCCATTGCAAGAGTTTTGAGAAAGCACATGTTAAGCACTATTTAACTCATCTTTGTATACTCTTAACAATTGTCTCTTGGATCTTTTCATCATGAAGAGTAAGAGAAAAAAACATAAGCAAAAGTTAACAGCTAACACTTCCTAAGTACCTAGTTTACCAGGTACAGTTGTAATGGCTTATATATTTTATCTCTTTGGGTCCTCAACCATTTTGCAGAAGCAAAAACTCAGGCTTAGGAAGATACAACGACTTGCCCTAGGCCCACAGCTGGTAAGAGGCGGAGTTGAGATCGGAACTCCAGAGCCTGTGTGCCTGCAGAGTCCACAGCCCCTGAGGGATTCCCTGCGAGCCGGCGCCTGTTTTGTTCATTTTTAACCCTTGAGGCTAGCACAGCAGGCACATAGTACAATTTTATTAGATCAGTGAATGAATGCCTTTGTTTACCAACCTGTTAGGAAGAGAATGGAAAGATTTCCCGGAGGGAATACTTGGGAACTGTTGAGTTTGTCCATTCCTTCCTTCACGCCCTCAAACTCCTGTAGAAGACAGCTGCTCTGTGCCCACGTCAGGATTATACTGAAGGACCCCAAAGACACAGAGACAGTTCTGACCTTCATTATTTCCATCTGAATATCTGTCCTGGCCCGGCTACTTGTCTCACACCACTCTTTACAACGATACTGTGAGCCTGTCCTACCTATATCCCCATTTTATAGATTTGGTGTCTCAGGCTGACAAAGAATTCTCCTTAGGTTAAAGCCGCTCGGTGACACCCACTCCAGTCATCGCAGGCTGGCTTGCGCAGCATACGGACCGCTCTGGCCCGGAAATCACCTTCAGGCCCCATTAAACCTGCTTCTCTTTTCAAGTATTGCAGCTCTGCCCTCTTACAGCCAAAGCCGCTCTGGCAGCTCTAGCCAAACCCGCTGCTGCCATGGCAACCAGCACACTTCCGCTATCGGTAAACGTCATTTCCGGCGCGCCGGTTTCTCGGCACATCCGGGTTCCGGCCGCCACAGCAGCTCTTTTCCCGCACCGAGTGAGGAACTGTCTTCGGTACCGGCGACTCGGGAGAGGTAAGCGGTGCTGGGGGAGTGGGATGCGGACGAGGGCGAGTGCGTTCCAGAGGGAGGGAGTGCGAGGGCTTGGGGAGGCGGTCCTCGGCCTGGCGGATTTACGAACCGAGCCTCCTGCGCGAAACCCGGACTCTGGCTTCAAGCCCTTTGCTTTCGAGCCCTGCCAGCCCGTAGAACCTCAGGCAGCTTGTTTAACTTCTCTGTGCTTCATTTTTCTTATCGGAAGCACGAAAACACTAACAGTACCTACTTCGTAGAAGTGTTTTGATGTTTACATTAGATTATCGGCCTGAAGCGTCCAGCGAGTACTCAGCGACTGGTGACAGTCGTGATTAATACCATGCTGTATGCCCAAGGAGGCAGCGATATTATTGACTCCCACGTATCTGGGACTCCGCACTCCACTGAGAACATTTCCCTCCTTTGCATCCCTGGATGAGGTTGGGACCGTCAGCACCCAGCTAGCGCGCCAGGGAGTAAAATAAGCAGGGAGAGCTTTCTGAAACCTACCAGAAGTAGTGGCAATAGTGGACTGTGAAAGTAGCGAAACCCTGTCCCTGAAGGCTGCTTCCAGCAACTGGTAGATAAGAGTTACATTTGCTGTCACAGGTTTAATATATTACCACGTAGTGCATCAGTCATGTTTGGCACTTTGTGTGTATTTAATACCCATACACTGAGTACCTGGTAGAGTTGGGATTTGAACTCAGGCTGTGATTTTAGTGCCTGATGTCACACAATCACTTTGCTAGATTCATTCTCTAATCCAGCAATAGTAATGATGAACCTAATCATGGGATTACAGTAACAGCTGTTGTTCCATGAGCACTTATTTTAAGTATTCTTTCAGCATAAACATCATCTCTTGAATCTGCCTAACAGGCATTCTCAAAGGTTGGTACAGTAGTTAATCCATTTAAGAAACTGTTGAATCTCGTCATGCAGCTACCAAGAGTTGAATTCTCTATTGCAGTCCACAGATGCCTGTTAAGGTAGTGTTACTGATTACTACTGCCTTCCAGCTTATCAGAAGAGGCTCATGTTTTGGGAGAAAGACCAGGTCTTAAGTTCTCATCAAGTATTTCAGAAAGTATAATCTAAAAAAAGATAACTTTTCTGGGACCACCAAGGGGCCAGATATAACTCTTTACTCAACACTAAACAAAACTCTGGGGCCCAGGAAGATGTCCACGCAATTTTGGAGGCAACAGGATATATGTTAACGTACCTAGTTATTTTATGTGGTTTGTATATATGTGTGTGTGATGTTTTATGACATTGACTAGGACAAAGAAATACGAACTTAAGAATCACAGACTGTTGGGACTAGTCTTTTGTTTTAGTGCTGATTGTTTTCTAAAAATATATTTTTAATGTCTGCCTTATGAACTGTAACAGTGATTTTAACGGACTTTGATTTGAAGGAAGCTCTGAAGGCATCAAGAAGTATGGACTCCCAGGGAAGCTTTCTGCTGCTCTCAGGACTTACCACAGACTGTGCCTTTTTTATCCCTCCTTTAGTGATTGGCCATGTCACTGTCTCACTTGTACAGGGACGGGGAAGGCCCCATGGATGATGATGATGACGAACGGGAGAACTTTGAGATCACCGACTGGGATCTCCAGAATGAATTCAACCCCAACCGGCAGCGCCACTGGCAGACCAAGGAAGAGGCCACCTACGGAGTGTGGGCCGAGCGAGATTCAGATGAAGAGAGGCCCAGCTTTGGAGGCAAACGGTACTGGCTGGGAAGATGGAGAGTGAGCTGGGGAGACATCCTGCAAAATACACTTCTCTTCTGGCCTTACTGAGTCCCTTTCCTGGGACCTCAGCTAGGGAGGTCCAGTGTCCTCTTTAGGCTGGAGTGCTGCTCTTTCACGGATTTAATCATCAGTTGGTGTTCACTGAGCAGTTATGCACGTTAGGCATAATTGTGTTATGGACCCAGTCCTTGCCTCCTAGGAGCCCAGCCTCTAGTGGATGGAGACAGGTATCAGTCAATAACTTACACAATGGAAGTTTGTAACTGTGGTTTAGGACCTAAAGAGAGTACACGTTAGGGTGTTTGACCTGTTCTGGGAGGTCAGAAAAGATTTCTCTGAAGAAGCAACCCTTGTGCTTCTATGAAGGTACCTAAGGTGGTAGGAGAGGCATAAGTATGCAGAGACCCTTGATGGGAGGCAACAGGGTTTCCAGGAGGGGAGGGTATGAAAGGTTTTGTGGGCTGGACTGGAGAAAGGGAGCATGGTTTGGGAAGAGGCCTATGGGACTGTGGTAGAGGGAGTGTGACACGGAGTGGGATTCTGTCTGGAGAGACTCCCGTGGTGTGCAGAGCTAGTGCGGAGCCACAGGGGGAGAGGAGGCTCTGTGAGGGGTGGAGGCACTGGTCCTGCAGAGGCGCTGGAGGCCCGGGCTAAGGTAGTGGCAGGGAGATGGGGACTCAGGCCGAAGGTCTGCTCTTGAGTGTGAAGTCTTGTGCCATGGCTGAGGGTGCAGCAGGCTTGGGTTTGTCTCCCTGTCCCGTCTGTGGCCTGTAGGCCCAGCCCATTGAGATTGTGCTTTTTTCAAAAAGGAGGAGATTAGGGAGAAAGAGTGGAGAGATTAGTTCAACCCCTTCTCCTCTGGTAAGGAAATGTAATCATGGATGATAAATAAATCACACGTCAAGAATCGCATAATCATAAGATAGCAGCAACCAACATATTTGTTCTGGGTTCTTTTCATGCCTGGTTTCATTTACCTTTTGAGAAAGGAACCCTTATTATCATCCTGTTTTACAGATTTAAAAACTACAGCCAAAAGTCACACAGCTATGCTGTGAGGATCTGGGCCCATCGGATTCTGGGGTTTGGGCTCTTAACCACAAAATTTTATTACGTCTTTTAGGAAAAACTTATCTGAATTTTATTTCTGCCATGGAATGTTTAATTACTAGGTTAGTCATTTTATGCAGCATCTCTTTATTCTGCAGTATTCCCAAGGTTTTTCATTGGACTATTTTCTCTGTGTTCCTTTAACCACACAATACAAAGGTATCAGCTTCAATTTATACAAGAAGGAGCTGTGGTTAATGACTTACTCTAAGTTCTGTTCCTGAGGCAATCAGGGTTAAAGTCAGTACTTTTCATCTCACAGAGTTAACCGCTTATTTTTGTTTGGTTTTCATATTCAAATAATTTGAATGGACATGAAGTTTTTCTAAGTTTGATTGATGTCATTGTTAATATGGTTTCCATTAATACAATCTGCTAATGTATTTTATGATTTTTATTTATGAGAATTTGATTTTTGTACTTGAAAATGTGTGAATGAAACAAATGCTTTTTAAAGTACATTTTTAAAAATGTAAAGGGAAAGTTGGATTATCACATATTTTGAATTTTTAATCAACTCTGCATTGATATTGATAACTCTCCGGCCTAGAGTTGACTTGAACACATCAGGTAAAATGTTAAATGTGATTACAGAAAACTAGATCTGGGACCCTTGTGGCATAAGTATATATGTTGCTCTTTTAAAATGGATGCCTTGAAGTCTGCTCTGGCCAGCTCTCTGGCCGGCAGACCTCCTGCGAGGGGCAGCTTCCAGAGGGTTCTTCACGGAATCCATGCGGCGCTGTGTTTGCTTGCAGGGCCCGAGACTACTCAGCACCGGTGAACTTCATCAGTGCAGGGCTCAAGAAAGGAGCAGCAGAGGAAGCAGAGCTGGAAGATTCCGATGATGAAGAGAAACCTGTTAAGCAGGATGACTTTCCTAAGGATTTTGGACCAAAGAAGTTGAAAACGGTAGCATCTTTACTCCAGGACTGTGACTTAGTGATATCCTTCGAAGGTCCTTGGGGCCCAAGCATCTCCTGGGGCTGAGCTGGAGGCAGGTTGTGTGGGTTTCTCCTTGTGGTGGCACAAGTGTGCAATGCAGTCTCTTTTCTTTCCTAAGATACATCATAGATACATTTTTGGTTTATATAACACTTTTCTTAATGCTCTGTGGCTGCCAGGCCATTTCCTATCAGCCAGATAGGAAAACCTGCTTTCTTAGGTTTTTGCTTCCTTTTCTTTTTCCATCAACTAAACTTTGATTTTCCTTCTTTTCAGGGTGGCAATTTTAAACCCAGCCAGAAAGGCTTTGCAGGAGGAACCAAGTCTTTCATGGATTTTGGTAGTTGGGAAAGACACACAAAAGGAATTGGACAGAAGCTTCTTCAGAAGATGGGCTACGTCCCTGGAAGGGGCCTAGGGAAGAATGCACAAGGTGTGGCCCCTCTGCTCTGTCGTCTTGCAGGAGGGACACAAGGCTGAGTAAAGAACAAGTTTGGGGAGTGACTTGCTTTCTCTCTTGTAAAAATAACTCCACAGCCTGGTCTGCCAGCACCAGACCGTTGTGTTCCTAAGCTACATTGCTTTATCAAACTCAGATAAAGTACTTGTTTCAGCAGGAGGAAAAGGATTAGGGAATAAAATAGGCTGTGGCAGGCTGAAGACAGGCTGAAGACAGACTTATTCTTTGGCCTGTCCAGTGTTTCTATAAAAACTGAATTCATTGCTTATACTTAAAAATCAAACAATTTCACCTAAAATTGTAGGTTTTGGCTGGCAGTAACTGGTGCACTGAATCACAGCTGCTCCAGGAGAGAGCTCCTGGCCTTCTCGTGGAAGCAGTCTCCACCACTCCCCATTGTCTTCCTTTCCCCACCCACTTCACTGGTTTACTTTTCCTGGGCATTTGGGGGAATTTGCATTGTTTGCTCACTGCAAATAATTGGACAGTTATTTGTCTTCAGGAATATCAAAACACCGTATGTAGCTTTTTAAACTGAGAGGCATGTAGCTATAAACTGAACGAAGTAATTCCTGTGTGGCCGCCTCCATCTGTGCTCAGTAGCACAGCCTCCCTCTGTCCTCTTGCTCCAGTAAGTTCCTCTCACACGTCTTTTTCCCTTTGATACCAAAGCCACTCAGACCAAGTATGTGGGTTCTTCCCACAGGGACTAATTTCCCCTCTTCTTGACCTGTTTCCCATGAGCAGTCACCAACTGGATATAAACAACAGTATTCTCTATACTTTAGATTCTACTTCCTAAATAATTGCTAAAGTTCAATCCACATTATGTATTGAAAACATTAGTTTTGATTGAAAACATTGTATTGAATACATTGTATTATGTATTGAAAAGTCAATGAACTTGAATGAAGATTGAAATGGTGACCTGGAATAAGAATGAGGGGACTGTCCTAATTTGTTTCAACAGTACTACCTGGATGGGGTGGAGCACAGAGTTTTGAGTTAGAGGGAATCTTCATTGAAATATTGTAGTCCTGTCCATAAACTCTTTCACGTGAAAAACCATTTATTCATGCTATAAAACAAGTTAAGCCTGGGGGATAGAACTACTGACTGAAATGGATGGGATCTCATGTGAAACTGCAGATAAACCATGCTTCAGTCAGAACTGATATATTCTCTGAATTAACCACACTTGCCTTGCTAAACCTTCCAAATGAGCAAAATATAGAATTTAATGTGCCAGAATTCCCAGTTATCAATGTGTCATTCTCTTTTCTTGAAGTCTACTAAAAAGTCCAAGTGGAAATGGAAATAACCTCGTATCAGCAGCCTGTTCTATGGTGGCATAAATATCCACAGAAATTTCAAACCACACAGAATCTGAACTGTGTTCCAAGGACACAGCAGAGTTCCCCTTCCTGAGTAGCGGGTTAGGGTGTGTTAGACCAAGGACGTGTGATTTCATTGAGCAATTCACAGGAATTGCTGTGATCTGAAGTCTCCCTTTTTATCTTCTGCTGAAATCTGTCAGGTATCATTAACCCGATTGAGGCCAAACAGAGAAAGGGAAAAGGTGCTGTGGGAGCTTATGGCTCAGAGCGTACCACTCAGTCTCTCCAAGATTTCCCTGTGGTTGATTCAGAAGAAGAAGCCGAAGAGGTAATACGTTTCTTCCTTTACTTGAGATACTCATACAGAAGTTTTGCAGACTCTGATTGTAAGATACCTTTGCCTAAACAAGGGCCTGCCTGTTTACTTTTTAAAATTAGAACCAAGGTTTTGTGTACTTAAAAAGATCCTCTATGTTATATTTCTAAGTTTCACATGACGTAAATTTAAAACTAACATAGTACCTACCCATAGCAGATGCTCAGGAAATGTTGACTTTATCTTTGTATTTCTCCTTCTACTCTGATAGACCTGCCCGCTATCTCATTCTTTGGTGTCAGAGAGTAGGTGGTTTTAGTGTCCTGCAGGCACAATCCTTAGCACAGGACCTTGTGAAAATCTGAGGGGCTAGTAAATGCCTGTTAATGGTCTCAGTGGCCTCATTTGCTGTAAAAAGTGGGCCTTTATTATTGTGACTGACTGCATCCCCCTGGTTCAGGAGTTTCAGAAGGAGCTCAGCCAGTGGAGAAAAGACCCCAGTGGAAGCAAGAAGAAGCCCAAATATTCTTACAAGACAGTAGAAGAGTTGAAGGCCAAGGGCAGGATTAGCAAGAAGCTCGCGGCTCCCCAGAAGGAACTTTCTCAGGTCAAGGTACGGAAGCCCTTGAACAGCTGGTCTGGGATGGGGTGTTGGAAAACACAAAGGTATCCCACACACCAGGATCAATCACCAAACATTCCAAGGTCCCTCTGGGTCTTCTCTCCAGCTTTTCTTTAATCCCACTTTTCTCTCAATAGCAGCGTGTTGCCATTCGCTGCACTCATATTCAGTGGTAGTTATCAGGTTCCCACTCTGGGCACTATAGCAGTAAATCAAACAGTTCTATCTTTCTGGAGTCAGTGAATTTATGAGCTTCCACATTACTCAAAACTTGTGTCTGTAGTGGGCATATCGTTCCCGAGCGGCTGTGCTGTTGCTCAGTCCTACCTCTACTGCTAGGTCTTTACGTTTTTCTGGTTCGGTTTGGGTTTGTGGCAGGCTAGTTTGTACAAAAGACTTGTGTCTCTTTCACACATTTTGAAAGGATAGATTCCTAAAAGTACAATCACTGGGTTAAAGAATAGGAACGTTTTTAAGGCTCTCAAAACCTGGGAAGGGTGCACTTACTCTCTCACCGGGAGTACAGGACAGAGTCCTCAGACATACCAGCATTGAATATATTTTTTTAAAACAGATTGAATTTTCAGCCACTGTTATGTACATATAGTCTTAGGTTTTCCATTACTCCCCCAAGGAGCCAAAAAGCAGTGGTGACAGTTGTCTGTTGTCATTTGATGTAGGAGATTCAGTGTGTGTCAGATAAGGTCAAATGTCAGAGTGCTGTGCATCAGATTATCTGGGGGAGGGGAAGCTGGTAGGAAATGCAGATGCCCAGGTCCCAGCCAGAGATTGTGAGTCAGTGGATCCAGATTAGGCTTGAGGACTCTGTGTTTGTTTTTTTCCCCAAGTGATTCTAATGCAGGTGGTTCATGGATCACACTTGTAAAAAGTGGTGAGACATAATCCTGTTTCAGAAGTAGAGTCCATATTCAGATTTTCTCAGTGTTCTTAAAATGTTGGAATTAGCTCAATCCTAGCTTGCCTTTGTCAACAGCTATTTGTTTCATTTTGTTTTTAAATTTAAAAACTATTATTATAGACCAGTGTGTAGTACATTTTAGAAAATGAGGAAATAGGCAAAAAGATTTTAAAAAGCTTCCTTCTTTCCCCCCAAATTACCAATTTTAACACCTACATGTACATCCCTACGAGATCTTTGCCTAAATATGTATTCTTTTAACTAAAATGTGGTATCTTGGTTGTGTTATTTTATTACTTGCTTTGATCAGTACCGCCTCTACTTTTCCGTGAAAATATATTTTCATCGCAAATAGTCTGTACTCAGAGAAAGTCTTCTTATCTGCTTTGTACAGAGGGATCTGTTTATTACACCTGACTGTTTTGCCCTCTGCCATGTTTTCCAAGGTCATAGACATGACTGGCCGGGAGCAGAAGGTTTACTACAGCTACAGCCAGATCAGCCACAAGCACAACGTCCCTGACGACGGGCTGCCGCTGCAGTCACAACAGCCACCACAGCCCGGCAAAGAGGCCAAGGCCCCAGGCTTTGCGCTGCCTGAGCTGGAGCACAACCTGCAGCTGCTCATTGACCTCACAGAGCAGGAGATCATCCAGAATGACCGGCAGCTACAGTACGAGCGGGACATGGTGGTCAACCTCTCCCACGAGCTGGAGAAGATGTCAGAGGTCCTGGACCACGAGAAGCGGGTGATCTCCAACCTCAGCAAGGTCCTGGAGATGGTGGAGGAGTGCGAGCGGCGGATGCAGCCCAACTGCAGCAACCCCCTCTCCCTGGATGAGTGTGCCCGCATCTTCGAAACCCTGCAGGACAAGTACTACGAGGAGTACAGGATGTCCGACCGCGTGGACCTTGCTGTGGCCATCGTCTATCCACTCATGAAGGAGTACTTCAAGGAGTGGGATCCCCTCAAAGTGAGTTGCTGGGGAAGTCTGCCTCTCTGCCTTGTGTGGGGGGCATGTCTTGGCTCAGAGATTGCCCGGAGGGCAAGAGGGCTGGTCAGCCCACTGCTTCTCAGCTGCAGTTTCTCCTCAGGACTGCACTTATGGCACCGAGATCATCTCCAAGTGGAAAAGCCTCCTGGAGAATGATCAGCTCTTGTCCCATGGCAGCCAGGACCTCTCGGCAGACGCCTTTCACAGGTACAGCACAGGGCAGGCCCTGAACTCCTGCCACCTGTCCTGAGGGCTTGACTAGCCCTCTGCTCCACACCGGCCCTGCACTTGCCAGGGGTCTGTAAGGGTCGTGCACAGGCTAGGTGCTGGGCTGCCCTGGGAGTAAAGTAGCCTCTGTCTACGATAAGTAGGTGAGGAAAAGGCAGACGGTGAATGAGCAAGTGGACAAATAAAGCCAGGAAGCAAACAAGGCAGTGAGAAAGAAGAAAAGGACACACACCTACTTGGGGTGTGGCGGAGGGGATTTAAAGGAGAGATCTCTCAAAGGTGTCATTTAAGCTGTGACCCCACTGCCTGATGGTTTTCTCTGATCAGATTTCTGTGCTGTTGCCTTTTTCTCCCTTACTTTAGTGCTGTGGGCGATGGTATACTTTGTAGGCTTTGAAACCAATTGGTGCAGTTAGCCTGCCTGCCCTGTGCCTTTCTCCCATAGGCTGATATGGGAAGTCTGGATGCCTTTCGTTCGAAATATTGTTACCCAGTGGCAACCAAGGAATTGTGACCCGATGGTGGACTTTCTGGACAGCTGGGTGCACATTATTCCAGTGTGGATCTTAGATAACATCCTGGACCAGCTCATCTTCCCCAAGCTGCAGAAGGAGGTAAGGCCCGGGGGCAAATGGCTGTCATCAGTAATGAGGGGGGCTCATCTGACGTTTCTCTCCATTACCTCAGTGCTGTGGAAACACCTGGAGTCAAGAGGTTCTGTTCACACAGCCACTGTCCTGTGTCACCTCCAGCTTTTCTCAGCACTGCTCCTCCCAGAGCCCTCCTTGATGGAAGTTCATTTTATTTATTTTTTATTTTTTATATAACTTATTTTGGTATCACTAATCTACAATTACATGTGCAATATTATGGTGATTAAACTACCCCCTTCATCAGATCCCCCCACCAACCCCATTACAGTCACTGTCCATCAGCATAGTGAGATGCTATAGAATCATTACTTGTCTTCTCTGAGTTGTACAGCCCTCCCCGTGCCAACATTACGTCTGCTAATCGTACTGCCCCTTTTTCCCCCTTGTCCCTCCCTTCCCACCCATCCTCCTCAGTTCCTTTCCCTTTGGTAACTATTAGTCCATTCTTGGGTTCTGTGAGTCTGCTGCTGTTTTGTTCCTTCAGTTTTTTTCTTTGTTCTTATACTCCACATATGAGTGAGATCATTTGATATTTGTCTTTTTCTGCTTGGCTTATTTCACTGAGCATAATACCCTCTAGCTCCATCCATGTTGTTGCAAATGGAAGTTCATTTCTTGGTTTCTTGCATAAAATTAGAATTGTGCCATTTCTGAGATTTAATACAGTTGCATGAGCATATTTATGGGTCAGTGTCTCTGTTTTAGAAAAATGTAGTGCAAAGGACTGAGCACCTGGTCCTGAAGGGCACGCAGCCTCTGTGCCATTTACTACACATGCATCGTGTGACTGCCTCACAGGCTGCATGAACTGCTTTTCCCCATCTGTCTCCAGGTAGAAAACTGGAACCCACTGACGGACACTGTCCCCATCCACTCCTGGATCCACCCGTGGCTGCCCCTCATGCAGGCGCGCCTGGAGCCGCTTTACTCCCCCATCCGCAGCAAGCTGTCCAGCGCCCTGCAGAAGTGGCACCCCAGTGACTCCTCTGCCAAGCTCATCCTCCAGCCATGGAAAGATGTCTTTACCCCTGGCTCCTGGGAAGCATTCATGGTCAAGAACATAGTGCCCAAACTGGGTAAGGAAATGGGGAAAATGCATCCAAGCCCAGCGGCTTTGGTGCCTGGTTTCTGTGGCCAGGAGTAATGACTGTGCTTCTGAAGAAATGCCTTTGATCACTGAAAAGGCTTAGCAGATGCTATTTCTCACCATCAAGGAGGGGCCATTTTGTACACTTAGGCTGAATGTAGATGTATTCCAGGGTCCTTACAGCAGCGACTCAAAGGCTGCAGTAACCGTGTCGACGCAGCGTGCCTCCTGGTTCCTGAGTGGTCCTGCTTGGGCTTCTTAGTAACAGGATTGGTGTTCTGAAATTTCTGTGGTATTTAATCCTAAATATATATTAGATTTATTGCTGGGTTCGAAAAGAAAATGATTTTTAAGAAATGCCACATCAGGAGCTTAAAATCGGCCTTTAGAAGATCAAAATCTGACATTCTGTGGTGCAGGTTCTACTCTTTGGGCTTTGCCTGAGAGGCCTGGGTCTCTTGCAGGGATGTGTCTTGGGGAGTTAGTCATTAACCCCCACCAGCAGCACATGGACGCCTTCTACTGGGTCATCGACTGGGAAGGAATGATCTCGGCCTCCAGCTTGGTGGGGCTTCTGGAGAAGCACTTCTTCCCCAAGTGGCTGCAGGTACACTTTGTTTTGCTTTATTTTGTTGGGGGTGGATGGACGCATGGAGGATTTCTGCCAGAGTCTGACTACAGGTGCTTGATCCTTAGACAACTGTCAGATGGTGCTATCATCACACCACAAAACTGAATTACATGCCAGGGTAGGAATGAATTCAGCAGTAACAGCACCCACCACTTACTGAACATTTGCCATGTGCCAGATGCTATTCTAAGCACTTTATTTGCGTTACCTCCACTCCCTATGTCAGCCCTTTGGGTTATGGATGGTGGTGTCCCTGTATTGTACAGGTGGGAGGCTGAGGCTCAGAGTTCATATGCAAGGCACACAGCTACCAAGCTGACTCCAGATTCCACACTCTTCAGTGCTGGACTGTTCAGCCCCTATAAACCTCTACAAGTGTCAGCAGCTGGTAGGACCAGGATCTAAACAAAACAAATAGCCCCTTTGGAAGTTCTGCTCCCATTTATTGGCACTATGGATCCACGTTTTCATATTTGTTTCTTTTTGGCAGGTGCTGTGCTCCTGGCTCAGTAACAGCCCAAATTATGAGGAGATCACCAAGTGGTACTTGGGCTGGAAGTCCATGTTCTCAGACCAAGTGTTGGCACACCCATCCGTCAAAGACAAATTTAATGAAGCACTTGATATCATGAACAGGGCAGTGTCCTCCAATGTTGGTGAGTGGAGATTCTGTTTTGGATGTCCTGGCCCTGAGCTCTTTATTCCTGAACATGTCAACGACACAGTTAGTTTGCAGGTACCCATGGGCTGCCTAAAGCAGAGCTCACTCTCTGTTCTGACAGACCTGCTCTTCCCACCAGACCCGGTTATGCAGAGAGCCATCAGACACTGCCCAGCTCTCCTGTGACTAGGAGGGGCCTTTCCCCCGAATGGAGACTCCTGACTAGGAAGACTAGGAGGGGCCTTTCCCCCGAATGGAGACTCCTGACTAGGAAGACTAGGAGGGGCCTTTCCCCTGAATGGGGACTGACTTAAGCTGGACTCACACCCTGTGGGTCTGCCTCCAAGGCCCACCTTCATAACCACTGTGCTACTCAGTGTTTTAGGGGGTAATTCGTGCAAAGGCTTGGCCAGTGTCGGGAGTGCTAATCAAGTATTTAACAGCTCACAGTGTGGGTCTGACACACAGCTAATACTCAGTAGTTGCTTAACCTCTTATCCCATTTTCTTTACCTGTAAAACAGTAATAATACCTACTTCTAGGTTTCATTAAAAAACCTAGAGGGAGTGAGTCACTGTTTGTACATAACTCTCAGTAGGTGGTGTCTTTTTGGTGTCAGAAGTAGGCAGCTGACTTGTTCATTTAATATCTATTCCCAACACTACTCAGTTCTAGGTAAGTCACTGCCTAGCCCAACCAGTCCGTGTTATAGTGTGTTCACATGGCAAAGCAAAGGCCACTGGAGTACCTGGTCTAATCTTGTTTCACCGATAAGCTCCACAAGGCCAAGAGCGTGTTCAAGGTCACTCAGCTGAAGAGTAGGAGCTGAGATGGCAGTTTTATTTCCTGAGCTTTTCTTTCTACTTAGCCTGTTATATGAACAGAGTTAGAATTCTCTATGTTTACTGAGGCACATACGCTTCTGTGCACTCTACTTACCCAGGTCCTTCAAGACTCTTCCTCAGCCACCCTGGCTCCAAGCTCCTAGAACTGTGCCCCTCACTCACACTGGCATTTATGGTCCTTCAATATCTGTTTCAGCCCCCAAATACATTTAAAATTCTTCCAGGGCCAGAGGCCTGTATGGGTCAGGTGAAAATAACTAGTGAGGCCGTATGTTTTCAGGGTTCTCTAAAAGCTGCCTCTTTGGCAGCATGCAGTAAAAGCTACCCAAGCAGGGTATCTTGGGAATGGAATAGTGGCCCCAGCTGAGTGCCTATTGGGGTTTCCAGCCCTAAAAGGATACATCTCTTGCAGATTAATCTGTTTAATAGGTATTAACCAGAAATCTTCTTATCGCTTGTTACGTGATACCTGCCAGGTGTCTGAACTTCCCTCCTGAGGCACCTGCTCATCTGTTTTGGGGCTTTGTGTCTTTGAGGCACAGTTGCCCTTCTGAGTCACAAGGGGGTGTTCTAGAGATGGCCCCTGTGGCCCACCCGGCCCAGGGCCCACCAACCGGCTCGCGTGTTAGAGCACCTCTCCTTACTCCCCTACCCCCGGTATCCCCCAGGTGCCTACATGCAGCCTGGAGCGCGGGAGAACATTGCCTACCTAACCCACACGGAGCGCAGGAAGGACTTCCAGTATGAGGCCATGCAGGAGCGACGGGAGGCCGAGAACATGGCTCAGAGGGGCATCGGCGTGGCCTCCAGCTCTGTGCCCATGAACTTCAAGGACCTTATTGAGACCAAGGCCGAGGAGCACAACATCGTCTTCATGCCTGTCATCGGGAAGCGACATGAAGGCAAGCAGCTCTACACCTTTGGCCGCATCGTCATCTACATCGACCGGGGAGTGGTGTTTGTCCAGGGCGAGAAGACCTGGGTGCCCACCTCCCTGCAGAGCCTGATTGACATGGCCAAGTAGACTGGGTGGGCCGCAGCAGGCTGCATGCTTGCACCTCTGAGGGGCGTACTGTGAATAAACGATGTTTTAAACCACCTTTGAAAGAGTAACTTCTCTATTCAGGAGATACTCCCTGTCAGGCCAGAGCACCAGAGAAGGAGGGAAAACATGATAATGCCACTTGAGAGGGAGATGCGTAAGTCTTCATACCAAGTCCTAACCAGGAGAGCCGTGCGAAGTGTTGCCTTTTCTCTGTGAGACACAGCCCCTCCATGGCGCCTTCCCTTCAGTCTCTGGCAGCAGCTGCTTGGGCCACAGCCATACCCAGTGCGTTACAGTGAGTTCAGGTCAGTAGCTGACAGCCTTCCTGTCTCGCTCCTGATAATTTCAAGGTCCTCGCAGTCCTGATAATCTGGTTCTTCCCGAAATGCCCAAATATCTGTGGGGAGTTGTTGTAGCTTTTGTACAGGGAACCAGTGGATGGAGGTATCATTAAATATGTCCATGTACTGTGATGTCTGAGGAAACTCAAGCTCCTCCAGTCCGTTTAAAATCTGAGCAGAAAAATTCAAAGGTGAAATGTAAAAACTTGAGCGTCAAAGCAGACCCCACTCTTCTAGGGGCAATTTCCACTTTACTAGTCACCCTATGTTACCCTTTAAGAGAAATTAGGAATAGTATATTTTGACTAAAATGCCCTGTGTGGTGAACTAGACGGTCCAGGGGCAGTGGGATTGTTGAGCGGTGATGCTGAGAATAAAGGAGCACAGTAAGGGAGAAATAATAAGATTCCACACAGTTTTCCATCCCAGTCCCTCCTTTCAGATAGATACCTTTGCAACGTAGAGATAATTTTTCTGCAAAATCCTTGTCAACAATCTAAGAATAAAAAATTAGAACAAAATATCATTAGGAAGTATGAGAGTGGTTTTATTCAACTTAAGACATAGAAAGACAAGATTTAAATAAAGAATTTTTAAAAATGAGATACAGGGTAGGTTAATCAGTTGGACATGTGACTGCCCAGTAACTGCAGCCATCTCATCAAGGGAGAAATGACAGTAGACACCTAGGCATTGTGAAACAGGAGGGAATGTGCATGTGAGAAAAATCAAATGGTTTTTCCCATCTTTAAAAAACATGTCTGTCCAGTGACTGTGGTGGGGTTGGTGGGGGGGACCTGGTGATGGGGGGAGTTCAATCATCACGGTATTGCCCATGTAATTGTAGGTTAATGATACTAAAATAAAATAAATTATTAAAAAAAAAAAAAAAAAAAACATGTCTGTCCATAAGGGAGGAGGAGCTATGAGCAAAAAGATTCCATAACTTGCTTCACAGTTTGACTCAGGGTTGTCATCTCCTTTCTCTAACCCTTTGTCCAGTTCCCTATGGAGAAACATTTCCAAGGACGAAACAGGCATGGCAACATTCTCTGTTCGTGGGTCAAGCTGAGGAGCGGGCCTTACCGCAAAGGCTGGCAGAAGCTCAGCATTCTCAGGCTTACCTCTCCTCAAGTCCTTTGAAACTGTTCCCAATAATAACCGTCTTGGAAAGGGCATCTACTGACCAGTTACTCCATAAAAGATTGTTGTACAGGGCTGTCCCACAGTGAAGCATGTAAAAGATGGTGGGCTCGCCACAAATACTCCGTTTTCCTTCCTGGGGGGACAGTAGGCACAGATGTAAACTTCTTATTGCAGGTGAGGGAGAGGTAAGGACAGACTGACAATGAGCTGGGAGCTCTCACAAGAAACTTACTGGGTGAGGAGATGGTGTGTTAATTAACCTTATATTGTGGTAGTCTTTGCACGATATGTACATGTATCATACTGTATGCCTTACACTTAACACAATGTTATATGTCAATTATAGCTGGAAAAAATGAGCTGAAAGGAAAGAAAACTGAAGTATCAAATGGAAAAAGTTCTGTAGAATAGAGTGGCAGTACCTATGAAATATATAAAATTATAAGAAACTAAAGGTTAGGAAACGACGTCTGGAAAGAACTCGCGTTTACTTCACAAATGTGTGTCCCATGAGCACAGAAAGTTCTGGATCAATGAAGGGCTCTCTTGCCTCTGGACAGCACAGGCAGGAGGGGCAGCAGTGGTTGCTGGGCCGCACGCACTGTGCTCTGTAATCCTCCGTGCTTCCTGTGCCACTCTGCAGCTCCCTGGCACAACTGAGTCCTCTGTCAAACAGCCCCTGCGGGCCCCCCTTCGGAACCATGGCTCTGCAGCCCAACTCCTTGGCAGGGAACATGGCCTTCCTTTGCTGTCTGGCCCCTGCTACCTCTGGGCCTCTCCTCTCTCCACTCTTCTTGCAGCAGCTGGCTCTGCAATCCTGATCCTCCTCTCTAGCAAACCCCTGTGGGCCTTTAAACCCCAGCTCAGACCCACGAACCTTCCTCCATCCCCAAACAGCTTGGATTCGCCTTCCTGTCTCAGCTCCTAGTGCTCGTCTTTGCCTTACCTTTCTGTTCACTGACTTGCTTACAGGCCCCACACCTTGATGGGACCGTGGCTCCCTGTAGACAGGGACTGGCTCCCATTTATCTCGGTTTCTCCAAAGCTCCTTGCCTAGCACAGGCAGGAATCCAAAAAAGATGATCTGAATTGAATGGCAGTGTTTTAGGTCCTTATAAGCACAGGTGAATGATTTTCCTCTCTCAGGTCTAATAAGCAATGAGGTGGCAATTTCAGATTCAGAGAGGAATCAAATGATTATTCAATAATCCCCAAGACAATGCAAAACAAAAATCAGAAGTATATGCCTATACTGGCTTCAGCCTTCTGACTAAAATGATTCTCATTTTTCCAGATATCTCAGAAATTTCAAATCCAAACTATTTCAGGGGATAGAGGGGCAGGCAGAGGATTTATCCACAACTCACAACCAGGTGCTTGGATGTGACCAGGCTACAGCTTCAAGAGGGCAGATCTGTCCCCTTTTATCACCTCCCCTGGGACAGGGTAAATTCCAACCAGAAAGCCCTCATATGCCCCTTTATTTTGAGTGCTAACAGTAAACACCAACTTGGCATAATTTCTGGACACAGAATTTTCACTGGAATTTTGCAAATATAACATGTTCTGGCTCATGACATTTGTATAATTCATTTTTTTTCCGATGGGCACAATATAGGCAAAAATGTGGGTGACTTGAGAGGTCATATATTACAGGCCTTGGGAAAGCAAGCAAGCAGTCGGAAGGACTGACTGCTAGTTCAGAGAAAATGTGGCCAGGGCAGGACCTGGGGTCCATTCAGTCAGCAGTTCCTCAGCCCTCCTGCTCCCCTCCCCTCCCCTTCCCTGAACCACCTACCTCATTCTTACTGAGAACAACCACACCAAGGCTGTTAAGAATCGCAATCTCCAGTGGGCTAAACAGAGGGTCATACACCCAGCAGTGACTTCTGGGAATCTGCAGGAGGGAGGAATGATTGATTTCAACCTAACATGGTGTGTAATGAAATCAACCAGGAGCTGGATGATTTCAAACATCAGTGTGTCAGACCAAGGCAGGGGGCGATAAGGAAGAATCCAGAAATTTACCTGGCACTTTTCCAGGAAGAGAAGCAAAAACGTTAGCTGATTTCTAGCTACGACACAGGTGGCAAAGTTCCCAATGCCGTAACACACACACCTCAAATGGCAGCTTCCCGGGACCAGGGTGTCTCCAGGGGCCACATCTGATTCATTTGGTGATGGGTCAAGGTGCAGGCTTCCGAGGGCTTCCGGAAGAGTCCCCACAGGGGCCTGCAGTTGTACCAGATGTTTCCTGAGACAGCTGTTGATGGTTTCTGGAAGAGCAAGCCCTGGACACTGTCAGAGGGCATGCTCCGACCCTGTGGACCATGTCATCCACCCGAGACGTCCACGGACCCAGTGGGAGAAGAAGCCAGGTAGCAGAGGCCTCAACAGCTCAGAATGGTTGCCGGCCTTACTCCCACACATGCCTGGGACATGCTGCTGCATCCAGGTCCTGGGCACCCCCACAGCCTATAACCTGAGAGAACATTTCAAGCAAAAAATTGGTTTCGTTTATGGGTGGTTTCCCTCCAAAACTCTGATGTGAGTGCATTCCAACTTAATAGGAGGCACCTGGTAAATGTGGGTTATGTACTAAGTACCTACCTTTTTTATTTTAACAACCCAGGAGCAGAGTAGAACCTGGCATGCACACTGCTCTGTGAAGCTGAATGTCATCAAATTCCTTTGATGGGTTGGATTCCTTTCTTTGTCCATATTCAGGCCCTCCCCCCACCCCTACCACCCCCAGCCTTGGCCAGGTGGTACCCACCTAGTGCTGAACTCCAGAAATCAGAGATAAGCAGGTCTTCCCTGTTAAGAAAAAATGGTGTGATTATTTCTCATCCTTTTAGGGCTGCCTAACAGTGCCCCTCCTCCTGACCAAGAGCTGGATGCAGAGAGGAGGACAGAGTGCCCTTGGACATGGCACCCACCCTTGAGTGACAGGAGGAGGATGCACAATGAACATGTCCCGAGCCAGACCGGTCCTGCTGGGCTCAGAGAGGGCAGGAGAGAAGGCTTGCTGGAGGAGGCCTCAACTCCCAACAACAGGTCCGGGTCTGTTTTGTATCCTTGGTCCACAACAGGGCCTGGCACAGAGGTGCAGCTCCCTAAATAGTTGTTAAATGCACACCTTAAGCCTCTCTGAGCTTTAGTTTCCTCATCACTAAAATGAGGGAAAGAATCATACCTGTCATGGAGGGTTACAGGAGGGATTAAATGGGTCAGCACTCAGCACAATGCCTCACACACAGTAGGTACTCAATAAATCATCAATAATTCCAAAGTGAAAGTAAAAGAAGAGACAAAAGTCAGTGTCTTGGCTTTCTTTCTTTAAAACAATTGGCTTCCACAAACCCAGAGCAAAACACAGGTAGTGAATTATAATGAAATGAATTCTCCAACCAAAGAACAGATTAAAAAACAAGACCCACCTATATGCTGCCTGCAAGAGACTCACTTCAGATGTAAGGACAAAGAGACTAAAACTGAAGGGGTGGAAAAAGCTGTCCCATGCAAATGGAAACCAAAAGAAAGCTGGATACCTGTACTAAATCAGACAAAACAGACTTTAAAACAAAGACCTACCCAAATTTATGGGTTGCAGCAAAAAAAAAAAATATATATATATGCATTTCCTAAGAGGGACACATTCATTGTGATCTGGGCCTACCTTAAGGAACAAGAAGTGTCAAGCAACCTACATTGATGCCTCCAGGAACTAGAAAAAGGAGAACAAACAGAACCCGAAGTTAGTAGAAGGAAGAAATACAAATTAGAACAGAAATAAATGAAAGAGACTAAAAATAGAAAAGATCAATAAAAGGAAGAGTTGGGTCTTTGAAAAGATAAATAAAATTGGCAAACCTTTGGCTAGACTCAGCAAGAAAAAAAAGCAGAGCAGACTCAAAAAAGAAAATCAGAAGCGAAAAAGGAGATGCTATTACAATGGATATAAAGAAATACAAAGGACCATACGGGACTAGTGTGAGCAATCACACACCAGCAACTGGACAACCTAGAAGAAATGGATAAATTCCTAGAAACATACACCCTTCCAAGGTGCAATCACGCATAAATAGAACATCTGAATAGACCAATGAGTAGTAAAGAGATGATCAGTAATTAAAAACCTCCCAACAACAAAATGTCCAGGAGCAGACAGAATTCACTGGTGAATTCTAACACATTCAAAGAAGAATTAATACCAATCATCTCCAAAACTCTTCCAAAAAACAGCAAAGGAGAGAACTTTTCCAAACACAAATTTTATGAGGCCAGCATCACTCTGAAAACAAAACTACAAGAAAACTGCAGACCAATATCCCTCAAGGAAATAGATGCAAAAATCCTCAACAAAAATATTAGCAAGCCAAGTTCAACAGTACATTAAAAAGATCATATACCACAATCAAGTGAGATTTATTCCAGAGATGAAAGGCTGGTTCAACATCGGCAAAGCAGTCAAACATAATATATACCATATCAACGAAATAAAGGATAAAAATCATATAATCACCTCACTAGATGCAGAAAAAGAATTTGACAAAATGCAACATCTATTCATGATGACAACTCTCAACAGAGCAGGCTTAGAGGGAATGTACCACACTTGGGGGGGTGCAGGTAGAAACAGGGAGTGTCTGGGGGATACTGAAGAAGCTGAGGAGGAATTACAGCGCCAAGGTATATGGAAAGTACCTTAAGAGTTCTCCAAACCCCTAGACTCATTCTCACTAGCATCGTCCAAGGGCCTAAAAAAAGTCGCTGCTTTTTTCTCAGGCTCAGTTAGCTGGTCAGTCAACGTCTGTCTAGTGAGTTGTAACCTCTGAGTCACCACTGCCTCTTTACCCTAATTTTGGGGGAAGGAACACATAAAATTTGTTTGAGTTCTGTTATTGGTCCTTCAGCTGTTGACCTGAGGAAAATCAACAAAGGTTGTTATTTATTAAGCTCTTAAAGGACTGCAAACAAGTAAAGGCAATACTAAGTAGCTATGGATAAAGTGAAGGTTCCTATGGCCAGGATCCTCACCTGCACCTAAACTACTTGATGTAACTGGCCGGCTGCTAGGCTACCACTTCCAAACCCTAGACAATAAGCTATTATTGACTGAGTCATTATATAAAGAGCTCTGCCCAGTTCTCTGGGCGGGGGCGGAGGCAGAGACAATGGAGGATTAAAGACCTGTAGACTGTTGGATGCAAACCTAATTCTAGTGCACGACCTATCGCTGAGAGAACAAGCGGGTTAATAAACCCTTTCACCCCAAGAATGTTCCGTTGTCATTCCTCAGTCTCACTGAATCCATAGTGCACTTGCATGGGGCTGAAATCCACTGGCAAAACATAGCACAAGCAGGGAACATTTACTGAGTGCTTCCTCTGTGTTAGGCACCGCTCTGTTATCTGCTGTACAGAACAAGGCATGAAAATATAGGGCTGGGATAAGCCAAAATGATGGAGAACGTTGAAGCACAGCTTTTGAAGTTGCAAAGACATGGGCTTAATGTTTATTATCTATGTTTGTTTGAGACTCGGAGCCCTACCAGAATCCTAGCATGGCCGAGATGGCCAAACTGAGAGTGTCATAGTTAAGCCAGTGCCAGGCACAGAGCAGCTTAGCTAATGACGATAATCATTTAGACGGCAATCACGTGGTTGTGTCACTTCGCTGGTGTTTTCAATGACAGTGATAACCAACATTGGCATATTGATACCAAACATGCGCTTACTACACGGCAGGTGCTTTCGGAAATGTGTACATTTAATTCACCGAATAGTCAAAAGAAGTCTGTATAGGTACGATTCTCATATCCATCTCACAGATGAGAAAACAGGCACAGAGATTGCACAACTTGCCCAAGGTATCGCAGCTGTAATTGCAATAGGAGAAATGTTTTATTTTACTATGTTTCAGTGTGTAATGAGCTCGTTACTCCCGTTACATCCTCACAATAACCCTTTTAAAGGTTTTGCAGTTATTCCCACTTTACGGATGGCGAGACTGAGTGAGGCTCGGAGAGGTTCCCACGGGCGTGAAGACAGGGACCCAGGACCGACTCCGCACTCACCTCGCCTCTCGGATGCGACGAAGCACGCCTCCGCAGTCCTCCTGGGGATCGCGGCCCGTGGCCGCCGCCGCCTCTCTCTGCCGCTGACGTTGCGCGGCACAGCGCTTTCTCCGCGGGGCGGCGGCCTGCCAGGTCTCCGGCGCCTCCGCCGCCATGGGCCTCTGACGTCGACGGCGCGCTGGGCTTCCGTCATCGCCCCGCGCCCGCTCTCCGGGAACTTCAGAGGAATGTAGGCGTGGCCACGAGTAATCCTGCGACTTCGCCGCCGCGCGCGTAGGTACTGGGCGGGAGGCGCTAGCGCCCCGCTGCCGCCCGCACTCCCGGTCCCGAGTCCCGACCCCTGACCCCGGCTGCCTGGCTCCTCGGCGGGTGCGTGGCGCGGGAATACCGAGGGGCGGGGCCCTGGTCGGGAATACCCCTTCGCGGCTCCTCCGCGCCTTGCCCCGGCCCAGATCGCCCTCCTTGCCCCGCGCCTCCTCCTCTGCGTACCAGACGGTGACCGATGGCTTCCCGGCCCTTCGCAGTCATTAGGCGCCCCTTTCCTGCCCCACTGACGCATTGAAGCCACTTCTTACAACCACCACCACCGCCCCAAGCCATTGCCACTTCTTCATTGCCTCTGGGTCGATACTGCCACTTCCCAGGTTGCTGGAGCCTTCCCTGGGCACATTCAACACCTGCCCTACCCGAGGGCCACTGCCAGTGCCAGCCTCCTCGGGACCTTTCAGAGATAAGATAGTGTACCTCAGTTTTCTGGGAACAAGAGAGAGGGGTTTCAAGCTGCTGTCCTTGGTTCCAAGAGCTTACATGAGCCTCAATAGACATTCAGATACGCTACAAAGAGTACTGGCCCTGTGGAAGCCCGCCCCGAGATAATCTAGAGCTGAGAAAGAGATTTTACAGACCATCAGAGATTCAGTGGGGGCCTTTCTAGGAACTTCTCTCTACCAGAGGAGCTTTAAAAACGATTGTGTTCCCAGGAGGATGACAGATGGTGAGCAAGCATTTGAAACCACGTGGCTGGGGACATTAAGTTTGGGGAAAGTGACAATAGGAATACAGTTTTGAAGGGGCCAGAGGGTTGTCTTGTGGAAGGATTAGACCTTGCTTGGTTTTCCTAGAGCGCATTATACAGTATGTGGAGGTTGCCAGTAGGCTAATTTTAGCTTGGTAGAAGGATAAATTTAGCACTACGAATTGACTGTCTTTGGGGATAGTAAGCCAGAGACAGTCCAGGTAATTTTTGAAGAAGAGTGCAAGAGATAAGGATTAGCGTGAGTGATGCTAGGGTCCCTTCTGACTCTGAAATGCCATGATACTCTGAGGTGTCTGTCCTCTTGTGAGAGTTTGAAAACCACTTGTTAAATTCTCTTCAGAAACATGCCCAGGTCTGCAATTTACATGTTCAGATTACTTTAGGGATGTCAAGGTGACAGTTCCTCAATTTAAGTTCCATTATTACTACAGCAACCACCTAATTTGTATAAACTGTCCTTGATACCCAGAGCTTTTTTACCCTGGTTATTTAATTTTATCTACTGTGTGATGTAACTTTTTAAGAAACTACGGGACTTACTCTGAAGTCCACTAACCTTTCTTTTTTATTTGGAAACACAGTGTTCAGCTCTAGAAAGCTCTTTGAAGTATCCCATTTGCTTAACCCTTCTGGGTCACATGCTCTTCCACGGGGTTCTGAAATAATCTATTCCTTGTGTTTAAGACTAAGGCACTGATTGAACGGGAAGCTTCAAAACTTTTGAAAGGACCTTCAGAATGGCTTTGAAACAGATAAACTAGAAGTTGCTTCAGAACACCCCCTCCAGCATGTATCTCCCCTGTTGGGCTTTCCAGGTCAGGAGGAGCTTTTTGAAGAGGTTATTCTGCAGAGAGCCAGAGAGCTGAAGCTCATGGAACCAGATTAGTGGACTTGAGTTTCTGGTAGAAATCTCTCGCTTTGTTACACTCTGCCAGAGTTCTAAGAGGTGTGGAGGTATTCATGGGACCGAAAGGCCTGCAAGGAAGGGAAGTAGCCCTTTTGTGCTGAATGAAAACTGCGCAAGTGCCGTTTCGACTGAAAACACTTAAACCTCCCATGTCCAGATTCATTCAACTGGAGATGCAGAGGAGCCATTCCTCCTGGGGAGAAAGAAGTGATACTAGAAGTGAAAACCCAAATAAAGAGAATGAGGGCAACTGCAAAGTAAATGGCTGCTTCCACCTCAAAAGAGACAAAGTCAGCCTCCTGGTGAGTAACAAGGCCTGCCATGGCTGACTTCCTGCCAGGCTGCGGGACAGATGTTATGGGTTAACTAAAAATCCCTAGCCAGATTGTCTAGATTATATTAAAGAAGAAAAAAGCCGTTTTCCTCAGAGCAGCCAAACCAAGCATGTGAGCCATTTCTCTCCAAAGCTGACATGTAACCTTGCAAGCCTGTTGCACTGTTTGAAGGAGACCTTGCAAGCCTGTTGCACTGTTTGAACGAGTCCAGCCTTGCTGGTAGATTGTAGAAAAGATAGGCATGGCCTATCAGGCAGCTGGCTTTGATAATAATGTGGGCATTGTAGTCTTCACTTCGGAGAGACAAGAAATGGTTGCAGTGCAGCATTACACCACGAGAAGAGGTTTGGCTACTGTGTGATATAACTGTTTAAGAAACTAAGGGACTTACTCTGCAGTCCACTAACCTCTCTTTTTTATTTGGAAACACAATGTTCAACTCTCTAGAAAGCTCTTTGAAGTATCCCATTTGCTTACCCTTCTGGGTCACATGCCCTTCCACGGGTTTCTGAAATAATAAGGCTAGCCTGGCTCTTGAAGGGTATTGCCTAACATCTGCCTGTAACTCAGTTCCCTTCTCAACCTCAGATAGGTTAAGCCTCTCTCATAATTTGGTTCAGAAAATATTTCTTTGGGGAGATGAAAGGTATAGTTTAAACAGAATGAGCAAGATTTAGCAGCTGATTATATACGTGCAAGTCATAGAGGTGGAGCCTTTCAAAATGACACCCAGGTTTTCTTTTGTGTGCCTGGATGAGTAGGGGTGCTTTTACCCAGAGCATATAAAGAAAGGGTAGAATGGGGCCTGGTGGTGGGGTGTCTGGGTTGGGTTTGAAACATTTTTGAAGGTTTTGGATCTGGACTTGCCCTGCAACCAGTTGCACCTCTGAACCCAGAACTCAGGAAAGCGGACTGTGCTAGCTTTTTGGGGCATTTGCTTCATGGTCTTAAAAGAGGTAATTATGCTGCAGCGTAGCCTTTACTGCAGAGTAGACTGTACGAGTCTTTAGGGCAGAAAAAGGGTTATGGAAGTTGAGAAGAGAGAGTCCCCTTGGGGAGGAAATCAGAAGCTTGAAGGATCTTGTTGTGTTACACTTAAAGGCAGAGAGGGGTCTGCTGCTTTTCTGTGAACTCCTCTAGGCCCCCATTTTTCCCATTAGACACTCACACTCTGCCTTGAACCGGCATGTTTCCTCATCTCCCTGTTACCGCCTTGGCCGCAGGGCTGCCTAACCTAGTGCACACTACAGGATGTCAGGAAATGTGTGTTAAATTAATGCATGAATTCCTGGTAGAAGGGATATTTCTGGAGATCCTCATGCCCAGCGGTTGTGAGGAGTGCATCTAAGACATCCCTAGCTTACTTTGTTGTCAAAGCCTTAAAAGACAGTTTACCCAACCATGTGGCTATGTGGTTAAAGTTCCGTGTCTCAAATAAGAGGTGTCATTGTGGGCACTCTCGTCTTTCCTCCAAGCTGCTCCTCTGTCCTGTCAGGCAGATGGTTCGATGGCTGGAGAGAGGCATATTTTTAGTTTGACTCGGCTGCAGTTATGAAGTGGTTTTTATCCATTTGTAGCTACTGGGCTCTTCTCCAGTGAGGCCACCAGAAGACTTTTCAAATCCTGGGAAATGGGAAGCTGTGTTTTAAAACACCTTCATCGGTGGATGATAGGAAACATGGCTCCATTCTGTTCTCTTGCCAGGTGGAATTATTTCTTCCTTTATGATGGTTCAAAGGTAAAGGAAGAAGGAGACCCAACAAGAGCTGGCATTTGTTATTTTTATCCTTCGCAGGTAAGCCGCCCAGCAAGTTACTCTTCAGTAGGGATCGCGCTGCCCCAAGTGGTGGCTTTTCAAAAGTACAGGGTTTACATTGGGACAGTTTTCTTTGCATAATCCAGGCATTTGACATTTCTACTCGCTTACCCTTAGTTGTACCATTTCTTGCTGTTGTGGTCTTGAAATTCATAGGCAGCTAAGTACTTCTATCACCTCTAGCTCCCTGTTACTGTCATGATTTTCTGTCTGCCTCCCTTTGCTGCCAATTTTTGCTCAAGTCATTAAAAAACACTTTTATTCAAACATACAAGTAGAGAGGAGAGAATATTGTGAACCCTCATGGCTATCACCAGCTTCCACAATTATCAACACTTTGCCAGTTTTCTATCACCTATCCCTAACCTTTCCCCCCTCCTTTTTTTTTTTAGAATATTTTGAAGCAAATCCTAGCTATCATGTTCTCTCACCAGTGTTAAATAACATCTCTAGCTGAAAAGGACATTTTTTTTAAACATCACATCTAATTAAAGTCACAATAATTAGTTACAATTACTATTAATATGTGGTACTATCTATATTCAATTAGTATCAATTAATGTAATAATTAACATGATTAATTAATACCATTAACATCATCTAATACTATCTGTGTTCAGGTTTTGTCTTGTTATCTTAGATGTTACCCAATCCGTCCTTCCTCCTTCCATCCTTCTCTCCTCCCTTCTTCCTTCCCCTCTTTCTTAATCAGGACCCAAACAAGGTCTACATGTTCCATTTGGTTATTTTGTGTTTTAAGTGCCTATTACTGTGTAACACTCCTCACCCACCCATCCATTCTTTTTCCCCTGTGATAAATGAATCACTGAACTTGAAGAAACCAGGTCATTTGCGCCAGTAGAATGTTAGTGTCCCACACTCTGGATTTGAGTGATTATTTTCTCGTGGTGGTGTCAGTCAGTATCTTCTATCCACTGTGTTTCCTTTAAACTAGTAGTAAGATCTAGAGCCTTGATTAGGCAAGACTTCTTCATAGATGGTGTGTACGTTTTCTGTTGCTTCACATGATGTCTGGCTCTCCCACAGTTTAGCTATGCTGAGGTCGATTAGGAGGTCTGTGTATTCACCCACGTGACTCCACTGTGATTTGGATAGCTGGGATTCATCTAGGCTGCTCTGGCCACTCTGCAGGGGATTTGAATAGGAATGAAAGGCTTATGCTTCTACCATGGATGTGCCTACAGTCCTAGGTACAAAAATACAGTCTGTGCAATCATCTTACATGTTCACTGTGGGCATTCTGTGACACTTCATTCATCCCGGCAGGGGTCACCAAACTTTGTCTAAAAAGAGCCAATAAGTGAATATTCCAGGCTTTTCAAGCCACGTAAAGTCTCTGGCACATATTCTTCTTTCCTGCTGTTGTTTTTAAGATCCTTAAAAACTATAAAAACCATTCTTAGCTCATGGGCCTTCTAAAGACAGGCAGCAGACTCTGGCCTGCAGCCAATAGTTTGCCCACCCCTGTGCTAAGGAACAGCACAAAAGTTCAGCAATTTCAACCTCATATCTGGAATTTGTTCCTTTCCCATAGACTCTGCTTGACCAACAGGAGTTGCTCTGTGGGCAAATTGCCGGAGTCGTCCGCTGTATTTCTGACATTTCTGCCTCCGCTCCCACTCTAATTCGTCTGTGGAAACTGAAGTTTGCTGTAAAGGTTGATGGAGATTACCTTTGGGTAAGCATAACAGACAGAACCAGTACTGACTCGGCCACTTTTGTCTTGTGATAAGCGTGAGCGTGGTGATGGTAAAGCTTGGGAGGCAATGCTTTGTGTGGCTCTTAAGCCTCAGTTTCCTCCCAGCCCCCATGTGCTGTACCCAGTATTGTGCAGATTCCTGGGGCACTCTCTGCAGGTGCCCGTCATAACTGAGTGCTCTCCAAAACGTTTCTAACACATCCTGCATTGCACGTGGCTGGCTTCTCCTTTCCTTTAGTAGACTTAGGCCAGCCTACAGAAATTCTGTTTGCCCTGTGATGCAGATTGAGTTTTCAATGTCCATCTTTTCTTCTCTGTACTTGCCACACTTACTGGGTAATTGACCCAGAAACTCTAAGACATCAATGTGTATTTGTTAGATTTCAAAGAACTGTTAAAAATAAATAAATAAAAAGCATTTCTCTACATCTAGTAGTACCATATACCCTAATGTGCTATTTTCCCATGCCTACTCTTATTTAAAACTTACTCCTGAAATAGAGATGCCTAAGTGTGAGACACTATATTCAGCTTTGTGGGTATCATTTCCAACATTTTATTATGGAGATTTTCTAACATACCAAACCTTGCAGGAATTCTCCAGTGAATACTCACACTAACCTGGATTGTATGATTAACATTTTATTATATTTGCTTTATCACAAATATGTTCAGCCCTTTGTCCTTTGATCAGTCCAGTTTTTATTTTCATGCTTGTCAGAGTTGCACACGGTAGTATACGCCTTCCTCTCGACCAGATGCTTCATTATGCATAACATTAACTGAATTCCGTATATTTCTTTGGGCTTTTGTTTTTTTGGGGGGGTAATGTTTCCATATGATGAAATATACAAATCTTTATTGTACCATTTGATGCATGTAGACAGATGCACCGGTGCAGTACAGGCCCCCATCAAGGTGCAGGATGTCATTGTCACTCCAGAAAGATCCCTGTGTCCCTCCCCAGTTGGTTCTAACCCCTGCCTCCCAGGCAATCATTGTTGTGAATGTTTTCCTGCCATGGATTAGTTTTGCCCGTTCTAGAACGTCATATGAATGAAATAAAACGTGTAGAATTCTTCTCATGGGCTTCTGTCATGCCTCTTGATGTTTGTGAGACTCATCCGTGTTGAGCCATTTATCAGCAGTTCATTCCTTTGCCTGAATGTATACCAGGCTCCTTACTCTTTCTTCTCTCTCTTTTTTTTTTAAGCCTCCTTCAATTGTTTATTGAATATTATTATATGCCAAGCACAGGCTAGGGTTTTACATCCCTTTTATTTTATTTATTTTTGAGGTTTTTGTTTTTTAAATTAATTAATTATTTTTTATTAAGGTATCATTGATACACACTCTTATGAAGGTTTTACAAGAAAAACAATGTGGTTGTTACATTCACCCTTATTATTGAGTCCCCCCCATACTCCATTGCAGTCACAGTCCACCAGTGTAGTAAGATGCCGCAGAGTCCCTATTTGTCTTCTCTGAGCTACACTGTCTTCCTCGTGACCCCACGCACTCCATGTGCACCAATCATGATACCCCACAATCCCCTTCTCCCTCCCTCCCCACCCTCCCTCCCCCACCCCTCCCCTTTGGTAACCCTAGTCCCTTCTTGGAGTCTGTGAGTCTGCTGCTATTTTGTTCTTTCAGTTTTGCTTCATTGTTATACTCCACTTACTCTTTCTTCTTTTTCTGGACACCTGAACTGTGGGCAATTAAGAATAAGGCTCCTCGGAGCTAGAGGGTATTATGCTTAGTGAAATAAGCCAAGCAGAAAAAGACAAATATCAAATGATTTCACTCATTTGTGGAGTATAAGAACAAAGAAAAAAACTGAAGGAACAAAACAGCAGCAAACTCACAGAACCCAAGAATGGACTAATAGTTACCAAAGGGAAAGGAACTGAGGAGGATGGGTGGGAAGGGAGGGACAAGGGGGAAAAAGGGGCATTACGATTAGCAGAAGTAATTTTGGGGGGGGGCGCGGGGAGGGCTGTACAACTCAGAGAAGACAAGTAATGATTCTATAGCATCTCACTACGCTGATGGACAGTGACTGCAGTGGAGTTGGTGGGGGGGACCTGATGAAGGGGGTAGTTTAATAACCATAATATTGCACATGTAATTGTAGATTAATGATACCAAAATAAATTATTATAAAAAAAAGATAAAAAAAAAGAATAAGGCTCCTTGGAACATTCCTGTGTTGAGTCTTTTTTGTGGACATAAGTTTTCAATTCTTGTAGGTAAATACTTAGGTATGGAATTGCCAAGTAATGGGGTAGGTGTATGTTGATTTTTTTTTTTAAGAAATTGCCAGATGTTTTCCCAAAGTGGTTGTACCATTGTACAGTCCCACCAACAGTATGAGAATTCCAGTTAGCCCACATCCTTATCAACACTGATGTAGTCAGCGTGTTTAATTTTAGCCATCTGCTGGATGTATAGTGGTATATCATTGTGGTTTTAATTTGCATTTCCGTAATGACTAATGATATTATGGCTTTTTCATGTGCTTAATGGCCATTTGTAGCTCTTCCTTCAAGAAGTGGCTGTCCAAAGCTTTTGTCTGTTTTTTAAGTTGGAGGTTTTTTTATTGAGTTGTACAAGTTTTTCATATATCCTGGATGTCAGTTCTTTGTCAGGTCTCTATTTTAAAGATATTTTCTTCCAGTTTGTGGCATGCCTGTTAATTTTCTTTGTCTCATAATGAGCAGAAGTTTTTAATTTTAATGAAGTCTAAATTTATCCATTTTATCTAATGGCCATTGCTTTCTGTAGCCTGAAACCATTGCCTACCCAATTGGAGAAGACATTCTCCACTTTTTTTTTGTAAATTTATAGTTTTAGCTTTTAAATTTGGGTCTGTAGTCCCCCTTGGATTAAGGTTTGTGTGTGGTCTGAAGCAGAAGTCAACGGTTCTTTTGTCCAGTACCGTTGTTGGAAAAACTCTCCTTTCCTTATTGGATTCCTTTGCCTCTTTTGTTGAAGATCAGATCACTATTTAAGTGTGCGTCTATTTCTGGGCTCTCTTTTCTTTTCCACTGACATATTTGAGATCCTATATGAGTACTACATTGGCTTAAAATCAGATAGTGTAAGGCCTCCAATCTTACTCTTTTCCAAGGTAACTTTGGATATTTTAGATCCTTTGCATTTCTATTGTAGAAAGAGTTTGCAGTTTCTAAAGAAAGGCTGGTGGGATTATGATTAGAATTACATTCAGTCTATAGACGAGGTGGGCGAGAAGTAAGCACTTACTATGTGAACTCTTAGATTACATCAGTGAACAAAACAAAGATCCTTGTCCCAGCACAGCTTACATTTTTTGTTTGCTTTCTGTCAGGGTGTATTTAAGTTTCTGATGATTCCCTTAGGAAAGATTCCTAGAGGTAGAATTGCTGAGTCAAAGAGTATGAACTGTTTTCAGGCTCCTTAAACATATGGTCAAATTATTTTCTAACTGAGCAAGTGTTTATCTTCTGTGGAACTAAGCATTACACTCAGCATCTGGAATTCTAGAACTCTGTGATGACTCAGTCCCTGTTCTTGAAGCACTTAATCCAGCTGGGAGACAAAATGGCTATTCACGAAATAGTTTGAGTCCTGTCCAATGTTTGCAGTGAAACCCAGATGGGCCATCCAATGTCCAAGTAACAGTCCCAGTAATACCAGAGGGCAGAAAAGAGGTCAGCATTGGCTAGAGTGATTAGGACGGGTACCGTGGAAGTGCTAGAATCTGTGGCGGGCACTGAAGCGCATGGCTGGTAAGCCGTGGGCAAAGGAACAGGAGAGAGGAGGGCATTTCAGGTTGGACAACATGAAGAGATACAAAAAGTATTGTGGGTGGAGACCGACTAGGCCAGACTGGAGGGTGGAGTGTGAGACTAGGGCAGTGGAGGGCCGCTTTCGACAGGCCAGTGAATTCTCACTACAAAGAGCACCGACCACCAGGATTTGGGGCTTGGACTTAGCAAAGGAAAATGCCTGTCTAACTGCTGTCACAGGTACTGGGATGTGCTGTGGAGCTCCCTGATGTCAGCTGCAGGCAGTTTCTGGACCAACTGATTGGATTCTTTAACTTTTATAATGGACCTGTTTCTCTGGCATACAAGGTATGAAGATAACAGTGAGGAGTCTTATGTGGGGGGACTGCTTAGCAAGCATGATATTGCCAGACCATGGCATCACTCTGGGGCTGGTAGACTTTACATAAACACATGGTATCCAGCAACAAGGTCAGAGGCCCTTGGAGCCCCTCTCAGATGCCTTTGTTCCCCAGTAGCATAGGTCACGTTCATTCCAAATGTTTACCCGCATGCCCTCTGTGGGATGGTTGGGAAGGACAGGGCCTGGTTGCCACCCTCCCCTGGTAGGTGCCCTGGGCCTCTGGTGGTTGGGTTATCCGGGTGGGAGGTGGGGTCTCACGCGTGTGTGTGTAAGAAGTTTAAAACAAGCTCTTGCAGCCAGTTCCCTATGTGAGAATGAATTCTGTGGTAACGGGCATCCTTGCTGGAGACTGTGTCTCTCAGAGTCTTGGATCCTGACCTCAGGCTGTCTCTGTTTTTAGAGCTTTTCTCAGGAAGAACTGAGCACCGAGTGGGACAACTTCATTGAACAAATTCTGAAAAACACCAGCGATCTGCATAAGATATTCAATTCCCTCTGGAACTTGGATCGAACTAAAGTAACATTTTCATCCTCTTACTCATTTCATGTGTAGGAATGGAGCTTCTGGACACTTCTTTTCCCCTTTATGAACTATATATGTTGAGAAGTGGATAGAATGTATCATTTCTCAGTCAGGGTGGTTGTTAAAGACCCGCACTCAGGTTCCATGTTGTCACTCACCAGCTGGGTGAGTGTGGACTAATCCAGTCACTAGACAGCACCCCTTTCCTATCCATGAAATGATGTCATAATGCCTACTTCCCATAGGTGTTTTGAGGATAACATGAAACAGTACCTAAGTGACACAAAGTAAGTCCTCAGTAAAGGATATTACATCTGACCCCTGAACAGCATAGGGGTTAGAGGCACTGCCCCCACCCCCACACAGTCAGAAAGCTACATGTAACTTTTGACTCCCCCAAAACTTAACTACCAATAGCCCTCTGTTGACCGGAAGCCTTACATAACATAAACAGTTGATGAGCACATATTTTGTATGTTAGGTATGTTATATACTATATTTATACAATAAAGTAATCTGGTGAAAAGAAAATGATTTCTCAAATAGGCACAGATCTCCACAAAGTTTTCAGATAACTTGTGGAAAGAAACCTGCGTATAAGTGAACCCACACAGCTCACACCTGGGTTGTTCAAGGGTGAACCATATTGTTTTACTAATGTTCCAGAAGTGTTAAAGTCAGTAATCTGAAGATCCCCTTCTCTCTTGATGTGAGTATTATATGATTTATTTATTCTCAGCATCAAAAACGCCTAGTGCTGACATTTTAAAACCAAGGTGGCTGTAGCTAGGAGAGAGTAGCTGGGAAGTGTTTTGTGTTTCTGACTATTCCTTTGCCATTGGCATTCAGTGAAGTGTAGGGTGTTGCGTGGCTGGCTTGACCCCCTGTGCTGCCTGTCACCCAGTGGTCTTGTTCTTGGTGAACATCATATCCTCCCAGTCAGAGGGCCAAAGGGAGATGTGAACCTCTGCCCCCTTAAGAACCGACCACCTGTACCCCAAGTGTCTCAGGAGATGAGACCCATTCTGTGCTGCCAGCCCTCTGTTCTGTTGGGCCGGGTCCCACTGCAGTAGTTCATAGTGTCGCTTTAAAGGGGGATGCAGCATGTGACTATCTTCCCAGATTATGACTCTGGCTAGAAATGGGGATGGGTTTTTCCCTGCTCCTGTCTGGATTGCTTCTTAAAGTCAGTGCCAGAGCTTTCTGGAATGGCTGGCTGGGCTGAGCACTGTCCTGAGGCCCTGAAAGAATAAACTCAGCTTGTAAATGGGGCACTGACTCCAGAGCTTGGCCCCATTGGCACTCGCATGTCTTAACTGCCAGGAGAATACGAAGAGGCTTTTGGTTATTGGCTGTTCTTCACCAGGTTCAGATCCTCTTCTGGTATTTTTAGGGACTTCTAGGTAACTGATGTCTTATAAGGAATGTGGAACTGAGGCATATTTCTCTGAGTGAAAGACCATGGCGTTTTCCTTTATTGTTGTGGAATAGAGTTCCGCGGCTTGGCCAGATGTCAAGCCAGCTGTGCTGCAGAGGGGCCTGTGCTCCAGAGGGTAGAGGATGGGGTCAGCGGTTTGACTGGCCCCATGACCCATATTTGAGGGGTAGGCTTTTCTCTCCTGTTGCCTCCTGCTTGGAGCAGTGACAGTCAGGGCCTCCTAGGCAGTCTGCTTTGTCCCTCATGAGTAGCCATATGCCATATTTGCTGTATTTTCCAGCTTCTGGAGGCCTCCTTAGTCCAAGAATTTGGCAGTTTATGGTATCCACAGTTCTGGGTATAGAGAGGTGGAATAGACCCAAGGAATGGCACAGGTTTTAACATGTGGTGTATTCTCCTCTCTGAGGCTTCAGGTCATGACCTGCTCCTCTGTTCTGTAAAGGCCCTTTCTCTTTCCTGCCTGCTGCTTTTGGGCATGTTAACCTGTGCGTGTGTTTCTGGCCCTGCACAGGTGGAGCCCCTGCTGTTGCTGAAGGCAGCCCTCATTCTGCAGACCTGCCAGCGCTCGCCTCACATTCTTGCTGGCTGCATCCTCTATAAAGGACTGTGAGTAATGCCAGGCCCCTCTCTTCCACCCCTGCGCTTGCTGCAGAACTGACCATCCCAGCCATCTCCAGATCATGGGAGGGGAGCTCCATCTCTGGCCGGCTCTAAGTGGGCTGGTTTGGCAAATATCAGATAGTTTGCATTTGATTTAGGGTATATCCCTGTCTTTGAGCAAAGTTGGATAATTGACAGTTGTGTCCAGAAAAGAGTTAGGAATATAAAAGGCAGACTTAGAGATCTTTGTAATTCTCAGGTTAGGGCTTGCCTTTATAGCTGTCAGTCTACAGAATACTGCGCACAGCCCCCGGTTGCCAGCAGCCAGCCTGGTAAGGAAGGGGTGGCGGCTGCGATGGCCTTCCTCCTGCTGCCCGGGGCGCTGGCTGCTGCTCCGCTCTTAAGGGAAGCGGTAAGTGTTTCTCCTCGGGCTCCTGCCTGCCTCTTGGTTAGCCTCTGAGATGTCAGCACTCCTCTTCACATAGTTAGAGGGCCTCTTAGCGAGCCCGAGTGCCTGAGAGCCACTCCACACACCATCCAAGGCTCCTGTCCATGTGGGGCGATCAGGAGCGCTGGGGCCTGACAGGCCGTGTTTCCAGGCCTGGCTTCTCTCTCTCCAGCGTGTGACCTTGGGCAACTTGCTTAATCTCAGTTTCGTCTTCTGGGAAAGAGAGATACCTGGTGGAGAATGACATGAGATGACAGATGTGGAAGGACCGAGCCTAGCCCCTGGTTCCCATGGCCGTCAGCACATCAGACCTGCAGCCCTTTTCTCTTGTTTTCCCTGGCAGTTCTGCAGCAGCTGGAGGTGCCTCCAGGCCCACCAGTGAGGTGGCATCACAGATGGCAATTTTTTCCTTCCTTATTTTGCATTTCTTCCTTATTTCTAAATTATGCACTTACTGCACAAACACATTCTCATTTAAAAAGAAAACACACCTCCTGTGATTTAAAAGTCCCTCTGCCTGCTCGCTCACACTCAGCCCGTCTCCACTGTTAGCAGTTGGATGTGCCCGTCCCTTTGCTCTTTCTGTGTGGTTTCACACTCTGTACATATATGCATATTTTGCAATTGTTTATTTTTGCTGCCTGTATAAATGGGATCATATAGTTCCATGATGTAATGTGTATAGTGGGGATTTCTTCATTGGTCCATATTGGTCCACCTCATTTTTTGTGTTACAGCTGTGCCTTATTTATTTGTGATTTATTTAACTATTCTGTTGATGGATATTTAAGTTGTGTACCCATTTTTTAACGATTCTACCATTTTTCCTGTAATGAAAATTCTTAAGTGTACATCTTGGTATCAGTTGGGTCAAAGGTTTGGACATTCTAAATGTTGATAGCAATTGCCAGAGTGCCCTCCACAAGGGCTTTACCAGTGGAAACTCCCACCAGCCGTGTCCCCAAGATCCTTGCCAACACCGGGTGTTAGGAATCTGTTCTGTTCAGAGTCCTGCAGTGTATTTCTTCTCACGGTGTCTCTGTTCCTATGTCTGACCTCCTAGGATTGTTAGCACCCAGCTCCCACCCTCCCTCACAGCCAAGGTCCTGCTTCGTCGAGCTGCACCTCGGGACCAGGTACTGTAAAGCCCACCTGCCTACATGGGACACTTCATCCCAAATATCTGTCTGCACCAGGTGCCCAGGGATGAGGCTGATCCCCAGGGCGAGGTGGTCAGAGGGTGCTGCTGTGGCCACGGGGCAGCGTTCTTAGTCACGTCAGGACCCCGGGTCCGGCATAGTGGTTTTCCTCCAGAGTGAAGCCACCAGCAAGGCTGAAATCCACGCATGACAGACATGGATAGTTGGTTTTTCTTCAATCCAGGTCGAACTGTGAGAACCTGATTTCTCTCAAAGATGGGCTTTATGTCAAAGAGATATTGGAGTTTTAGAGACAGACTAGAAAGGATGATGTAGGAAAACAGAAGCTCTTTTAAAATACTTCTATCTTGTATTTAAGTGTTTTTATTTTTTATAGTGAAAAAAAGTCATACGCACTCATCAAGAATAAAGTTACCCACAGTTGGACTGCACAGAGGTCATCACTGCTGGCATCTGGCCCGCTTCCTTCCAGCCCACTTTTCCTTCATTTTGTTTATTCTTAGCATATGAAGCTATAGGTTTCAGTGTATCATAAGGCTAGCTTTTCACACTTAATCAATGGACGTATAAAATGCTTTTAGGGCTGTATTTGGGCTCCTTCCCCACTGTTGGTGGAGGTGTCATTAGAGTAACCTTTCTGGAAAACTGTTTGGTAAAGAGATGATTAAGGATGCCTTTCCCTTTTTCCTAATAACTCAGCTTCTAGGCATCGATCCCAAGGTGATGATCACATTGCTGAAAAGATTTATACTCAAAACTTTATCACAACAGCGTTTATGAAAGTGAAAACTGAGCTATAACTTAAAAGTCTAAAGTAGGGGTTGGCAAACTATGGCTCATGGGTCAGTCACCTACAAAGTTTTATTGGGCTGCTCTTGAGCTACGACAGCAAGTTGAGCCATTGACACAGAGACTGTATGGCCCATAAGCCAAAAATATTTGCCATTCACTGGCTTAAAGTAGGGAAAGATTCATTCACCTACTCCACTTTAAACTTTACTAAATAAAAGCAGCAATCTAAAGTGACCAAAGATGTTTTAATGATAGGAATTGCATATTATTTTTTTAAGCAGAATAGATTTTATAGTATGTGGTCTCAAAGTATTTAAAAATGCAAAAACTTACAGGAAAATACGTCCAGTATTAACAGTATTAGTTTGTGCAAAGATGAGGAAATTATATGTGATTTTCTTGGATTTTTATCTAGAGTAAGGTATATATATATATATAAAACCTGAAGCATGAATTGAAAAAAAACAACAACCACCCAAAAAAGAAAGAAAACCATATCATTTCATAGGTGTGAAAGTCATTTTGACTAGAAGAGCAGTTTTTGTTTTGTTTTGATGAGCCCTTTTGGAACCTTAAAGTTGAGATGTCTGGAAAGCTCTTCGGAGAAAATTCCTAATTTCTAAATTCTAGAGAAAATTAGGTTTCTCACTTTCTGAATCAAAATAAATGAGAGATCTGGCATAGCATCTTGTTTAGGTCAGATCCTTCATCATGAGGGTTCCAAGATCTTCACATTTTAGTTGTAATGGGATTCGTGTGAGTTCTCTGCCAGGGCTGGGGCAGATGTGGGTACATTCTAGGAGATGAGTTCTCGGAGGTGTAAAAGATAGCAGGAATCCGCGCTCTTATCCCCACGGGATGAGATATCGGGGTGTAAAGCCCAGGGTGAGTTTGGGTGGAGCTGCTGCTCTGGGGCCCATAGAGGCGCCAGTTCCTGCCTGACCCTCGCCATGGCAGTGAGCAGGCAGCTTGCGGAAGCTTCTGTTCCATCTGCTCTGCTGTTGGCATGCAGTTGGGACAAGCTTTCTGGGCCTGGCTAAGTTTTAGGAACAGATGGCATGGTGCGCTCCTGATGGCTAGGTCAGGGGGAGGATGTGGTACCCAGCTCCAACTTGTGTGTGTGTTGCCTTTCAGAGAGGACCTACGGGAGGGGATGCCCTTCAGGAGCATGGTGAGTAGGCAGGTGCACTGGTGCATTTTGGGAATGCAGCCTTTCGTACTGCTTGGCCCTGTACAAGTTGCGGGACGGGCTGAGTAGTCCCAAGTGGTATTGCATCTGCTCAGGTTAGGAAGACAGTTTCAAGAGCAAAGTTACCGTCAGAATCCTAATCATAAAGCTCACGGTTTTAGGCATCCCTTTTAAATCCCTGCTTTCAGATACTCCTTCACTCACTATTATGAGGTTGCTCAGACAAGTTCCAAGGGCTAACAATTAGGAGAGAGTAAGATAAACGGGGACCACCAGCCTCTTGCAGGATGTTGAGGCATTCCCAAGGCAATTACTTTGTTTTCATTTTGCAGATAAGTTGAGGTAGAGCCCTTTTGTCAGCTGGGATCTTTTCCAGTTTATAACTTTTTTTTTTAAGTGCCACTAAATTTTCTTTCACCAAACATCACCCTTCTCCACAACTAGAAGCAAAGTTGCCCACATGGGCTCTTTCTCTTGCTGATCACAGACAGGCTAGCTGCAGTTTAGGGCTTTTGTTCTGGGCTGGGGCTGCATCACAGGACTGTCCTCTGAGCTGGTGGGGGTCGGACGTGTCACCCCCAGAACAATTACTGCCCCGCTGTCTTCTCTGGCCCAGGGACAGCCCTGTCCATGTTGCTTTGCTATTCTAGGAGTGGTGCTCCCTGCAAATGTAGAGATCATACCTGTTTTCCTGACTGAAGAGGAAGCTGTCAGTCTCTGCGAGTTCCCTGGGGAGTGGATGACCAGGTAAGGGGGCCAAGGAAGGGTCCACCTTACACCCTGCTTTGGGCGTGCCCTCACATGGGCTTCCTTAGACAAGCCCCGGCCCAGTCCATCCTCCCGCAATTCCATCTTCTCCACCGTGTGCCAAATGTGGGTGACTCTTGTTCAGTGGGCCCTGCCTTTTACAGTAGGTGATACTGGTATTGCACGAAGCCCTGAGGACCAGGCACTGCCTTATTTTTACTTCTGTGGTTTCAGCATCATGGCCTCTTAAGCTCTGTTGGCCTCAGGCAGCCACTTCTCACTGATGGCCTCTGCTTTCTGGGGAAGTGCTCTAGTCCCCCACCAGGGCGGGGCACTTACCCTGCCCTCAGTTGTGTCCCTTCCTCACTCTACCTTGTTCGCCAGCTCTCCTGCATCTCCATCCAGACTCCAGGAATGCTCGGCCCAGCACCCTCCAAAGGGTTGGAGCGCATCTGCCCCGAGAGAAAACACCACTAGGCATGTGGAATCCATGGCCTGGACGTTGACAACCACCCCTGAGCCCATGTCCCCTGATGTCACTTGGCCAAATGGCGAAAAGGAGGACAGACGCTTGTCTGGCCATGATCTGGAGCGTGTCAAGCCCACAGAACTGTACAGCACTGTCAGCGATGAGGGTCCAGGTTCTGACTGGTTGCTGGTGAAGGAACCTGGTTTGTTTGGGAGGGTAGCAGAACTGGACTTGTCTGAAATCCACATTCCAGAAACTAAGAAAAGGGGAACATCCTCAAGTAGTTTTTCTTTACCGAGTGTGTGTACCCTGGATGGTGGTGGTCCTTATGGCAAGGAATCTGTCAGTGACTCTGGCAGCCCGGAACCTGGGCGGCCCTCCTCCCTGCCTGTGGGCACAGCTGTGGGAAGCCTCCTCTCTCCCTCTCCTCCTGAGATGCTTACCCAGAATGGAGCCCTAGACCAGGACGGAGCCCTTCCTGGGGACAGCAGCCAAACGCCTGTTCCCAGGGAAGACCACTTTTCCAGCAGGATGAGCTGGCCATTGTCCTCGCCTCACTTGGATGTGAGGCAGAGAGAAGCTAAGCTTCCCATGAGGGAACAAGGCCTGGAGCAGCATGTCGCAGGGCATGAGCGCTACTCAGCCCCCAGCCAGGAATATGGCTGGAGTTTGGCACATACTCAGGGCGACGGTCCCTCTGCAGACGGAACGGACTCCAGGTCAGCATCGCACGTAGGACTCTCACGGATGAACCTCTACACTCACAGCGTTAATGGGCTGGTGCTGTCCCTGCTGGCCAAGGAGACACTGCTGGGGGATGGGACTGCCATCGAGGAGGTGGTGAGTGTGCTTGGACCCCCCCCTTCTCCTCTGTAGCCTGCTCCTGCCTCCTAGGGATGACAGGCCGTCGCAGAGCAGGAGGGGCAAGGGTCAGCCTTCAGCTGCGTGGCCTTGTACCAAATGTCCTGGTTCATGGGGGCGCTGAGGGGCTGGCAGCAGGACCCGCATTTCAGGCTTGGTGGGCATAGTGCTGGTGCAAAAGTGAAAGCGAACAATAGCATAGGGTCTCCTGTTCTTTCCTGCTATTTCCAGTCCCATGTGCGGACCTTGAGCGGGGCGGACCTGAGTCAGAGTCCTGGTGCGGGCCATGTGACTGCATGTAGGCCCTGCCCCTCTGCGTGTCTAGTGCTCTTCAGCAGTGCCTGCAGGTGGTGACAGGCTCGGCCCTGCCAGATACGGTGTGGTCACATAGGCGATGACCGCACCCACAGCCGCACTGCTGACAGCCTCACTTCCCAGCCTGGGCAGCTCAAGGTTCTGTGTCAGCTGGGGTCTTACTCTGCGTGTGTCACAGCCTGAGTTGGGAGGTTTCCAGAAGCCCCCGTTTCCCTCCAGGGCCCTTGCACTGTCCCTGCAGGATCTGAAGCTCCTCCCTGGGGACATCTGAAATGTTAAGGGTCCTAGCTGCAGAGGGCTCCTCTTCAGCCATTCCAGCCCCTTCTGCATCAGAGCAGTAGATGGACCTCAGGGCCTGAGCCCACGCTGGAGATCCAGTTGCCATGGTGACAGCCTTGCTTTAGTTGGCAGAGGATCGTGGTAGCAGTGAGAACAGCAGGTTGAAATTGCTGCAGGGCAAATGGTGTCCTGGAGCTTGCCGTGTTTTTGTTCTTAAATCTATATTATTCTAAGCAGTCTTATTAACATGCAGGGCTTGTGAACCTCCATAAATGAGTGAGTCACCTGGGAGCAGAGGAGGAGGAAAGGCAGCTTCCTTCACACAGAGGCCGAAGGCGAGAGAATTCCGTCCCAACCGGCTAGCATCTCTCTCCTCCTTCCACAGACCCCTTCCCCGAGTGCTGGCTGGTTTGCCTCCCATATCCTCCTTGACCACAGCTCTCAGGGACTTAACCGCCTCCTCATGGCAATGCAGGGACCCAGGGTTGCCGCTGCGTACAGCTCTTCTCCCTGCGATGCCTTCATTCTCGGGGTCCGTGCTGCTCAGTGCTGAGTGGCAGGCAGACATGTTGTTTGGAAGGCCCAGTGTTTGGATGTGTAAGGTGGATATGATGTCCCTCTTCCACCTTCTCCCCAAAAAGATAAAGAAAAAGCTCAGGCTGCTCTTGAAGAAGGAAGTGAATTAAGATGTATGCTGCATTCACTGTATGCCAAATGCATGTGTTATTTTAGCCAAGCCCTAGAACAGTTCTGGGGGTAGACATCCTAACTCTCATTTACCAGTAAGGAAACATCTTTTATTGAGTTAAAGACCTAGTGCAACTGGTGGGTCCAGACTCCTCACTTGTTTCCCTTCTCCCTGCCCTACCTCTCTGTCCTGCACTGATCCGACCTTGGAGTGACAGGTGGGAAGGGGCGGGCAAGGGGGAAGTGCCCTGCCATCTGGGGCGCTTGACAGGTGGACACACCACTTGTTTTGTCACAGCCTGTCCATGTGGCTAGGACAGCAGTTTCGGGGGCTTTTATGTGAAGTTGGATTTGGTGGTGGGTAGGCTCCAGGGAAGAGAATGCAGTTTAATAGTAGAAGAGCTCACTTTTTTGAAAAAGAGTAGGAATAATTAACTTTGATCAGCTTGCTGGTTGGAGAGCAGGGCTTGTTGATCAGACCCAGAGGCTGTCTTTATTATAATGGGGAGAGAGCTTTTCCTGCCTTTTTGTCCTGGGCCTGCATACAGAATAGTTGACCTCATTTCCCTCCAGACCCTCTTTGGCTTTCTAGAAAAGCAAGCCCCTGCAGAGGGGTAAACTCCCATTCAGATGTGGCAGTGAGCACACCCCGCCTTGAAAGGGCTCCTTGACTGTGGTGCACACGCCACGGCACCCTCCGGTCATTCTGCCATATTGTCTTTCAGGAGATCAACTGCCACCTCTTTATGTTTGCAGAAGGTTGCGGGGCAGGTAACTGGGTGGAAGGAGATGGGGGTGCTGAGCAAGGAGAGGTTCAGATTGTTCAGGGGAACAGAGTGAACTCACACCAGGGGGCAGCATAGAGCCTCTGATCCTGCTCAAAACCCAAGATCCTCTCATTGACCTTCAAAAACAGTGATCAGATCATTCATTTATTGCTACTATAAGACTTTGAGTTGGCTGTGTACAGCAGATGAGGTTTGAGGTTAGTGTGAGAGTGTTAGTGTAAAACACTTCATAAAAATGCATCCCTCCCCCATGGAACTAGTACTTTGGAGTAAATGTGTAACTGCTTCGTTTCTTCTGCACACTTGACATTCGAGCCCCTTGCTTTGCTAGGGACTAGAAGCTGGAGGATCCCAGAATTAGCTCCAGCTGTATGTCTGCTAGGGCTTTTGTGAGGATCGCACGTGTAGTAGGATATATTGGGTTGGCAAACTCTTAATGTATAGGAACACATTGGTATTTCAGCTTTGCACAACTATTAAACTCTGCCATTGCAGTACAAAGACCATACAGAATATGTAAATAAATGGCATGTCTGTGTCCTACTAAAACTTGTGGACACGTAAATTGGAACTTCATACAATTTTCACACATCACAATTTTATTCTTTCTTCCTAACTGTATAAAAATATAAAAAGCATTCTTAGCTCTTAGGCTATATGTAAATAGACAACCTGCTGGATTTGGCTCATGGGCAGTGGTTTGCTGACCCCCGATATGTAGGAAAGTACTTGGTTACCAGTTAAAAAAGTTGTCCACGTGTCATCTAACATAACATCTTGTGATTGTGCATTTGCTGTTAATTGATTTGATCTTAAGTTAGCAGAAGATTCCAGAAGCAGAACTCAGTGCCTATGGGGAATACTTGGGTTTTGGCATCTCTCACTCTCTGTTCCCATCATCCCTTCCTCTGGGCACTGGCTTGAGATGGGAGGATTGACTGTTACCAGGTTCCAGAAACTTCCAATGAGGCAGTGGTTTGACTTCCTAGTGAATGGGTTTGTGGGCATGTGCACACATCTGACGGAAGGCAGCTCATTAGCGTCTGATAAGCTGCGTTCCTTAGGCCATACCAGTGATCAGACCAGGAGGTATTATACCTGTCTCCCCTGAGCAGAGGCCCTTTTACTTTACTGTGCACCTCAATTTAAACCAAGTAGCTCCTAAGTTGAATGGGCTTGGCACTGGATATGCCCCTTTATTTTGTAGATGTTTATTGAGCACCACCTAGGAGCCAGGCACCCTGCTAGGCGTGGAGTACATAAAATAAGAGTATATAAAATAAAACAGTATGCAAACCAATAGGTTTAAACATCATTTCTAAGACGTTCTGGTAGAAAAACTGATTGAAGCCCAGTCTACTCCCCAAACAACACTCAGCTTCGTGACATTTACTGCAGAAGCATTTTCTCTTCATCTCTGTGCTCTTACATGTGCTTATTTTTCTACACAGCTGTTGAAGAATAATCCATGGACAAGTCCTATGTGCTTATTAAAGAGATAGTATGTCTTCCATAATAATTTGCATTTTCTTGACTCTACAAAAATGCCTTTCCTCAGAGTAGCACTTCAGAGTTTACAAAGGACTTTTTTATATGTCATTTCACTTAATCCATCTAACAGTCCTGTAGTAGTTTACATTTGGCAGATGAAAAAAAAATGAGGGATAGAAAAAAATGCAGTAACTTGCCCCTGGTCATCTGGCCAGGAAGAGGCTGAGCCAGGACATCCCTCACCTGGGAGCCACCGGCTGCCCAGGGACAGTGGCCTTCTTGTGGCCAAAGCAGCCTCATGGGAGCCCCAGGAGGCTCAGTTTCAGACTGAGTCCATCGGGATGTGACTGATGTACTTGGTCAAGGCCAAAGTGGAGCTCAAAGAATACCATACAACCATTAAAGAATGGTGTTTCAGGAGAACAGTTTAAGGATAAAGAAAGTAGCTCGTGCTGTGTCATTAGGTTATAAAACTAGTGTTGGTCATTGTTTATGGTTTGATCCCATTCTTTCTAAAAGAAGAATTATTCATATTGGTGTGGTCCCGTGTTCTCAGCTATACGTGCACATAACTCATCCCCTGAGAGGTTTTTAAATCCAGGTGCTTGAGCAGATACACTTCCCAGACAGGCTTCCTCAGTCAGTTCCTCCTCTGAACCACAGAGCACAGAAATCCATCTGACCCACACTCCTCAGTCCTTCCCAGGATGGTGCGTAGCTGGTACCATCCTCGATGCACCAGAGGTGAGCTCGTCGCAGACAGCGCAGGACCTCTCAAGCCCAGGCCTGTTGAGAAGCACTGGAGTGTGGGCCCCGCCAGCTGTTCTGTGGACACGAGCAGCCTAGGTGGGAAAGTCATGGTTAGAAGGAGATGTACCAAGGTGCTACCTGTGGCTATTACTGCATGGCAAGATTATGAGCCATTTTTCTTTGCTTTCTTCTTTAACTCATTTTCCTGTTCACCTCTATTTTCTGATTTTTCTACAATTTGAGAAAGCACTAGAATCTAAGGGTGCAAGTCAGTACTTCTGGTAAAATAGCGGTCGGCGTGCTAGTGACTGAATCAAGTAGCCACTCAGCTCTTCTTGGATGGTATTTTCAAGGCTGTGGCTGCCGGGGTTAATTCTGCAGCTCGCGGCCCTCCCCCGCCCCTTTGCAGTACCATAGTAGCCTGGCCTCCCTGAATGGGCTGGAGGTGCACCTGAAGGAGACGCTGCCCAGAGATGAGGCCGCCTTCGCAAGCAGAACGTACAACTTCATGCATTTTGACCGCATTCAGAACATGCTGATGGGTAAGGAGGGGTGCGGGGCAGCGGACGTTAGGGCTCGGGCCTGGCCAGCGCCGCCTGATGTGCAGTAAGGGTGCTGCCTTCTCACTTGGGGCCCTGCTTCCCCTGAGTTGAGAATTCGCTTGGCGAACACTTCCTTGCTCACTTGTCTTTCTTTGGTTGTTTTCTCCATTTTGAGGGAAATACGTGGATGTCCAGGTATCTGATAAGGTCTGCCTCAAAGTTTTGACATTCGTCATCGGGGACAGTGTGCGCTCTCTGGTGGCATGGTTGCAGCCATCGGGTCCCAGCATCCTGGGCCCTTGTTTCTCTCCCCAAGCACCCGTGGGCCTGAGTTTACTGGGGTTGTGAAGCAGGGGAGCAGAAGTCTGTGACTCACAATTCCCTGTCCTTTTCTGGAAGCGAACCTACCCCAGGAGGCCACACCTCAGGATCGCCGCTTCCTCCAGGCCGTCAGCCTGATGCATTCAGACTTTGCCCAGCTGCCCTCGCTGTATGAGATGACCGTCAGGTGAGCTTTCCCCAGAGTCACTCTCATGGTCCTGAACCAGGGCTCCCAGCAGAGCCTCATTCGTGATGAAATGAAGAATATTCCATGACTCTCTTTAAGGCCTTTGATCTGCTCATATGGTTGCCATCCTCGCGCTTTCCCATGTCATGTATTTTCTGGGTCCCTTCCTGCGGCTCAGAACTGCTGCTATACACGGGTACAGCCGGGAGGAAACCCGAGGGCCGCACCACCTTGGAGCTTCCGTCTGGTACGGGGAAGGCGGGTCTCTGTCTGCTTGTCATCAGTGGTGCCGGGGTGATCTTGCAGTCTAACTTGGCAAGTCCCACGTGCCCGTGCAAACACTGACTTCTCCAAAACTGTGAAGTAAAACGTTTGCCTCCCCTCTCCCATCATACACCCAGAAGATACCCACAATACTAGTTCTAGGTTTTATTGGTTGGTGTTTCTGGTTTTTATTTTTTGCATATAAAATGTAGATTATTAGTATTTTAATTTTAATTATTGTAATAATCTTTGTGAAAACAGGATCATACTAACATACCATTTTACAAGTTTGCATATTTTAAACATCCCCAGGTCAGTAGATCCTCATCTATTATCATTGTAACTTACAGTATTTAACCAACCTGATTCCACTTTTCCTCTCTACATGCTTCTCTTACGAAATCAGCAGCAGGAAATAAGGCAAGTTAGAAAGTCAGAAGGGGAGGCCTGCTATGTGTATTATGTGTATTATTCCATTTAGTCCTTGAATGATTTGGGCAAGTGCATTTTTCTATCCTCATTTTACAGGCAATGATATTAAGGCACAAATAGGAATAGTGACTTTTCCCTGGCTTAGCCAGGATTTGAACCCAGGTTTCTCTGACTCTAAAGTGCATGTTCTCTTCACACACATTTCCAGTTCGAGGAGGCAGTGTGGCCAAGAGGGACAGTGTGAGACTAGCCCGGTACAGTGACAAGGTTCTAATGCCCTGTCACCTGCCACCCTGGAGCACTGGGCATTTCTCCTGCCCAGCACCATCTCCAGCCAATATTTAATAATCTTTCCATGATAAATGTGTCTTTTCTGGCTTTTAAGTTTGAGCTGCCCCAGGCTGACAACCTAGATGTGGTCTGCATCTGCAGTCACTGGTTGGGGAACTGGTTATATTGGGTGCATATGTGTGTCTCGTTTGCAACAGATGGAAGTGAGTAAAATGTCAGTATCTGATCATCAACCACCTTATGGTCTGAAGTATTTCGCCTTCCTTGAAGCTGACAGGGTTTTAGTGTTGGTATATGTAGCTTACTTTAATGATAGAAACAGAAACAACAGCTACCATTTCTTAACCATTTGCCATGTGCTAAACAATTTACATACATTCCTACTCATTTAATCTCTTTAAAAATCTCCATGAGGGGATTTACTGTTGTCATATCCATTTCACAAATGAGAAAGCTGGGACTCAGAAGGATTGAGTAACTTAGCCAAGGGCACACAGCTAGGAAGTTGCAGAGCTGAGATAACCACCAGGCCAAGGTTCTCCCTCCCTGTGGCTGTGATGACTTGTCCACACCTCATCCTGCTGGTCCTGTGAGTGGCACAAAACACTTCAGGCGCAGGCTGTGGCCCCCATGAACAGTCCCAGCATCCAGTGAGCTGAGGGGAAAGAAAGACAGTATTGGCTCCAAAGTCTGAAACTCAAGGGAACCAGTAGAACCCCAGCTTTGACAGCTGCCCTGCAGCCTTTGGTGTGCAGGGCCACCCACGTTCGCCTCCTGAGGGCTCTGGTCTGAGGTCTGCACAGCAGCCTGGACTGTTGCCATCTTCCCTCTTTCCCCACCAGGAATGCTTCCACAGCTGTGTATGCCTGCTGCAACCCTGTCCAGGAGACCTACTTCCAGCAGCTGGCATCGGCAGTGCGGAGCTCTGGCTTCCCCAGTCCACAGGACAGTGCCTTCAACCTCCCGGGCAAAGCCAAGCAGAAGCTGCTGAAGCATGGGGTGAACTTGCTTTGAACTGTGCACTGTGGGGAGTTCATCACCCCAGATGACTGTTAATGGAATGCCAGCAAAGGAAACTGCCCTTTGAAACAGAAAAAGTCCCTCTATTTTTTCTTGACATCCTCCCTTTGTTAGGAATGTAGTATGTGAGCGTCTGTACTCCTTGTGTAGATGAGGGTTTGAGAGGTCGTTCTTCAGGCTGGCAGACCTAGGTGACTGTAGAGAAGTTCCCTATGCCAGCAGTGTTGGGGCCAGGATGGGCATCAGCTCCTGCCGAGGAGAGACAGGGCCAGCTTGCTCCCTGTTGTGTGGAGCCTGAGGTGCCTGGCGTTTTTTCTAGAACTTAGTTGTTCCCAGTCTAGTGTTTGTCCAACCCTGTTTCCAGGGAGGTGGTATGTGGAGTCTGGTAGCTGGCAGCCTGGAGTGCCCACGGGGCAGTTAGGTTTCGTTCACGGCCTCTAAAGCAGAGAAGCAGTCGGGGATACGGAAGCTGCCTTTTGTGAATTCTCCCAGAACTCTATTCAAACTAGGAGCCTGTTCTTCAGAAGATCCGCGCTGGGGAGAAATCTGGTAGCCTGGGAGGCTGTCTGGGATTTAGAAGTGACTAAAAGCCCTGTGGCGCCGAGACCGGGAAGCTGGGTGGAGGCAGACTGGGCCGGGCAACTTGGGTTTGAGGCGGGCTGTGCAGCCGGCTGCTCTTGAGTGCACGTCGCCAAGTGGGAGTTCCCAGAACCTTCTGGGGCAGAAGCAGAGCCATGCCTTTCAGGGGTAGCTGTGTGAAAGGGAAGGGTGTGTGCTCGTTTGTTTCTGGGCTGCTGTGGTGCTTAGACCAGTTATTTTATGATAATGTGATGCAGATCACAGGATGGGAATACTTATCAAAGTCTTAACTGAATGTTTACCGGTAGTACCTGAAATTCCATTTTAAAACTACGATGGTAATTATTTCATGTCAGTGAACAAATATCTAATGTTTATGACATGGTATCTTTCTGGAAAGAACTTTCCAAGGGCTTAAAAAAAAATAGCTACTGAGTTCTGAGTAATGGTACCTCTAGTGACGCAATGAGTTAAGGTATGTTACATATGTGTGTGTGTGCATGTATTTTGTGTGGGTGCTTCTCTCTTCCTTGCCCAATCCGGGGCAGCCAGGGGAGGCTGGGCGCACTTCAGAATGGTCTGTCCGCAGCAGCGGCAGGCTGCGGCCCCGGCTTCACAGGCCTTTGCCACCCTCCCTCTCACCAGTCCCTGGGGTCTCTCCTGCCACTGGCTGGCCTAGGAGGGTGACCTTCCCAGATGGAGGAGGGTCATACCTCAAGCTAGGATAAATGTGTATTGTCCAAGTTCTCTGCTACATTCTCCAAGAAAGAATTCAGTACCAGTCTTTGTGTCCGCTTCTCAAGGAACCTTCCCATGACTGACTGACACATAACATGTCAGTTCCTTTACCGTTGTGGGGTATTTTTAAGCAGCCACATTTTTCCTTTTGTTCACCAGTGCTCCAGAATTGCGAGGTACCCAGTCATGAGCTCAGTGAAATTACAGTTTTTACCCCAAAATTGAATCTTAAATGACCACATGGAGCATGAGGCCAGCACAGCAGAATGTAAAGACCCACATGTGATAGTTGTTTAAAAATATGTCCACAAATTCTTTGCTGCAAAGGAGGGACCTATTTCTCCCCACCCCACAAGCATGGGCTGTACCTAGTGATTCATTTTTAATGAATAAAATGTGGTGAAAATGGCAGTGTGACTTTTGGGACTAGGTTTTAAAGCACATTCCAGCTGCCATCTCTCTCTTGCTCACCTGTTTTGGGGGAATTGACATTCAGGCAGCCCCATGGAGTAGCCCTCGTGGTGAGGGTGCCTTCTGGGAAGCTGGTCCTGCAGCCCCGGTCGAGCCTTCAGATGATGCAGCTCCTGCCAACATCGTGACCGCAGCCTTATGAGAGACTGAACCAGAACGTCAAGCTAGCCACTTCTGAATTCCCAGCCCTCAGAAAGTATGTGAGATAATAAATGGATGTTGTTTTAAGCTACTCTTTGGGGATAACTTGTTACAGAGCCACAGACAGTTGATACACTTGCATGCCCGTATCCCATCCACCAAATGAGGTTCCTTACGGCTTTGACATGGGGGAGCCTTTAGCCAAATGCTAGACAAAGCGAGGGTCTTGGATCCCAGTCCCTCCTTTCCTGCCCTGGAGAACTTCCTACAAGTTCCAGAACCTGACCTTAATGACCAGGTCCCTGGGTCCCTGCTTCCTCTCCTCTAGGCTCTGCCCTGGCCCCTCTTTCAGCAGCTCCCAGGTGCGTCCAAACAGGGCACCTGCACGTGAGAGTGGGCATCCATCCTCATCGTCCCTGAGCCCCACCTGGGGATGTGGCAGAAGCCCTTGGCAACAGTGGGGCTTCGCCAGCAGTCTGAGGAAACCCATCAGGTGGAGCAGGAGTTTGGGGGCCTGAGGGGCATTGTTGGGAGGGTCCCTGGATGAGGGTCATTCCTTGGTCCTGGGATGCATCTTTTGGGGCTGGGGAGCAGCAGTCAGAAGGAGGAGGAGGAGGGGAAGGGGTCCTCCCCTCACCCTTTTTTCTTGTCTGATAACCAGGGGTCAGCTGGAGAGTGGCCTCCCTTGGTGGGCTTTTCCGCTGCTCCTGGAGCCTCTTGAACTTCTGACATGGACCCCAGGCAGCCCTCTAGGCTCTCAGCTGTGGCTGCTTTGGCAGTTGCCTGCCAGCTCCAGCTTGTCTTCAGTCAGTGCCCCCAGGACCCGGCCAAAGAAGACGGCTCTGGATGTTGATTGTGCTGTCAGCCTTCTTCCCCTCTCCAATACGATGGAACTACAGATCCTGTCCCCAGTGTATGGAGAAGGACCCCCTGCATCCCATCCACCCAGGATTAATTCAGAAAAGCTAAAGTCTGGAGACATGTTCCGGCTTCCCTGGTACCTGCAGTGAAGCTGTGCTCAGTGACCTCAGAGGCAGCCCGCTGGGGACTGTGGCCAGAGGCAGCTGGAGAGGCGACGCTCAACCCCTCGTCTTCTTGTCCAGTCCTTCAGAGGTTCCAGGGGCTGTCGGGACATCCTTTAATGGCAGCCCCAGGCCCCTACCCTCACAGCCTCTCAGTGCCTGGTTCCGAGCACGGGCTCTTCTGTGGGGCGAGCTTCACGCCCTCACGGCAGTGCTCCTGAGGGACGGTGGAGTTTGCAGGACAGCCTGCCCTGCCGTGGTTTACAGGTGACACCAGAGTTCCCCTGTCATCCCGAATACCAGCCTCCTGAGCAGGGAACACAGGGGGGAGAGGGAGTGGAAGCTGTTCTGGGTCAGACCCTGTCTACGGCTCACAGTCTACCTGGGTGAACTGTAAGGATGGAGTCCCAATGGAGTGATTAATAGTGGCAGTCATTCCTGCTGGGGAAGGACCTCTGTCCCCTAGGGACACGACTGAGCCTAATCAAACTGCCTCCCCTGGAGGGAAGCAACTAGATGCATCCGCTCCTGTCACCTTGACAGCAGCGGTGAGCAGAGACTGGGTCTGGCGGCGGCCGCCCTCTCTGGGTCTCTCCTGAGTGTGTCACCCCCTTGCTGGTCCTTCCCAGGGCAGCCGCCTTGCCCCCCTTGCCCCTCCAGTTACTTTGACCCTAACACCCCACCCTGCAGTGAGTAGCGATGTGCCCTCCACTGTGTGCGCCTTGGGGCCCGTGTGGTGGGCTGAAGGGGGGCTACCAAAGGTATCAGGTCCTAATCCTTGGGACCCGTGTGACCTCATATGCTGAAGGTTTTTACAGGTGTGACTGAGCTGAAGATCCTGACATGCAGAGATCTTCCTAGATTATCCAAATGGACCCTAAATGCCATCACAAGTGTGCTTGTCAGAGAGGCAGGGATAGTCACACAGAGGAAAAGGCCATGTGAAGACAGAGGCCGAGACTGGAGGGAGTTGGCCACATGCCGAGGAACACTGGGGGCCACTAGATGCCCACAGAGTCAGAGTCAGGGACGGGTTCTTCCCTAGAGCCTCTGGAGGGAGGGTGACATTGATTTAGGCCCAGTGAGGCTTATTTTGGATGTCCTGCCTCCAGAAATGGGAGCGAATAAAGTCGGGTTGTTTTCAGTCACCGAGTGTGAGAGAGTTCATTACAGCAGCCCCAGGAAGCCAGTCGCCCACCCTGCCAAGTTGCCATGTTCGCCCAACTGGCGGCCCAGGCCCCCCGCTGTCCCCAGTGCAGCGCTGCGGAGCACAGGTGGGGAGTGAGGAGAGCTGGGGCCACGCCAGGAAGGTGCCTTGTGAGGTCGCCAGGCTCTGGGTGAAGGGGAGCCTTCAAGCAGGGAGGGACTCAGTCTGGTTCTCATCACCAGAGCCACTGGCTCCTGACGGGTGATGATCAGGGCAAGACTGGAACGATTAGGAAGCTGTGGTTGTCCAGGTTGGAGGGGCTAGTCGCCTGGGGCAGGGAGGTGACAGGGCAACAGAGAAGCAGGCAGATGTGTTTGAAGAATGCCTAGGAGAGTAGAAGTGTAATGCCTGTGCTTGGCTGTGGATTGGGTTTGGGGGCAGATGGAGGAAGCAACCGGGAGTCCCAGCCCCTAAGGAGCTCCCAGAGGTTGTAAGCAGGAACAGGTGGTCGATACTCTTGAACTGTGTGTGATACCAGCGTGTTCGCCCTTCCCGCTACACACACCCCTGGGTCGCCCCTTAATTACTGACCTGTCCTGGGAAAGGGCAGCAGGAGGGAGAAGTCCCGTGTCCTACGCTGGCCCCTTCTGGAAGGAGACTGGAGAGGGCCGGGCATAAGACCAACACTTGTCATCCCAGCTCAGAAGAGAGTGCTGATGAATTCAACATATTCGTTGAATTTGGGGAGTTTAGGGTGAAGGTTCTAAGGGCCTCAAGGGTAAAAAAAGGACACTTCATCTTTTTTTTTTTAATGTCTGAACCTGTCTGTCATCAGCTGTTTTCTCCTGGGAATAAAACCCAGAGTGGCTTTTCAATCCCATCAAGAGCCAACACGAGGCCATTTCATGATTGTCTCTGTGTGGTCAGGTCCAAGCGGAGTGCCAGCCCTTCTGCCTTCCTCATCAGCTGGACCCCACGTTCCCAGGGAAGGGCTGGGAGTCCTGACCATCAGGCCTAGTCAGGCCCCGTGAGCAGAGGAGGGTGAGAACTGGAAAAAGGCACTGGGTGTGTCCTTACTCTCCAAGCAGCCCCTACTGGTGCCTGCTGTGGGCTCTGGTGTCAGAGATCCGGCACAAACCGCAGCTCTAGGACTGAATGCCATGGAAGTTGAGCCAAGTTACTTCACTTCTCTGCACCTCAGTGTCTTTAAAATGGAGAGGAAGAGGTAATGTATGTAAAGGTGTGGCATACTGTGGACTCTCCAGAAAGTGGGGTCCGGTGTGAGTGTCCTGAGAAGCCTCCCCAGGGGGCCCCTGTGTGGGCTGTGGAGAGTGAGGCCTGAACACAGGTCTAGAGTTCAGAAGACTGCTGAGTCTGGAGCTGGGATACTGGGCTTCTGATTCCAGCTTGTCCTCCAGCCAACCACATGTTCATGTCAACTGCCCTCTCTGCCCCTACGTTTTCTCTTGTTAAACATGCATAACGTCTTTGCTTACCTCAATGTGGCCACACATATTGGTTAGTCATGTATGGGAAGGAATCTCCTGGAGTGCACAGTGCTCTCTCTAGGACAACCCTCTCACCTTGGAGCGGGTGGCTACACCCGGAAGTAAGGAAATACGGAGAAGGGTAGTAGGTAATCAGAAATTAGGACCAATGTGTATGCCTGGGAAGGAAGCAGAAAGTGTATCACCCTGTGTGTGTGTTGCCTCCTGCCACCGAGTGCTACAATCCGCCTGAGTAGTGTCACTGCCATCTGTCAGCAGCTCTGAAATATATGGCCTTATGCTGTCCTGTTCCCTGTGTTTACACCTGGTTAGCAAGGTTCAGCAAGGAAGTAAATCTTCAGGGGTGTTTGCTGGCAGCAGGCCATATATGGTTCTTTAAAACTGCATTTTGTCCTTAGCCTTTGCTTCATATATTTACCTTAAAAAAAATACTTGTGGAGACTGGATTAAAGATGGCAGCATGAGAGGTGAGATAGAGGCTTCCTCCTAAAACCACATATAATACGAAAATATAATTAATACAACTAATCCTGAAAGAGCAATAGGAAAGAGGACTGCGACAGACTGCATACACCTGGAGAAAAGAATAAACCTCATGGAACAGTGTAACGTAGCAAAGTCATGGCCTGGCGGGACCCAAGCCCTTCCCCACCCCAGCTCACCAACAGGAGGAAGAGAAACAGTGCGGGAAGGGAGTGGAAGCCTGGGACTGCTGAATACCTAACTCCAGAGGCCTGATCTGGGAGCACAAACCTATATTTCATGGTTCTGGCATGGTACTCTTATGATTAGGGGGTTAGAAAGCTAAGACAGGCAGAAAACCTGGAGAGACTGAGATTCCAGCTGCTTGTGGAAAGCAGGGATCCATTTCCGGCTGCTTTGGGACAAAAGAAAGGTGGGCAGTCTGAGAGACTTCCTAACAGCGAGAGGGCTGCTAAAGGGGCAAGGATTGCACAGAGCAGACTGCTCAGGAGAAAGGACAGGTAGACAAAACTGTCTGGGTACTGTGCCCAGCAGGTTGGGAACTTTTACCATCTTCAGGAGCTCCAGCTCCCTGGCTGGCTACAGAGCTCCAAGGACCCCCTCCGTGATACGCAGCCTACTGAGCCTTTCTCCCAGCCAGCCCCACCTGGCTCACAAACCAGCAAACCCTATCCTGGTGTTAGGCCAGCCAGAGGGAAGCCCCGTCTACAGCAACTACAAATGCAAAGCACAGATGCTTATACCTGTGTGCTCGGCCCACTGGTTCTGGCAGTGGAGACAGGCATAGCAGCTGGGTAGCAGGAAACAGCTCTTTCTTCCCACAAGGCATCAATACTGCTCCCCTGTGACACCTGACATTGCTTCAGGGTCTGAGCAGCTCCAGAGAGTAGAGCTTCTGGGCACTAGAGGGTGCCACATACAAATATGAAATGCCAAGGGAAACTGGTCCAAAGTAAAATTATGAATACAACCCCTGAGAAAAATTCAAATGAAATCGACCTTATGAATCTGCCTGAAAGGGATTTCAAAATAAGACCATTAAAATGCTCATGGAGGTACAGAAAAATATTCAAGAACTCAGGGATGAATTCTGGTCAGAGATCCAATCATTACAGAACACAGTATCAGAAATGAAACAGACAATGGAAAGTTTTAAAAGCAGATTAGATATGGTGGAGGAGACGATAAATGAAATAGAAATTAGAGAAGAGGAATACAAAGAAGCTGAGGCACAGAGAGAAAAAAGAATCTCTAAGAATGAAAGAATATTAAGAGAACTGTGTGACCAATCCAAACAGAACAATATTCGCATTAAATGGGTACCAGAAGAAGAAGAGAGAAAAAAAAGGATAGAAAGTGTCTTTGAGGAGGTAATTGCTGAAAACTTCCCCAGTCTGGGGGAGGAGATAGTCTCTCACGCCATGGAGGTGCACAGATCTCCCAACATAAGGACCCAAGGAAGACAACACCAAGACATATAGTAATTAAAATGGCAAAGATCAAGGATAAGGACAGACTATTAAAAGCAACCAGAGAGAGAAATAGGATCACATACAAAGGAAAGCCCATCAGGCTATCATCAGACTTCTCAACAGAAACCCTACAGACCAGAAGGGAGTGGCATCATGTATTTAATACAATGAAGCAGAAGGGCCTCAAACCAAGAATACTTTATCCAGCAAGATTATCATTTAAATTTGAAGGAGGGATTAAACAATTTCCAGATAAGCAAAAGCTGAGAGAATTTACCTCCCAAAACCATCTCTACAGTGTATTTTGGAGGGACTGCTATAGATGGAAGTGTTCCTAAGGTTTAATAGCTGTCACCAGAGGTAATAAAACCACAGTAAAGAAGGTAGAACAGTTAATTATTAAGCAAATGCAAAATTAAATCAACACTCTCCAAAGTCAATCAAGGGATAGACAAAGAGTACAGAATATGATACCTAATATATAAAGAATGGAGGAGGAAGAAAAAGGAGGAGGAAAAAAAGAACCTTTAGACTGTTTGTAATAGCATTTTAAGTGAGTTAAGTTAGACGCTTAGATAGTAAGGAAGTTAACCTGGAACCTTTGGTAACCATGAATCTAAAGCCTGCAATGGCAATAAGTACATACCTATTGATAATCACCCTAAATGTAAATGCTCTGAATGCATCATGCAAAACACGTAGAGTCACTGAATGGATAAAAAACAAGACCCATCTATATGCTGCCTACAAGAGACTCACTATAAACCCAAAGATATACACAGATTAAAAGTGAAGGGATTGAAAAAGATATTTCATGCAACTAACAGGGAGAAAAAAGCAGGAGTTGCAGTACTTTTTATCAGACAAAATAGACTTTGAAACAAAGAAAGTCACAGAGACAAACAAGGACATTACATAATGATAAAGCGGTCAATCCAATAAGAAGATATAACCATTGTAAATGTCTATGCACCCAACACAGGAACACCTACATATGTGAAACAAATACTGACAAAATTGAAAGGGGAAATAGAATGCAATGCATTCATTCTAGGAGATTTCAACACTCCTCTCACTCCAAAGAACAGATCAACCAGACAGAAAATAAGTAAGGAGACAGAAGCACTGAACAACACATTAGAACAGGTGGACCTAACAGACATCTACAGAACTCTACACGGAAAAGCAGCAGAATACACATTCTTCTCAAGTGCACATGGAACATTTTCAAGAATAGATCATATACTAGGCCACAAAAAGAGCCTCAGTAAATTCAAAATGATTGAAATTGTACCAACCAGTTTCTCAGACCACAAAGGTATGAAACTAGAAATAAATTATGCAAAGAAAATGAAAAATCCCACAAACACATGGAGGTCACAACATGCTCCTAAATAACCAGTGGATCAATGACCAAACAAAAACAGAGATGAAGCAATATATGGAGACAAATGACAACAATAATTCAACACTGCAAAATCTATGGGATGCAGCTAAGGCCGTGCTAAGAGGAAAGTATATTGCAGTACAGGGCCACCTCAGGAAATAAGAACAATCCCATATGAACAGTCTAATCTCACAAGTAATGAAACTAGAAAAAGAGGAAGAAATGAAGCCCAAAGTCAGTAAGGAGGGACATAATAAAGATTAGAGAAGAAATAAATAACACCGAGAAGAATAAAACAATAGAAAGAATCAGTGAAAGCAGGAACTGGTTCTTAGAGAAAATAAACAAAATAGATATGCCCCTAGCCAGACTTATCAAGAAAAAAAGAGAGTCTACACACATAACAGAATCAGAAATGAGAAAGGAAAAATCACTACGGACACCACAGAAATACAAAGAATTATTAGAGAATACTGTGAAAAATTATATGCTAACAAACCGGATAACCTAGAAGAAATGGACAGCTTTCTAGAAAAATACAACTTTCCAAGGCTGACCCAGCATGAAACAGAAAATCTGAAAAGACCAATTACCAGCAGCAAAATTGAACTGGTAATCAAAAACCTACTTAAGAACAAAACTCCTGGACCAGATAGCTTTACCACTGAATTTTATCAAACATTTAGTGAAGACCTATTGCCCATCCTCTTTGAAGTTTTCCAAAACGTAGAAGAGGGAATACCTCCAAAAGCATTCTATGAGGCCAGCTTCACTCTAATACCAAAACCAGGCAAAGATACCACAAAAAAAGAAAAATACAGACCAATATCCCTGACGAACATAGATGCAAAAATACTCAACAAAATATTAGAAAACCAAATTAAAAAATACATCAAAAAGATCATCCATCATGATCAAATAGGATTTATTCCAGGGATGCAAGGATGGTACAACATTCGAAAATCCATCAACATCATCCACCACATCAACAAAAAGAAGAACAAAAACCACATGATCATCTCCATAGATGCTGAAAAGGCATTTGACAAAATTCAATACCCATTCATGATACAAACTCAACAAAATGGGTATAGAGGGCAAGTACCTCAACATAATAAAGGCCATATATGACAAACCCACAGCCAACATTATACTTAACAGCAAGAAGTTGAAAGCTTTTCCTTTAAGATCGGGAACAAGACAAGGATGCCCACTCTCCCCACTTTTATTCAACATAGTACTGGAGGTCCTAGCCATGGCAATCAGACAACACAAAGAAATAAAAGGCATCCAGGTTGGCAAGGGAGAAGTTAAACTGTCCCTGTTTGCAGATGACATGATATTGTACATAAAAAACCCTAAAGAATCCACTCCAAAACTACTAGATCTAATATCTGAATTCAGCAAAGTTGCAGGATACAAAATTTATACACAGAAATCTGTGGCATTCCTATACACTAACAATGAACTAGTAGAGAGAGAAATCAGGAAAACAATTCCATTCACAATCGCATCAAAAAGAATAAAATACCTAGGAATAAACCTAACCAAGGAAGTGAAAGATCTATACTGTGAAAACTACAAGACACTCATGAGAGAAATTAAAGAAGATACCAATAAATGGAAACACATCCTGTGCTCATGGATAGGAAAAATGTATATTGTCAAAATGGCCATCCTGCCTAAACCAATCTACAGATTTAATGCAATTCCTATCAAAATACCAACAGCATTCTTCAATGAACTAGAGCAAATCATTCTAAAATTCATATGGAACCACAAAAGACCCTGAATAGCCAACGCAATCCAGAGAAGAAGGAATAAATCTGGGGGATTACGCTCCCCAACTTCAAGCTCTACTACAAAGCCACAGTTATCAAGACAATTTAGTCCTGGCCCAGAAACAGATCCATAGACCAATGGAACAGACTAGAGATCCCTGATATAAACCCAACCATATATGGTCAATTAATATATGATAAAGGAGCCATGGACATACAATGGGGAAATGACAGCCTCTTCAACAACTAGTATTGGCAAAACTGGACAGCTACATGCAAGAGAATGAAACTGGATTATTGTTTAACCCCATACACAAGAGTAAACCCGAAATGGATCAAAGACCTGAATATAAGTCATGAAGCCATAAAACTCTTAGAAGACAACATAGGCAAAAATCTCCTGAATATAAGCATGAGCAACTTCTTCCTGAACACATCTCCTCAAGGAAGGGAAAGAAAAGCAAAAATGAACACATGGGACTACATCAAACTAAAAAGTTTCTTTACAGCAAAGGACACCATCAACAGAACAAAAAGGCACCCTACAGTATGGGAGAATGTATTTGTAAATGACATATCCGACAAGGGGTTAACATCCAAAATATATAAAGAACTCACACGCCTCAACACCCAAAAATCAAATAACCCAATTAAAAAATGGGCACAGGATCTGAACAGACACTTCTCCAAAGAAGAAATTCAGATGGCCAACAGACACATGAAAAGATGCTCCATATCACTAATCATCAGGGAAATGCAAATTAAAACCACAATGAGATATCACCTCACACCACTAAGGATGGCCAGCATCCAAAAGACTAAGAACAACAAATGCTGGTGAGGATGCGGAGAAAGGGGAAGGCTCCTACACTGCTGGTGGGAATGTAAGCTAGTTCAACCAGCGTGGAAAGCAATATGGAGGCTCCTCAAAAAACTAAAAATAGAAATACCATTTGACCTGGGAATCCCACTCCTTGGAATTTACCCAAAGAATACAACTTCTCAGATTCAAAAAGACATATGCACCCCTATGTTTATCGCACTATTTACAATAGCCAAGATATGGAATCAACCTAATTGTCCATCAGTAGATGAATGGATAAAGAAGAGGTGGTACATATACACAATGGAATATTATTCAGCAATAAGAAAGAAACAAATCCTACCATTTGCAACAACATGGATGGAGCTGGAGGATATTTTGTTCAGTGAAATAAGCCAGGTAGAGAAAGACAAGTGCCAAATGATTTCCCTCATTTGTGGAGTATAACAATGAAGCAAAATTGAAGAAAGAAAATAGCAGCCAACTCACAGACTGCAAGAAGGGACTAGTGGTTACCAAAGGGGAGGGGTGTGGGAAGGTGGGTGGGTAGGGAAGGGGAAGGGGATTGAGGGTATTGTGTTTAGTACACATGGTGTGGGGGTCATGGGGAAAACAGTGTAGCACAGAGAAGGCAAGTAGTGAATCTGTGTCATCTTACTACACTGATGGACAGTGACTGCATTGGGGTATGGGTGGGGACTTGATAATATGGGTAAAAGTAGTCACCACATTGTTTTTTCATGTGAAACTTCGGAATGTATATAATATCTTAATTAAAAAAAAAATACTTGTATGGAGCACTTCTGTCCACCCAGCACTTGACATACTATCTCACTCAAACCTCACTTTAAGCCTATCACAGTAGGCACAGGCCATCTTATAGATGATACTCAAGAGAGTGTATTAGGAGTTTTTGGTGGCAAGTGATGGAATCCACAACTCAAATCTGGCTTAAGAGTAAAAAGGGGAGTTTAGTGGCTCATGCAGCTGCAAAGCCCAGTGGGAGGTTAGGTTCCAGACAAAGCTATTTTCAGGTCTCAAATCATCTCCACAGGGCAGGACCTGCTTTCCTGTGTTTCATTCTCAGACCTCCTTTACAGAGCTTCCCACCCCATCCCACCCCATCCCACCCCACGGGAAGTGGCCTGAGTGGTCCCAGAAAGAGAATTTGGATCATGTGCCCAGCCTTGACCCAATCCTTATGTGCCCAGAAGTTTGGAAGACTCTGATTGGCCAGTTGTGGGTCACATACCCAGCCCTGACCCAATCCCTCCGCCCGAGAGCTTGCAAGGCTCTAGTCCGGTTGGATGGTGAGCCCAGCCCTGCATGTGGGATCAGATCCTGGAAACCCAAAGACTGGGAACGGCATGTTCTGTTCCTAAAGAGCTCACCAGGACCCTGCTGAAGGAGAGTGTTTAAGATGGTGGCTGCCCTTGACCAGGGTTAGGTGGCCCGCCCAGCATTACATGGTGGGCACAGCACAGACTGCAACCTGGAGCTGGCTGGTTTCAAAGGCCTGCCATTCTTGCTACTCAGGGCTCAACCCTCAGCCCCAGTACACATTAGAATCAGGGCTGGAAACAAAGTAAATCATGAGACCTGGTCCCCACCGTGAACAAAATGAGATGTTGTAGCTCATGTGGAGTGTGGGCAGCAGTATTTCTCAAAAGCTCCCCGAGGGATCGTATTGTGCAGCCCAAACCAAGAACCAGTGAATTTGGATGGCCCTCCGCCTCCTCACTATACGCCGTAGGGCCCTCCATGCTGCAAGCGTGGCCACTGTCAAAGAAGGGCTCAGAGTGCAGACTACCAGCTGAGCCTGGGGGAGGGTGAGCCGCGGTCTGGGGGACCTGGGATGTGGCCTTGCAGCTGATGCAGGCTGTCTGGTGGGGGAGGCGCGGCTCCTCACGCCAAGCCAGGAGGCGTGCTGGCTCCCGGGTCTGTCCTTCAGCATCGCTAGCTGCAGCATGTACATTATTACTTTAGCAGTGGCCTCACTGGTGGTGCACACTTTACAGGAGTGAGAAACACCCGGCCTGGGGCGAGTGGCACTCTTCCATGCCGCCTGCCGTGGCAGCCCAGCCGGGACCCTGGGCTGGAAGCAGGCTTGCTGTGGAAACAGCTGGCACCCAGGCCACCAGCACCCCCTGTCCCTGTTCTAAGACAAAGGGAAAACATTTCAAAGGGTAGCTACTGAGGGACCTTTTGTCCTGTAGAGACAGGCAAGGGGAAGGAGCCACTGATCCATTGTATTTGTCTGTCTCTTCCTTAACCTGCTTCTCTGCAACTGCTTAGCAGCAGAGGAGCCAGCGCTTGTGCTGTGCGTGCCAGGCACCGCCTCTACAGCACAGCCAGTGGAGGCTCCCAGAGGCCCCATGACTTGCCCGAGGGCTCCTGGCACTGAGTCCTGACTCCTCAGCCTGCTGAAGCCACAGTCCTCGGTCTCTGCGCAGGGAGGGCCTGCAGTTCCCTAACAACCCATGGACCCGCTCCTGCTCCCACACCCCACGCCCCTTGTTTCCGAATATGTTTGGCTTTATGACACATGATCGCTTATGGGGTCCTGCTTGTCTCTGTGACACGAGCCAGTCCCTTCCAGGACTTCTGCCTGAGCCACATCTTCTTTCCGACCGTCCACCTGGCCACTCCACTCTGGTTTTCAGCAAGATCCTTTATTTGTCTCCTGTTCCCCCACTGCGTCCTGGGAGTACAGGTAGCCAGGTACCTCTATGGGCTGCTGGCTTTGTAAACGTGGAGTGGTCAGTATGTACAGAAGTCATGCACCTCAGCGATTCGTTAACAAGATATTCAATGAGTAAAAAGACTTCAGGTGTGTTTGAGATTTCTGCCCTTTCCTGCCTTCTCATCACTGAAAAATATCTGTATAGAAATTTTGCTCACATGTAGACCCGTTTTCCTTTGCAGACTTGCTAGCACCTGCCTAGTGCATCTCAGGTTGAGTTTACTTGTGTGGGTGCTTCCTCACAGAGGCTGATGGCTTCCACTCAGATACAAGCACTGGACCTGTACATGTGACACGCTGGACATTCACAGTGCTCGGTGGCTTTAGAAATCCCACACTGCTCAGGACACATTTGAGACAAGCATCTCTAGTGTGGCTGGAGGCTACTCTCTCATACTTAGGCTAACAGGAGGCTGCTTCTAGAATCAGTGCCTCGAACCAGCCGCATCCTTCACAGGAGACCGAAAAGCCAGCACTGTGCCCATGGGTCCTCTGGGCTGGCTGGCCCCAGCGCTGGCACTTAGACAACCTCCTGCAACGACAGACACAGGACTGGCTCCTCCACCATCTCCAAGTCTCCCATTTGAGCGTTTACGTACAGACAAATAAACGGAAAGTCTTAAGCAACAGAAGCCCAAAGCAAAACAGACACTTTGGTCAGATCTACAATCCAAGTTTTGCCAGAGACAGGCTTTCCCAGGAATCACTTGGTAAGTGCGGCCCCATCCCACCGCAGCTCCTGTCAGCCAGCCTGGTGGTCTCAACGTTCATCACCGTGGATGCAAAACAGCTCACCAGGGAATATCCCGGGCCCGGTTTGGCAGTGGGACTTCTGTAGGCAGTGAGGTAAGCGAGTCGCATGTTCTGCGACTGACCCGTGTGAGCCCCGGCTCGGCTCCTAAGGACACTAGCCTCCAGTCCCAGCAGCCGAAGGCTCTTCTCCCTCAGGGACCTGCTGGGGTTTGGGGGGAGGTGAGCAGTGGGGACAAGCTCCCCAAGGCCCGGACGCTGTGTGCTGCCCCTGCCTGCGTCCGTCCTGCCAGTGAAGCCGGCCGGGTGTGGGGATGGTGGCCTTCCCCCTGCCCTGAGGTGGCTGAAGGGTCCCCCTGTTGGACCGTGACAACAGCGGAGGCCAAGCTCTCCAGCTCTCTGGTTTGCAGTTTTTTGTATTTGTTGTTTTCTTTTAAAAGGAGTTGTATGTTACCACATTCAGACAAATAACCATTTGGTTCCTCAATTTCAGAGCACTGGAAAGACCAGGTAGCAACCTGACACAGACCACGGGGGTGCCAGGCCTCTGGTCACCGAGCAAAGTAATGCATCATCAGGCAGGAAGGAACCGCAGAAGCAAATGATCGGAAGGGAAAAGAAAAATCTACGGAAATACAAGCTGAAATGTTCCCATTTACAATGACCAAAGGAAAGAGGGACCCAGTGTGATAGAAAAATCCCAAATGAGAGCTTTCTGTGGAGGCAGGTTTCTGAGCATGAACCTGGGTCTGGGCCGGACTGTACCCATCTTCCCTGGCTGGCCCGCGGCCACGCTTGCCGACCCCAGCATGGGAAAATGTTCTCAGCGTCCCGGAGCAAAGATGAAATCCAGGGCCTGCCGTTCAGCTGCTGCCACATTTGGATGCCACAAATCCACCATGAAAACCACCCGTGGGCCATCCTCTGCTGAACCTGGGAGGGGGAGCAAGAGAGGAGAGGTTTGAACCACCCCAGAGCCAGGACCGTGCAGGGCTGGACCCCACGTGGTTAGCTTCTGGGCAGGGACCCATCCTGTCCCTTGGCACAGATGGGAATCAAGAATGTTATCGTGGTTTCATAAGTGCATAAAAGGAAATGGGTGGTGGTGGGCTGGCGTGGTGGTGAGTAAGGAGGGGGACTAGCCCGGCAGAATTTCCTTCAGCACCCCGTTAGGGCAGTGAAGCAAATTCCATGTGATCCTGTAATGGTGGATACGTGACTTTACATATTTGTCAAAATCAGCAGAATGCACTCCACCAACGTGAACCCTCATGTAGAGTATGGCCTTTAGTTAATAATAACGAGCCAGTATTGTTATCAGTGATACCATCAGTGGTAACAAGCGTACCACTCTAATACAAGACGTTAATAAAAGGGGAAATTGTGTGTGGAGGTGATGTGCACTTGCTGCTCCGTTTTTCTGGAAACCTAAAACTGCTCTAAGAAAGAAAGTCTGTAATTTCAACAAAAAAGGCAGCAAAGGGGAAGGCAGACACTCACCTTCATGGAATGCAGTGTGCAGGAAAGAGTCATCGAAGAGGAGGCAGCGGCCTTCTGCCCAACACTGGGGCTCTCCCCCCACCACCAGCTCACAACCACTTGGGGTTTTCAGACCTTCGGGGAAAAGCAGAGAGAGGAGTGAAGGCAGGCAGGATCGGGATGGTCGGAAGTCAGAGGGTGGCCTGCTTTGGTGAGAGCCCCAGGCTTCCCCAGCACCCAACCTTCTGCCTCATCACGCCGGCGCCACATTTGGGGGTGGAGGGTAGTTGGGTAGGCAAATACAGTCTGTGCAGCCCCAGTCATCAGTGGCTCCTTGGAAAAACTCATTCCCCCACTGGCTTGGCCTGGTCTGGGTCATGAGCCCCTCTGACTGAAGCACGGACCACGGCTTGCATTAGGCTTTTGAGACTCCTGACCCAGCCAGGGGACCCCTGGGAATGCAGGGAGGCCAGGTTCAGAATCCAGCCTTGCCCAGTCACTGTGTCTACTGTGGTCCCATCTCTGGGGCCACTGAGACTAAAGACACAAAGGCTCGAACGGCACCTTCCTCTTCGGGTCCCAACCTTGAAGTCCACCTTGAGACCCGAGGATGGCATGTTCTTAATTAGACCTCCCAGCCAACCCCTAGGAAATGCGGCGGCCCTAAGACAACACCTGAGCTTCAAGAGGAAACATATTTCACAGGGAGCCATCTGCTTGCCGCGCAAGTGGGGAGTCCCAAGCTCTGCCGCATAACCCTGGGGAGGGGGTCTGGCTGAAATGCTGCCACGTGTGAACTTCCACGTCCCCACCTCCCACCCAAGAGTCTGAAGAAACCCTTGGCCCCCATCACTCCCCAGCACCCGTAGTGAAGGCACTGCACAGCCATCTCCCGGACTCAGAAGGGGCTGGGGTCCTGGTGCTCTTGTCTGCTTCAGTGACCCACTGTGACAGCTAAGACCCTAGGCCCGTTGGCATCCCCCCGGTTTAATCCTTATGACAAACACAAAGCAGCTTTCTCTCTGACAGCCAGAGTGTCTTAACACACCCTTTGAACCAGAGATGGATGCTCCAAGGAGCACAGGTGTTGTAAGACTTCATACAAAGAGGCCACACGGAGGAGGGGAAGGACAGAGGACTTGGGGTAAGATGCCTGGCTCTGACCTGTGTGACTGTGTGACTGTGTGCTGTGTGACTTTGGGCAGGTCACTTAACCTCTCTGAGCTTCCTGGTCTGTAAAGGAGGGACGTTGGCATACTTACCTTCCAGGGCTACGTGACTGCTGTCCTTGCAACCAATAATTAAAGACTTCCTTTGCACAGGTTTTGTGCCAAAAAGCACTTTACAGACATCGCTTCACCCACTTTACAGATGGAGCAGCTGAGAGTGAGAGAAGTTAGGTGACCTACAGAATCACTATTTAGTCTGTGCAAAAGCTGAGATTCAAATTCAAGTCTGGCTTCGAACAACAGGCCCTTACACCACCGGGCAATACGATACAAATGTTACTTATTCCATCAGTGGGATTAAAGTGATTGTCCGCGTTCCTGTAGTTAATATTCAACCACCAATACTGCATTTCACTGACTCAGCTCAGCCCATCCATCCAGAATCTAGAACCACATTCTCCTGCCTAGTTAACATCTGCAGAGTTCAGCCGGCCACTCCTGCCCCGACGGAGGGAGCCCACAGGCCACGTGGCCCTCAGCGGCTGGTGCTGGTGGAGAAGACCTTCGGGGATAGGTGATTCTCTGCAGGGATAGTCCACCTCAGGGTTTCAGAAAGCAGCTCTCCTTTCTCTGGGCCACCAAATGATTTCATGGCCATGTGCCATGGCACAACAGAGAAACAGCCTGGCTTGCTGGCTTGACAGCCCCTTGCTTATTCTCCTCCGCCTCCCCCTTCATTCTGTTCCAGCCTTCCAGTGACCCACCACTCCTCCTACTGCCCACAGCCCAGCCTGGCATAAATGGCCAATACTCCCCCAAATAGAGGGCCTGTGTGGCTTTTGGGTGTAGAGACAGGCCTCACCCATGGCCCTGGCCAGTCCCATGTCCCCAGTCCATATCCTCTGGCGTAGGGCTTTCCGTTCTGTCCCCACCAACCCACTGCAGGAGGCAGGAGAAGGGGGAGAGAAGGCTCTGTCCCTTCAGGAGGCTGGCAGCTGGCACTTAGGGTGGGCACGGCAAACACGAGCTGATCCTCTGGTGCCACCCAACTAGATGGCCAAGAAATCCAGCATCATACGCATGCATGGGAAAGGCATCTGCTTGTGCTGAGTTAGAGCGCATCTGCTGATACACTCCTGCATTTGCACCCACCCTCGCCCAAGGCTGGCCATCTGCCTTCCCAGTGACATCTGCCTGGTGAGCGTCAGAGGTGGTCTAAAAGCTTGTGGCAGTGCCGTGGGGACGTCCACCCTGTACACAATGCTGGCTGACGGCTTGGCGGGACCTGTCGCGTGGTTCCGCAGGGAGTCCCTGCTGGGTGACGTCACCGCCAGAGGTAGCTCAGGCGTCACCTAACGAATGGGTGGAGGGAATGCAGAACAGTGACCGGGGTTTCAGTTGTCTGGGGACTGTTCTACCAATCACAACTCAGATTGAAGGCAGACAAAGAGGACGAAGGTCGGCATTTCAAGAACTCAGATCTGAACTACAGGTGCCTCCTCCACGTCAGTCAGGTAGCCAGCAGGTGTGGCCACCAGGCAGCACCAGGCTCCCTCTGCTTCTGACCTCACCCTCTGGACTCCCTCTCTGTCCACACACAAGGTCACATAACTTGAACATGCCTTTGTTTCCTTCCTGAGTGGATGGGCACGTGGGCATGAGAGTGGGGAAGGGAATGCTGAGCCCACCCAGCCACAGTGTGCCCTGGCCACGGGGAACGAGCCACACTCAAGCAGGCCATCTGCCAAAGTTTCCTGCTGCCCAGGGAACATGGCATGGCCCTGTTCTGGAGGCGAGTAACTAGCCGGGCTGAGAAGGGAATGACAGGTCAGGAACAGGGCCCACGTGGGCATGTTTCACACACACACACACACACACACACTCTCTCTCTCTCTCTCTCTCTCTCTCTCTCTCAGGTTGCCCAGATGCACGACAGCATTAATACACAGGAGGCAAGCCCTAGGTTTCCTGCCACCAGCCTTTCCGACTCAACACAGCTGCCTGGAACTCGACCACATCAGTCCTCCACCATTCTTCCCTCTCATTCTGAACCTTTAGAAAAATATACAAGGAAAAACTTCAAAAAGAAAAGCATTGCTCCGCACTGCCCACAGCCTCAATTCTGAAGCCTGGCTGGGAGTCCCCACTGCAGTTTTGCTCCCACCCAACCTGTGCAACCCACCTGGACCCCATCTGTCCAGTAATGCCCAGAGGTGGCTTCCCCCAACCAGGGGGAGGCTCCTCCACTCCACACTGGGGACCCAGCCATCCCTTGGGGGCATGTCACATCCCCAGAACAGCCCACCTGCAGCCCCGTGCTGTCCTCTGATGTCAGAGCGCCCTGGGGCCTTGCACAGAAATGTTATTGATCAAGATCATGAGCTGGATGGTCACCTCACCTCTTGGATGGATCAGAGCCCCTCTAACTGGCTGCCTCTACCTGCCAGGCCTTTACACAGAGTACGTCTAATCCTCTCAACGGCTGTCCAGCGAGGCAACACTACCTCCATTTTAAGGGAGGAGAAAACAGAGTCGCAGACTGTCAGGGTCCTGCCCAAGGTCATTCAGCAAGGGAGGCTGACAGACTGAGTCCAGGTGTGTGTGCTTGGAGAGCCTGCTCATTTTCCACTGTTTTCTGAGGACAGAGACCACATGTTATGGAGGCTTTTTCACACCATTCAACACGACCTTTGTCACAAAAGCTACTAGCTACCATGTACTGGCTGGCCATGTGCCAGGTACCATAGAAGAATCCTCTTTACAATCCTCTCCATTTTATAGACGAGGAAACCGAGGCAGGGAGAGACTCAGTTACTTGCCCAAGGTCACACAGCTGACCGTCAAGGCAGGCCACCTCTGCAGCCGCCACCCTGTCCTGCCTTTACTCTCAAAATACTGTGTCAACGGCTCAAGTCTAGTTCTTTGTATTTTAGAGCAGTGAGGTCCCTCTGTTCAAGGCACATTTTACTCAGAATTGCTACCCAGAGCGGGGAAAGCTGGGAGGGCCAGGGCATTCAGCTCAGGTCCCCCTGGCAGCCTGAGGGTCCTCGGTGGGACACAGCTATGAACCCCCCGCTCCAGCCTATCTCGGGGGCTCCTCTGCGTCCTTCCTCCCTCCGCCTGTAACCACGGCGGCCAGTGCTACCCCTTCCTCCGGCTGGGCCTCGCTGGGGCTCCCCGCGTGCTCCTCTAGTCGGGGGCGCTAAGTGGTGGTGCCATCACCTCGGTAACCAGTCTGTTTCCACAGCCCATCAGGAACGAGGCCTTTCGGGGAACTAATACCCCTGTTTACCAAGTTGTTTTTAAGCCTACCTCTGTTGAGCCTTCCTCACTGTGCAAATAAACCCTTTCCAATATACACTGTCTTGTCAGACCCTCAGAGTAACTCTGTGGAGGATGATTTTTCACCTCCACTTTCCAAATGAGGAAACTGAGGCCCAGAGAGGGGAAGATCTTGCCCAGAGTAACACAGCCAGCCCATGGTGGGGCCAGGATGCAAACACAGGCCATTGGACCCCAACCCTGTTTTGAAAACCACTGCGATACCCAATACACGTATTACCAACTTCCCAGGAATCTGAATAACATCAACTTAACACCAAACATCGCGTCATCCCAGATTATTCACAAAGCCCTTAGGTATCTCTCCTGGCCTCCTGGATGTCATTATTAACCTCAGAAATCACCATCTTTGGCTCTAGAGCTACACTGTCCAATACAGTAGCCCCTAGCCAAGTGTGGCTAGTTAGATTAAGAACTGAGTCCTATAGTTGCACCAGCCACATTTCAAGCAGGCAAGAGTCACATGTGGCTACTGGATGGGACAGTGCAGATGCAGATCACTTCTGTTCCTGCAGAAAGTTCCTTTGGATAGAGCTCTGGTCTGGAATTAGGTTTACATGGATCACAAGTTTCTGTTTTGACTCCATCTCTGCTGTCAAACTGTTCACATGGGATTCATCAATTTTTCGGAGAAGCACTGAGCTTGCATGATGTCTGGTTTCCTGTAAGTCAGACGGGCTGTGCTCAGAAGGGCGCATGCTGGGAGACCCCATCCCCCAGCCACGTACCTAAATGGCATCGGATGCGGATGTTAGTGGGTCCGTAGTGCTCCGTTATCACCGTCCCAGGGCTCAGCACGGAGATGCACGCGTTTCCAAAAACATTGTTCCCAATACAGGTCCGAAGGCTTCCGAGCAAGCGGTACGTCCGTGGGCACTTCCTGCAGTTCCTGGGGACACAGACCCCTTGATTGACCAAGTAAAAGGTGACCCACTCCCCGCTGGGGGTGCTGTTCATTTTCCATCCTTGTGGGAGGCTGCAGTTTGAGAAAGCTTTGTAGAGGGTCTCAAACTCACACAGGACGGTCTGGAAGTTACGTTCCAGCAGCTCCACGTCATGCTTCTGTGCGTCCCGGGAGAAATAGGGTGTGGTGGGGAGGTCGGGCAGAAAGAAGACCTCGGGTTTCTGGATGGAGGGCCGGCTGCTGAGGTAGCGGCCCTGCTCGCGGATGCCCTTGTGGATGCGGCCCATGCCGGACCAGGAGTAGCGCTTGGCATACTCCTGCAAGTTGTGGTAGAGTTTCTGGTTGAGGCCCTCATTGTGGGTACAGCGCACACACTCGGGGGTCTGGCAGTACACGTACCCGTTCTGCAGCCTGCTGGCATCCGAGCCCTGCATGAGGGCGTTGACCGACGCATAGGGCCGGGGCTGCTCCCTGCCCACGTGATAACAGTACCACACAAACAGGACCAGCAGGCAGGCCACGGTGACCACGGCAGTGGTATCACAGTCCCGCACAGACTGGATGCCTGTGGCGATGCAGTCCCTCAGGCCGTCCAGCGACCAGCTCCAGGCCACCAGCCACGGGAGCGACATTGTGGGGAGTTGTTGCTGGGTGTGAGAAGCAAGGTTGGATAGTCACTCCTCTGGGGACCCCAGGGCACCCACACCATGCAGGTCAGTGTGGAGGGAAAGGGGCAGCTGGCACAGGGGGAGGCATGGCTGCCACTCTTCCTTGGGTCCTGCCCAGGGGTGGCATCGACCCATGCCCGGGCCCACGGCTCCGCTCCGACCACAGATCACTACGGGGAGGGTGTGAGGAGCTGCCTGATGTCACGTGAGTGCGTGGGCTGGGAGCTAGAAGATCAGCTTCCAGAACTCCAAAACCTGGGCAAAAGAACGAACAAACCAGCATAAATGTTTACACGCGGAAAAGTCCTCAACTGAACTGTAAGTCTCAGATAATTTTGTCGGCAAGGACCCACTTCTCAATGTTGTGTATTTTCTCCCCATTTTACGAGCCAGGAGTATTTAATCTGCATCAGATACTGTTTGATAATTACAATAGTCCCATCTAGATCTTCCTTGGCTTAAATGGGGTTATGTCCCCATAAACCCATTGTAAGTTGAAAATACCATTAAGTCAAAAATGCATTTAATAATACACCTAACTTACCAGACATCACAGTTCAGCCTAGCCTCCCTTCAATGTGCTCAGCATGCTTACATTAGCCTAAGTTGGGCAAAATCATCTAACACAAAGCCTATTTCATAATGAAGTCTCATGTAATTCACTGAACACGGTACATAAAACAAAGACCAGACTGGCTGTTGGGTACAGAATGGCTGTCAGCATCTCAGTGAGCTGCCCTGCGAGCACGTGGCCAGGTGGGCGCTGCAGCTCTCTGTGCTCTCCACGCCCCCCAGCATTACGAGAGTATCATCCTGCATATCGCTAGTCTGGAAAAGATCAAAACCCCAAATTCAAAGTAGGGTTTTTACTGAATGCCTACTGCTTTCACACCATCTGCATTTTGTGTCATCTTTAGGAAGTGCTATTATTTTCATTTACAGATGAGGAAACTGAGGCTCAGAGAGGTCATATAACTCACCCAAGTTCACAGAGCCAGTGCAGGGACACAAACCCCATCTGACCAAAGCCAGTATCCACCCATTTGCTATATACTCTTTCACAGTAGGTATTTAATAAGTGCTTATTCGCCTTAAATCTGTGCACCTTTAATTAAAGAGAAACCTGGGTACCAAGCCTTTGAAAAATGGCAAAGGAACTTTAAAACTGCATGTTCTCCATTTCCCTTTCTCTTTTTGCAGCACTTTGTCATTCTTATTTAATCTCTCTTGCCCTTCTGACAGGGGTTGAGCTGAAATCAAGCTGGAAAAGGAAATGGACTCTCTGGGGTCAAATCCGTGGCAGACACAGGGCATTTTCTGTCTACCCGCCTGGGAGACGACTTACTGGCCTCACCCCTGGGGTTATGAAATGATGGGACAGAATGGAAAGAGAAGCCCTGTCAGGTCTCTGATGGTATCCAAAAGAGAAGTGCTTTGCCACACACCTTGCCAATGGTTAGGGCCAGTGTCTAGCACCCTGATTACCCTATTAACATAAAAGTATGGTCAGAGTCCAGCTGCCATGTCACCTGTGCCTGTAAAACCTCAGCCATGTTTCCCAGCTGAGCCCTTTGTCCATTCCGCTTTCTCTAATCTGATGAGAACAGCCACGTTCAGTGCTACTTCAAATTAAATACACTCTGCATCTCAAGGAACAGAATAATTCAGAAAATTCGTTTCACACTCAACCTCCTCCCTTCTCAATGAGGAACATGAGATGGTGACTCAGAAAGGGGGAAAGCTGTCCCCTCCCCGTTCTCAGGGGACTACATTTGGCCTGAAGGTCTTGCAATAGTAGCAGAGAGGTTAAGAAGCCGAACCGGACATAGGCTGGATGGAACTTTAATGCCAACCCTGGGCAGGTCACTTCCCCTCTCTAAATCTCAGTTTCCTCGTCTAGAAGACAGGGTAACGTTCTTCTCACTGGACGAAGGTATGACAGACATAAAGCCGTCACGACGTCACAAGTGTTCGGTGTGCGCTGGTCGCTGCTGTGACAGGGGGCACCCCATCTCGACCAGCCAGCAAACCAAAGGTGGGACATTAGGGAACGTTATCTCAGGGCTAAGAATTCCAGCAGCTAAAGGCAAATTCTGGATGCTCTTGTGCCCCACATCTCAAGTTATTTTATTTTTTTGTCACCAGACTTGCAAAGCTAAAAATCAAAGGGAAACCTTAGGTGCTCATTAACGGCCTATTTGCATCTTCCCAGTTTAGGTTGAATAAAGAATCACTTGACTGTAATGTTTTAGTAAGTCAAAAACACACATACTGAATATTCATGGGCATTTGTTATGTTTCTAGGAAAAATACAAGAGTGGAGAAGTTAGAAGTTAAGTTTTTTCTCACACTTTTTCAATGTCTTCACAGATTTGGGGGAAGAGGGGAAAGGCTGGGCCCCCTGGATGGGAACAGACGTCCACCATACCCCTAGTTCCCTCCTAGTCCTACCGGAACCAGCAGCTACTTCCTCTTGAGGAAAAGTGAAAGGAAATCCGGATGAAAAGCGTTTTGTTTGCAAGCCCTCCCAAACATAACCCAGGATTCCTGAAATTCAGTGTGAAACCATCTTGTGCGTGATAACGAGCACTTTTATTACTAAAAGTTCCCCCATCACCGAGCTAAACTCCTAATTGGAACTTCCCAACTCAGTCTCCAGGAGGAGAGAGGTTTCTCTTAAATGTTCTGAGTGAGGAGGTGATAATTTAACAAGCACCTGTTTTAAGTGTTAGTTCCCATCAGCCCTGCTAATCACTGCAGTTTAAGTCAATCAAAATGAAGGTATAGGAAAGGTAGATGAGGGACTCTCTCCACTGGACACCCTCCTCCAGGAAGCCTCATTCTGCATGTACAATGCCAGCCACGAATGCTCCCTAGGCTGAGCTATAAACAAAAGGCAGTGAACAATCCTGATGCCCTGAACCCCAGCTTCAGACACTGCTCACAAGATCATAAACAGCACTGAGAGGTAGAGGTAGGACTTGTCATGCCCGTCAGTGACTAAATTAGCCAAAATATTGGCAAGTCCCTGAGCCCAGAGGTAGATTAATAAACTCACAGCTGAACTGTGACACCCTAGGAAACCCTAACCTCTGCAGGGTGATTGGCAGCTTATTAAATACTGGTTTAAGCATCTGGCCCTCATACCACCTAGTGACAACCCCTATCAGTCCCAGTGGGAGGGGTATGGATTCTCCCTGCTTCCCCCAATCCTGTCTCCAGAACCACAGCAACTTCCAGCTTCCTTCACACATCTGTTCATTTGTATCTGTTTCATTTCTGTCCTCATTAGGGATGGTGACATCTCACTGAAGTTCTGCAGATCAGTAAGGTGCAACTCCAGATCTTAAAAGTCACTTGGCTCCGGGTAATAGGGTCCTAATTCATGGCCAACTAGTGAGCAAGACCAGTCAAAGGTAATTTCTGACGAACACCTGGGGTACAGACTCACAGCTCTAACCTGGTTAATCCAGTTCACACTACCAGTCCAAGAGGCTGCCCAATGTTAAAGAGCTTCTGGTCACTCAAGGTGTGGCCAGGCCACCCCAGAAGCCCTCCAAGGGGCAGGGCAATGCTGGGCAAGTGTTTGATGCATGTCACCCTCTCCACCCAGGAGCCAGAGTGCTGCCAGCTCCCGTGGGGGAACTGGAAATCTTTCCTCCTGACTTTCTTGTCCAGCCTTTTCACCATCCACCCACTCTGGAGAGTGGGGGAAAAGTGGAGGGCGAAAGGTAGGTTAACCTAGCAATAGGTTAACAGATGGTGACCACCAGGTGGTCAGCGGAGGAGGGGAAAGGGACAATGGAAAGGTGAATACTGATAGAAAAAGTGGTGATCAACTGAAAATCAGGGAAGGATGCTTATGGTGATAACTCACGGGACAACGGAGGAGGGTCACCAAGGGAAATACGGGACGTGGGTGATGCTCAGGACTAGGGGGAGGGGAGAGCGCAAGGGAAGGCACCAAGGAAGAGGGTGATGGGGCGGGCGCGGGCGTAAACCCAGGGGAGAGGACGGCGGGGCGGAGGGGGATGCTCGGGCCGCGCACAGAGCCGAGGTGGCGGCGCTCGGCACGCAGCGAGCGCGGGGCGGCGGGCCCCTCTGCAGGGCCGGGATGCGGGGCGCAGGCGGGCGCCACGTCCCAGAGCATCCTCGGCGGCTGCGACGTCGGGCGTGGGGACCGCGGGCCTGCAGCTGCCCGGCGCCCGCCTCTCCCGTTCTCTCGGCTCGGCCCGGCCGCGCCGCCCTCCCGCCCCGCAGCCCCCGGAGACGCCGCTTACCTGCACCCGGGCGCGCGGGCGGCGGGGGCAGTCGCCGGGGCCGGGGCGACACCGCCGCCCGAGGGCGCGGACGCTCGGACGCCCCCTGCCCGAGCCGTGGAGCCACCGCCCGGCCGCTGCCCGGCCCACGCCGAGGGAGCCCGAGCCCGAGCCGCGCCGGTGCCTCCGCTGGTGCCGACGCCGCGCCGCGCCGCGCTCCGCGGGGCGGTGAGAACCACAATTCCCACAAGCCCCCGCGCGGCGGGCGGGCCCGGGGAGGGGGCGGCTGGGGGGCG
>JAQQAC010011420.1:9624301-9674483 GCA_029783875.1 Phataginus tricuspis
GCGGCTCTCCGGGTCGGCGGGCGATCGTTCACCCTCTCTCCGTGCCTCCCCCCCTGGCCCGGTCTGTCCCCCTCGCTCCGTCTGTCCCTCTCTCCGGCTCTCGGCGTCTGTCCCTCCTACCTTTCCTCTTTTCATTCTCTTTCGCTTTCCCTCCTTCGCCTTCCTTTCCTCCCTCACTTCCTCTCGCTCTGACACCCTTCTGTGCTTTATTTATTCATTCAGCGAACACTTGGAAGGCCTCTCAGGCCCTCGGATGGAGACCGCCCATCCAAAAGGCTCCTGAGTCTCGGTGGAAACCTATTCGTTCAGTATCAATAATGAGCGGGCAACCTCTGTGCCTAGCCCAGGGCGCCACGCCGGGCGGTGCAGACCCAGGCCCTGCCCGCCGGGAGTAACAGTCCAGCCAGGCGTCGGCAATTCCCGGGTCATCGCAGGTGTAAACCGAATCGCTGTGCTGGGGAGGGCGGTACCAAGACAAAGTGGGGGGCAGGATGAGTGTGTAATGGGATTTGGGGGTGGAGCATAATGAGGGGTCGAGGGCCCTGGGAGGCCTCTCTGAGGTAGTGATGTGTGAGTCAAGGCCGTGGGAGACAGATAAGCCAACGGTGGCCAGGGGATGTGTTAGGGACTCCAGGGCAATTATGCATGGGCAGGTCTGGCCACACGGCGTGGGACTGGGACTGCTGGCCCACAATGCATCTGTTCTGTCTCAGAATCTGTTTTCTGCTGTCCCGGAACGCCCCTTGTCCCGGAGCTCATCGCTACTGTGGCTCAGAAGCCACATCTACTCTGGCCCAGAATCTACCTCTACCATGTCTTACAATCCACTTCCTCTCATCTCTACCTTTTCTCAACTCCAAAGGAGGAAGACTTTTTTCTTTTATTCTACTAAAATAAACCTAAATGCATACATTGTGAAACCATAACATGCACTGCCAGTCACAGAGGGGTTGCGCCCCAGCAGAGTGGAGAAGGTAGGTGGGCATTTGTGCCATCTCACCTTCAGAAAGTTGCTCAAATTTCAACTTGTTCGAAGGCGCTCAGACATCACACTGACAGCTTTGAAAAAGAAAAACACCCTTCATATAGTTGTACATGTGTGTACCATTCCTGGACCATACCATCTGCAGTACGTTATCTTTGCCCAGTGCAATTATATTGCTCTGTATTTGGTAAGAGTATTTATTTGTTCATTTGGCAATATTACCATACACACATTTTTGCTAACCCTGTTTGCCATTTTCTCTGGGAGATCCTGGGAGGTGAGTTCCCCAAGAAAAGGGTATCTACACTTTCTGCAAGGAGCTTGTGGATGAGAGCTCCAAATAAATGGTGCTGTGCTGACGGACGAGTCAAGATAAGGGCCAAGTGCATTTAAATTGCCTGCCTTCACTTGGCTTCCACCCCCATCCTCCAATGTCTGTCTTCTCTAGGGCAGTCATTCCCAGCCCACTCTGAGGCTGCACAACGTATCATTATGGCATCTCATACACTCGTGGGGGCCACCCAACTCCTTCCTCCTGCAGATGGAGTCACTGAGGAGGAAGAGAGGAAACATGCCTTGCGCGATCAAGGTCACAGCAAGTCAATAGGGGAGTGTATAGACCCTTGAGAAAATGCTTGATGAGTGCATTAAAGAAACTGGTACTTGTGGGGGATCACGGGGAAATCAGTGTAGCACAGAGAAGGCAAATAGTGAATCTGTGGCATCTTACTACACTGATGGACAGTGACTGCATTGGGGTATGGGTGGGGACTTAATATGGGTAAATGTACTAATCACATTGTTTTTTCATGTGAAACCTTCATAAGAGTGTATATCAATAATACCTTAATAAAAAATTTTAAAAAAAGAAAAGAAACTGGTAGTCACTTAGAAAGCAATTTGGTAGTTGTTAAAACAACAAAAACAAATGTGTAATACCCTATGAAACAGTAATTTACTACTCTATATCTTCCCTAGAGAAATTCTAGGATAAAGGAATACTGATGTAAGCAGAATTACACTTGCAGTATGATTTCATCTTCCTAACACATCCACACAACACAACGTTATTCTATGTTTCCTGTGGTATATATGTATATGTATATAAAAGGAGAAAAGCAGTAGAACAATACACTAGTCTGTTTTCTTAAAAGCTTAAAATATTACAGTATTTGTAGATGCAAAGAGTATCCCTCAGAGGAAGCACACCAAATTCATGAATTGTAATTTCGGGGAGGTCAAGGAGGAATGAGAATTGGGCACAGAGAACTCCAGTATTTTCTGTGTGTTTTAATTTGATTTAATAGTTTCAAAAGGATTAAAATGCTTCTGGAACAAAATCCAAAGAGGACAGATGAGTTACTAGGAATACATCTCTCTCCCCCATCCTTCAACTACCTGGTTCCCTTTCCTGGAGACAATCATTATAACCAATTTCTTAATCATCTTCTCAGGAAAATTCAATGTATTTGCAAATATACAGAAGTATCTTAACTTGTAAGAAGGAGATATTAGCATATTAGTGATATTAAAATAGATTTTTAAAATTAATTTGAAAGTTACATTGAAGATTATTTTTCAAGAATGAAGAATTGTTCTACACCAAAAAAATCTTTTGATAGAATTCATCATATTAAAAAATTAAAGGAAAAGAATTACAAAACATCTCAATAAATACAGAAAAAACATTTGACAAAATTCAATAGCCATTCTTGCTTAAAAACTCCCAGCAAAGTAGGAATAGAAGGTATGTATGTAGCCTGATAAACAGCATTTATAAAAACCTACAAATAATATCAGAAGTTGAATGCTTTGCCTGAAAGATTGGGACCAAGACAAAAGATTTTCACTCTCACTACTGCTACCCAACATTGTACTGGACTTTCTGACTAGTGCACTAAGGCAAGAAAAGGAAATAAGAGGCATTTGGAAGAGTAATAGAAAAAAACCTGTAATAGTCACAGAGCTGTAAAGAACTCAAGAATGAATTTCACTAAAGTGGGGAAGATGAAAAAAAGTGAAATAAAAATATTGAAGTGCACAGAATAAATTGTGAATAATGACAATGTATGCAAAGTTCATGCATATGAAGAGACAACATCATAAAGGTGTAAGTCTCGCCAAATTATCCACAAAATTTAAATCACCTTTTATGAAAATCTCAATGTTTTTAGTGCAAACAAGGTAAAATATCATAAAATTTATAGAGAAAAGCAGAGTGAAGAAAGCTAAAGTAAAAATGAAACGAATAAGAAATGAGCCAAGGATAGGAGCAGGCGATTCACAGAAGAGGAAACACAAGTGACCAGTGCACACGGGGGAAGGTTCTGTGCCACACTGCTTTTCAAGGATTAAAACCATGACGTGATGCCATTTTGTGTTCATCATGTTGGCAAAAATCAAAGAGCCAAGTTGATACCAAGTGTTTGCTGGTGAGGTTGTGGAGCAACAGTTGTTTCACACCTGTTTGCTTTTCCAGCAGATCAGGGTATGTAGCATATTATTGATATTAAGTGTGAATGCATGAAAACAATATGGTATACTGTTGAGGGAATATATCTAATATATATGTACTATTATATATATGCATACGTTTATATATATATATATGTTCAGGGGAAAATGTATATATTAATATGTACTCATATGTTAATAGCAAAAATCTTGCCTAGGGATGATTAATACAAATTCATGATAGTATTATGAATATGGAGGGAGGGGGAGAGGGAAATGGGGTCAGGGAGGGACCCACTGCGAGGCTTCAACAGTATTCGTAATACTTCATTTCTTCACGAAAACCGAAGCCATTAAGCAAAAGATTAAGGTTTGAAAAAAGGTGAGTGGTGGGTAGATAAATGTTTGTCCTATTATTTTCTATGAATGTTTGAAATATTATAGAATTATAAATTGTAAAAAGGTGATTTGATTAGGCAAAATGAACTTCGATTTTGAAAGTTTGGGTTGCAAGTTTCCAACGACTTGAGCTATGTGGAGATACTGAAGACCAGCTCTTTCAACGGTGTCCCAACTTTGAGTTTCCTAATAGCCCCTGTAAGGGCGACAAGAGAAAGTGGGAGAAGGGAGTTGGGGGTTGGGGGGCGAGCATGTCCTCAGTGGTCATCAGCTGCTCCCCTCTGAGCAGCTTGTCCTTTAGTAGCTTTCTATACTGACCTTCTGTATTTGGTGGGTAAAGGATCCTAAAGAAACCACTGTCCTAGGCTACCGCAGATTACAGTTGGGAAGCCTTGCTCTGGGCAATATCAGGGTAAGCCCAAGTCAGAAGTTCTAGGGGAATAAGTTTGGCTGTCTTTCCACATGGAATTAGCACTCTGAATGATAGACTTTAGTTGGTTAGCATATGCAGGTGAGTAATTCTGTCTGTCCAGAAAGGAGAACCACACTCGCCTGTTATCAGGTGCTAAATGAGTTCCAAGGACAAATATAAATCACCTTGAGCTGATCTGATAAAGTGCTGCTAACATCTATTTAGCACTTGAACAGACGGTGAACTTCCTGCTTACCGTGCACATAGGTGGAACCACACATGGGCCTGCTGCTTGGGGAGCCCAGTGAGAGCTTGTGCCATGTTGGAGTGAGTCAGTTAGAATATCTTCCCAAAGTCGTCCCCTGTCCCTACCACTGCCTGGGTCACACTGCATTTTATCTGGCTCATTACCTTAACCTGACCACTCCAGTCATTCCACGTTCTCTAGAAGCTTTGCAATAGCTTTGGCTTTGACTAGGGCCCAGAAGGTGGGCATGAGAACTTATAAGTCTCTGCGATGGGCAAAGAGACATGAGAAGCCTGGCCAGGTTCATAAGATCTTTAAGAGAATTGGCCCTCTACAAAACCTGGAATGGAGTTGAACCCTTAAATGACCTAGATCGTGTTTTGACAACACACTTAATTCCCCACCTCCCAGAGCCTTTCTTGGAAGTAACAGACTGTGATCATGATAATAAGTTCCCATGTATGCACCCAGTTGGGGTTGGCAGGAAAATTCTAAAGAACCAGTTCACCATAGTACCAGCCCATCAGAATGGATGCAGCACTATAAAAAACAGGCCTGGCCATATCAGGGCATACTGACCTATATCAGCCCCAGACCAAGTGGTGCAGAAATCTAATCATGAAATTTCATAGATGCTGTGTCTGAGCCCAGGAGCAGATATCTTAACACTCCCAGCTAGAATGGAGTCTCTTCCATTCTGAACTCGCTTTGTCTACATTCCCAACAAAGGGAAGTTGTACTTCTTACCAGCTACTTCTAAACTCTGGGAAGTCAACTGGGGAGACCATTCATTCAACACAAATTGTTGCACAAAACCATGTGCTATGCCCACCGAATACATGGCCCTGATGGAGGACTGGCAGCCTTCTGTGTTAAATCCAGCACAAAGATATGTTCACTGTGGCCCGTGCAGGGCTTTTGAAATTTTTTCAGTATTTAAAAATTAGGAGACACTGCAGAAAACTCTGGATTTCCAGCTTCTCTTGAAAAATGGCAGCATCTGGCCACTATGGGGCCAGCCGTGTGCAAAAATGGCAAGTGGGTGGTTCGCTGCAGTCTCCGCCCGCACGCTCTTCTGGCTCCCTGACACCGAGGACAGTTATCACTTGGCACCATCATTGCTTTGCACTGTGCGTGTGTTTATACTGAGGGAATATTTCTCTGCTTCCACGTCTCTGTCAAAAGTGGGAGAACAAAAGCCAGACCAAGAGGGCTGAGTGATTTTATTAGACTTGGCCACTTCCCTTGTTTATGTGACCTGACATGTGCTGCAGACGCTGAGTTTGCAACTCCCGGAACACAAGGATGCCAACAAAGAAAAAATAAAAAGAGCGGATGCCTGCCTCAGGGAACTCGCGGGGAATGGGGATTAAACTTGACAACCTAGGAGGATCCTCCCCCTCCCACCACCCGTCCCCAGGCCCCGTGGCCCGCGGAGGAGAGAGACAGTGAGTGCAAAGGCAGTGAACAGCTTGGCGTGGTTAAGAGATGGCAAGAAACCCATGTGGCAGGGGCCGAGGAGAGGGAGCAGGGAGGGAGATGAGTTTGGAGAGCAGGCTCCGTGCCTTTGAAGCCCTGGCAAGGAGTTTGGGTTTTATTCTAAGTGGCCTTAAGTGGGTTCTGCTCTGCACCTGCAGAGGCTCTTGAACAAGGCTTGGCTGTTAATATTCTGTGTTGATTAGGGCAGGTTAGCAGATTAGGCAGCAACAGATTAGGGGCAACAGATTAGGCAGCAACAGTGGGGGAGGAGAGAGGTGGATAAGGCTGGCTTTTTTAGTATTACTCAGGTGCCCAGAAGTGGGAGGTGGCACACTCCCACTGGGTCATTGGGAAGGGTTAGATAAGGGAGTTGGGCAGAGTTTAGGGAAATTTCAAGGATGGGGCAGTACCCAGGGCTAGTAACGGGGCAGAGTTACCCCAGTAGGCATGAAGGGTCAAGGCAGAGAGTGGTTACCAGAGTCTAGAGGTAGAGATAGTGTTTAGAGAGGGTATACTCTTCCCATATAGGACATGGTCAGCCGGCGGGACCCCACACAGAGGAGGCTTGGAGGAATGTCCTCACCCTCCTCTTGGCCTTCTTATCTCCTGCCAGAGCTCCCGTGGGCCACCCAAAGGACACCGAACGAGAAGGAGCTCATTGCTGGAGACGACTCAGGTAAACCGCCCCAGGGGCATGGACCTGGAGGGACAAAAGGAAGATATCCAGTTCACCCTCCAGGACATGGGAAAAGGACATCGCATCCCTCTGTGGACTAGGGGCCAGACCCCAGCGTAGCGTCTACTCACAATGGATATCATCTGACTTCCCCAACTTCAGGGCAGAATAACCTCCTGGATTCAGGAAGCCCAGGGACCAAAGTCGGGGGGAAACTTCAGGATCTGGTTCTGAAGATAAGCAATTCAGATGCAGACTCAGAACTGCCAAGATGGAGCAAGAAGCACCTTCGATTGGTCGGGAGTCCCTGGAGAGACGTCCCTGGTCTGCTATTACCGGAATTTGCAACTCCTGTAAAAAGCTGCCTGGGGTATGACTCACTGAATTGGTGTCCAAACCACTGCCTCCAAGCCTCACTGTCCTGTCCCCCTAGGCTCCTCCTTCCTTCTGCAGCCGCAGCCTGAGAAGCTGTGCTCCGTCCAGGGCGGGGCTGGGACCTGGCACCAGGATCCTTGCCTGGCAGCTGCCTTTGCACACCCCAGGGAGCCAGAATTTCTTGGCTTCCAGGGAGAAAGAAGCATGGGGGAAGAGACCAGACAGGGCAAGTCTCCTAGTCTCCCCATCGGAGGTCATGTTCCTAGAGGGAGAAGGTGAGTGCCATGGAGCCGCAACTGGAAGTCACCTGCATCACCCTCGTAAGTTCTGGCACAGTAAATGAATTTAGGACAGCTCCACAGAGCTAAGTCTTTTTACATTTCTCATTAATTAATTCGGTTTTTGTGCAGCTGGGAATTTGCAGCAGCCTGAACCAGATGCATTAGGGTTTAGTTCACTTTTTTTTTTTTTTTTTTTAATGAAAAGCTGCCTTTTTGCTGTCTTTTTTGTCTGTTTTCCCCCTTGGCTTTTACCCGTCGAAGCTAGTCATTTATCAGCCTTGCCCGATTCCATCTCCGCAGTGGCATGGGAGGGTGGTCAGGTCACGATGTGATTGTGATAAACTCAACGTGCTGGTTGACATCTACGTCCTACCTAGAATTGAGAGGCTGTGTATTCAAAACTTCTCTGAGTCTTTAGCTGGCCAAGTTGTCATGATTTCTGTTAACCTGACATGCACTGTTCAGTTTTTTTTTTTTCTCTTCACTTAGTGGAAGAAAACAAGGAGCTTTAGGCTCAGATCTGTTTGAATCCCAACTCCACCCGTCCCTGGCTGTGTGCGTGCGCTTGCAGGTGGGTTATTATGGTCTCCGAGCCTCAGTTGTCCCATCTGTCATCCTGCTGTGGCAAAGAGTAAATAAGATGATACAGGCAAATCACTTATATACTGTCTGGTTTAGAGGTGATCACAAATATTAATTTCCTCCTGTTCTCAGCCCCCTAACTCACCAAAGCACATATATTTTAACCCTTTTTATCCAAGCTGTTGATTGGGGAACCTTGCTTGACCCCAAGAGTTACCCTGGACTTGTCTTACAGAGCCCACTGGTCATTCTCCCTTCTGAGGTGGTCTTCTCCTCTTCCCTTACCTCAGAATCATCTTGTAATATCCAAGCACTTGATTTAATAGTTTTTCACATCTTTATATCCTGCCTGGGTGAAGCCCACCCAGAATAATGATGAAATCTTTTGATGAAAAGAGGAGAGAACTTTCTCCAAACTTCTCGACCCCAGTGATATTTCTGGGCTCCTGAAGTACTCCTTCCTAAGTGTTCTACTTGCTTACACGCAAAAATTTTTCCCTTGAGCCTTTTACGGTTCAGTATTTAATAGTCTCTTGTCTATTATTTTTAAATGATCCTCTGTGCTTGAATTGCCCACTTTTGAGACTTGCCTTGAAGGATGAAATTGCAACTTCTATTTTCCATCTTCCCCCAGCACCAGCCATCCAAAAGGACACCCCGTCAATGCTCTTAACTCACTGGCCAATTAATGGCCACTGCTGGGCAGTGAGTAAGTGCTTGAAACAGTGGAAATGGTGACAAATGCCATAATAATAAGAGCTTGTTGGAGGTATAACCTCCAAGTTTCTTCTTTTCTGCAAGATGCATGGGTTGGTGGAAGCAGAGAGGAAGTTTCCTGTTGTTATGTAACTTTCACTTTGTCTCCCCTATTTCCTGCCCCACTAACATTCCCTCTCCCTAAAGGAATTGGTTCATTTAGCCTCAAAAAGGATATGCCCACAGTATGAATGCTTAGGTGGACACAGAGAGTTGGGAATTTTCAGGGCCACCAAAGGGGGAACTAGCACTTTTGCCTCTGCTTGACTCACCTTGCATTTAAAGCATAAGTTAGCAAGACAGATGGACAGATGGCTCTTGCCCTGTGGATATGTGGAAATGATATTTTAGTCCTGTGCCCATCACTGATGATAAAGCAGTGGTAAAAAAGTGAAGATTAGAACTGCCACACCTGGCTGTCAGCTGGTGGTGGTGGTGGTGGTGGTGGTGGTGAGTGTGTGTGTGTGTGTGTGTGTGTGTAGTGCAGTGCAGCAAAGAGTCTCATTCTTCATGAAAATGCTTTGAGACTTCTTCACCTCTTCTTTTCAGCCCCAAACCAAAAACTCTCTTCCAGTCTTTCCAATTTCGGTTGCTGCCCCCACCATTCTCCCAGAGGCCTTGTGTTAAATACTGGAAGCCAGCCTTGCTTCCTTCACTCCCAAGTGCGTGCTCCATCCAGAAGACTCTCCCGCCATAGCCTCTTCCACAAGCATCTCTGTTTCCCATTCTCTGGGCCACCATAGAAATTCTGACTTGTACAATTTCCCAGTCTGCCCCACCGCCCCCACTCATCCTATACACCATTGGCAGTTTAAGCTTTCTAAAGCAACTCTCTGGTTTCAAAGCCTCCCGATTTATCCACCAAAAAGATACGTAGACTCATTGGCTTGGTTTTCAGGACCTTCAAAAGAGAACCCCAACCTACCTGGCCAAGCTTACCTCTTACATGCTGGCACTTTCCCGCCTCTACCTGTTTGCATGGTTGTCTCTATGTTCGGAAATGCCCTCCTTTAGCGTCTTGTGTCTGTAGAAATCGCCACATGAAGTCCCTGCACTCATCTACCATGCTGGGAGTTGGGGATTATGAAATGAATAAAGCATGCCCTCAGCTCCCAGAGGAGTTCACAGTCTAAGAGAAGAGGCGGGTCATTCAATAAAACTGGTGGTTTCAAGAATTCAGGTTTATCTGGAGGCACAGAGAAGAGGTATCTGGGCAGACCTTGTTTGTGGGGCAAGGACGGTGGGGAGAGGGAGAAGCTGGTGTAGAGGAAGGGGTACTTGGGTGGTTAGGTAAAGAGCAGGTGGCAGGAGATGAGCCAAAGAAGGAGCCCAAACAGATGCCAGGGGACCACGGAGAGCCGCAACCCGTTGCTCGCCACGTGGGATGTCTCTGGACAGACTGTACAGGGATGCCATGCCCCAGACCATTCCACTGAAGAAAGGGAGAGAGAGGAATTTTCTCCTGGCTCTTGGTGCCTCTTGGTCAAAGCTTATCCTTCAGGACAGTAAGTCCCCACCCTCATCTAGCCCTTTTGGAATCTGCTGGGGAGGCCAGACCCTGGGCCCTGTGGCATGGAGTGTCATCCACATACAGACGTGAGGAGGAGCAGAGTCCCCATGAGCCCGGTGTGGTCATGGGCCGGGTGCCAGAGCTGCCACGGCTCCTGCCAAGACCCCAGCCCCACTCCAGGGGAGGCAAGGAAGCCAGCAGTGGGGCAGTGGAGGCTTTGGCTGTGGTAGTGGTACCTGGGCTTTCTAGTAGGCAGAGATGGATTTTGAGTGATACAACCCGTCCCTTAAACCTCTCAGTCATACTTACGCCTAACTATGATGTCTGGCTTCCATACTATAATATCAGCCTCAATATTGGGGAAACAAGGCTACTACATGGAGGGTGGGTTTGAAGAGTGTACGTTTGGGAGCAGAGAGATTAGCTAGGAGGCTACTGCAGCGGTCTTAGCAAGAGACGATAAGCATCTCAACCAGGGCAGTGGTAGTGATGATGGAGAGAAAAAGAACTTGGTGAATATTTGGGGGATAAAATGGACAAGATTTTGTGATTGATGGATGTGGGGATTCTATTGACTGAATGGTATACCCCCAAAATTCGTACATTGAAGCCTTCACCCCCAAGATGATGGAATTTGTTGATGGGGCCTTTGGGAGGCAATTAGATTTCTATGAGGTCGTGAGGGTGGGACTCTTCTGATGAGACTGGTCCCCTTCTTGGAAGGTACGCCAGGTCACTTGTTCGTTTTCTCTCCCTCTCTCTCTTTCCCTGCCAAGAAGACTAGAAGGAGGAGATGGCCCTCTGCAAGCCAGGGAGAGATCACTCACCAGAACCTGACCATGCTGGCAGCCTGATCTCAGACTTCCGGAGTCCAGGACCAATAGGGAAGATAAATTTCTGTTGCTTAAGCCCCCTCATCTGTAGTATTTTGTTATGGCCGCCTGAGCAGACTAATAATAGGGGTTGAGGAAAAAGGAGGAATCACGATTGATTCCCAAGTTTCTACCTTGGAAACCTGGAAGGAAAGATGGCAATGCCAATACGTGCCATAGAGAAACTAGAAGTTTTCCACTAACAGTTTGAACCAGGGGAAAAACCAAGAGGATAAGGTCACAGTTTTCTAATGCGTCCCATAAAAATCAGAGGCCAGATTAGGAAGATGTAATTGACAAGCTTTTATGTCAGAATAGAGAAATTTTTTTAAAATTCCAGTTTGTGTAATGATTGTTGGACTCTATTTTTAAAAAGTTAATTGAATATCTTCTTTAGGAGTTTAAAAGAAATTTCATCTCCTGGTACTCCTGTCTGACAGCTGTTACAGGAAGCCGTTCTCTTTCGTTTCACATTACCATCTGACAGAGTAGATTTAAAAAATAGATATATAATCATCCGAGTTGAGGAGTTCTTTTTTAGCTCTGAGAGTGGGAGGTAGATTGGCGTGCAAGAGACTCTGGGTTCATTTGGCAAGTGTATGAGGAGTCTCGTTGCTGCATTGTCCTGTCAAGATTTAAACTCTGTGAACAGCAAATAGGCTGTCGGCCATCCCCAAATTACGTCTGAAGTCAAGAGCCTAGGGATTAGTGGATGTGCCTTACTTCCTATGTCCTTTGAGCTTATTTTTAAAAGGGCAGGATCCAGACAGGATGTTGGGATCTAGAAATGGTGTCAAGCCATCCTTATTATCATTTGTCTTTCTTTGTTTTCATTGCAAAAATGTGCTATTGTTTCTCTTTCAAATCAGGTCTTAGAAAAACATATTTCCGGGACAGGTTTGGACATCTCGACTTGCAGTTTCCAACAGCTCTTTCTGTAGGGGCTTTTTTGTTTCCAAGGAAACCAGCGATGTTTTGAAGAGGCGGTGATAGGTTCAGCGTAGCCCAGCCACCACGCGGAGTGCGTGTCAGCGTTATCAGTCAAAGTCCGTGGCAAAATGATCACGTTCTGGGACTTTCTCTGATAACAGCCGACCTGACCTTCTAAAGTAAGAGAAGCAGAATGAAGTCGTCTTTTTTTTCCCAGCATTCTGGGCCTGTATTCTGTTCCTCTCTACATCACCAAGGCTTTCGACTCATCCCCACACTCCCACTTTTAAGCCACCAGCAGAGCAGATGCGGTGACTGCCGCCTGTGAGACACGTGTGACCACAGTGCTAGGAAGACGAGATGGCTCTAGCAAGGGGACGTTCCATGCCCACCGGGTGGCAGTTCCTTCCTTGTGGAATTCATTCCCAGGAGCCCTAGCTTGTCTAACTAGAAAATTTCAGGCTGGGTTAGTTGCCTTAAGAATTCATGAGTGTTACCTATTTATGCATTGGGGTGAGAGAGGAGCATACATTTTTCACAAGTCCTGAAATTCTGCTGGATATGGGGAGGCAGTCCTGAAAGGTGTGTGCCCCTCCTGCAAAACCCCAGTTCTTGGTGGGCCAGGTAAGGGGCGGTGTCAGCAGGAGAGCAGTATTGGCCTTCCTCCCCAGCCTCCTAATGAGCTGGGTGTGACATATGCTTAAAAAAAAAAAAAGAAGGAATCCCCATTGAGATTCAGCCAAACACCTTGCTGTTCTCACAACTGCAAAAGGAGAAACGCGTATTTATTCCGTCTGGATTTCATAAGCCATTTGGCCGCGGAAGAAAGACCTTTGTTTGTCTTGTCATACACTCCCATCTTAGAATCTGCCGGAGATGCCACCTATCCTCTTGGCCCATGCTACTTCTTTGCATCTGTGCTCCTTGCCCGAGGGCTTTGAATGGACAGCCCCATCTGGTGACACAGGTGGCAGGCCGGCAGTGTCAGGGAATTAACGCCCCTTGAGAGCAGCCTTTACGCAATGACTGATGGGAGGTGAGACGCAATCATCTCTGCTTTTCTGCTACTAAATGCGGAGACTACTGTGTGTGTCTGCACCAGCTCCCAGGGTTCTCTGGTGGAACAGAGTTCCATTAAGCAAGTCGGGCACTAGCTTTCTGCACCTTTTATTGATGGCCTCGCCCTCCCTGCCCCATTTCCCTACTGACCTTTGGGTATTTCCTGGGAGGACTTTTTATATATTTATTTTTATTTTATTTTCCTACCATTTAAAAATAATTGAGATGCAATTCATATAATAACATAAAGTTAACCATTGTAAAGTGACCCATCGGCGGAATTTAGTACGTTTATGATGTCGTACAATCCCTTATCTAATTCCAAATAATTTTTGTCACTACAAAAAAAAAACACCCGGCACCCAGGAAGTGGTTCCTCCTCTCCTCCCCTTCCTTCAGTTCTTGAAAACCACCATTCTGCTTCCTGTCTCTACGGATTTACCTATTCTGGATATTTCACAGAAATGAGATCATACAATACATGACCTTTTGTACCTGGCTTCTTGCACTTGGGATAATGTTTCCAAGGTTCATCTACATTGTAGCATGTGTTCTTCGTGTGTAGCACGGTTATTTCCCTCCTTTTTATGGCCAAATAATATTCCATTGTGTGGATATACCACACTTTGTTTATTCATTTGTCCACCGATGGGCATATGCACTGCATCCACTTTCTGGCCATTTTAGATAGTATTGCCATGAACATCCATGTAAGAGTATTTGTTTGAGTCCTTGTTTCCAATTAACTGGGGCTTATACCTAGCAATGGTATGGCTACATCATATGATGATTCAACATTTAACATTTTTAAGAATCACCCAACTGTTTCCTTGTAGTTATCCAAGGGTTCTGATTTCTCCACATCCTCACCAACACTGAATTGCCGTCTGTTTTTAAAATTATGTCTATCTGAGTGGGTGTGAAGTAGTATCTCACTAAATATCCTTTTCATGTGCTTGTTCCCACCACATTTTTTATTTTGAAAAATAACATACACATTGGATAGTTAAAAAAGAAAAGATGAACCCAGAACACCTGCACACTCCCCTTCAATTTCATAGTTCGCATTTGTCTGAGTAGTTCTTGGTGGTGTCATTGAACTTATTCTTCAATCTTGGGTATTTTCTGTCAACTTGAGGTTTTGTCTAGAGGCCCGAATAGGTTTCAACTTAGTATTTTTTTTAATAATAGCAGACTAGAGTACTGAGCGCTTGCTAGGGGCATTTCTCGCACGTCTCACCAAATCTTAGAAATGACTCTGTGCACAGGAAATAGCAACTATTTCTGCCTGCCCAGAATCCACAGCCTTCTCTTCTAATAGCAACACTTTGATTTTTCTATCTGAAACCACCCGTCACCTCCAGTTGTCCCCATGTTTAGTTGATACGGACCCCAGCCTCTTAGCCTCAGATACACCAGACCAGGGCATTGCTACCAGAGCCAAAGTGATTGGCCAGTGTGAAACATGTGATCCAGTGACATCCAGGGTGAGCCGGCCTCTGAGCTACCGTAGTTCCTAGACTAGATGACTCGTCTAAGGACTGTAGGACTCGCTGTTTCTTAGGTTCACTAAAGAGCGAGCTGCCTAGTAATTATCGAAGGGCATCATTTATAAGATACATCCTGGTTTCAGGAATGTCCAAATGTGAAAAGAAAACATGTCTTAGATTGCTGGCCATCTCACCTTCCCGAGAAGAGCCTGTCTGAAGAGTTGGATGGTGTTCCCTGAGAAGAGCTGCTCGACTCTCTACACCCTGTGGCCTCTTCTCTAGTGGAAGACACAGTCACTGGGAGACCACAGGCTGGAGCTGTGCGTGCTCAGGGAGCGGGCCCAGCTTCCCTGAAGACTTGCTGAAAAGGCCCTACGCTTGCTTACCCATACCCCTGACATCCAGGGTCCTCTGGGCCCTTGTATTTGCAGGGACAGCATGGACACCATTCCAGTGAGGAGGGCAGGACGGTGGTGGATGAGACCTTCCCTTGGGACCTCTAGTGGTGGTCAGGGCACCGGGAAGGAGGTCTTAGGCACCACCATCCCCGAAGATTTCTGGGCTCGGGAATTATGCTGTTTGAAGGGTGACCACTTTGCTGTGTTGACACTGGACAAGTTACCCAGCCTCTCTGAGCCCCAGTTTCCTCATCTGTCCCAATTTGATATTTATGGGGCTGCTAGGAGGATTCAATAAGGTGATCTCTACAAAGCTTATCACAGCACCGGGCACACGGTGAGTGCTTAACCGCTTGTTAGCCGTCACCCTGCCCAGGGTAATCCTGCCCATCCTTGGCTGGCCAGCCTTGAGCCCAGGATGTTTGATTCCTCGGCAGTGTTTTTAACACCTCCCCAGGAACTTTCCGCAGCCTTGTTCTTCTCTCCCTCTCTCTCTTGTCACTCTCTCAAACTCACAGCTAAATTGTGATAAAAGGGATTCGTGACAAAAGGCTCAGCAGGGTTAGGAGGCAACTGCTGGGCATGCCTGCTGCTCGTGTTGACAGACTCCAGAAAACAAGACTGTCACCAGCTCAACCTCCCTCGGTGCTTACCGCGGGGATGGGAGGGGAGGAGGCCAGGAGACTGGATGCCCGACGGCTCCCACCAGGACCTCCAGAGGCCTCCTGCCCTCCAGTTTTGTATCTTTCAAAAACACAAAGTTTAGGAATGAGGTTTTTGTTTCAGGCGCTGCTCCCTGAGGTCATACTATGCGTTTTTGTTTTTTTTTTGTTGTTGTTGTTGGAATCTTAAAGATCAAAAGATTTTTGTTAACAGAGGTGGACACAGGAAAAATCCAGCCAGGAAATGTGCATGGCAGGTTTCAAGGCAGCCCAGGACGTGAGCAGCCTGACAATCGGGTCCTGGAAAAGGGACCTGATGCGCTGGGGGCGTGGCACAGAGACCAACAGAGAAGGAGCCAGCCAGAGAGAGACAAACAGACAGAGACAGGACGAAACAGAGACAGGGAGAAACAGGGAGAAAGACAAAAAGAAAAGAGATGGAGAAACACACAGAGAAAGGCAGAGAGAAAAAGACAGGGAGACAGAGAGACAGAATCAGGAGAGAGACAAAACAGCAAGAGAGTGAAAAGGAAGACTGAGAAAGAAAAAATCAGAACAGAAACAAACATGCGGAATAGAAAGGTTGTTAATTGGGAGAAGAGAGAAGCAGAAGCATCAAGCCTGCACACCTGTGCTTAGCACATAGGAGGGATTAAAATATTTGTTAACTTAAAGAGATCGGAGAAAACAGAGGGAATAAAAGAGGAGATAAGAAGCAGAAAGCAGGGAGAAAAAAGCAACAGAGGAGAGAGGCGCAGAGAGGAACCGGGAAAAGAGTTGGGAGGGAGAGAGGGGTCTGGTTAAGCCAGCAGCGCTGGCCCCTTTATCACCTCTCTCTCCTGTATTCTTCCTCCTGCAGGCTGACGGCTAGGTGAGCATGCCTGCAGAATTTCATGCCTGTGGAAGCCTGAGCCTTAGTTTAGTATCCAGACTGAGTAACAGGCTTACGGATGTGGTTCTGTTCACCTTTCCTCCCCCCAGGTGCTGCCCCAAAGTAGACCCCTCTCCTAGGCTCTCAATGTTTTTTCATAGGACATGACTTTGGGAAGACTGGATGAGATACCTACAGCCAGAACCGGGCACAAGATTTGCAGGGCAAATGAAAAAACAGGGTTCCATGCTAAAGAGGGTGTTAAGAATATCAGGATGGTGACAGCGGGGCATTAAGCCATGTGTGGAGCTCTTCAGGCGCAGGGCACCTGCTGGCTGCACTTGGACATTGCGGTGTGAGCAGGAGAGGCAGTACCCTGGGTTCCCTGGGAGGGCAAGAGACACTGACCCTACCTTGGACTTTTCTGTTGATTTCTTTCATTCATTCATTCATTCATTCATTCACCTAAACAGAGCAGTGGTATTACCAGCCTCATTTTATAGATGACGAAACCAAGGAACCAGGTCTGCCTACTTAGAGCCCTCTCTCTTTACCATCAGGCCGGCCATGCCCATGGCTCTTCCTCTTCTAAATGGGACAGGAGACGGAGAGTGAGCCTCGGCAGGTTGGGAAGGGGCGTCTCCTTCAGGAATCCTTCCAGTGAGCAGGGAGACCAGCGGTAGGAAAAGGGAATTAAGTTAAAATAGTAAGAAGGTTGTTTCATGTAATTGTAGGGGGTTTTGCGCACTGGGGGTATGGGCAGAATTGGCAGGAAACAATAAATCATGCCCTCGAGAGTATAGGCTGCCTGAGCCTACGGATGCAGGAATGGAAGAGTTAAAAAATTCAACGAGAGCAGCGGGAGTGAGGCTCTACAGGCTTTGTGAATCTGGTTTGTTTTTTTGAAGCGTGCCTGACACGCCATGTCAGGATATTCCATGGTGGGCACCACCTCAAGGGCATGGCTTCTTAGCCTGGAGGTGTGGGTGGGCTCTGGCTCTCCTGAGTCTGGACGCAGCTTTCCTGCTTGGAAGCAGAGTGTGAGTCAAGATCCCACTAGAAGTGGTTGCTTGGGAGGCCCGTACCGGAAGGAGAATGGGAAGCCTGTCTCAGAAGGGAAGAAAGCACGAGAAATGTGTTGTTGAGCGCTGCGGGCAAACTGCAGTTCAGGGGACTCTGGGGACAGGGTAGAACATGCTTGTCCTTCCCAAGGGAAGTGGAGCTGGGGACAAATTCCCCAGCTCTCTCCAACTCCATCCCTCATCTACCAAGGGCTGCTCCCAGGTATACATCTCTGACACTTCTGGACACCCTAGAACCACTGACTTAGAATGTTTGATTCTTACCTGTCTTGAACACTTAGGGGTATCAGAGTTATTGCTAGATTTAGAATTGTCTATACATAATATAAATGTTACAATTTTCAGAGGTATACAAATGTTTTTTGTGAGTGTGACTGAATTCTTAATTGCTGCATGTATGTGGTAGGGGCGCACACACACAGGAGGTATTTTCTCAAATACCTGAAATGCAAATAATCTTCTCTTAGTAATACCTCTTAGTTTCAAGGGACAGAAACCCTACTCAAATTGGCTTCATGTGAAAGAAAAGGTTTGGTTCATATGACTGTAAAAGCGAGAAGGAGTAGGTCTGGGTTTCAACCCAGATGATCCCAGGACCCCAACCAGGAATCTGTTTTTTCCCATTTCCGGGCTTTGCTTTTCTTGTGATATACATTTACGGGCAGGCATGTCCCGTGTGGCAGCAGGATGGCTGCCACCCCGTCCACACGTACCTGCCAGCAGCCTGGCCACTATCACAGAAAGAGTAAGCCAGTTTCCTGTTGGCCCAGCTTGGCCATGTGACTGTCTCTGAGCTGATCGTAGAATCTGATTGGCCGGGCTGCGGACAGGTGCTCAGGGTCAGAAGGTGGGATCCTTCACCCAAGCAATAGATAGGGAGTCCCTCTCTTGGTGAATCCCCAAAGGAAAACTGGGGGGGCCTGTTCCGAAAGAGAACCTGGATTTCCATTACAACCAGCATGTAGAGCACCTGACATGAAAAAAGGACCCACGTTTTGGAAAATGTTGGGATCTAGGCCAAAATGTACCAGAGCTTTCCTAAAGAGGTATACAGTTACTTGGCCATGATGTGGGAGTCAAAGGATGGCTCTTCCATCATAATTTGATGAAATCATTTTGAGTATATATAAACCTCTCGGAGAATTCTCTAGTAGAAAATAGATGAAGGTCTGGAAGGAGGGACTCGGGGATGGGGGACAGAGGCAGAGTGAAGCCTTAAATATCCATTGTAAAGGCGTCCAGGTGGAAGGAGTCTCCCTTCCTGGTGGGATCCTGGAGTGCTACAGGTTAGCACCTGACTGATGAAAAAAGAAATTCTAGAGCCACTGGCAAAGCCTTTTGGGATAAATACACACAATAGTTTCCTGCTGGTAGTCCTTCATATTCTTTTAGTTTTCGGACACAACAAATTCTGCAATGAACAACCTTGTACAACAACCCTTACCCCAGGTGCCTTGTATTTCTGTGGGATAGGCAGAATAAATTATGCAGTCCACTATGGACTATTCAGCTTTAGAAGCGCTTTGTGTAATGACCTGAAGGGATGTCTACGACGGATTGTCCTCCCTCTCTGTATTTATATAGATATATCTGATACCTAGATCTAGATACAAAAATCTATAAATAAATATCGATATTTATATCGATACAGATATATCAATGGAGAGGAAAGCAAGGTGCACAGTGGTTTCTTCGGATGAAAAGACATCTCTCCTACGTGTTTCTATGAGCAAAGACGATGGTCTGAAGGATACCCACAAAACAGGAAACCCTAATATTTTAAGGCTGTGGAACTGGAGGCCAGGAGGAAGACCAGTAGCTTGCTTACTAGCCCAGTGCATTGTTTGAATTGTTATAATCAGCATGTGCCATTTTTATGCATGTACAGAGTTCACATGCAATAAAACAAAAATGTAAAGAGGGAAATACATATGTTGCCTTTATGAACATCCTCAAAATATCAAACTCTATACTTCTCTCTAGCCCTGCCTCCTAAGAAGGCTGAGGACCAGGAAAGGTCCTGCAGGGCAGGGTCAGGGAAATGAAAAGGCATATATTACTTTTATAGAAGAAGGAGGTAAGTTGTTAGATAAAAATGCCCAGTGAAATTTGAATTCCACAGAAAGAATGGAATACATTTTAACATAAGTATGTCCCAGATATTGCACTTTCCCATTGGTCCGGCTTCGATCTTGTGACCATCTCCGCCTCCTCATGGACCTGTGATTGGGGGGAATGGTTGTCATGTGCTCATTGAGTCAGAACTTACTTATACAATGGATTTTGTGTGTGTGTGTGTGTGTGTGTGTGTGTGTGTATTTTATCTGATTTTCAAATTTAAGTGAGTGTCTTGTCTTTTTATTTTTTCAGTATGGTAACCCTATGTGGAAGAAAGTGAGGTGTCCCGGTGAGCAGGGCGGCACTGTTCTGTTACTGGGACAGCGCTGGAGTTTGGGGAGGGAGCAGGTCCCCAGGAATGTGAGACGGAAGTAGGTACGGAAGGTTTTGTAGAAGATCCCCTGGGTGATAACGCTGTGTAACACCTCCCACTCGGTCCCCTTGAGAGAACATCAGTGAAAGGTAGATTCTCTTCAAATATTTTGTGGACTTGGAGTTGAGGATGACGCCGTAGGGTCCAAGGCAGGCCCATTTCCCACGAGGAATACACTCGGCCTGGGGCTCTTTCATGGGCAAGGAATGACATCACAGTGACAATGGTATCTCTTTCTCTGGCAGGAGGAAAGGTCAGCACCCTAACTTTCCAAGTCGAATTCTGTTGTATCAGAAGCGATCCATTTCATCAGAGGACTTTGTCCACAGAAAATAACCCTGAGAACGTGAAATGTAACTGTTAACTATAGGGTCCCACAGGCCTGGGACTAAGCCATGCTAAGGATGCCATCTGGTGGTTCAAAGAGATCCAGCATGCCCGGGACACTGACCATACCCTGGGCGTCTCTGTTGGTTGGTGTTCATTCTTTCAACAAATGTTGAAGAGTGCCTACTATGTGCCAGGCAACAATATCGCAAACAGCAGTATTAACCGCATAGTTTTGGAATGCGGGTCAGTGCAAATATGAACTTACGCTATTGGAAATATAAGGAAATAAAAAGTAGGTCTTTAAAATTTTCAGGCCATGAAATTTATGTTGAAACTACGTTTTCTATCCTATGTCGTCTTCTAGTGAAAAGGATTGGTAAATCTTGGATGGAGTCATACCTCCGAGGGAAAGAGAGAGAGTGAGGAAGGGAGGGAGGGCGAGAAACTTGGTGTGGGAAGTTGGTGGGGGCGCAAGATCTTAAAAAGTTGATAGAACTTGCTAGAAAACGGCATTCATACCTTATCTTTGTGCTCTGGTTCCACTTCAACTGTTTTCTCTTTTCGTACTGTTGCAGAACACCCAGAGCCATCGCCTTCATTTCACAGTTTATGGAGCTGTTTTTATGAATTATCGTAACTTTTTGTTTGGCTCAGGTAGAATTATGTTGGCAGAGTTAGGATTATTATTATCAGAGGTTCACCCAGGGTCACCTAATAGCGCATATTGCTTTTGTCCTCATGTAGACACGACTATTACAAAATTGCCAAACTGAGACCATGAGGCATCATGGCCACGTTTGGGGCAGGAGGAAAAGGGGCAGGGGATTGGTGCTCTAGTAGGTGGGTCTGTCCCCTTTTATTGGCAAAGCAAATACTTTCTTAGAGCACTTTCTCCCCCCCTCGCCCCCACCCCCACCCACCAAGCCAACTTCTGCTACGGCTCATCGCTCAGAAGGGGTCAGAGGATCAACCGTAACAGCAAAGGACGCTGGGAAAATGGGTAACAGTAATCATAATTGAAACCAACCATGACCCATTGTTTGAGGACAGACTCGTTGCTGTGAACAAAATTGGGGGTCTGTTAGCAAAGAGAAGGGAAATAGATACTGGCTCGGCACTTTCTAGTGCCTGCCCCAACATTCCATCACATGTAGGATAGTAACTTCTCCTCCTTCGGGTATGTAGGGATGTAGACGCTCCATATGGGGGGGTTCCACAGTGATGTAGGAAGGCATCTTCCCCCGCCTGGGCCCCTCACCCCAGTAAGTTGCTAATGAGCCAAGATTCAACCCCAGGGGTTCAGCTCTTGGTCCCTGCTGAACCCAGCCAAACCACATGTGGCAACAGAAGCTGAACAAAGCAGAGTCCCTGTATCCTGGGTGTCCCAGACTGAAAGAGCCGGCTTTGTTTCAGGGTGCCCCGGGAGGAGGTAGCATCGCTGAGGCTGGCCTTCAGTCATTCCTACCCTGGACCCCAGCAGGAGCCAGACCTCCCGGGTCCCTTCCCTCGTGTGTCAGCTCTGTGGACTTGGGTAAGTGGTTTAGCCTCCCTGAGCCTCAGAGGCCACATCTGTAAGAAGAGAATAATGATAGTTGGGTTTTACTTACAGGAGTGAACGAGATATTAAAGTGCCTCAAATAACGAAGAAATCTAAATTCTAAAATCAGAGAGTATTTAAAATGTAGAAAGCAAAACGAACTAGCAAGCAGTCAACAATCAGCTATTAGTCCTACTACTGATTATTACTATTATTAATGATTATTATTACTATATTATCCTGGAAGGGATCTCTTTGGTCACTTCTTTAAGGTTCTCTCTCTCTCTCCTGGCCCAGGGATGACAGTGTGCCTGAAGCATATCTATTAGTGAGGGTGGATCTGGTCTCAAGAGAAGCTCTTTCTCTACTATGGTTCTAAACTGGAGGGCGGCCCAGCCTGGGAAACAGAATCTTGGTTTCTGAAGACATCCTGGGCACACTCTGAATTTTCTGGCTTCTTTCTTCACCTTGTCTGTTCTCCCTTGGAATCCCCTTCCAGGACTGACGGAGTGACGCTCTCATGAATGATTCAGCCCCACCCTGGTCCTGTCAGCTGCCCCATGCCCACTGGTGAGGCTTGCCCCCGGGGGACCTTTCCGAAGCCCACCCCTCTGTTTTAGAATGGAAAGTGACAGGTGGGATCCCTACAGGAAAGAGGTATGTCCACATCCACCAGGTTGCTTCCCCACGTGCCCTTCTCCATCTGTTGTGAGCTGTCCCCAAGATAAAGGGCCAACACTGAGCAGCCCCCAATCCTTAAGTTACAGAAACTTCGGTTTGAGTCCCCATGTGGCCACCAGAGGGAGCTTCCACCGGCTGTGTCACTCCCTTGCTGTTCCAGCCCCCTCTTGGGTCCCCCTCCCACCATGCAACCCTGCTCTCCACCCTCTAGACACCCTGGCTGTCCTTCAAAGATGCCAGGCTCCCACGGTCCTCCCTCCACATGCTCCTCCTGCCCTGAACGACTTGGTTCTTGGGGTGTTAGGATGCACTGAATACATTTTACATGTGAGGATGTAAATTTTGGGAGGCCAGGGGCAGAATACTATGGACTGAATTGTCCCCCCACTCCTCAAGTTCAGAGTTAAAACCCTAATCCGCAGTGTGACTGCATTTGGAGATAGGGCCTTTAGGGGGTAATTAAGGTTAAGTGAAGTCCTAAGAGTGGGGCTCTGGTCTAAAAGGAGTGTGGCCTTGTACGGAGGGAGAGAGACCTTTCTGTCTGCAATGTGAGGACACAGCAAGAAGGTGGTTGTCTGTAAACCAGGAAAAGAGCTCTCCCTGGAAACTTATCAGCCAGCACCCAGCCTCCAGAGCTGTGAGAAATAAATGTCTATTGTTTAAGCCTCCGGGTCTATGGCATTTTGTTAAGACAGCACAAGGACAGGAGGATGATGGTATGTCTGATGATGGCAGTAGGACCTATCTTGTTCCAAACATTCCCCAAATGTTCCAGAACCCTTGCCATCAGTAGGTCTTGCATTCAAAGTGTCAGTAGGTGTTACCCCAACCTAAGCCCCAGAAACTGGAAATCACCCCAGTTGGTGCCATCCCAGACAGTCTGGAACAAACACCTCATAGATTCGACTCTTTTTCATTTATTTTATTAGCATCAATATATACAAAGTGGAAAATGACTTAATTTCATTCTAGCATAGAAAGTTTGTTTTGATTTTTATTCTGTTTGGGGATAAAATGAAAATGACAACTTCCCAGGAGAAAGCCTACCTTTAGGGGTGCTGAACAGCTCCATAATACCCGGCCTCCAATGACCCATCATGACTCTTCAAGGGCATAAGAAAGTCATACCCTTTGGACTTACCCCCCCAAAATGGTCATTTTTTGCCCTAGGCTTCAAAAGATCATATTTAAAGCATGTCTATGGAACTAAGTGAAGATGGCCATCTAGTGGCAACCAGAAGACTTATGTAGCCTAAATAACTCTACTCCCTGCACCCCCTACTTAAACAACAAAAAAAAGGATGAGTTCCAAGCTGAAGAGGGTAGAATATGTGCATTTTCAAAGCACAGGGTGGTAGCTGACAGATACAGCTTATATGAAATAGCATGTAATACACGCCGTCACATGCATTTTTTGAAGCTCGAAATCTCTGTAAACGTATTTCCCCAGTGTATTAAAAGCAGAGTGGCTTGGAGGAAGGCTCAGTCCATTCTCGAGTTTCTCAAGGTTGTATCCTGTTCAAAAATATTTAATCCCAATGGGTTTTAATATTGATCTTATAAAAACAGACATGTATATATGACCTGAAATGAGATGCCTGGTACATTTTTGGCACTGTTATAATTTTTCTTTTACCTTTATGTATTACAAATACACATTCAGATATTTTAAAAAGAAAAATAGACACTAACCTGTCTTTTCAGTCACACTGTACATTGTCCAGCTCACGTGATCCATTTTTAGGCTAAAACAAACTTTTAAAATATGGTTATAGGTGCTGCACTACAAGACAAAATGAAGACGACAGTGTCCTGAAAAAAAAAAAAACCATTGACACCTTTTCTATACCTTCAATAGCCAATAAGATTTCCTGCGCCATGGCCTGACCAGTTTTAGGGAACAGGGTTAGAATAAAGATTTTGTATTATTTCAGTCTTTATGAAAGGCAGACGTTTAGTTTTCACATAGCCATGGTATGTTCTAAAAGTAAATAGCATTAATAGAGTCCTTCATTCCAGATGACGCAGGGTTAGGGTTAGAATATGCACCAAATAGGAATCAAAAAAGCAAAGATGGGATTTTGCCTTTTTAAAAAACTATTACATTATTCGCATTGTTGATCTTCCTCCAAACATAGCATCACCTACTAATGGTCTGGAACATTTCTCCTCTGGTTCTTTAATAAAATGGGGTAGGCTTTGGGCGGCTAGAAAGCAGCCTTTAATGATCTCTTGCTGTGCGAAGCATGAACGCATGCCTTAAGGTGCACAGATGCAGGATTCTTTTCTGGCAGAAGGAAAATATCTGGGCCTCAGATCCCCCGGCAAGACTGAGGTCCAAGCTCCTGGCTGGGGGAGGCTATGAGCATTTGTACAAATCCAACTGCCTCATTCTGCTCTAGATGCATCCTACACGAGCTACAGAAATCTGGATTCCCAGCCATTCTCCCAGAAGCATGACAGCCAGAATGTTCTTTTCTTGTTTGAAAACCAGCTGATTTAAAACAATTCTAGAGAGCATGGTGGGGATATCCAAGAGAGATCTAAAAGCACTAAGCCTGTGTGCTTCTCTTGAGCCACCACCAGGGAGGTGACAGTCCCAGGAAGTGACGTGTACCTACCATAACTTCCATGCATGCTCACCCCCTGCCTTCTCTTTCTCCCTGTATTTAGGAAAGCCCCTTCCTGAGGGTCACAGACCCACCAGTCGCACTGGGTTGGCTCCAAAGGATCCGGATAAAATGTGAGAGTGCTTTTGTCATTAATGAGGTGTTATGAATGCCTTTCTCCTTGAAATTCCTCCTTCCCTCCTCCTCGGTGTTCAAATTGCGTGATGCAGGCTCAGTTGTGGCTTTAAGCCACCTGTTCCCATGCACCTCCACAGTCAGCGATCATGCCACCACCCAGCATCGAGGCAGAGCTCCGTAGAACAGAAGAGCAGTTTCTTTTTGCAGGAGTCTCCCTTCCCCTGTGATACTTGATTGCACATATATTCTGAAGGTGATGCCTTTAGAGAAACAGTGCCCTTGAACTCCCTTATTTAGAGGGCTCAGGCATCCCAGCACACCAGGAGAAAAACAGAGCTCACCTCTGGATTTCAGGACATGGCACCCTGACTCACACAGACCCTTATCACTCTGGGCGAAGCTACCTGTACCTCCGAAGCCTGCAGATCTGTTATCACACCTTGAGGGTGGCCTTGCTCAACAAGGTGATGGATCCGGGCACTTGGAGCATAAATTACCTGTTCTTTCACCACTGAAGGAGTATCCAATAAAAGAACATCTTATTAACTCAATTCCCTCACCCAAAGTTCCCTCTTACCCAGTTTATCATTTGATGCTCAGACCACTCATCTTCTCTGAAAATTTTCCTTTGTCATTTGTCACCTTTCCAGAAAGAAAACATCTTATTTTGCCAACATCCAGTGAGGCCAGGGTGATAAAAGAGAATGTTTGTATAACGTCTTGGCTACTTTCAGAAGGATATGGGCGGGAGGGGGTGTGGCAAGGCCGTTTAGAAGCTGGGGACTCCAGAAGAGCAGACAGAGGATTTGTTTTGGAGTAGACCTATTTAAGCATCCAGGCTAAATTCCAACCCACATTAATCCAACAAGAAATACCCTTTCCAATCGAATGTTGGGGTTTCCATTTGTACTAAAAACACCATGGACATGGATCCCAAAGATGCATGCAATCTGACGCAGCCATAGCACCGCACTGTGGATGGGGAAACAGCCTGGTTTTGCTGTTTCCCCCTCTGCTGCTGTTTGCCATGTTGCAGCTTTTCCCCCTGCCTTCAGAATTGAGGCTGTAGCATGAACTTGGCTGCAGCTGCCATCCATCCAACCGCACCTATTTCAATTTTAAATATAATAAATACAGGGAAGAAAACAGTAAATCTTCAATGAAGAGTCTAAAGAAAAGACAGTCAACACTCTGGGGTTTTAATCAAATGCCACACGGTCTCCGGAAGAATTTCTCGAGGAGGTTCTAGTTGAGTTCGTGTCTGTCAGTTCCCTTCTCGGGTGTAGCTCTTTTTAGATGGAAACTTCATACTCTCTGGTTTCCTGCAAGAGAGAGAAGCACCTATCTGACGAACCCAGCGCGGGTTCCACTCCTTCACCCCTCCCTGTTTCCATGACACTGGCCATGTGACTTTGCTGCGACCTTCCGCTCTGACCGTGACTTGCTTTTCCCACCAAAGGGTCACAAGAAAATGGGTCACACGGGGGCCTGAAGAGTGCTTATGTCCTGCCCTTCTGCCGCCAGCAGCAGCAGAGCGCACTGACAGCCTTCGGCCCCAGCAAGCCGACCGAGGCCATGGAGAGCAGCGCTGAGTCACCCCTAGCCCACAACCAGCCAACCCCGGATGTGTGAGGGTGAGAGAGCACCACCCCACCAACAGCCGCCATTTGGCTGAAACTAGCTGAAAATAACGCTCCACAGACTAATGAACGAATCATATGTGTTGCTCTGAGTAACTGAATTTGGGGTTGTTTGTTATCCAGCATCATTATAGCTTTGGGTAATGGATATGCTTATACATACTTAATATGGACTTATACATATTAATAATAAAGCCTAGTTTCAGAAGTGCTGTATTTATTAGCTTGGTCTTCGTTAGCATTTGGAAATGAGCTACACGGGATGTGAAATCACATATGACCTCTTCTTACCAGCACCACAGCTAAAGTGGCTACAATGGGTGGGTGGTGAGCGACCAGTTCAATTTCTCCAGTGTTCACGGTGTGGAATGTATTCCTGGCCCCCAGAGCAGAGGAGTAGGGAGCTACTCTAGGCTTGGCTCTGGGAGATGTCACTGCCACGTGCTTTAATGAGGGTCTACAGTTCCTGCTGGTCAGCACAGAGAAGCAATCGTGTCCATGCCTCCTGGTGGATGGGAGGGCGGTGGGCAGACTCTAGGGAAGTGTCCATGATCCCCACTTCCCGGGAGTCACTTTCTTGTACGATCCCCTCTCCATGAGGGCGAGCAGGAGCTGAGATTTGCTTCTAAAACCAACACAATACAGCAAAGGTGCTAGGATGCCATGTTCATGTTTGTATTATATAGAATGGTGACTTCTCTCTTTTGAGGAGATTCTCTCTTGCTGCTTTTGAAGAGGCAAGCTGCCATACTGTGAGCTGTTCTATAAAGAGGGCCGCATGGGAAGGAATTGAGGGTGGCTTCTAGATGACAACCTGCAAGAAACTGAGGCCCTTAGTCCAACAGCCTGCAAGGAGCTGAATGCCATCGACAACCAGGTGAGCCAGGAAGGGGGCCCTTCCCTAGCTGAGCCTCAGATGAGCCAGCAGCCCTGGCCAGCACCTTGACTGAGCCTGTGAGCCTTGAGGCAGAGGACCCAGCTAAGCTGTGCCTGGACTCCTGACCTACAGAATCCATGAGACAATAAACATGTGTTGTTTTAAGTTCCTAAATTTGCAATAATACTGTTACAATCAATAGATAATTAACACAGGAGGTTAAAGGAAATGGGGGTGAGGGAAAGTGAGTGGGGACAAGGAACAATTCAAGTTTAGGCCCCCCCCAAACATTGGGCAATGACTGTACATCATTACTGAGGAACTGGAAGCATTGTAGTTTGGCAAAATCATGGCCAGCCTTTTGGTTTCTCACACAAGCCTCTGGGCCTTTGCACGTGCTGTCTCTTCTACTTGGCATCTTCTTCAACCACCTCCTAGGTCTACCCACTTAATGTATCTCAGCTTTACTCACTTTCTCAAAGTGAGAGTACACCACCCCCCAAGTCTCCCCCATCGTACACTCTCAAAACACCCTGTCCAATTTCCTTCAGGTCCTTAGAAAGTATGATTTGTTGTAATCAAGATGTTCATTGGCATATCTGATTGAAGTTCGAGGGGAGGTAGGATAGTATAATGATTAACAGCACCAGCTAGAGTTGGCACCCTTCTGGCTGTGTACGACCTTGGCCAAATCCTTTTTCCTCTCTGGACCTCAGTGGCCTCATTGGTCAATCAGACATAATTGCAGTATCTATCACTAAGAGTTACAAGGATTCAAGAAGATGCATTTAAAGTGCCCAGCCAATGGGATTTATTTATTATTATCATCTGTCTCTTTTGCAAGCCTATATACTCATTAAAGTCAGGAACACGTTCATTTGGTTCATGACTGTGTCTCTAGTACCCAACACAAGGCCGGCCACTGTATGGGAATGTTGTGCGCTGCCTTTCGGTAAGGAGTGCAGTTCAATAAGATGTGTGGGAATTGTGCCTGCGGCCCCCAGGCCATAGCTGGGCTCTGACCCTTCTTGGCCAATTCTCCAGGGCTCTCTGGGTCAGGCCCTTCTTTCTGTGATTGTTCTGCCAAGAATGAACAGCATTACAGGCTTGTCATGGGCTCTCAAAGAGAGCTGAGTTTTCCCAGCAGTTTTCTCAATAGAGGTCATGCGGGGTTGAGACAGACCCACCGGCCGTGCCTTTCTGCCAGCGGCATCGTGAGCAAAAGGAAATCAAACCTTCGGTTCTGATGCCGGAGAATTGGGAGCAGACAAAGAGAGACACACGGGGAGGGAAGAGAGACCAACTCACCCCTGTCTCATAAATGGGGTTGTCGAACTCGGTTTCCACGGTGATCTGGCTGTAGGGGTGGGTGTACATCAGCGGCAGGCGGAGGTTGGAGTAATAGCGACATCTGGAGACAATAAAGGACAGAGAGGTTACTTCTCCCCGACTAGGAGACACCTTACAGCACCGAAGGGGAGCAGCTGGCGTCACTTCCTGAGCAGCGGAACCTCCACAGAGGACTGGGAGGGAAAGAACCTCAAGCAGGTGAGAATTCACGTGGGTAAAAGCTGGCATAACTGCTCTGAACTTCCCGCCCCATCCATGAGGGCCACAGCCCGGTGCTCCCCTTGCCGGGGAGGGGGTGGGGCTCTGTCTGTTTTCACACATATGGTGATTCAAGTCCCTCTGTAGCGCAACAAGCAACAGCAATAACTGAGCATTTCTTGAGCACCTACTGTGTACGGTGTGTCTCAGAGCAGCGTTCTCTGATCACCAATTTAAAGGAGGCTCCTCCACTACCACACACTATCTCTTCCCTTTATGGTGTATATCATAGTGTGTTATACTTTGTGTATTTCTCCTCTCTCCCTACCAGACTGTTGAGCCCCATGAGGCCGGAACCATTTATATTAGGCAAATGCCTGCCTCAGGACCTTTGCACGTGCCATTCCTCTGCCTAGAATCTTTTACCAGATATTTGCCTAGGTTACTTATTATAGTTTTCAAGTCCTTACACAAGTGTCATTTCTCAGTGGGGCCCCCTCTATCTACCCCATTTAAGGTGCCACCACCACCCCACCCTGGCTCTTTTTCTACCTGCACTTATTACCTTCTAATCTACTTCCTTTCTTACATACTTTGCTTATTGTCTGTCTTCCCCCAGTAGAACCTGGGCCCACGTGTCAAAGATTTCTTTCTGTTTTGTTCACAGTGATGTTCCCAGAGCTCAGAAAACTGCCCAGCACATAGTTAATGTTCCATAATTGTGAATTTAAATGAATTAGTGAATATCCTAGCCATGGCTGAATGTCTTCCTCCTTCATTAAAGGCAAGTTCCACGGCCCTCAATACTTGGAACAATGGTACATGTTAGACTGTCAATACGTATTTGTTGAATAAGTGAATGAATGAATGGGTGATGTCATCATCCCGAGTCAGAGGGCCTGCAGCATGAACTCTCTCCCCCACTGAACCACAGCTCCCAGAGGTCAGGGGTAGTGATGTCTCATTTGCTGCTGCAGAGACAGCCCTCCTACCACAGAGGGTTGGTAGATGCTCTATGTAAGTATTTGTCCAAGAGCTGAGTTGGGTCACACCATCCCGCCAATCATACAAAACCCCTGTCCCCAGGCTACAGGAGGACACCCCGAGGCTCAGAGAGGTGAAATGCCCAGTCCCCCAGTGCACTGGTCATTGAGTCGATGGCAAGTCCCTCACCCCCCCACCGTCCTGAAGTCCCCTACCTGGTGATGTAAATGTAGGCCCCTCCCAGCAGTAGGGAGATGATGAGGACTGGGAGGAAGATCGCCAGCGCCATGTTTCCCCCTTCCAGCGATGTCTCGGCTGCCGCTTCTGCTACTAAACACACAAGCCGGTGAGGCCCTCGTGTCCCACGTGCTCAAGCCAGGCAGGTTCCTGGCTCCCAGGTGAGCACCTGCCCTCCCAGGCCTGCACCCACTCAAAGAGCTGACACCACAGAGCTTCAGACCTTAGACAACCATCTACAGGGGGAAGATGAAGCAGGGCCTAGAGAAGATGGTGCTGGTTCTGGGCAGCACGGGGTGGTCATGGGGGGCTACTGACACTGACACCCTACCCATCCGGGTCATACCGTGCCCATTTTTGGGGATGGAGTTACAGCTGAAATCTGGCTAAAATCTAATCCAAAGGAAGACTCGAAGAAAATCCCAGATGTGCTAACTGGGTGGGCAGATTTGCTGACATTCCACGGAGAACAGGAGCTCCTTGTCCCCAGGCTGCTCAGTGACTCCATCCAGGGAGCAGGGCAGCTGGGTCACTCCCCAGTGTGCACTCCAGCCGTGAAGACCTGGTTTCGATGGTCAGAGGCCACAGCTGCACGCTCTCAGGTGACCCCTCTTGGCCTCCCCGGAGCCTCCTGCTACCTCCCAGTGGTTTGTGGAAACTGCAAGAACTATGGGGGCTGTTGTGGGGGCTGGGGGTGTTTTCCCAGCATGGCTTGAATGGAGACCTTACATCTCTTCCAGACAGCTGGCCTCCAGATTTCCCCTGCTATTCCCTGGCCACATGCAACAGAGAGCAGCTCTATGACAACCTATAATCCATTAACCACCAGTCTCTGGGTCTGAAAAATTGATCCTAACACCCAGGATAAATACATGAGCACAAGGCATTCCAGTAGTACTCTGAGACATTCATGGCCCATTGGTGGATGAAAGTTAGTAAAGAGATGCCCTGAGTGGGGACCAGCCCCACAAAATGCTCCCCCTCTTCCCAGTGGAGTGACTAATATGTGCTCCCCCATCCCCCCTGCATTTGCGCCCTGACTCTGGCTACTTAAATTAAAATGTCATCTGTTTTAGGCAAGAGAAAGCAACTAATGAAATGTAATTCCTGTAGCCCCACATTCTGAGTGAGCTATTTATTGTCAGAAAGCTAAGTGGCTTCAAAAATAATAATAAAAACCGCTTAATGAGTTCAAGCTTAAAAAAAAAAAAAGGAGACAATATATATAATTTTCCTCACATTGCAGCCCGGGGGAGTGGTTTTGTACCAAACTACACGGAGAATATGTACAGAATGCAGGACATTTTACAGACGGCAAGTCAGAAAGGAAGGAACCACAAAATGAAAACAAAAACTGAAGCCTGGAGAGCCCTCAGCACCTGTTCCACATGAACAAATCACCCTCGGTGATTCCTAATGAACGGAGGACAGAAAACAAGGGCGGGTACAGGGACAGGAGCGTTGGGGACAAGAAAACTGAGGCAAGGCACCCAGAGTCCCCCCCTCCCCCCGGGGCAGACCTTTCCTTCCCCAAAGCGGTAACATGCTCAGCAATGAAGGTGAGGCAGCTCTGGGTTTAGTTTCCCAACAGAGCAGCATGTGGGTGACAAGTCTTACAACAGGATCATGCCCTTCTCAGGCACACGGACTCTCAGATTTTCCCGACCTCATGAACAGAACTGGTGTCACACCCCTTTCAGGTCATAGTTAGGACCCTTACGTTGCCAATTCAATGATTTTTTTTCCTGTATGATATCATTTATTTTGAAATGATCTTCAGCAGTGTGAAGGCGGAATTCTTGCTTATTTTTTTGAAGCACTTGGATAAGGATATCCAAGGAACTGCCCTTGTTTTCTGCGATTAGCTTGGTTTATTGGATTTTTTTTTTCATTATGGAACTCACCTTCTAAAGCGTGTTCAAAACTGTCTTGATTAACTGAAAAAGAAATGGGAAGCACTGCTCAATGTTAAGTGAGTTTACTCTGCTGGAAATGACACCCCCCGAAAATTGGGAGCAAACGCCCATATACCACACTTGGATGAAGTCAGGGCTGTTTACTGGGGGCTACTGGAAGAGAGAGAGGGCATGCCTGGCTAGGAAACGACAGCGGTAGTAACGGTAAATAATTACTGAACACTCCCTCTCCGTCAAATACGGGGCCAAGAGCTTTACATACATACAGCTATTCATCTAATCCTCACAACAGTCTCGTTAGGTAGATACTTGTATCATCCCCATTTTACGGATGAGCAAAACAGAGGTGCCAAGAAGCGAAGCGACTTCTCTGGCATCACTTCTAAGTGACGGAGGCAGAATTAAACCCCGACTGCTTGACTTTCTCTAGCCTCTGCTCTTAACTACCCAATTCTGGCCTTTCTTTGTTTTCATGTAGGACAAAGGCTGGCGAACGGTGAGGCTGAAGGCACAACCCCAAATCCCAAATCCAGCCGGTGGTGAAACTGTTTTCCTGCTTTGAAATACATGTCTATAGGGACCTTTCTAATTTTACTTTTATTCCGTATTTATTTGACTAGAATTTATATTTCTTATAAAACTCTTTTCATTCACCGCACAGACTAGGACTCCCTGGAATCCACTCATTTCTCTATATTCCCTGTAAAACTTCTCTGCAAGTTCAAGATGATGGGATTGGCATCTCCGTGGTTTGGCATCAAAGACATCATGATAGCCGAGCACAAAAAGTAATACTCACACAACGGGTGTCAAGGATTCAAGACCCCCAGAGGGAAGGGCTTAGGTAAAAAGATTTCATGATATGGGAGCAGGGGCGGGTGGCCATCAAAGGCCCGGTTATGTCATATTCTACCTAATGCTGAGACTTCCTAATAATTGTCGTGGTTGAAGTCTCTCTGACTTATGCCACTACTACAGGATGACAACAGAACCATTTGTAAAGCTACTTTACTAACTAGCTAATGAACTGAAGATATCTTTGGAAGTAGGGCCCAAGGGAAATGGAACTCCTGGGGCAGTTTCTTCCCACCCAAGATGAGCCGGATTTTGGTTGCCTGTGTGGAGTGCATGGTCTCCCGTGGAATCTTAGACCTGGAAGGAGGCTCTGCATGTGTGCCCCTTACAGTGTGGGCAGTCAGGCATCTGGGAATCTGCTGTTCAGGTTCCCAAGTTGAAATTAAAAACTGCATGGAAAAAATTCTGAGCTTTCTGCCCAATTCTCAAAGGGGTATTAATGCTTTGAAATGTTAAGATCCACTAACCTAAAAAGCATTGAATGTATTTACGATACTAACATTAATTACACACCTCAAAGACCTAGATAAATGGATCCAAATATCACTGAGTGTGTTGCAACTTAAATCAATGATGAGTGTATTTCACTGATAATGAAGTCCATTTCCTCTCTTTTTACCCTGAGATGGGGCGACTTACATCCAAGCTGTGTTTTATCGCTGCCACCAGGTGGCGCTCACGACAGCCTGGGCATCAGAACAGGGGAGCCCTCCTAACCCTTGGGAACCGAGTGGTTGTGAGAAGCGGGTGCAGGAGGCCAGAAACGTTGAAGCCCCGCTGTCGAAGCAGGAGTCAAAAGCAGAATGGCTGTCCTTTATAAAAATCTAAACTTGAAAAAGCTCTTTTAATAAGTAAAAATAAAAATGCTCAGCAAGGAGACGGCATAGTGCCATAGTTTAATTGACAGCGTTTTTTTTTCTTTCTCAGTGGTGCAGAAAATAACAGTGCTATCTCAGATAGAACGAAATACAGTAGCGCGGCTGTTGAGAGCAAATTCAGAATGCCAGCAAGCCGGTGCTGACGTGTCCTGGTCCCTCAGCCCCTGCACCGTGAGCAGCTCCGTTACCTTTACAGACGGGCAGCGGCCCGTTCCAGTGGGATGGCTGGCCCAGGATGCAGCGGATGGTCACTTCGCCCATGAGCTCAAAGCCTTCGTAGCACATGAAAGTGAGGGACTCTCCCGGCAGGTAGAGTCGCTTGTACAGGATCTGGTACCCGTTTTCAGGCAATCCCGGGTTGTCACAGGCCAGGGACTCCTCCGCTGAAAGGCAAGCCGGAGGGGCTCTGATGAGACAGGGCGGGTCCTCGGGGACTCTGACTCACAGCCCGTGTGACCTGACTTGCCCACCCTCATGATCGCCGTCTCTCTACATCCCCACCTCACGCGAAAGGAGGCAAAAACGGAACTTGCCAAGCTCGCCTTTCACTCTCCCACCTCTGGGCACAGAGGGCCACGGTAGATGGCACTAGGATGTGTAAAATCCGGGCCCTGCTACTTACTGGCAGGGTGACCTCCAGCCAGAGCCACACCCTCTCTGAGCCTCAGTTTCCTTGTCAGTAAAATGGGACTAATAGTAGTATGTATCTCACAGGGATCTGGAAGATTAAGATGAATGTAAAATGTTTGGCATGTCATAGGTACTCAGGAAATGATGGACGGTGGTGTGAAATTATGAAATATTCGTCCTGCTTCTCACCTTATGCCTCACCTTATGCCCACCCAGCCAAACCAAGCCTGTGAGTAAGCTACTGTGAATAGAGGCTGTAGGAGACCAGATTTTATACCGTTTGCTCTGTCTGCTTCATGAACATGTTGGGGGGAGATCTTGGTCAACGGTGAAACACCAGAGCTTCCCTCCGAGGCTGAGGTGGCAGTGATGGGGTGGAATACGAAGCCTTTGGGGTTAGCCAGGCTTGAGCGGGAATCAAGGGTTTGCCCTTTCTCTGCTGTGTGACCTCAGGAAAGCTACTCACCCTCTCTGGGCCTCCTTTGCCTGCTTTTAAGTGGACACCTGTACCAGCCAGGCACTTCTGTGAAATGTGTTAATGTTGGGAAGGGCCTTTGACCATCGAAAGCGCTCAGCAAACGGCCGTTCCCCTGGTTCAGTAGAGGAAACATTTTAAAGCTGTTTTTTGTCCAACAACTTCGTCCTTAAAAATACCCTGTACGATCTCCTTCTAGCTCCAGCAGCACCTCGCCGCTAGCATTTGATTGTCCCCTGCCTTCTGTATCATCTCTGACAGCCTCCTGACTCTGAAGTTGCTGGAACCACATGCTGGGTTCTTTTTCAGGCTTCTGGGAAGGTGGCATGTCTCCCGACACCTGGCTTGGCTCGCGAACTCATTAGCACGGGTGTCAGGGAAGCCCTCTCCCCTGAGCTGCAGATCCTGCACTGAGATTTTAGGGTAAGCCCGGAGTGGGGGAGGGAGACAAGCTTCCCGGAAACCCAGCTGTGCTACTGCAGCCCAGACGGTGTTTGGAGGCAGGGCCTCATTAGTTAGGTGTCTTTTTTTTTTTTTAATGTTATCTCCACCTCTCAGATTTTAAATAAGCTTTTATATTTAGCTTTTCACCTCTGGGTCTCAGCCACTTGAGTAACTCAGTTCAGTGACCCTAATGATCCTTACAGTCGCCAGGAAGCAGGCAGGACAGCATTTGTTTCCTGGGCTGCCTTCACGAAGTGCCACAGCCTGGGCGCCTTAAGAACACCGAGATTTATTGTTTCACAGTTCTGGGGGTTAGAAAGGTGACATCGAGGTGGCAGCAGGGCCCTGCTCCCTCCAAAACCCGTGTGGGACCCTTCCTTGCCCCCTCCAGCCTCCAGGGGTGCAGCTGCACCCGCAGGGATTCTGTCAGCACGCGGCACCCTCCCTGTGTCTGGGGGTAAATTTCCCTCTTTTTACGAGGACACCCGTCCCTGGGTCAGTGCCCAGGCTAATCCAGTATGGCCTCACCTTTCCCTGATCCTGTCTGCAAAGACCTACTTCCAAAAAGGGTTCCAGTGTCAGGAACTGGGGGTTAGAACTTCAACATCTCTTCTCGGGGGACATAAGTCAACCGCTAAGAGGAATGTGAAATTAGCCCAAAGGTCTGGAGACTAGGGATGGGATGAGGCTGTGGGTAAAGGGCTAAGACCACAGGTGACAATACCTCTGGGACGTCCTGGTACAGATTTGCACCCTGGCACTCACAGTGAGATAAGGGCAGGGGCGAGGCTGGGCGAAGGGGCAGTAGACGCAGAGACCGGAGTCCTAAATTTACCTCCTAGCTCTGCCCACAAAGTGCAGTGATCTTAATCATATTTTCCTTTGCGTCTGTTCCTTTTACACGCACGTGCACACACATTTACTTATATATGTACAGTTGACCCTTGAACAACACAGGTTTGAACTGCATGGATCCACGTATATGCAAATTTTTTGCGATAAATATATTGGAAAAAATTTTGGAGATTTGTGATGATTTGAAAAAACGATTTCTTTTTCTGACCTTATTGTAAGAATACAGTATGTAATGCATATAACGCACAGAATATGGGCTCATCGACTGTTTATGTTATCGGTAAGGCTTCTGGTCAACAGTAGGCTATTAGTACTTAAGTTTTTGAGTGGTCAAAAGTTATGCGTGGATTTTCGATGGGACAACGGGTCAGTGCCCCTCCCTCTGTGTTCTTTAAGGGTCAGCTGTGTGTGTGTATAAAATCTGCTTAGCAATGGGTTTTACACATGCAATAAATGGTAAGTATTACCTGTCTTTCACTCTGAGCCTTAGTTTCCTTAATATATATGCACACACACATATATATACATGCTACATCACATATTCATATACATTCATAAATCCACATAATGTGCTTAGCAAAATGTCTTAACAGCCAATCAGTAATAACTATCATGATCTGTAAAAAGGGGCAGTTGTATCTTATGTCCAAATAACCTCTCAGTTGTACAGTATTTTACCTCCCAGATTTCCTCCAGCTGTGAAATTCTAGGACTCAGCCTAGAGAGGCAGATGGAACACAGGGCATGTGGTCCTAGACTCCTTGTTCGGTGTGAAAACAGAATAATAAAGTTCTCCCTTTTTCTGCGCAGGAGCTTTTAATTTTGATGTAGTCTTACTTGCAGCCTCGAGAGCTCGAGCTGGCTGTACCTTGAATGGGACTGTTTATAACCCACCCACATAAAATAGGACTGCTGCCCACGGCTTCTAAACTCCCCATGTTGCTCCCTGGAGGCTTCTGAGCCTTTTCCTTCGGCAGAGGTGCTGATCGCTGGCAGCACGGGAGAGGGACCGGGGAGCTTCCCAAACCTCGCCGCTCAGGCTAGTTCCAGCCTCCCGCATCAGGATCCCCAGGGACTCCTAAAGCTCCCCAGCTGACTCCCCTGTGCGCTCAAGGCTGCGACCCCGGACCACTGCTCTCCACCCCCTCTGCCTGGGAAGAAGAGCAACCCCTCCACCCTCGGAGTGACCTTGGCAGCCTTTTATGAGGCTTTACAGGTAAGAAACCCCCAGAGTGCTTTTTTAAACGGAACATTTGTTTTGGTGGCTCCACGCAGACGGGGCTGAAGAGCGTTCAAACCCAGCCCGTTGGTCCCTGCGGACTGCTCCATTTTCAGCCGAGCCCGGTAGGTCTAGTCTCCACTATGAACTAGCTGTCGGACCCGGAGCACGATTTGATCTCTCTGAACCTTAGTAGCCACTTCTGAAAATGGAGACCACAATGCCACACCCACACAGCTCCTTCAGGAAGCAGAGGGACGTCTGGTAAAGGATTTAGCACAGAGTCTGATAAATTTCCTGTCGTTGTTACAGCATTCATGCCTTCCATCTGTGCTAGCTATTGTGTGATAGCAATAACAGTGAATGCGCCCAAAGGGTGGCATGGCTCCTGCAAGCGGGCCCACCCTCCACGGCGGATAAGAGGAAACCTGCACCTCTGGCAAGCTGACAAACAGGACTCACAAACGCAGTGGGGCAGGCGAGACGTCCAGATGGGAGTGCCAGTTTCCCGGCTGTAGCAGGTCAGAAGAGAGCTCCCCTCCAGCACAAAGCTAGGGTTGCAGGTGTATTGGATGGTGGTGCCCACCAGCAGAACAGGATCCGAAATTAAGCGGGTCGAGTGGTCCACTTCTCCAGGGTCGGTGCAGTACATAACTACACAAAATGAAAGCAGAACAAGTGGGCATTAGGACCCTTAATGATCACAGGTTTGCTCAATACTAAAGAATGATCTAGAAAGTTTGCTTAGGTCTTTTCCTGTTTGGAAGGTGATGCATCTTGTGCGCATCAGAGATGGCTGGAGAACGGGCAAGAATGAGAGACACTTGAAATGTTTGCATCAGGACCCAAAGACGTATGTGCAAGGTGGCGCATGGCACCATTACTTGTAATTGGAACAGAAAAATAAATAATGCGAATTCTTTAACGGGAAGAGTTAAACATGAAACAGCCATTCCATGAAACCCTGAGCAACCATGAAAGAGAACAAAGTGAAGGCGCCTTTGCTATTTTCTTTTTAGTGCCTGAATAAAAGAACGACTCATTACTTTTTAATGGGAAAAAGTCAACATAGTTAAACCACAATAAACCAATGAAAAAAGAATGAAGTAAACAACATGGGTGATACGAAAATATATCCCTATTTCAGAGTTGGGTAAACAGCAGTTGCAAGGCAGTTTTGTATAAATTGACCCTTATTATGGAAAAATAGCCGTATCTGTAACCATTTCTTTATGTATGCCTATACATGTCTATATATCTGTGGCACATACACTCATACATGCACATGCATGCGTGTAAAACATCCATACACACACAAGCCGTTGGGACAGCACAGAATAAACTTTTAAGAGTAGGGTCATTTCTAGAGAGTAAGATCATAAAAGCTTTGTGTTTTCTACTTCAAAATTTTACTACTGCTTGAGTGAGCATTTGTTACTTGTGTCATTTTAAGATATTCTCTTTTCTTTTTTTCTTTCAAACAACAAAAATTTATTCTCTCATAGTTCTGGAAGTGGGAAGTCCAAGAACAGGGTGGCCAGCGGATACGGTTTCCAGCGAGGGCTCCGCTCCTGGTTTGTAGAGGCTACCTTCGCTCTCTAACCATACACGGCCTTTCCTCAGTGCATGTGTGGGGGGAGAGCGCGTTCTCCAGTGTCTCTTCTTCTTCTTCTTCTTCTTCTTTTAATTAAAGTATCATTGATATACAATCTTATGATGGTTTCACATAAACAACACTGTGGTTTCAACATTCACCCATATTACCAAGTCCTCACCCCATCTCTTGCAGCCACGGTCCATCAGTGTAGTAAGAAGCTATAGAGTCAATACTTGTCGGATGTAAGATATTCTTATGTATTTCTTTTAACGTCAAGAGTGTAGCTCAACCATGAAAGGAGTTAGCAGCACTTCGGGATTTTTTTTTGACGGGGAGACCCCGCTGTCCTAAGGAGGCTCTGTTGTCCTCATTTCTCTAGAAGGGAATGCAATCAAAGCCATTGGCGGGTGTCTGTCTTGGCTGGAGAGTGAGCGAGGCAGCCATTCTGGGAGCATGCATGCCCATACACAGAAGGGGCCCAGGACATATTCAGTTGCTCTAATTTGGAACTTTTCTTGGCAGAAATTGAGGCAGGTGAGAACACTTTCCGATGCAGTGCTAGTTAGGTCCCCTCCAGGCCTTTAAAATTCATTAATGTGATCTACATCATCATTTATTTAAAACCTTTGAGATTTAAAACATGTTTACCTAGAAAAGTGTTTAAATAAAAGTGTTTTAAATAGTAATGATGGCATAGAGCATGTTAATGGGTTTGTGATGGATCTCGCTGATCAGCACCCATGGAGCTTCGAGCTTCTCACTGTCCATTCTGCATTTCTATCATCACACACACACACACACACACACACACACACACACACACACACACACCACATACACACCCCACACTGCTGTAAAACAAATAGATCTGTTTGTGTGGCTGATTTTGTGGACTTCTAGCAGGTTCTTTCATGGTCCTCACATTGTAATTGATTTTCTTTGACGCTAGAATATTTATGTCCGGAATTGTACGTAACCCCCATACTCCTTCCCCGATACCCCCTTTCTCTGCTCTCACTTAGCATTTCTTAGTGTGCAACTGGTAAATCAAGTCACGTTGATAAGTCTACCAAAGTATCACCAAATTCCTAGTAAGAGAGTTGAAGACTAGAGCTTTAAGTAAGAGGCAGGAAGCAAATGGCTGGGGGAAGAGGCCACCTCCATCCATAGCTCCTCTCCCTGGTACGAAGGCATCAGAATAGAAACCAGAAGCACTTCTTTTCTTCAGGATATTCAACTGAGCTGTCACCACACATGCCTGGTCTGCACTCCTGAGGGGAGCCGGCAGAAGGAGCCAGGAGGGGACCAGGATAGACACTCTCTGGATGGAGTTGGTTACCTATTACAGGGGTTTTGAACAGGGGCTCCAAGGTCCAACTGAGAGTTGTTTTGCTTGGCTACTACCACCAGTATTTTAAAGACCTCAGTTTGAATGATGGTTTTACACAGGTTATGTACATTCCCATCCACCGCAGTCTACACCACTCCCTATTGTCTCCTGCCCTACCTATTTCCCTCATTTACATTACCTGCCAGGTTTCTGGAGGCACCTGCATCTGAGATCTCTGCCTTAGGGCTACAGAATGACATTTGCGAGCACTGCTAATGAGTTGGTGGAGTAGGAGGGGGGCCAGGTTCTATGTTAAATAATCCCACCACACCCACACAAAAAGCACTCCACGGGAGGGATGTACCGCTATTGACCTAGAGGAGGAAAACAAGGCTATTCTTACTTTTCTCACAAAACGGGGGGTCGCTGCTCCAGCTGAGGTCCCACTGGCAGGTGAGGGTATCGCTCCCTACGATGTCGTAGCCGGGGTCACACTGGTACGTGATTCTGGCCCCCCTCACGAGCTCCGTATGTGAAGTGGTCTTCCAGCCGTTCTGGATCTCAGGCAAATCTGAGCAGGAGTCATTCCTTGACACCTCTTCAAAACAAAAACATTATCCTTTGATGGGAGGTGGCCTGTTTGTTTGGGGAGGCTCCCTTTATGGATGTCAGAGGGAAGAGCTAATAGAAGAAAAAGCCTCCAGAAGGAAGTAAGACACTTCCGAAATACCTTCAACTGCAGGAACTCTTCTGTAAAGAGGTTTTGCAATGATCCCTTCCTATGGGCCACTGAACTTACCAAGCATTCTCTTGTTCATTAATGTCAGTTGAGGATTTACAGTCAGATAAAATCCTAGCTCTGCCCCTTACTAGCAATGTGACTGGGGTATGATAACTTCTCTGTCTCAGGTTCTTCAACTCCCATGAGAACATAATCATGATAGTACCTGCCTCACTGGGGCCACCAGCTTCCAAGATGTGCCCCAGTCATTCTCACCTCCTGGGATTCCGCCAACACCAAACGGGGCTGGGCTGATGTGTATAACCAGCATGCTATTGCAGAAGTCACAGTGTGTGGTTCCAAGGCTAGGTCGTAAAAGACATTAAGGCTTTCTCCCTACTCTCTCTCATATCACTGTCTGGAGGAAGCAGCTGCCATGTTATAAGGATGCTCAAGCAGCTCTCTGGAGGGATCCATGCGGAGAAAAGCTGAGGCTTCTTGCCAACAATTGGCATTGACTTGACAGCCATGTGAGTGTGCCATTTTGGAAGTTGAAGCTCTAGTCAAGCCTTCAGATGACCGTAGCCCTCCCTGACCTCTTGACTACAGACTCATGAGAAACCCCAAGCCAGAATCAGCCAGCATTAACTCCTGAATTCCTGGCCTCTAGAAACTGGGAGGCAATTAATGTTAATTGCTAATTTGGGGGGGGCGGGTAGTTTGATACACAGCAATAGGTACCTAATACACTCAGCCTCATTCTAAGAATGTCTGTAATTCGAAGGGCTTGATAGATGAGTAATAGATATTTTTATAATACATATTAAGATAAATATTTAACTACTAAAAATAATTGTTAGTACATTCTTCAAATCACATTGCATATCATCAGTGAACATTAACCATACTCCAGAAAATGCTACCCATAGCTTATCATCAAGTGTCTTCCCCTGGAGTATTTTATTTTCCTTCTGCAAACTCTCGTTACTAAGGCAGCAATCCAAATTACTATTACTATTCTTGCTTCCAAGTGCCCACTGCACAGATTTTGAGAAGAGAGAGCTAATTATGTCCTATAATTAGTTTGCAGTTCTTACGTGTTTTTGGGGAAAGCAAAGCACCTCCATTGTCTGCAGGAAAGTCATTCTGAGAAACCAGCAATGGCTTTTCCCGGGATTTCATCATGATTGTATATGGGGAAAGGGAAAGGAGATCTCATGGGTGTCTGCGAGAAGAAGGGGAGAGGGAAACGGCTTCTAGAATTGCTTAATGGGGAGCAGGAGCCTCTATTTTTAGGTCTTTTGAAAAATCAGCCAAGCCCTGGATTTGGGACACAGCTGCAAGTGCTCAAACTCTGGATGAAAGGGGAGAATCGGGGACAAATGCTGGATATGTGGTGTGTCTTGTGCCAAATGCTCTGAGACCAAGAAAGCCTCACTTGTCTGCCTCTATCATCTGAGCCAACGTAGCTACACATTCCCGTGGGACCTGCCGTCTCCTCTGTGGCTCAGTTGCTGCCACCAAGCAGCAACGTCTCGACTCAAATCTGGGCCCCGCTGTTTACTAATTCAGTGGTCTTGGCTAAGTCTCTTAGCCTCCCTGCTCTTCAGTTCCTAGACCCCATCGGAGAGACTCTGATTCAGGTATCTGCATGTTTACCTAAGGTGAAGAAGGTTCTAGAATGATCTGTCCCTATGGGCTTCTTGACTTTTCCAAGTATGAGAAAATTGGTCTACGAGTCGGAGGACTTCCCTTCTTTTCTCTCTCCTTCTTCCTTTTAGAAGCTGTGTGACTCCAGTCATGTCAATCAACATCTCTGAGCCTTTCCTCAATCATAGAGACAAGAATCACAACCCTGTCTATCCCTGAGGGCAATGTGAAAACGAATTAATGTGCAGGATTTGAAATGAACACTAAGATGAGTTATATGGACTGATTGGTTTGCTTGACTAAGATTTTGTGAGCACATACCACATGCCAGGCACTAGAAATACAGGGGCCTGAAGCCATGGTTCCAAGTCTACAATCAAGATCAACAACGTGGTCCAAATTCTGGACAAAAGAAATACCCAAACGCACTTAATGCATGCCACCATTTTCCATTTGAATCCAGCTGAGCTTATTTATTATCTTAGGATTAGAGGAATAAACCCACAAGTGACTAATACCCCTTTGAAAACACTGCTTACTCATCTCTGCTTTTTAATTCCTTTCAGTCCCATGTACTTGGCCACAAACATTAGCAAAGCGCAACAAACAATGAGGGGAACCGACCTTTGCTTTTGTCTGTGCAGAGGAGGATTATGGATGGTCAGAACCATGTAAACCTAGAGTGCTCTGACGGAAGAGTCTGACAGCAGTCAGAGCAGATAAGCCCTGATCACCTTCCAGAGCTGGGTTTAAGCATTGAGATCAATCTAGGAGCTCCAGAATGCTCTGGATGACCACAGAAACCCCTCACCCTTCCATCTAATCCTCCTCTTGGATGGGAATTGCATCTGTATCTGGTTAAATCCAGACCCAGGAGAGCATATGCCTCTCCCATGCCATGGCAGACATCACTAATCAATCACGACATTCTTCTCCACTGACTACAGCGATGGCCGCCTCTGAATTCTTTTCAACAGGGTCTTCAACACAGATAGTCACCAACAATTGATCGTCATCAAAATTAAACACAGAGGCCTACTTGCCTTCCTTGTGAAATTATCTGTGTGCTTCTTCAACAGAAATAAGAACAAACGGAAATGTTTTCTCTTTTTGTACTACCCACATTAACCAGGTCCCGTATCCCTGGGACGTGATCTCTGAAATCCTGCGCTCGCCTCTCCCACAGCACCAGCACATGATCCTGACCCTGTAAACGGTCTGTCCCTTCTTCACTAGCTGGGCCAAGGGCAGGGACAGTATTCTATTTCTCCCTATGTCCCAGCACCTAGCACAGGGCCTCCTAGCGCAGGACCTAGGGCAGAAAAGATGTAGAGAAATTTTTGTGAGCCAAACTCCCTGGGAAATGGAGATAATGCATTTGAAGATGAAATAAATACAATATATGCAAGATTGCTTGCCAACATTGAACTGTCACACAAACTTGAGTTTTAGCTTCAATTAACAAGAGCACCCTCCTCTTCAAGAGGTGGCCCAAGTGAACGTTGGCCAGACCTTCTGGTTAACCTTGAGCAGCCTTGGATGGAGTCAGCTTTCTGCTATCAAGCTGGGTGCAGTTTTGAAAGACTGACTCAGTCACCAAAGGAGACAAATGAACAAAACTATGACCTCATATTCCCACCGGTGGGGGCGGGGGAATGTGGAGGAGGAGAGGTCTAAGGAGACAGATGGAAGCCACGTCCCCAGAAATTCTTCTTTCAAAGGCAGCTGGCTTTGGAGGGCGCGTTGCCTGGACAGCCAGCATGAGCTGTGCCCCTACACCCGGGGCACCACCTAGTAAAGAGAGGGGAGCCCAAGGGAAGTAGTAGCGAAACAGTCTGAAAATACTTAGCTGCACAATCAAGGGTAAGAAGGACCCTGAGAAACATAAAAGAGAAGATCAACACTAGAGCAGAGCAGGCAGGCATGAGAAACGTCCACCAGCTGGAAATAAAAAAGCAAGCGTCTTACTTTCACATGCACAGGCCCTTTGAGACGCCGACAGCCAGGGAAATGGCTTGTATTTTGGAGGCAGGCGGTGGTACCCAGACAGCACTTACAGTAGATAGAGACGGGCCCAGCTTCAAGCCAAGGGGAAGAAAGAACCACTGACATGGCATCTTAGGCAAGCCGGAGGGTCCTTGGTGGTGCGGGTGGTAGCCGGGAGACGGGCAGGATAAAACCACCTTTTCCCTGTTTCATGCTGGAACTCAGGATGTCAACTTTGCTCCTGGGGGTGGGGGGTGCAAGCCAGTCCCCCAGTTGCTGGATGAATCCTGCCCTTTGAAATCCTCAGGATGCAGGCAATCACCCAGCATTTGGGATGCCAGAAGAACTTCGGTCTTAATTACCCCTGTGTATCTCCCACGTTTTCTGATGCTGGCAAGAATATTGGAGATGGAGAAACCTTCAGAGACGGGAGCCGGGAAGCCGGGAAGCCGGGGTGGGAGCCCCAGGTCCACCCCTGGTGAGCGAGTCCCTTACCCTCTGTGGTCCAGGGCTGCTTCTGTAGTGATGTAACAGGCTTGGACCCGTTGCTCTGTCAGTTTAAGTCCCTTCCAGGGCTAGGATCGGTGATACTTCATGGTGTTCCTGTGCCCTGACTGCTGGGGATAGTGGCAGCTTGGATGAGTGACCGTCATGGGAAGATGGAGAAAGTGCTTGGATTTAAGGCATATTATGGAAGTCGAGTTGAGAGGATGGATTGGATATGGTGCAAGGAAAGAGGAAGCGGCCTGAGAAGCCAGGAGAGTTGTGATTCCACCTCCTGGGATTGGGCAGAGATCAGGAGAAGCAGTAGGGTGGTGGTGGTGGGGAGGCAGGGAAAGACACAGTTCTGTTTGGCCCATGTTAAATCTGAGATGCAATCAGGGATGTAAGAAGGTCGTTGCCAGGAGTTGGATGGATGAACCTGGGATTCATGAGAGAGGTAAGGTTGTGGGCACAAGTTAGGGGTCAGTGGACTATATAGAGATGTACTGTGTAAAGCCCCAGGACTGGATGAGAACACATGGTAAGAGAATCTAGATGGAGGGGAGGACAGGCTCCAGATGGAGCTTGGGACCCTCCAGTGTTTAGAGGTTGAGCAGAGGAGGGTGATGGAGCCAGCAGTGAATCAGGGGGAGTTACAACGAATAAAGTGGGGAGTGAGGTGGACGAAGAGGGTATTGGATGGTCAAGCGTGAACTTAGCTTGACTTTAATTGAAGGTTTTTGTTTTTGTTTTTGTTTTTGAGATGAAGGGAAGCGATACAGTTCTGAAGCCACAGTGAGGACCCAGGAAGACCTCTTGCATCTACTTGTCCCAAAGCCCAGGGGCTGGGAGAGGAAGGCCTGCCTGCCCTGGAGGAAGCTGCGGGGGAGAAGAATCCTCAGGTGGGTGGCGGCTGAGTTTCAGTTCGGGCAAGATGGTGGAGATAATTCTTTGAGAAGATGCAAATATAAAATCCCACTTGACTAGAAATGAAACATGATGGATTTTCAAGCTATGAGGCATTATCTACCAAGTCCTGCCATCAGCCCTGTGGAGGAGGTATCACTATTCCCATTTTACAGATGACAAAAGGAGGTTCAGAGGGGGTAAGCAACTTGGGAAAGTCACACAGCCATTGATGGGAAGACTAGGACTCCAACCTTGTGACTAGAGAGCTCAAGTCCTTGAAAACGACATATATTTACTGTGCCAATATTAAAAGATCTGTGTAGTGCAACCCCCCCCCAAAAAAGACATATCTAGAGAAAATCATCAAACACAAAGCAGAAATTCACCAGATGAAACACCTACCTATGTAGTTCATGATAAACCCTTGTCCCTTCCCAAAGATGAGGCCAGCAGGATCCGAGTGGAACTGGATGGTTAGGTCTGGCGTGGATGAGTACAGCTTCTGGGGGCCACTGTTGCCAAGGTACTGCCCCAAAATGTGGGGCATGACGTCATCCCCATCGTAGATGGTCAGGATGTCACTGTTACTCAGGTTCAGGCTTCCAGGGTGGAGAGAAAAGGAGGGTTCTTATGAAGCCTAGTTATGGTCATTCAACAAGCCTTTATTTTTTTTCCACAATGCACACTTTCTTGAGACATCCTACGTGTCAGGCCCCAGCCTGGGAACTAGGGGTGAGGTCGACATAGACCGTAAATGGGACAAGGACGTGTCCATCCTTCTGACAGGCATGGCACGTAGACTGGTGGATGGACTGGGCTTTTGAAGACCCATCCATGCAATGGTCTTCTCTGCATGGAGTGCAAACGCTGCCTTACAAGTGGAATTGCCTTCCACACCCATCATGAAGAACCTTTTCCTGGGTCAAGCTAAGGGGTGGGCAAGAGGCTACATGCCGGGGGTGTGACACTAGTCTTTCCTTCTGCTTTGATGCAGAAGAAGCTGCCAGCTTGCTAATTATAACTCGCATTTGGAGGGAGGTGAAATGACCTTTCCATGTATCACGTGGCAAGTTCCTCATAATCAACCGGGTTATCTGCTATGTTTAGGGGACGAGGCAGAGGGTGGGACGGAGGCATTTTGAACTCTTCTCAAACCGGCTGTCACTGTTCATAGCATGAAAGGAAGACACATTTTCAAAGACTTGAATGCAAGAAAGTCACTCGACACTAATATTTGGACTGCAATGGGCAGTTCATAACCAGAAAGCACTTCAGTATGTCACAGAGACAATGTGCTGTGTGAGGCGTCCTGGAGAAAATTGATCCCCGATGGATGGAACGCCAGAGAATCCAGCTTTGGCTGTATCAGTCACGGATAGAGAGGAGCTCATGCCTCTTCCCTTCCTTTCTTTTTTATGTCTTTCTCCTTTTCTTGTGTCCCTCTCCCTGCTATTTTTGAACACCTACTGTGTGCCAGGCACTGTGCTGGTGCTCAGACAATGTGAGAGACACAGAGCAGTGGTGTACTGGGACTAACAGCCAGCGAGTTACAGTCAAGGTAGAGCAGACGAAGCTGTCGGTAGGGGCCAAGGGTGGGCTGCCCCCAAATGTGTCCCTTTGACGTCCTGATGATTTGGAATAGAAAGATCCTTAGGAGACAGCCAGGTCAAGAACTCTGACCCTCGTTTGTCTCTGGAAAGCAGGAAATAAATCTACGATAGTAATAGAAAGGTAACGGGAAATAAAGAAACATCCTTATCACCAGAGAGAGGGATTTCAGAGCCAGGAAGGCTGTACAAATGAACACTGTTATTTTTACTCACTGAGGACCCCCGCCCGAATGCTGTTTAGAATTCCTTACTGCTTGAAGCTCCTAAACACGTTTCCTTCGTCCTGTCAATTTCCTCCCAAGTTTCCTGTCTCTTTGTCTAAAAAGTATAAAACCTACATACCCTCGGTCATTTCTTCACCTCTCAATTCCATTATTGGGCCTTCGTGTGCATGTAATTAAACATATATTCTTCTTTGTATTTTTCTCCTATTCTTCTGTGTCATGTCATTTGATTCTCAGACCAGCTGAAAGGAACTTGAAGGGTAGAGGAACGTTTTTCCTGCCCAACAGCATACAGTCAGAGCGGGAGCATCACGGAGGCCTCCTTGGAGGAAGTGGTGCTTTGGCTCCCCAGGAAAGAGCAGGGGACGCCAAGGCACGTAAGCGGCGGGTGGAGAGAAGCTTAAGCCCGAGGCAGAGGGAGGAAGCAAGAGAGGCCATGGCTCCTGAAGGCACCTGCCTGGCGATCTGTGTGCCCAGGATGGGAACAGACCCGGAGCCTGGAGGGCTGTGCAGGAACCAGCCCACGAGGCACTCAGAGAGCCAAGTTTAGGCATTTGGATGTCATCCTGCTCGGGAAGGGAGACACTGAGGGAGCGTCCTGACTGAGCCTGTCGTTGCCAGCGGGGAGGCCTCCCTGGAGATGGCCCTGAGCAAAATTCCCAAAACTGAGCAGGCTGGCAGCCACCCTCCCCTGCCGGGTTCATCCCGCGCCCAGGGGCCGTGCTTGCTGCTGGTCTGGGAGGGGGCAGGGGGGTGGAAACCCTCACTTCGCATCAGTTGGAAGTGTGTTTCCAGAGGGCAGGGGATGCATCGTATTCTCCACAATCCCCTCCTCCACCAAGTCATGATTCCTCCCGTCAGCTTGGCCAAGGGGCGGCCGAGGGAGAGTCTCACTGCCCCTGCACTCTCCGCAAACTTCCTGTGAATCACCCCCGAGACATCTTTTCCCAATAAAAGTTGCCTGCTTGCTTTGCACACATGGCTTCAAGACAAAGCCCCTAGATACCTTCTACCCCATGCCAGTTTCCAATAAACCCCTATTGTATTAAAACTCTGGAGTTGCCACCTTTTGCACACAAACGATGCTTAATAATTGCTATGATATGAAAGAGCTTGCCAGAGTCTATTTGACAGCAGAAATAGTGGGATGATGTCAGCTCTTGACCTATGGTAGGGAAGAGCTTCTTAACTCTAAGTATCATGAAAGCATCAATCACTCATGAAAGCGCCGGATTAGGCTAGTGTGAAACAGAGTAGATGGGTGATATTTATTCCTTAAGCTGACTTCACAGCTGATCCGCTGGTAACAGTGGGTTCCAGACAGCGCACAACGTGGATTTCTTCTATCATTCATTTCAATGATCTAAATGTAATAGAAACATCTTCAAGGGTGCAAATAGCTTTCATTTTCAAACCCTAGCACAACTCTTTTGTTCTTTGTAAAACAAAGCAGCAGCGTGCTGGAAAGAGCACACAGCCTTGGGAATCAGAAAGCTTTAGTTTGATTCTTGACTCTGACACTTTCATAAAGGGCATGTGGTTCTTCTGAAGTTCCTTGCCTGTCAGCTGGGCTTCATATTTCCAGTCTATGTCATGGGCTTTCCGAGTGAGGTATGGCATGCAGATCTGGAATCAAATTCCAGGTTCACCGATAGTACCTGAGCAAGTCTGGTCAGGTCATTAGAATGTTGTGTCATATTGTAATGTCATTATGGACATCGTCCCCATCACCACCACCACCACCATCACCCTCACCACCACCACCATCACCCTCACCACCACCACCACCAGCAGCCTCACCACCACCA
>JAQQAC010011420.1:9674883-9696127 GCA_029783875.1 Phataginus tricuspis
CCACCACCATCACCATCACCCTCACCACCACCACCAGCACCCTCACCCTCACCACCACCACCAGCACCCTCACCACCACCACCCCCAGCAGCCTCACCACCACCACCACCATCACCAACACCCTCACCACCACCACCATCACCCTCACCACCACCATCACCATCACCCTCACCACCACCACCATCACCCTCACCCTCACCACCACCACCATCACCCTCACCACCACCATCACCATCACCCTCACCACCACCACCATCACCCTCACCACCACCACCATCACCCTCACCACCACCATCACCATCACCCTCACCACCACCAGCACCACCACCATGATCATCACCGTCACCATCATCACCCTCACCATTATCACCACCACTGTCGTCATTCTCCCTTTGGGTTGCTATTTAGAAGTGACACCAGATGACTCATGTCAGTGGTTCTCAGCAGGGGTGGCTTTTCCTCCCAGGAGCCATTGGCAATGTCTAGAGACATGGTTGTCTCAACTAGGGGTGAATCAAACTCAGGGATACCACTACATATCTCGTAATGCACAACAGCCTTCTGGAACAAGCCATTATCAGGTCCAAAATGTCCACAGTGTTAAGGTTGAGAAACCCTGACTTAGATGAATGCGTTTTGTAAATGCAACAGACTGTCAAATGCAACTTCTCCTGTGGTCCTGGAATTTCAGTAGACGTCTAAGCTAAGAGCAAATCAACAAAAGTACTGAGCATTCCTACTTTCTAAAGGGATATACGTGGCTATTGAATGAGATTGGGTTCTCTGGATGCAGAGCCTGAGCAAAGATGTGTCTTTTGGAGTTTGGCTGATCTGGGAGGCCACCCCAGGCAGTTCTGGACGGGACATAAGACAGGACAGAAAGGAGGTAATGAATGGTCATCAATGGGCGAGTCCCACCATGGGCACTGGGCTCAGTCCTGCAGGAACTGTGAGAGATGGTGTAGAACATACCTTGGGGGAGAGGGAATTGGGGTATTTATCCTCCAACCCCCATCCCTCACTGGTTAAGGGCTGCTCTTGGTGAACCGAATCTCCAGAGCTTCCAGCCTGTCTGCATGGCACCAAAGAAAGCCGTCAGGTGGAGGGGCTTACAGCAGGAAGCCATTGTGGGTACATACGGCAAGTACCACAGGGCTCAGATAGGACGCCAATGGCATCTGCTACCACCACCTAGACAACTCTTCCAATTTGAGCCCTTCCTCCACTCTAGCTTACAGAAGGCAAAGGATTTATTGGGCCATCAAAGGGACAGGACTGACTCAGGGAGAATGTCACTATGGGAGGTGAACCATGGGGAGCGGAGAAAGTGTATCATCCTCACCATAAGTGAGAGGGTGGTGAGGAGGGTTTCAAGGAAACTCTTGGTGGTCTAGCAAGTGTTCTTTTGGGCTTGGAGATGGTGACTGCATTTGGTGCTCACCAAGAGAATAGTAATAATAAAGATCACGCTGGAGCTGCTTGCCTGCCCGTCCTGGGGGCAGAGCACAGAGAGAGAAGGGGATGCCGGGAGTGAGCTGCCCATCAGCAATGAGAGTGGGGAGAAGATACATGTTTCCCGGGTCTAGAGGTGAACCCTGAAGATGGTAGCCACTGTGGGTCTCTTAAAAGGGTTCCCAGCTTGAAGGGGCAGTGGGACCCAGCAGAGGGGAAATTCCAGAGCAGCCAGACTAGGAGACTTTGCCCACATCAAGTGCCCCATAGGAGACGGAAAACCAGCACTCCCCATCTTCCGTAACTTCCAGGGCCGCCAACTTAGGCTTTCGTGTGGGAAAGCAGCAGCCTGCCAGGGCCGCCCCCTGCAGCTCCCAGCCTGGGAAGCCCTGTGGAGGGAGGGGTGACGTTTTAAAATGAATAGTGTTTAGAGCTATATGATTATTAGACTGAACTGTACTTCCTGTGACCGGAAGGAAGATGCATGACCACCAAGCTTTCATAGAAACAAACAAACAAACAGAAAACAAAGAGGAGAATGTGTGTGAAGTAGAAGAATGAATAAAGGCACTCCCTTCTGTGTCCTTCTGGGTCCACCTTTTGACAGACTGGTTCCAATGATATACACAAAGGCTGGTCATTTATTCCCTGCCCCCGATCCAAGACAGCCCGCATTTCCGCCTGCCCAGCCAGCTGCGTCTGATCCTCCGAGGGCATCCAGGTCCCTGCTGCTGGGCTGTCCTCAGCGACCGAGATGAACGTGCAGAGACCTAACAGCAGCGAGATTGGCCCCAAGGATGGAGCGGGCCTTTCTGCCGAGGACTCAAGTGAGATGTCAGCCAGACACATCTCAGGAGGCACTGAGACATCGGGCTGTCAGTTTGACTCCAGAACAAACGGGAGATGGAGAAGGTGCAGCAGGCAGGTGGATGTGATCGGCGGGGATTGGATGTGGCAGGTGTCCCTCAGGGAGAACTCCACGGGGAGCAGGGCCCTCCCAGGCCAGCCCTCTGCCTGCTCCAGCCTCTCTCGGCTGCCAGATGGAAGGCTTTCCGTGGGTGCAGGGTCTTGAGCTCCTGTGTCTCCTTCTGCACTAGAATCCACCCCTTTGTCCTCAGTTGCCACCACTGGCTTTGCGCCATGGCCTTTCAGCTGGACGGTGGGACAATGCTCATCGCCTACTGACTTCACCCTTGCCTGGCCTTGACCCCTCTCATCAGCAGCCAGACGAATCCTTTGGAAACATCAATCTGGCCCCTTCACTGGGCAGATGAATAGATAAGCAAAATGTGTTCCATCTGTGCAACAGGAATTATCCAGCCGTAAAGAGGAATGGAGTCCCGATGCGTGCCCCAACGTGGATAAACCTTAAAAACGTTATGCTGAGCGAAAGAAGCCAGTCACAAGAGGCTACCTCCCTTTGTTTATAAGGCAAATCCAGAGAGGCAGAAAGGAATTTAGTGGTTGCTCAGAGCTGGGGAGCAGGGCTGGGGACGGATGGAGAGCAACTGCTTAATAGGTACTGAGTTTGTCTTGGGGATGGCGAAAATATTTTGGAACTAGACCAGAGCTATTGGTTGTACAACATTGTGAATGTACTAAATACCACGGAGCTGTGTACATTAAAATGGTTAACATCGTGTTATGCGAATTTCAGCTCAATTAAAAAAATGGGTGCCTCAAGGCAAGAAGCAACAAACGCTGGCGAGGATGCGGAGGAAGGAGACCCCTCCTACACCGCTGGTGGGAATGTAAGTTAGTTCAACCATTGTGGAAAGCAGTATGGAGGTTCCTCAAAAAACTAAAAATAGAAATACCATTTGACCCAATAATTCCACTTCTAGGAATTTACCTGAAGAAAACAAGATCCCTGATTCAAAAAGACAGATGCACCCCTATGTTTATCGCGGCATTATCTGCAATAGCCAAGATATGGAGGCAGCCTAGGTCTCAATCAGTAGACGAATGGATAAAGGAGATGTGGTACATATACACAATGGAGTATTATTCAGCCATAAAAGAAAGGAAATCCTACCATTTGCAACAACATGGATGGAGCTAGAGGGTATTATGCTCAGTGAAATAAGTCAGGCAGAGAGACAAATACCATATGATTTCCCTCATTTGTTGGGTATAACAACAAAGCAAAACTGAAGAAACAAAATAGCAGAAGACTCACAGACTCCAAGAAGGGACTAGTGGTTACCAAAGGAGAGGGGTGTGGGAGGGTGGGTGGGAGGGAGAAGGGGATTGAGGGGCATTATAATTAGTGCACACAATACAGGTCGGTCATGGGGAAGGCAGTACAGTACAGAGAAGCAAATAAGGACTCTATAGCACCTTCTGCCCTGATGGAGAGTGACTGCAGTGGGTGGGGGGTGAGGATTGATACTATGGGTAATGTTGAAACCACAGTGTTGTTCGTGTGAAACCTTCATAGGATTGTTTATCAATGATATTTCAATTAAGAAAAAAAGGGTGCCTCATCTCAGGGTAAGTGCAGACTTGTGATCCCAGTGCCAAGGCTCTGCATAACTACTTTTTGCCCCTTGGCCTCTCTGCAGCTTTGTCTCTCACCATTCCTTCCTACCCAAATATTTTATACTCCAGCTAGACTGAATTACTTGTAAGTCTCTCCAGAGAATGTGGAGGCACCACCGGGGCTTTCCACATGCTGTTCTTTCTACCCTGAATCCTCCCTTAGCCTCCCTTCTCTAGACCTGGGTATCCTCCACCCCCACCACAATCCTGCCGTCTCAATCTTTGGTCATTTTCATGCGTAGCGCCCTGATTGTCCCCCCTGAGCCTGGGCTGGGAGCCCTTCCTATGCCACCCCTCATATGCAGCTCAGCACCGGCACCCTGGTGGTCTGGGGCACGTCTGCACTTGATCAGCAGCTCCCTGACGCCAGGGGCACGTGGGACCTCCTCACCAGCTCCTGGGGCAGCGCTGAGTGTGTGTTGGGTGCATCAGTGCCAGCCCAGGGCAGATGTCTGGGTCTCAGCCTCAGCTGCCAATGTAGCTCTGACTCCCTCTCTGCCTGAGGCCCTGACCCCAAATGGATTCATACCTGGGCCAGCCTGGGAAGCTGGACTCGTGTCATCCTGCCTGCCTTCAGCACTTGCTCCCAGGGGTTCATTTGAAAGCTGGAAATGTTCGGAGCTGCCCCAAATGGCTTCTACCCCACCCACCTCCTGGAGCCCTATTGCCTGCTTCCTCCATTCTCCCTAGGTATGCAGGTCACCAGAATCAAGCCTGACACCCTGGGGCCGCCTGTGCCTGACCAGCACTGCAGTGCCAACCCCATGGCCTCGACCAGCTGGGTTGCAGCTTCCTCTGCCTCCCCACTGTGACCCAGCTCCAGGCACATCCCGCAGCCCCTTTCAGCTCCTGCACAGCCATTTTTTGGCATGCTATCCAGTGCTTCTGCTTCTGGTGTAAACAAAACTGGTCCCACCGAACATCTGAGAAAAGTTCTCCAAGACCTTCATTTCACTTTTGAATAACAGCACAGCCTCTGAGTATTAAGCAGTCAAACAACAATACCACAAGCTAAGACATGATCACCCCCATTTCACAGATCAGAAAACTGAGGCTCAACCAGTAGAAGCTACTTGCCCGAGGCTACAAAAGAATCAGACTTAGCACTCAAACCTAAGTCTGGCAGATGCCCAAACCTGAGATATGAGCAGCTATTTTTTACGCTGTCGCATGAAAGCCACATATACATGTCTCTAAAAAGGGTGTCCAGGTTCAGTCTTGTATCAGAAGATGTGAATAAAAAATTACAAATACAATTTTCAGGATGAAGAAGCTCTATTTCACTGTCTCTTGCATCCGGGCAGGCCTTTTGTTCTTATGATGTCATCGCTAAACGTCATTTGGTCAGACCCATGATTTCCAACTTTTATTCCCTATCAGGGTAATATTCCTTCTTTCGGCAGACTCCGTGTTTTAAAAGATTTTGTCTCTTAGACATTTTACATTTCTTGGTAACACATTTGTTTCATGTTGTTGCTATTATATATCACGAATAAAGTCAGTGTTAAACCAGCTACTTAGTCTGGTGGCTTTATATTGGTAGAGAAGAGATTTCTGTTATGGTTTTGGTATATTTAAAAAGAGTCTGGGAAGGATGCATACGAAACTAGTTATAGTGGGTGCCTCTAGAGAGGAACTGGAGAAGGGGCTGTTTGCTGGGGACAGGCAGGGAACTTAATTTCCATGATAGACCCTTTTGTACCTTTGAATTCTGAATCGTATGACTGTATTACCTCTTCAAAAAGGATAAAAACAGCCTGAGGGACCCTCATTATTGCTTTCACTGGGGTCTAGGGAGCCAAACAGAGAAGAGAATGTAAATTTGAACGTGACACAGATTAGCAAACCCTTTCTCTGGTGAAGTAATTCTTCTCTTGGCCGGCAGAGGGCAGTGTGTGCCCGAGCATGGTATAGACTGTCCGTCCCCTGCCCAGGTCTCCCACCTCAGCCAATCACGGGCCTGGATCTGGCGGAGGTGGGGGGGGGGGAACCATGGTAGGTGAGCTTTGTAACTGTTGATTCCCGAGTTAATATTCCACAGAGGTTCTGAAAGAAAGGATGAACGAACCACCTTGCTTTTCTTTATTCTTTTTAAAACAAACCACTGACCCTTGCTTAGAAATCCTGAATTTAAAAGGTTTTCCCTAGCGGTATTCACAAGATGATTTTGGGTAGACAAACATGTCTGAAAAAGCCTAATGGCTGTGTATTTATTTAAATGCGAATTAGAAGTATATATAAATATATGGTTTGCACATCAAACTTCTAATTTCATGGACATTATTTTGCTCAGAGTAAGTCAAGTGAAAAAGGCAAGCCAATTTAGATGCAATTTAAGGAGAAAAAAATACAGTAGCTGGTAATAGAATTGGACTGTAGAAAAAGCAAATTAAGCCCACAGAATGAAGTCCAGCTTCTCAGCCTGTGGGGGATTCCAAAAGGTTCACAATCGAGCCCCAGCCCACCCCTGCTGTCTCAAACACACTTGTATAGCAGGCCCTTTGTAGCCCCTAGACCTGCCTTAGCCCAGGCCAGTCTCTATCTGGAATGTCTTTCCTCACCTCTCTGCTTGACAATATTTTACTAATTCCTCAAGCTCCCTCGGGGCTCCCTGTACCATCCTGCATTTACAGCTATACTGTAACTAGTCAAAGTTTCCATAAGGCTTCCCACGTGCCAGGAGCTGCTCTAAGCACTTCATATGCACCATTTCATCCTGTCCTTAGATGAACCCTGCAAGGATTGCTATTCTCAGCCATGTCACAGATAAACAAACTGAGGCACCCAGAGGTGAAGACACTCACAGGAGAGCCTGAAGCTAAGCCTGGGTACGGTTGGCCCTTGAACAACATGAGTTTGAAGATGGGTCCATGTATATGCAGATCTTTTTCAATAAATATTTTGGAAACATTTTTGTTTTGGAGATCTGCAACTATTGAAAAATTATCTTCTCTCTAGCTTACTTTATTGGAAGGACACATATACATCTAACATACAAAATATATGTTCATTGCCTGTTCATGTTATCGGTAAGGCTTCCAGTCAGCAGTAGGCTATTAGAAGTTAAGTTTTTGGGGAAGCGGAAAGTTATAAGCAGTTTTGACTCGGTGGGGGTTGGCACCCCTGAGCCCATATTGTTCAAGGGTCAGCTGTAGTTGGAAGGTGGAACCTCAGCATCCAACCACACGACCCCCCATCCCCACCTTTGTTGGCTCCCACAGGGAGCTGCAGGCTCCCTGAAGCCACATGGTCTTCACTCTTACATCCCTGGAGCCCAGCACAGGACTCGGCCCAGGTGAAATAAATGTCGTTTACATGGCTGACTTGCGGTGAATTTCTTTGTTTCTCAGAGGAGCAAACTGAGGCTTTTAGAGGGATTAAAGGAATTTCCTAACAAAACACCATTTTGCAAGGAAGGCAGGACCTCCAGGGGACAGCAGAGACAGTGAATTAACTAAACCATAGGATTTAAATCGGGGAAAAAAGACAACTCAGGCCCATAAATGCAGTTGTAGGTACAATAAAACTTTATAAAACACTTCGAATTTATCGTGAAGATCTTAATTAAAAGACCTATCTGGAGTTCCTTTGTGTCCATTTGCTCATCGGATCTCTTCTACCATATAGTGAAGTGGTCAAAGAAAACATTATTCAGCTCATTTGACAGAGGAGTAAACTGAGTCTTGAAAGGTGCAGATCTCAAGACCTCTGTGCTCCTTCACAACGCCAGGAAGCCAGCACCAGACACTCCTCGGCACCATGGAATTGCTGAGGGTCCCTCTGGCCCCGTACTAATTTGATTTCAATTTAATTTGATAAAATGGCAGACGGGACAAGAAACCATGTCAGCTCCCAGGGAGGGCATAGAAAAGCAATCTCTTTGCCTCCCTAAGAGGACACCTGAATGCATACAAACGAAACAGTTTTCTCACTTCCTTCTTTGCTTTTCCTTCTCTCTTTCTTCCCTTGTGTCCTCTTCCCTCCCCGGGTTATCCACCAAGCTCCTGCCTATGTCAGGCTCATAATCCAGCCCTTGCCCAGTGGCTCTCAGCCCTGGCCGCGCATGAGAATCCCTGGGGAGGTTTAAACCTTTAAAAACCTATAAACGGGAAGCCTTACCGATAATACAGTTGATGAACATACTTTGTAAGTTAAACACTCCCAATGATGCCAGGCTACATCCCAGACCAGTCCGACCCTCCGCAGCTCTGGGGGTGGGGACTTGGGGTCAGGGTCGTTTAAAACTCCCCAGGAGGTTGGACCAGCCGCCAGGGTGCAAAGCCACGGCCCTGAGGCTTCAGTGTGGATGAGACCCCATCTCCCTTCTCCATGGCCTCTCTTATTCCCTTATTCCCCACCTTCCTCCCCTTCTCAATCAATTACCTATCATCCCCAAAGAAAAAGAGAAAAACAAATAGCCTTCCATGGTGTATCTCCTCCTCCTCCCCCACCACGGGCTAAGCTGCCTCCTGTCTCCACATCCCTGGTCTGAGCTGGCTTGGAACAGAGCCAGAGGTCCACGACAAGGCATTTCACACGGGAAATGCCTGCAGATCGGGGGAAACCCAACAGCTCCTGGCTGGTTTGCCTGCAGAGAAATCAGTCCTCACCCATCCTGCTGTTTTCGCTCCGTCTTGAGAGGCAGTGCTAAGAGGACAGGCTCTGGTTCAAATACTAGATGTGCTGATTTCTAGCTGGGCGGCCTTGAGAAACTGACTTAACTTCTCTGAGCCTCAGTGTCCTCATCTCACCTATTAAAATGGGGATAATATTGTGGAGAGCTGGGAATGACATAACGAGGGCCAGGAATTCACTTAGAAGAGCGTCTTTTGTTTCTAAATAATATGTGTAATGAATCACACAGCCTCCTAAGGGATGTGGGGCTGTGGCAGCAGAACCTGGTGTCAGGAGATCTCTGTGACTGTGGACATGTCACTTGCCCAGCGTGGGCCTCAAGTTTCCCCAGATGAAAGTCTCAGAAACCATGATTACAAAAAAATGAACAGTGGCTCCTGGTCTCCTTTGCTTCGTGCTTTCCTCCTGCTCAGAAGGTCGGACCCCGCATGGTCCGCGGACCCTCCGTCAACAGCAGGGAAGGAACCATTTGGGGACACAGAGGTTTGGACACAGGCTGCTGAAGCTCCTGTGGCCCAGACCCAGGGGTGACCACGGGCAGAATCCATGGCTCTTCCGTGGCTTCTGGTGTGGAGATGCCCACATGTCTCTCTTTCTGCAGAGGCAGCTCCCCAAATGGATAAACTGAGTGCATGGGACCCAAGGCTGTCTTCGTGTCCGGACCTGGCACAAGAGCTAACGTTGAGGGAGCAGAATCAAGGCGCAATTAAATCAGAGCCTCCTCAGGCATGGACTGGGGCATGCGGGTGTGTGATGGGTGTGTGCTGGTTGGTGTGTGGGGTATGTGCTGTCTGGGCGGGGCATGTGTGTGTGTGGCTGCTGTGGATGCTGTGTGGTGCGTGCAGAGCGAGGCAGGCCCCAGGCTCTGCCTCTCTGGGGACGATGTGAGCGCACTCTCCCCAGCAGGAGCTGACGGCCGCTGGTTGTCTTCCGTCAGGACACATACCCCTGAGGGCATCACCGGCTAAGCCTTGGTGTGGCACATCTGAGCAGCCCGAATGCCCCCAGGACCCCAGCACAGGGTTGGCGAGCGTGACTGGAACCTGAGGGCTCCCCCAGCTCCCCCTGGGAGGCAGCAGGCGGCGCCATCAGAGGGCCTCTGGCCGGGCACGCTGTCCAAACCGCAGGTCTAACCGGGTCACTGGGCTGTTCAGAACTCTCAGGGGAGGCTGGCTGCCGGCAGGGTCATGGTGGCCCCACTCTGTGAGGCAGGGCTGAGAGGTGATGGGGGACGTGGGCTCTGCGTCAGCCAGGTCCCAGTCCCGGCACTGCATGTCCATGTGGCGAGCCACCAAGCCCCTCTGGGCATCCGTGTCCTCATCTGTGACATGGGGAACATAGTCATGTGAACTCCTCCGTCGATTTGAGAATTAAGTAAGTTGACAGAGGTAATGTGCTCAGAACAGAGTTCAGCATACACTAAGGGCTCAGTCCACAGGCGTTACTGCTACCTCCGGGCCTTGGATAATCTAATGCAACACCAGCCACACGGCGGCCCTCAATAAACACTTGCTGAGTAGCGAGTGCACGAGGCAGCTGCGCGTCGGGGATTCATAAAACAAGCTGTCGTATCTCCCTGGGATGTCAGATCTAACTGTATGCAAATGCCTTGAGGTGTTCGGCGGGCAGGCAATGTCCCAACTCGGGACAGGGAGTGGGTCTCCTCCCACACCTGCCCTTGAGCCACCGGTGCGGAGAAGAGCATGGCATGGCTGAGGAGCAGAAAACAAGCGTGTTTTGGGAGAGGAGTTACCCTAACCAAACTCTAGGGAGCTTGTTTTCTCTAGTCATCACCGACCACAGCCATTCCTCGCACACTGCAGGGGACGGGGAATCAGTCAGGTGGGAGGCCTGGGTAGTGCCTTTGGGTGAATGCTCTTGGTTCCTCATTGCCATACGCAAACCCCACGCTCAGGGGCAATGAACTTCTGTGTGCGTGCATGTATGTGTGTGTGAGTGTGGTTCCATGATGGAGCTCAATTTGTACACACACGAGGGATGGAATTAATCGTCATCATAGCTGCCAATTAAATGCTTGAGCATGTGTAATATATCATGCCCCTGCCGCATGTTTTATACACTCACAAACTCTAAGAGGTGTTGTCCTCATTTTAAAGATAGGACACTGAAATTCAGAGAAGCAAAGGGAGTTATCCAAGGTCACACAGCCAATCACTGGAAGCGTTGGGACCTGAACCCCAGATCTCCTACCAAGTTTCTATCTCTGAGAAAACTCCAGATCTTTCCAGAATTGTCCCATATGTTGGGAGGATTGTATAGAGGAGGAAACATTTCTGGCCTTCAAAATGCCAGGTAACAAACCCCAGGTGCAAATCTTGTCTCCTTCACTTCCTAGCTGTGGGACCTTGGGCAAGTTACTTTGCCTCTCTGAGCCTTGGTTTCCTCATCTGTGAAACGAGGATAATGCGGCTACCTCATAGGGTCCTTGTATACAATGATGTCATTTGGAGCTTCAGAGCTCTGGACTGGAACCAGGACACCTGAGGTCTCACCCTGACTCTCTTCTTTGGCTGCAGTAGCTTGAGGGCAAAAATAATTTCAAAGCTCTGCCCCTCCCTGTGTCCCCACCCTTGACGGTAAGGCTTTGAAGCATCTGCCATCAAGAGGTGGAGTCTGTTTCTCCACCCCTGGAATCTGGGCTGGCCCTTGATTTGTGACTTGAGATCGGATCTGACAGATGATACTGTGACAATTCCTAGTCGAGGCTCAAAAGGCCTCGAAGGCTTCTGTTCATCATCTTGGGACCCTGGCCCAGTCACCATGGCAAGAACCCCGAGCTAGCTGATGGAGAGTGGGAGACGTGTGGAGCTGAGACAAGCCAACCTGGGCTGAGCCTGCTGAGACCAGCGGACAGCCCACCCGTGCCCCCACCCCCCAACACATAAGAAAGGCCGGCGATGATCCGCAGAGCCAGCTGCCCAGATCATAGCTGCCCGCAGACCCACGAGCGAGCCAGCTGAGACCGAAGGAATCCCCTCGCTGACCTGTGTACGTGTGAGAGATGATGCACGCATGCTGCGGAGGTTGGGGGGGTTTGTTCTGCAGCACTATCTGCCTGATGGACCGATCTTGGGGCAATCTCTTCCCATCTCTGGGCCTCGGTTTCCTCATCTGCAGCATGATGGGATTTGGGCTCTATGGACTTCGCTGTTGCCATTTGCATTCCCGAGAACTGTTGGCTCTGGAGAAATCCCAGGTCCCTCTGCTGATGGATTAGAAGGTTTTTATTTCCACGTTGGCCATTTCTCCCAAGAGTCCTGTTGGTGTCTAGGAACGTGCGCTCCTGGGGCCAATGTTGCCCTCAATTCCTGACTCTCCCCTCTTCCCGGCTCTCCAGCTGAATTCTTAGAGATAGCTCAGCAGCTCCGTCTCCGAAAGACGGAAGTGCCTGTGGACAAGGCACTTGACTTTTAGGGCTTGGAATTAACTTAGCACGGAACATGTTGGCAGCCGCTGAAGAGAAACAGTCTGCAGCTCTCCATCATATGGTTACCGGACTTTGTTATTAGTTCCTTTTATTTCCTGGTTAGAGAACTGTGCTGGGGCCCATAAAAAGGGAGAGATTTGGGGCTGGGCTCTGTAGCACAGCCAGGGAAGGTAAGGTGAAGCTTGGATGAAACTTTTTTCTTCCAGAGATACATATGTATTTGCAATAAGTGCTCAGGAGATGGGGGAACCTCTCTGAGCCTCCATTTCTTCTTCTGTTAGATGGGGCTAGGGATTTCTCTCTTGTGGAACGTCTCACTACCATTCATCGTGTGGTTATAACCCTGCCTTTGGCTCAAGAGACCCGAGTTCAAGTCCCAAGGTGGCCTCCCCCTACCTGTGTGACCGTCCGTAAGACTTGTCTCAGCTCAGCCTCAGTTTCTTTATCTGTAATAAGCCATTGGGATATCACATAGGCTCCCTGATGGGAGTCCAGCGACATAATACAGGTAAAGCGGTGGCCACTGGCAAACAGTAAGTGCTCAACGACTGTGAGATGTTTTTAATGATGGTAGTGATTATCATCGATGAAATAATGAATAAGTATTCGGCCCACAATCGGGCCGATAGTAGGGGGCAAAAACAGCATTAACTCTGGTTATTTGGTTATTTTATGCCAGAAACTTTACGTGTTATTTGATTAACTTACTCTCCATCTCTCTTTTATTCAGTAGATATTTATTGTGCACTTACTGTATGCCAGGAACTGCAGATAAAGTGAACAAAGTGTCCCACTGAGAGGCAGGTATCGCCACCTAAGACAAGGTGATCCAGGCCCAGAGCTGGTGAGCCGCAGAGTCAGGGTTTACGTGCGGCTCTTTGTGGCCCTAGAAACTTGTGTGTCTGTCATGCGGAAGGTGTGGCCCCTGAGCTCAGCTCACACAGCCACACTTAGGATGTCTTTTTGGTCCTAACTCTGTCTTGCTGTGTGATGCTGGGCAAGTTACCTGCCCCCTCGGGGCCCCTGCCGGCTTTTCCATTCTGTGGAGCCCTTCACCAGTAATTCCTTTGGTCTCTTATTCTCCTTTCTATGCTTTACTTTGTGAGAGGGTAAGAGAGAAAGAGATACTACACTTCCCACGTCCATCACCAACAATGTGAGGCAGACGGTTGTCATGAACGCTGTAGCTCAGGGCATCCGTTTGGTGCCAATGGTCTGTTCACCGGTGTCACTGCTGGAGGCCTTTGCTCACCTGGGCCCTTCCCAGAATACCCTTTCCCCCATGCAGCTTGTCCCCAACTGACACGCTTCAAGATTCTGCTGGGACGTCATCCTCTCTGTGACATTTCCACAACTCACGGAGACAACCCAGCACCCGGCTACTTCCCCACTGCCAGCCCTCCAGCCACAGTGCTTTGCCTGCATCTCGCCAAGTTGTCTATTTATGGCCCTACTTCTCTTCCAGAACTTTGGGCTGCTGGAGGCCTGGGAGCCTCCCTGCTTCATCACTGAGCCATGTAGCTGGTCCCCCAAAAGGCTGTTCAAGGTAATGAAAGTGGAGGTTACGGTGTGTGCACAAACCCTCGCTGTGCGACCTGAGGGAGCCGCGTCACCTCTCTGTGCTGGCGTTTCCAGACCCATAATGTGGTGATGATAAGGATTACTGGTAATTGTAGTCTCCATTTATGAAGTGTCAACTACAAGCCAGACCCCCATGTGATGCGCTGTGCATTCATTATCTCTAATTTAGGTAATTACCCCTCTGTAATTATCTCTACTCATGTTAGCTCTCATTTATGTAATTATTATCTCTACATAATAATGTTCACATTCATTATTGCTCATGAGTATAAACTGTGCAGCTCAGGCCCTAGCACACAGTAGGTCCTTCATAAATGATGAGACATTAGAAGCGTCACCCCAATGCCCAGAGCATCAGCAGACCGGCCAGGAGGTGATGGGGAAAGTCTCCTCTCGCCTGGCGTGTGTGGCTCGTGTCCCCACGACTCAGCAAACATCGCCCGGTGCCTACTACGGGCCACCTACCCAGCTCAGCCAGCGGTGCCAACTCCTTCTCCCTCACCAATGTGATAAATAACAATTGCAGACACTTAGGCGGTGTGAGGGGCCCTGAGGACAGAATTATTTTTACTATCAAACCCAAATTGGTTTACTAAAACTGTCAGCGGAAACCAAGCAAGATAAATTAAACCCAGCAGCTCTTGGGCCTCGCGTAACCCTTGCCGGTGAGATGCTATTTTCACCCCCTCTGCTGGAGGAAGGAGGTACCAAGACCAATGCTGCCCTGCCAAGCACGTGCCAGAGCTTGCCGGAGAGCCTTGGGCTGGGGGTCGGAGTACTGGGTTCCTTCTGGCGGAGCTTTACTACCGTAAAATGCTTACAGGCCTTCCCCTGCTGCCCAGGGAGGGTAAGTCCGGACTCCCCGCTGCCGCGTTCGAGGACTGGCCCGATTCCACTGCTGCCCGTGGGCTTCCCTCACTGACGTCACCTCTCCTGCGTCACTGAGCCCCAGACACACCAGAGCTCATCTACTCCCGTATCACCCAGCTCCTTTTAAGTGCTGGTGAGGGTCCCAGACCCTGGAGACACCTACTTCTGCCAGTTCCCAGCCATGTGATCATAGCTGCACGTCTCCAAGCCTCAGCTGACTCATCTGTAAAATGGAGACAATAATATAACCCAATACATGCGCTTAGGGTGCAGGTGCCCAGCCCATCAACGAAAGGCTCAGCATATATTCAGTATTGTAGCCAAATAGGAAGAGTGTCATGCTTTCCTGCTTCCGGACCTTAGCACATGCCGTTCCTTTTGGCTGAAACACTTTTCCCATCTTCTGTCTGTCCTTCAGGGCTCAGCACAGAGCAGGGTTTCTCTGTTTTGGCATGACTGACACTTTGGGCCAGCTAATTCTTCGTGCTGGGGGCTGTCCTGTACATTTAGACCTTCCGCAGCGCCCCTGGCCTCTCCCCACTGGATGCCAGTACCACCCTCACTCCCACCAACTGTGACAACCAGAAGCGCCTCTAGACTTTTGTAAGTATCTGAAAGGGACAAAGGGGACAAAAACAGGAGCGGGAAGGCCAGTAAGGAGGCCGCTGCAATTATCCTGGGATGAGACAGTGGTGGCTTGGACCATGGAGGGAGTCGTGGTGTCACAGTGTCTGCACTCGGCATATTTGGACTCTTGAGTAGAATTACCAGGATGTACCAAGGATCTGGGTACAGGATGTGAGAGGAAGAGAAGGATGCGGTTCACGTGGGGGTGCTGGAGGCGGGTCAGACGAGTCTCCTGCAGGTGTTAATCAGGGGAGCCTGTTGGCACTGTGTCGGTAGCTAGAAATCCACCATGGTGGGACTATTTACACCCTGGCAATTGGCAAGTGCTACAAATTAGGGTGCTGCTCCCCAGCCCACTTGCCAAAAACCCAGCTGTTGCCCATTTACCAGTATTCCACCGGTCTAGAATAATGCCGAGTCTTTCTGCCTGAGCCGTTGGCAGAATGGATGATTCCTTAACAAAATGGGGAAGATGAGGTGAGACAGGTTTGGAGAAGGAGAATCATGAGTCAGCTTTGGCTTTTAGACATCCAAGGGAAGCTGTCAGAGAGCAGGTGGATACAAGCTGAGTTTAAAGAGTTGTCCCTACCTCATTGCATTACTCTGAGGAACAAATACATTAACGTTTGTAAAGAACTCTGCAGATACTAAGTACTCAGTGGTGAAAATCATTTTCTTCATCACCACAGTCAGAAAGGATCTTTATCACTGTCTAGACCAAGGCTTGCAAACTGGTGGCCTGTCTCAAGTCTCAATCCAGCCTGCACACACTATTTTTTGGTGGGGGGGTGGTCATTATTTTTAGAAAGTAAATTAAATGATTTTAGGTGGGGAGTGCTTCCCAGTGTATCAATTGCCTCCCCTCCAAATGCTGGCCCAGCCTCGCCCATTCCCATTGTGTTACTTGCCTGGCGCGGCAGGAGTTTGCTTTGCATCCTCTGGGCTTAAAGCAACCCCTCACTTTGCAGAGAAGGACAGCAAAGCCCACGTGCCTGGTGATGGGGTCCAGGCATGCCCGGGATCATTGTCAGGGAACCAGCCAGGGATCCTTGCTCCCAGACTACACTCGCATCTGGGGCTGCTAAGGTGATCGGAAGAGAGACAGTCTGCCCCCTGCAAGGGTCCCCTTCCTGTTCCTGATGCTGGCAGTGGCCTGGTTCTGGGGAAGGATTTCTGCTTTAAGTGTGGGACAGATCAGCTGTCCCACCACATGCTTTGCAGTGGAAATAAAAGCCCATCTGATGCCAAGCTGTAGGTGAATTGAGTATTTGATGCTTAGAGGGATGAAAGGAAGGTTTCCACTTCTCTGTTTCCTCATCCAGGCCTCTGACACTAAGGGGAGGTGTGGGCAAGTCTTGGTGAAGCAAAGACACCCATCTGGGAGGGGCGGCGGGTGGAGGGAAAGGCTGAGCCCGGTGGAAGGGGAGGGGGCCACAGGGGTCTGTGGGTGGTGGTGGGAGGAGGGGGGGGGGGGCTGCCGGGAGGACCTCCTGCAGGAGAAGCCAGGGGATCGGGAGCTGATTTCCTCTTCCCCTGGCTAAAGACTGGGGTGCTCATAAACCAGGAAAATAGTTTATACTTACATGAGTGCGGTGGGAGCCATAGAAGGCTTCCTAGAGAAAGCAGCTTTAGAAAACAGTTTCTATTTGATGCTTCAGCTAAGAAGACCCTAGGCCACCAGACTCTCTCCTTCTCTAACCTCTACCCAATATCCATGCTCCGGCCACGTTAAACTTCCTTCAGATCACTAAGTGGGCCACCTTTCTTCTCATTTCTTCACATGCGGTTCTCACTGTGTGGGACACTCTTCCTTCCCCCTCGCCACTTGCCTACCTTCCCCTTTGTCCCAGCATAGAAACCACTTCCTCCTGAAAGCCATCCTAGATTTCACTTAGGTTTTCTCAGTGATGACGGCCTGTCCTCCCATCATCACTCTAAACACACTGCGCAGTTTTCTGGGTGCTTCACGCATTGGACAGGGAGGGTAGAGACTGTTCTATCTTTCTCACGGCTGTACCCCAGCGCCTAGCCTAGGGCTTGCACACGGTGGCTGCACAGCTGCTGTTTTTCACAGTTAATAGAGACTACCCAATCCGCTCTTTTCCCATATACACTTTACTGCTAAGGGGACAGCCGTCAGAGCCTTTTCAGTGCCTAAAACTGGGCTTAACTCATAGGAGACACTCCAGACCTATGTCTTAGGTGAACAAGCACTTTATTCCAGATGCTAGAAGTCAGAGATGAGAACAGGGCAAAGGGTTCCTTCCTCATCGGGGAGTGAGTGCGTAAGGCCATGGGCCAAACCTGCTCCAGCAGCCACGGAACAGCAGTGTTCCGAGACCCTCATTACAGATGAACAGAACTGAGGCGGAGAGAGAAGCCCAGAGGCACACAGCTGGAAGTGGAGGAGACGGAATTCTGACCCAGGCTGGCCTGGCTCCAAGTCCACAGGAGGCAGCTGTGGGAGGTCTGTAAACCTGTGACTCCGTGGGGCAGGACATTCTGGGACAGCCTCTGAGGACACTCCCACTGCCTCAAAGGGACAGCTTCAAAAGACGGCTTCACTCATAATTTTGCAAACAATTTCCCTCTTGCAAGGCTCTCCTGTAGAGCCAGGCAGTCCCACGGTCCTGCTTCCCAGCTGACTGGGTTTCTGCTTTAGGCCAGAGGGGAGAGCTGACCCTCAGGGGCCCTGGCTGCATCCAGAGCCTTTTCAGAACTTGGCATTGCCACCACCCCCCACTGTCACAGCCACAGCGTCCATGGCTTCTCTAGACACAACCACCTGTCTCTGTCCCCTTCTCCTGATCTCTGGGAAGTTAGGGCCCAAAGATTCTGGATAGAGAATCTAATAGGTGCACCCACTGAGTACAGGCAACAGCCCCATAACCAGGTAAGTCCATTCATTTCAGTGTTTCTTCATTCAGCAATCATTTCCTGAACACCTACTATGTGTCAGACTCTGTGTGAGACTCTGGAGATATCAGACCAAGCACTGATGCAAGAGCCTTTTGGTCTAGTTGAGAGAGAAAGATAGGAAGATAAACCACAGCAGTACAGAGAGTATGTGTTAACCTTTCCTATTCCTCCTGGCCACACTGGCCATTCAGTCTTTTGAAAATGCTGTGCTTGCCCTCACCACAGGGCCTTTGCATATTCTGTTCTTTTCTGATATATTCACTCCAACTCCTCCTTTAGCTTGGAATATTAGCATCAGATCCTCAGGGAAGTCTTTTCTGACCTTCCTCTTTATATCACATCCCTGTTCTGGAATCTCATAGCACCACACCTTTCCTTGCATGGCTTAGAAAAGTTACAGGATGTGGTTCCCCATTTAATGCCTGCTTCCTTAGCAGATGAGTTTCCTGATGATAGGGACTCTTTCTGGGTATGACGTTGTTGTTCCCTCACCACTGGGACCCCAGTTCTTTGCACAGTCCTGACACAAAGTAGGTGCTTAATTAATATTGGTTGACAGAATAAAGCAGAAGGGATTTCTCCCCCAGTCTGGCTGGACTGGGGCCCAGCCATCATCAACACTCACAACTGGATATCTAAGAAGATCCGCTTCTCCTCCCCTACGTGGATCTTCCAGATACAATCTTCACCTTCCACGTAGGGCTCCGGCCAGTTTGGCGACAGCACTACCCCGGCCACGGCAGAGAGCTCCCCACCACACATGGCTGTAAAAGACACAGACAGACAGACATACTTTATTCATAAGGCAATCAAAGTGGCAGAGCCGTTAGGAGTGTGGGCTACGAAGTCAGACAGCCAGGGCTCGCTGCGTACAGCGGACAGGTGCCCTCACTGCAGGCAGCCCCTATGTGTGTGCGGAATGATTACATCAGGGCTGGCCACCTGCCCCCTTTAGCAGAGGGCTGGTGAACCTGGGGCTAGGACACTATGGCTCTTCCAGAGGACAAAGGATGGTGCTCACGGTTCCAAAACAATCCTCCATCACCCTGTTTCTGGGCAAAGATGGTACGTTCGTGTCTGGTGGACCTGGATTCCAGTCTTGCCTCTGCCACCAACTGGCTAGGTGACCAGGCATAACTTCTCGGAATCTCTGTTCCCTTGCCTTCCTGGTGAAGCTGGACCAACCCTGCTGCTAACTTCATGGGGTTCCTCTGAAGCTTAACTGAGCTCAGAATGGGAGTCACAGTGTCAAAGGCAGCACAAGGCCAGGCACAAGGTAAGTGCTCGATCATTCTTAGCAGACACCACGGTGCGAGACCCCAGCTCTGAACTGGAAGCAGGGCTGTGGCTGTGCTGGGTGCCTGGCCCTTTAAATTCCGCTCTGTGTTTACTGCTCTGGAAAGTTCCCAGTGTGGCAGAGGCCAAAGCACCAATAAATTCCGCTCTGTTAAACCAGCACATTTAATACAGGATCAATCCCTCAGCACGCGAGGCTGTGATTTCATGCCAACAGGCATCCAGTGGGTGGCTGCTGGAGGCGAGGGCTGTCTTCCTTACTCCACATGGAGACTCAGGGTGGCTCAGCGGCCTTGAATATGGGGAAATAGGGAGGCAGGACATTGAGAGCCCTGTCAGTGAGGGTTCTACACAGCCAGCACGGTCCACAGGGGCTGAGAGCCTGGGTCTCTGGGAGCTGAGCCTCTGAGGCTTACCTGTGCTCTGTTCCTAGGCATGCCATAGTCCACCTTCAGTTTCTTCATCTGTAAATGGGGTCAATAATAATATGTACCCCACAGGGTTGCAGTGAGGATTAAATCAGATAACACACACACAGAGCCCTTGGCAGAGTGCCTGTGTCATCGTTTTTGCATGCCTATTAACAGCTAGCATCATCGTTATTATTCATTAGACTCAGCGCTGCCATGTGTAGTGGGGTGGGTTGGGCACTGCACAAAAGTACACAGCAGAGGGGGTGCATAAGAGCTGAAATTCATGCAGAGATCTTTTCACCAAGCTGTGCACTATGGGGCCTGTGCCTGGAGGAAGGGGCATCTTTTGAAATGTATCAGTTTTGTAATTTTCCAAGGACGAGTAGCAAACCCGACCCACAGGAGAGGGAGCCCTGGAGAGAGTCCTAATGCTAAAACTGGTGATGCGCAATGTAATACAGGGTAAACTGGTGACATGCCTTGAAACTTGGGCCTTGGCCTTTCCATCTGAGAGGGTGGAGGTCTCTGGGGCGCCCTGGGAGGTGACGTGGGGCCACTCACCTCTGCAGAGGGGCTCCGTGTCGTTCCAGTAAGGGTCCCGCACATTGATGCACTCGATGACGGCCGGGCCCTGCTCCAGGGAGTGGCCGGGGTCGCAGGTGAACTCCACTATTGTCCCGATGTTATAGGTCGGGTCGGATGTGGTGAAATTCCCATTCTGAATGTAGGGCTCGTAGCAGTGGCCCTTCTCAAAGGCTGGGGTGGGGATACAAAGAGGGGCAGCACCTCCCATGAGTCGGGGGCTAATCACAGTGCTGAGCTCAGAGGGTGGGTCCCCTCTTGCCGTTTAGGGAAGCTCCAAGGAAAACGGGGACCCGTCCCCGCGTTCCAGGCCCAGCTGACCCACTGATGGCCCTCGGGCTATTCACTTGGCTTCTTGGGGCCTCCGTATTTTCAATCTAAAAAGTGACGAAGAACATTTGCCCTCCTAACACGTTGGAAGGCAAAGGTCAGCCCGGCCACTAGGCGTCCCCTCATCCTTAGCGGGTCAGATCTCTACCTCCCGGGACCCAGCCCTGGCCCTGAGTGCTCGGCTCCCGCGACACCAGCCCGGGAGGGGCCGACCCTCACCCTCGAAGCGGATGTTGAAGGCGGAGGCCGGCCGCGCCTGATCGGATGTGAACTCGATGCGGATGCCCTGGCCCTCGCTCAGCAGGCCCTCGAAGGGGACGTTCTCGGTGTGCACGGAGTCATAGAGGCGGGCTGACGTGTTGGTGAGCCCGCTGTAGACCATCATCCTGGCAGTGGGACAAGACAGAGCGGCCCCTGGGAGGGTCTTCCCGGGTCACGGACGCCCAGCAGCGGGAGCTGCCTCATTCCCAGACTCAAGCCCCTTCCTTGCTCCCACAAGCTGCTCCCCTCATCAACCCTGTTTCCTTTTCTGCAGAATGCTCGTCCCACA
>JAQQAC010011420.1:9696137-10013857 GCA_029783875.1 Phataginus tricuspis
TTACTAGTTGAGAAGGGATTAATAAGCCAATGTCATCTGGAAACTGGTATGTACAGTCAGACAATCAGAGTCCTGGCTTGGTAACTTCTTAGCTGTGTGACTTTGGACAAGGATGCTTTACTTATGTTTCTTCATCTGCAAAATGGGTACATTCACACCTACACCAGAGTGTGGGGGCCAGAGATCATGGGTAGAAAGTGCCCAGGACAGAGTAGGTACGTAGTCAAATTTACAGTCTCTGTCTCTGATTTTCCTTTCCTCAAAAATGCTGTATCTGGAGCTAGGAGTTCTGATTTCCACTTCCCACGTCCCCACCAACTGAGTTTACATAAATCTCAGTACATCTTGGGTGTTAGTTTCCACAAATATGAACGGAGGGATCATGACATCTCCCCTACCTGGCTTACAGGTGGGCTTTGAGACTGACAGGATAAAAGTACCCTAAAAAATACCGTGTGTTGGCTAAAATGTTGGTATTCATTTTTACTGTTATTAAAACCATTTGATACTTCGCTCCTTGCTGGTCCTGGTATTTTAAAAGAGATTATGCAAAACTGGGGAAGAAAATAACACACAGATAAGTTTCTTTTATGGAGTCATAAGCAGCCATTTTTAATCTTTTGAGGGTTGTTTTTTTTTTTACTGTGACTCATAAAAAGGGCTTATTTCATGTTGCCCAGATGAATTTCTAATGTCACTAAAATGCATAAATGTTGGAGCAACATTTTGTTCATTTTGGCCTGCATCCGCTGGGGCTGGGACAGAGGTCAGAGGCCATTCCGCAGTGGGGAGGGGCCTCGTCACAGTTTTCTGATCCTTGCTCACTGTGTTATATCTCGGGGGCTGTGTCCCATGACTCCTCTTTCAAACAACTGAAACCTTTGGCAGAGACGTGCACTCTGGAGGAAACCCCAAGATCTCAGAATCTCTGTAGCCCACTCATATTTCCAAAAATAGCAATTTTCTAGCTGTGTTCTCTGGAATGTTTGAAATAAGAATAAATTTTATCTTAAATCCATATATAGTCTGTGGTCAAATGGGTTTGAGAAATGCTGACTTAAATAAAAAGTAAACCTTTTATTCCCTGCAGGACTTGTCAGTGCCTTTGCTGGCTAATATAACTTCCAAGACAGGGATAGGCTATACAGTGTCTCCTAAACATGTTTGACCAGAAAACCCACCTTTTATGGCTGCATATTATGGGACTGGAGTTTGGAAAGACTTCATTTTGGGGAAAATCATCTTAAAATCTTTCTTCTTGTCCCTCCTCTACTCAAAATCATTCCATGGCTCTTTATAGCCTATAGAAGCAGTTGGGCATTTAAAGCCCTTCAGAATATGACCCCAATTTAGCTTCCCAGCTTATTTCCTCTTCCCCATAAGAACCTCTATTGCAACCCCTGGGACGAATTTGCTAATTTTTCGCTCTATATCTTTGTTCTCTCCCACTCCCATTCTACTAGCTTGGAATACTTTTTGCACTGTATTTGTGGGTTCCTCTATCCAATCTCTTGCCAAGAATTAGGGGAAGGTCCCATTTCTTCTGTGAAGCCTTCACTAGCTCCAAGCTCCTACAACTGATACATTGTGGGATTTCAGCTATTTTTCCTAAATAAAGTATGTGGGACAGACAAAATTAATTTTTCTTTTCTTCTTACGCCATTAAGTAGTCTTCACTGTGTGTGTGTGTTGACTTTTAACCTTGATGAATCACTGCAAAGGATTTCCCCTTCTGACACACTTGAGAACTGGTTTTCCTCAGTGGGTGTCCACACAAACCTTTCATAGACCTTTGAAGGACCCCAAAGAAACTATTAGTTGAAATGGTAATGTTGTTGTGTCTGGTTCATTGGTCAGGATTTAAATAACCTTCAGAAAATACTCAATTTGGTCCGCTTTTCTTTCTGCTCTTTCTCATTGTCTAGGATAAACCTAAAGCTGGTTTATTCCCAGCACCATTCAGAGAGTAAGACATGAGGTCCCAAGTTTAGAAAGTGTCTTTCACTGAGGGTTCCCAGTCTGGCTTCTCAGTCTCCAAGAGGGAAGACTGGGAATCTGTGTTTTTTTAAAGAGTTCCCCAGGTCATATCAATGTGGCTGAAACACCACAATTTGGAGGCTCTGTCCTACACCTTCCACTTTAAGGTAGTGATTTATTGACATGGAGTTGTTCAGGATAAAGCTGGGCCACTTGGAGGGAAGTGGACCCAAGTTATTCAGTTGTCTGGTGTTTTCTAGAAGAATCTTTTCCTACCTAAAGAGCTTAATGATCTAGGTTTGAAGCTTCTAAGAAGCCAGGACACTATAAGTCTCAGATCAAAGTCTGATAGATTGCAGAAGTCTAAGGTGCTGGCATTCTAGAGAAGTGAATGCTGTCAATGCCCCATCCATATCCCCTCAGCTCTCACTGTACATGTATTTTTGGCTGACTTCCCACCAAAAGCCTGTGAGAGTCAGGCCAGCCCAACCAGCTCAGTGGGTGGCAGGCAATGGTGGGGAGTCAGTGTGTCCAGGAGCATCCCGTATCCAATCATGGATGGGCAAATACCCCAGCACCCTCCCTCTCCAAAAGGGTCACTCCACACAGATTCCTGGAGACCCTAGTGGGTGGAGTTCCAGCAGCCCCCACAACCACTGCTTATGACACATACTGCATTGACTCCCTTTCTTTCCCTGCTCATTTTCCCATGCATCATGCAGGACCAGCTCCCAAATAAACTACTTCCCCTCCAATCATTGTCACCATGTCTAGGAAACCCAACCTAACACAGCAAGTCTAGGCAGCTAAAGTCTTAGTTTCCTAGAATATTCAAGAACCTTCTAGCATAAAGCCATAGCATATTAAAGTTTGAGATTCAGGATTCTATGCATATTACTTAAATATTGCCTTGTAACTTCTTCCTAGTTCTTTCACATGCATAAGCCTGGTATTTCCATGCCAACTTCTTATCATAGCAGAAACCAATGTTATCTGCCTCTCTCCTGTTCTCCACGGAGCCTACTACGTGACGGCACAGAGTAGGTGCTCAATAAACACTCCCTCCCTGTTGAGCTGCAAAAAGGGCCATGCAGTGCAATGTGGGGGATTTGCATTCCCCTCTTGCCTCTCCCCTAACCTGCTGGGTGACCTGGGACAAGTCCCTTCTCTATAAAAGAAAGAAATCAAAGCTCTTCCTTTCGCTTTCCATGAGCCAAAGTTGCAGCCATTTCAAGACTCCAAACCCCTAGCTGCAATCTAACATTCCGGTCAGGAATGAGGCTGGCTGGGGACTCTCAGGGGCTTACCTGTCCTTCTCATGCAGGGACAGCCTCTCAAAGTGCAGATGCAGCTTCTGGGCCTCTGGAGCCTCTATTGTCCACACACAGAACTGGCTGCCGTTGGTGTTTCCAGGGTAACTCGGGGAGAGGACGCGGCCGATGGTGGCGTTATGCACAGCGCCTCCACAAGGGGCTGAGGACAGAACATCGGGGTGGGTGGGTGGTGAGAGGAGGGCAGAGAGAGCAAGAGAGGGTTTCATTGCCCCCCTGATCCCCATCCCTACCCCTTAGAGGAAAGAAACAGGATGAGAAGAGGAAGATGCGGAAAAGGCCTGTCCTCTTGGGTGGGGTCATCCAGTTTAATAAATGATCTCATTTCATAATTGGGACCATCACCATGTGTGTTCCATGGCAGGGAACGATTGTGGTTTAGGGGTCTTCCGGTGGGGGGCTGGCTTTGCCATGAGTCTTAATTACAAATGGTAATTAGTAAGGACAAAAACAATCGGGTCACAAAAGAAGAAATAGTCCTTTAGTGCTTAGTGCTTAGTAAGTACTAAAAAAATTCAGCCTTGCTAATAATAAAAGAAATGTAAATCTTAATTATATTCTATTTTTATCCACCTACTTGGTCAAGATAAAATGCAGCAATAAACCAGCTATGGTAAAGGTGATAGGTGACGGTCACTCATTCACTGTTAGAAAGCAAATTGCGGTGATCTTTCAGGGGGGCCAGCTGGTGAAAAATCTATAAAATTGTGTTAAAAAACTTTGACCTAGTAATTAAAGCTCTGGGAATTTATGCTAAAGATGTAGAGATTTTTCACAAAGATTTATGAATGAGGAGGGTGTTCACTGCTAAACTGTTCCTAAGGACAAAAAAATGAGGAACATGAATATCCACTCCCAGATGTTTGGTGAAATAAATACATTCCATTCGTACAATTGTTAAAAAGCATGCTCTCTAGGAATTCTTGAGAATATAGGGAAGGGCTATATTTTAAGTGAAAAAAAGAAAAAAACCCAAGTTAGGAAATGGTCGGCCATACCTATTTCAATGAGCTATTTGTAAGGATCAATTAAGATCATGAATATCATTGTATATTATGTTATATATTATTATAATATTATAATTATATATTATATATATTATATAAGTACTTCTATACTTTTGTATTTTGGGAAACAACTTTTTTCACCAGAACCATATATTACTTGGATCATAAAAATCGAACCCAGAAATATTTAAAAAGTGATTTGTGAACTGGGAAGAGATACACGAATCTGAGGAGGTAGTCGTCTTAGTCTTAGGAGATACTTGGTTCTCTTTAAATGTTTGTTGAATGGCTGCATGCCTACAAAGGCCTTGCCGTAGGAAAGAAAGGGAGATACCTCTTTTCTCTGCCCTGGACTCTGCTGTGGCCAACAGCAAACGCATTGCCAAGAAGCCCTGTAACTTCTTTGAAGACTGCAAATAGAGAGCCGGGTCTCTGTCTCTCTCGAGGTTGCCTTCCCCTCGTAAAGTGGAGGATCGAACCTGGCTTGTGCCACTTACCTGCTGGGCATGGGACCCATCACTGAAACTCTCTGAACCTTGAGTTCACTGTAAAATGGTGACAATAATTCCACCTTCCTTACAGGACTGCAGTGACAAGTGGATGAAATGATGCACGCAGAGGGCTTGCCCCAATCCCCGGTGCAGAGCAGGCGCTCCAAACGTCGCCAGCATTATTGCCCTATAGCTCAGGAGCTGAGGGGTGGTGGACGACGGCCCCAGGCGGGGGTGGGGGGGCGCCGGCCATCTGTCCTCTTGGAGCTGCCTCTGTCTCTCTGCTCCCCTTGCTTGCCTTATGAAGCCGACTGATGGCTCGGTTTGGCTTCAATTTGCCAGCCATGGCTCCCCATCCATCTTTCTTAGCAGAAATTGAGGCTTAATTCCTCTTTGATTTCACACATAGATGAAATTTTAACACGAGAGAGGTGTGGAGACCAACTACCCTATGGTTTGGCTCTTTCTTTTTTTCTTTGTTAAAAAGAAAGAAAAGAGAAAATCTGAAGGGCCTTGGGGGAATAATTCTGCAACAATTAAACTGCAGAATTTATCATCAGCTCCTGTTTGCTTTTTGGATTGCCCTGACCATGAATGCCTGGAGGGCAGGAATTACATTTTATTATTCCCAGTATTCGCCTTGCACACGGCTCCTGGCCTGGCACATAGTGGGTACGCAGTTCATACAGGCAGCCTATACTCTCCTGGCCACTGTTAGGACTTCTTGGAATCCAGTAGGATTTTGCTCTCTTACTAACAGGATGGTCAAAGCTCTGCTTACCACTCTGCCCAGGGATGAAGTGGTACACCCAGTGCTTCTCAATTCTCAATCCACAGTGCACACAGGAAGCACACAAGGGGCATGTCAGAATGCAGATTTTGACTCAGCTCATCTTGTAGGGGGCCCAGGATTATGCATTTCTAATAATCTTGCTGGTCTGCAGACCATACTTTATGTAGTGAAGCTGTCAGGAAGGAAGGGTTCTGGACTCAGTTCAATTTCTATCTGGTGACTTTGGGCAAGTGACTTCACCTGCATGAGTCTCAGTTCCCCTCCATCTGTAAATTGGAGGTAATGGTCTCCCCCAGGTAGGATTGCTGTGAGGATTTACTGCATCTCTGGCATGGCTCTCAGCACATACTGACAGCTCAAAATACTGCAGCAGTGACACCAAAACCCCATGCAACAAAAGAAAAAATAGGTACGTTAGACTTTGTCGAAACTAAAACTGTTTTGCATCAAGAAGTGAAAAGACAGCCTACAGAATGAGGGAAAATATTTGCAAATCATGTATTGAATTAGGGGCTAGTATCCAGAATATATAAAGAATTCTTACAACTCAACCATAGAAAGGCGAACAATCACATTTTAAAAAAATGGGCAAAGGACTTGAATAGACATTTCTTGTGAAGATAGACAAATGACCAGCAAGCACACAAAAAGATGTTCAACATCATTAGCCATCAGGGAAATGCAAATCAAAACCACAGTGAGATCCCCTCACACCCACTAGGATGGCTGTAATAATAAAAAAACATGGAAAATGAGTGCTAGTGAGGATGTGGAGAAATTGGTGGTCATGCATGGCTGGTGGGGCAGCCACTGTGGCAAATAGTTTTACAGTTCCTTAAACAGTTAAAGATCTAATTACTATATGACCCAGCAATTTCACTTCTTCATACATACCCAAGAGAAATGAAAATGTACAACCACACAAAAACTTGTACACCAGTGTTCTTAGCAACATTATTCATAATCGCCAAAAAGTGGAAACAGATCAAACGTCCACCAGCGAATGAACATAAAATATGGTCTATTCCACACAATGGAATATTATTCAGTCATCAAAAAGGAACGGAGCACAGACACATGCTAACAACATGAACGAACCTTGAAAACATTGTGAAATATGTTAGTGAATAGCTAGTGAAAGAAGCCAGTCACAGAAGAATCACATACTGAGTGATTCCATTGATATGAAATGTCTGGAAGAGGCAGATCTATAGAGACAGTCAGCCTATGGGTGGTTGCCAAGGGCTGGGTGGGTGGCAGGAATAGAGAGCACCTGCTAGTGGGTGTGGGGTTTCTCTTTGGGAGGGAAGAAGATGTTCTGGAACTAGATGGTGGCGGTCGGGCAATACAGCAAATGGACTAAACATCACTAATGGTAAATTGTATATTATGTATATTTTATCACATAATAAAGATTTGAATGGCAGCAGGCACCTGTCATCTGTGTCTGGAGGAGCCCATACCTGAGCAGATGGGCTCCCGGCTGCTCCAGTGGGGCTTGGAGGCATTGATGCACGTCAGAGTCTTGGCGCCCTGGAGCTCATAGCCCAGGTGGCAGTGGAAGTGGGCCAGCCCGCCCGAGTGCAGGTCCATCACCGTGACGTCTCCGTAGTCTGGCCGGCGGGGGAAGTTGCAGCTTAGCATGAAGGCTGGAAGAAGCGCAAAGGCAGACAGTCATCCCTCAGCGGGGGGGGGGGGGGGGGAAAAAAGTGACCCCCCCCCAGGAGCCACTTTGTGCTGAGGAGGAAAAATGAGGCCCCCGCGGGCTCCGCAGCCCTGGGGGAGGGTATTCTTTGTGTGACGCTCATTGGTCAGACTGGTGCTGAGACTGTGAGATTAGCACTTTCTCCAGGCTCCAAGCTCCCCACTGTGTCTAACCACAGACAGCAGATTTGGGGTGAAAAATGAGTTCCCATACCTAATTGGAGCCTCTCTCCATGTGGACATAGAATGGCCTTCCCGTTGGGCACAGGAAAGGGCAGCTAGTCCCACGTGCACAAACATCTTATGTGTTTGTTAAAAATGCAGGCCCTTGCACCAGAATTAGAACGACCAGCTCTCCCCGAAATGCTGATGGGTATTAAAGCCCCCAAGCACCTGTCCTGGGAGGCAAGGGGTGGGGTGTCAGAGAAGCCCAGCATGAGTTTATGTTCTTACTCCATCACTTAGAGACTGTGAATGACCTTGGGAAAATGACCCAACGCCCTGAACTTCCCTCTCATCTTTCCAGTGGAGTCGATAATCGCCCCTACCCCACTGGTGGTGGTAAGGATTTGTAAGGGTTAAGAGTGTCCTTAGCCCAATGTCTGGCACACAGTTAGTGCTCATGAGCTGGGGGCAGGACAAGGGTTCATGTGGCTATGTCGAGCACCTCAATTTTCATAAGAGGATGTTAAATCCATCCTGCTTCACCCCCAGACTCTGATTTGACTTCTTGGGCAGCATGTCTGTAATCCCAGTTCTTATTAGGAAGGAATACATTCCATTTAATCACTTCACAAGTGATTTTTTTTTTTCTCAGTTTGTAATTCACAAGGACAACAGAAGGCAGTCTCAATATTGGAGAGTTATGAAATGGACATTTCCATATGCCATCCAGCTGTCTTCTGACAATTCCAAGGAAAAAGTGGAAAAGGAATTGTTTTTCCAGATGCTTGGTCAATTTGATGTAAATGCGGGTGCCTGTCAATATCCAGACGTGTGGCTAACAATTCTGCTTTCCCTTCAGATAGTCGGGCAAGTCTGCAGGGGGGATCAGGTAAGACAAGGGCAGGGGAGACTGCCCGGGAGGTGGGGCAGAGGGATGACAAGGGAGAAGGGGAGAACAAAGGGGGCACCAGGGGAGAGGCAGAGGAGGGGAGGGGGAGATAAAAGAGGCAAGAAAAGAGGGAAAGGGAAGGAGGAGGGAAGAGGGAAGAGAAATTCAAGGACATAGAAATCAAAAGAGAGGAGACTTGGTGAAAGACACAAAACCGAGAAAGAAACATTGTACAGGGAACAAGAGACAGAAAGGGACCCTGGGGGACTGAGGCTTTTTACCAGAAGTCCATGGACTCTCATGGGATATATGTTCAAATACAGAAGTCATGAGCTGGAATGGGGAAAAGCGGCTGGCTTACTTTCATTAACCTTTAAGGGAACTGTGGTATTTCCTTCCATGGTGAATGTAGGCAAGAAAATGTAACATATTAGTAGAACCTGTAACTTTGTCACCAAGAGAAATTACAGATATTTTCATATCAGAATGGATACCTTGACATATTTCTTCTGCTCCCCAGTACTCTGAAATTATAGTATTTACCAGAACCAGCAGGAAATATTCCTTAATGTGTTAATAAAGAAGCACAGAGATTATGTCATAGGTTCAAACAACATTCTGACACTGTCAACATCACTGGTTTCATTTTTAATTGTATGTATTTTATGCTTTTAAAAACATTATTTGGAGAAGGGGTCCATAGGTTTACAATCTGCCAGAGGGATCCCTGGCACAAAAATTTTGAGAATCCTCAGTGCCAGAGGGAAACTGGGGAGCAGATGAGGCCAACGGCTAGGCCTGGTCGGCTTCGGTGTGCTCCTACCCTGGTAATGCAGCTGGAAGGTCCCAAGGTCATCCTCTTGGAAGGTCCGGAAGTAGACAGAGATAGTGTTGGTGGGGCTCCGGATTACCTGCCCCTCGACCAGGAGTGTCTGGTTGGCCAGGACTGTCAAGGTGGGGCCATCCACTCCACGGATGGAGAGCAGCTCCCCCTCGGATAGGTTCACGCTCTTCACCTGGGCACAGGCAGGGGCAGACAGAGAAACTCTGAGCCATGTTTGAGGCAGGACCCTCTCAGGCTGCAATGCTGCCAGAGTAGCACCCCCAACCTTGGCACTGCCAGTGTAGCATGGCTCAACCAGCCCCTAGTCCATGGGACCGAAAACCCCAAGCCCAGCCCTGGAAACATCCGGATCCCCAGGAATATCTAGGCTCTTCTCATCTCCCCTTAGGCTGAGGGCACAGAGTGAAACCAAGCTGCAGAGCAGAGAGACTGCAGAGATCTGTGAGCCTCCATAGATGGTCCTGTGAGGGAGGTTTCTGGATGCTGGCCGCTGAGATAAATTCTCCTAGAGTTGGTGGGTAGGGGCTTGATCAGCATGTGCCTGAAGTCCCATCTCTAGGGAGGCAGAAAAAGGCATTCCACCAGAACATAAGTCCCATGAAGGCAGGGATTTTCCCATGTCATTCAGTGTCCCCAGAGCCTGGAATAGTGCCTGGCACATAGTAGGTGCTCAATAAATACTTATAGAATGATTGAATTCATTCATCCCCCTTCTTCATGAACTGGTGAGTGAGTAAAGGGGACCTCATTTCTAGGGCATTCTCAGGCCCACTCTCTTATCCTCCTAAATGGTGGCTGCAACTCCAGAGTTTCTTCAAAGAGCCACATACTTGGTTTTCCAAGTCCACTTTCTAGGCTTGGAGGAGAAAGAAGGGAGACACTTCAGTTGTACATAGGACACTGAGCAAATGGAGTGGGGTTGGATGGGACTTAAGTCAGTTTTCAGTGCCCAATTTACATATTTATGCTTCTCCCAGTGGGATCTGGGATTCCAGCCTCTCTGTCCCTCATCTAAGCAGGGCATGCCTCACCCACAAGCTTTTCTTCTTTCAGGCCATACACCTTATTCTCTTTTCTCTTTGACAAACTCCTACTCATACGCTAAACCCCCACTAAAATTGCCCTCCTCTGTGAAAACTCCTGTGACTTCCAAGAAGCTTGCCCGTCCCTCTATTGTGATTCTATTGTAATTCTACACCATCCCACATAAAGACCTACTAGAGACCTTTTCAAACGGCATCCTAACATCCTTGATGTGTGTCCGTCTTATTCACAAAATGGTGAACTCCTTTGGGGTATGTACTGCATCAGTTTTGCACACTGGCTTACCCCCCAGTGTTGACAGCTGTGATTGGTACATAGTAGGTGCTCAGTGAGGGAATTATGGCAAAAAGCTCCATACGGTATTAGACATAGAGGGGGTCTCCATGGTGTGAAGGAAAAGGTTCAGTAAGTGCCAGAATCAGATTGACAGCAACTTTTCTCCAGCTTATTTGAACTCTCTGAAGGTTTTTTAAGTACCTACTATATGCCATCCACTATGCTATGCTCTGGGGGCTGCAGAGATCACAGGTTCTTCTCCTGAGGGGCTTACCTTTTATCCTTCTGGTACAAGTCAGGAAACCTTCCTAAAGTAAAGGTCTGGCTACCATACAACGGACCCAGCTCAAAAATGTCTGATGGCTCTTTATTGTCCATTAGGAAAAGGTGCATTCCCAGATCACTAACCTTGGCCTGGAGGGTCTGCCAACATGTGATACTAGCTTCTTCGTCCAGCTTCACCCCCTTCCTCTCCTGTGGGATAGTGAACTGGACAGCTCACCACTCCCAGACATGTCTCCTAGGTGTATTTTAAAAAGGACTTGTAAAGACCAGGTGGTCAGCTGGGGATGGCTGGGACCTAGGGCAGGGATGATGGTACCATGCACTGAGTGCCCACTCTGTCTCTGCAAGGCCCTGGCTGAATGCCCTGTGCCTTGTCATATTTATATCTCCCTCCAAATCTGTAAAGTGGTAGCATTATCATCACCTCTATTTTACTGATGGGAAAACGGAGGCTCAGAGAAGTGAAGTCCCTTGCCTAAAGACATGCAGCTTTGACTGGTAGAGCTGGGACTTCAAGCTCAGATGTTTGAGCACTATGCAATCCTGCTTTTCCATTTTTGGTTTACAGGCAAAGTTTATGAATCCTGTAAACCAGGTGGAGCTTCCCTGAGTGTGTGTGTGTGTGTTTGATAAGCAGGGTATCAGGGGACTTTCCTTCTGAGTATAATGTCTCACAGTTTTTCAACACATCTTCTTCCTCTATGTGTGCCAGACTGTTACAGTTGTGTATTGAGTTGGTAACTCCTATTCATTCACCAAAGCCCAGCTCAAATTACCCTTGTCAGGGCAAAGAGAGAACCAAACTGGTTAGGATGACAACAGTAAGCCTGACTCAGGCAATCCTCCAGAGACTTCCTGCTGGAAGAGGCAGCCACTGCAGGGTGCCTTTCTGTGATTACCTGGAGCTCTACTCCGTAGCCAGTGTAGACTGTCACGTTGTATGTGCACTCCAGGAAGTTGCTGAGGGGCAGAGGTGGGAAGTCACTGGAGTCGATGTACCCTTCAGGGTCAGAGAAGCTCACGCTGCAGAGAGCTGGAGGAAAGCACTTTAATTAGGACATGGAGACCAGCTCAGATGGGCTGTGTGGTGGAACAAGGCCTGCGGGGCACCTGCATTCTCCTGTTCCCATCCCTCCCACTGCTGTTAATGCTCCTTTAGTTCCAGAATCGATACAAGAATCAAAATATCCATAGTTGACCCAGAATGATCACTTACTACATATTGCTGGGCACGATTCTAAACAGTGCATGGGGTGAACCTATTTATTCTTGTAGGGACTGATATTTTGTCTTCATTTTAGAGATAAGTAAACCAAAGCTCAGAGAGGGGCAGTGCCTGGGCCAAGCTCACACAGCAAGCAGATTCCAAACCCAGAGTTCACACTCTTTCATGAGTGGTCACACTGCATTTGTCCACCATCTATGCACAATTGACAGCTGGTGTCTCTCTTCTCTGTAATGGTAAAAGTAAAAGCGCTTTGAAAGGCCAGGGCCTTCTACGCAGGCTAAAAGATTCTGTCTCAAGATGAAGAGGGTTTGAATTCCGCTCTTAAGCTGTGTGGCCTTGGGCAGGTTGCTTGACCTCACAGGGTCTCAGGTGTCTCATCTTTATAATGGGGATATTAATTCTGAGCACAGGGTCAAGTTCACAGTCAATGCTCAGAGGTGGTAACTGATGGTGCAGCCTGGACCTCCCTGGCCGGGATGCCCCAGGCCCTGCACACAGCGGGTGTGTCCCGGCTGCAGGAGGAGGCCTGGAGGAGCTGGGGGCTGCATACCTGGGGCCTGCTCAGTCGTGATGACCGTGGTGGTGATAATGGTGGACGTGGTGGTCTCCTGGCTCTCCTCGGAGGCTGAGCTGGTTAGCTCATTCTCACTTTTGTCCAGTAAGGTCATGGGGCTGGCATCCTCAAGGGGCGCCTCCTGGGCCTCGTCAGGCCCTGCGGGCTCCCTGGGCTTTGGCCTCTGGGGGATCGTGTGGGCCATGTAGGGCTGCGAGGTGAAGGGGGTGATCTGCAGGGGCGCAGGCGTCGTGGGGGCTGCACCGTCCTTCCGGTCCAGCCAGAGAGGCTCCTCGGAGGCCACTGCGTCAGGGTCCCCTGGTGGGCGGGGCTTCTCTGTGGCGGAGGAGAGGACAGCCAGGCCTGGGGATGCTGGCTGGGACCCTGCGTGCTGGAGGGCTGCTGCAGAGGTGGCCCTTGGCCTCAGCTGTTTCCTGGCTGAGTTCACCTGCTTGAGTGAAGGTGGCTTCCTCCTGCCGTGGTTGGGGCCGGCCTCCTCGGGCAGCAGCGTGGCTGGGGCAGCAGGATCCTGGTGGGCCGAGGGGGCTGTCCCTTCCAGCTCCAGCTCGCGAAGGTCTACCCCCGCTGACTGCCCTGGGTTCGGAGGGGCCATTGTCACTTTCTCTGGGCTCAGCCGGCTGCTCCCCAGGGATCCTGAGGGCAGGAGGTACGTCTCTGAAAGGCCAGCATCTCCCTCCGGGGGCATCTCTGGGGAAGAAGGGAAAAGATGCCGGTTAACTTGGGGTGGGGCGTGGGGGCCCAGGTTCCCCACCATCTGTCAGATTCTTAGTGTGGTCCTCCTAATGTAGCGCCCAAGGGTTACCAGGACACAACAGACACAAGGGCTGCCTCCTTCCATCCCTCCCTCCCTTCTTCAAATCCTTGCCCTCTTTCCTTTTGCGGACCATGGGGACTTAGGGTTGATGGTGCCAGGTCTGATCTAAGCATTAGGACTATAGAAACCAAGGGCACAAGAGTTTTACTGTCTAATTGTACACATTTTGGGAGGGGAAAAGGGAAGTTGAAACAGTATTTAGGTAGAAGCTTTGCATGCTAATCCCGTCTGTGGGGCAGGACCACCATGTCCCATTGGGCAGGTTATTCGCTGCAGAAGGACGTCCCGTTAAGAGGATAGGTAGGGTTGTAACCAGCCCATGCACACTTCTTCTCCAAGCTGTGTGTCCTGGCTCAGGGCTATTTTATCCTGGCGTGGGGGGGAGTACTTGTTTCTGTTACTAAATAATTTAAAATTTGAAGATGTGAAGATTCAGAGTCATGACAAGTCTGGTTCAGAACAGAGGGTTGTGGGAAGACTGTGGAGGTCTGGCTGAGGTGACTGCACAGGAGGAACGCAACGGGGCAGGAGCAGAGGGGGGTTGATGATTAGAGAAAGCTGCTGGGGTAGAGTGGTCAGGCCCAGGCTCTGGGTAGCACATACCCTGCTAACTCCTTGTGGCTAATTTTTATCTGTAAAGTAAAATCTAGTAATTTTAAACAAGGGCTGGTCCAGGCAGCTGCTTTGCAGATTTCTGCCTGAAATCAGCTTCAGTTACTTATTTGAGACCCTGTTCTGCCAATGGCAAGCTGGCAAATGAAGTGACCTCTCTGAGCCTCAGTTTCCTTGGCTGTAAAATGGGGCTGTTAATCCCCTAGGATGTCATTGTGCTATCGGTTGATGTATGTAAAGTATATGGACATGTGGCTGCCCCACAGTGAGTGTCCCATACATGCCAGCTGCTGTCATTGTTTTTACTATTGTCACTCTCATTACAAGTTTCTAGTAAGAAGCTGGAGCAGTCAGACCATGCCCAGCGATGGTTTTGGGATGGAGAGGAATTACATCCCGGGGACTGATAGCTGTCCTTGCTGGTTTTCTGCAGAGAGACACTCACTCAGCCAGTCTCCAGGCCCTTCAGCCCTGTGATTTAAATTTATTTTAGCAGCTGTTGGAAAGGCTCATTTACTTTCATGGAGTCGGCAGCAGCGGCTCAATCTATACAGACTGCAACATTCTGCAACTGGCGTCAACAAATGCTCCTGGTGCGTAACACTGATTACCAGCCAGTGCGCGTTCCATCCTGACAGCGGCGTGGGGGCAGGAGAGGGCATCAAGGCGGACAGGGTGTGTGGATGACCTGAGGGCAATTTGAGGCGCTTCTGGAGCCAAACAGGTTTCCTGGTGGTCCAAGGTGGGAAGCATCGAGGCTTCAGGGCGAGACCTGGGTTCAAATCCTGCCTTTGACAGTTACTAGCTTGCGTGAGCCTGGGCAACTCTGTTACACCTCTTTTGTGTAATGGAGCCACTCCATCTGCCCCGTAGGATTAGATCAGATATGGGTCTGCTCCAAAGCTGTGGCTTTTATGCTCACTCTTGCTTTTATTAAATGATTGATGCTGATCATCTTTGTGGACTGAAGAGGAAGAAAGAGTAGAAGACAAGGGGTTAGGACAACCAGCTCCCGAGTCCCAGCTCTGGTTCCATGCACAGAGCTTGGATGCAGCCAGAGTTGGACCCAGATGGCGGTCCTATCCTGCCCACAGCTCCTCAGCATGGGTCTCTTCTCTCATCTGCGTTTTCTGTGTCAAAGGACAGCCAGACTAGATAAGGTCTGAGGGCCCTTCCAGCTCTGACATTGTTGATTTTTGGAATGACCGGGTAATTGGAAATTCTTCTTTTGGGCTTTTTGTTAATGTCGCTAAAAAGGGCAAAGTGCGAGCTTTGATCCTGACACCAACTTGCGAGATTTGTTGGGTCTTGTGGCTCCATTAGCTTCTGCCAGTCCCTTCACAAACATGTCCCCTTGATCACATGCTGCGGAGGTGAGAGACAAGAAGGAGGGAGAGAGATAGGTAGATGGCAGATAGATAGATTGATTGATTAATTGATAGGCTGATTGACTGGGGGAAAACAATTTGTGTCAAAGGTGATGAAAAGATTGCAAATAGCATAAAGCACCTGAATACACCTTCACCATTATTATACTGATATTTATAACATTTTATTTTTTATTTTTCCCCTTCATCCCCCTCATCCTCCCCCACACCCACCCCAGCCCCTCCTCCTTGGTAAGCACTAGTCGTTTTTCAGTGTCTATGAGTCTACTGCTGTTTTGTTCCTTCTGTTGCTTTGTTTTCATATTCCACAAATAAGTGCATGCATATGGTATTTGTCTTTCTCCACCTGGCTTATTTCACAGAGCATTATACCCTCTAGATCCACCCATGTTTTTGCAAATGGGAGGATTTCTTCTCTTTTTATGGCTGACTAATATTTCATTGTATATGTATACCACCTCTTCTTTATCCATTCATCTATTGATGGACACTTAGGTTGCTTCCATATCTTGGCAACTGCAGACAGTGCAGTGATAAACATAGGAGTGCATGTGTCTTTTTGAATCTGGAATGTTGTTTTCTTCAGGTAAATTTCTAGACGTTTGAATTACTGGGTTGAACGGTATTCCTATTTTTAGTTTTCTGAGGGTCCTCCACACTGCTTTCCACTGTGGTTGCACCAATCTACATTCCCACCAACTACGTAGGAGGGTCCCCCTTTCTCTGCATCCTCACCAGCATTTCTATAACATTTTATTTTTGAGGGCTTAACGTAATTGGATGCTGACAGTGTGTCAACACATGGCTAAATGTTTTTTATCCATTACCTCACTTAATTCTTTCTCAACCCTGTTAGGTAGAAACAATTATTCCTATGTGACAGATGAGCAACCTGAGGCTTTGGGATACTAGGTAACTTTCTGAGGTCACAGAACAAAGCCAGATTTCAAACCTGAGTTTTCCTTATGCCAAAGACAATGTTATCAGCTCTCTTAAGAATTCTGGGCATTTTTATCACTGACATCTCTGTCCCTAAAGCCTCATTTTGTCCATCTCTCTGCTGGGTGGGTTAGAGTGTTTTCCAAACCTCCCAATTGAAACTCCTCACCGCCCCCTCACCCAACTTGTTCCTTGTTAAAACATGAATTTCTAGTCTCTCCTGCCAGAGCTGGCACATCTGAATCTCCAGAGGTGGAGCTTGGAAACTGAGGCTCGAAAAGCCCCTCTAGTGACCCCTATGGTCAGGGTCATCAAAAAACGCTCATTCTGGAACCTGCGATCTCACCTGACTCTCTACATGTTCCTTGTTAGTTTGCCTTCTAGGTGCCTGAAGTGGCGGGTGGCAGGAACCAGGGTCTGGGGCCACGCAGCAGGGGGTGACTCTTTCCAAAGCCTGTGACCTCCCCTAGCCATCCCAGCCCATCTAGATCCAACACAGCCAGCAAGAGCAGAAGAGAAAGGATGCCATAATCAGCTCCCCCCACAGCCACCGCTCCTAGCTTTGGGGTCCCTGGACTAAAATCACAGCAACTTGAAAGCTTTCTAGGAAGTGACTCCGGCTGAGCTGAGTCGGCCCTTCCCCACTGAAAACCTGACTGCCAAGGAGAGTTGCATATCCAGGCAAATTCACCCTCCTGTCCCATGGACGCCTTCCTCCCAGAGGCCGCACATGATAGAATCTTGCTGGCCGGCCCCAGACTTAAGGCCGTATTCAAGACAGATGGATGTGTATCTGTGGTTTGCAGTGCATGCAGCGTGTAAGACCTGAAGACCTTGCTCTCATCCAGGATGCTGGCCAGATGCGTACCACTTGAAACCGAGTCCCACTGGGAGTTAGTCAAAATTGGATTCCAGGGCCTCAGAGATCCAGGGACTTAATAACTTGCTCTGCTAGGTCTGCTTTTCCCGGGGCCACAATGACCACCGGATTAAATTAACTCCTTTTGAATATGGTCAGTGACTCTGTAACATCTTTTGGTGTTGACAGATAGTAACCGCACTAGTGGGGGTGAGGATTTAATAATATGGGCGACTGCTGAGCCACTGTGTGGTATATTTGAAACCAATATAAGATCGCCTTTCAACAATACTTCGATTAAAATAAAATCTTTAAAAAATGAACTCCTCTTCCTCAGAGCACTTACACTTTTCAAGCACCATGGTCCAATTAGCTGACTCATCCTTGATCAGGCACCTTCGGTGCCCCATGGCAACTGTCCATCAGTTAGGGGGTGAAAGCTTGGGGTGCCCACTTTCTCTGCTGGTTGATGCTTGGAAGGAGGGAATCAACGCCCTAGATATGGTCCTTGAATTCAAGGTGTTAGGAAGACAGATACACACCAGTAACCAAATACGGATATTCCACAGCAGAGACGAGAGTTTAATTAAATACATACTGAGCTGCCTTCCTCTCCTGAGACAGAGGGGAGCATATGGAAAGCTACTGAGCATTTGTTCCACTGCCCAAGTTGGACGAGAGCACCTCTCTCTCTCTTTTCTAACTTTGATGGGGAGATGGGAGATTAGACCAGGACGCATCCCATTAAAGCAGAGAAGGCACAAACTCTGAAGCTCTGAAGCTGACAGTTTGTATTTTAGATGCCCAGCAGTGGGGGAATGGCTAGGGAACAGCGTGGGATTCTGAGCTATAACATATCCTCATGCAGCCGCAAAGCAATGGAATGAAAAGGGAAGGAACCGAAAGCTGGGGTGTGCTTCTGCTGCGATGTCCAGTGAGAAGAGCAGGAGAGAGATTCTGTGGTGTCTATGGAAATAACTAGAAATAGCCACCTGGAACAAATGGCACCACGCAGAGGTGTTTTTTTGACTTGGAGGAGTGTCACTAAGTGGTGGTCCCAGCTGCCCCTGGGTGGTGGGACTTCGGCTGATGTTTCTGGTACTTCCCACCATCTTTTGTTTTTTTTTACATATTTTCTTCAACTTACTGGTATTTTCCAAAATGTGTATTATAAGTATTTAACACTTTCTTAAGTGAAAAAGAATTTACAGAAAGAGCTGGGTTGAGAGGTTCCGGGAAGATGGCGGTGTGAACGGAGCGGCAGAAATTTCCCCCCAACATTATATTTATCCACGAAAACACAGCAAATACAACTATTCCCAAAAGAGAGACCAGAACACACAGGAAAGCGCACACCGTGCAGCCACACTGGAGAGGACTTGGCATCCGGCGGGGCAGCGCACCGGCGGGCAGCTACACCTGAGAGGACTCGGCAGACGGCGAGGCGGGTAAGAAACGGAACCGCGACCCGGCAGGAACCGAGCACTCTCCCAACCCAGTGCACCGGCGGGAGGAGAGGATTCAGAGCTGGGAGGGAGTGAAAGTGCAGGCCCGGGAGATAACCAGCCCCGGAGATCTGTGCCAGGGCCAGAGCACGGTGTAGTGGAGATTGGAGAGACAGAGGGCGCAGAGTCTCAGCGGAACGCGCCTGGTTGCTTGCGGCTGGCTCAGGGAAGGACAAAAGAGAAGAAAAAAAAAAAAGGAGAAAAATGCGTGCTCTTTTTTTCAGCGGTCTTAAAGAGACAGGAGCCCAGCAGAGGACCGCGTCGCCTTGGCACACTCAGCCCAGCAGGCTGGGAGTCCTGAGGAGCTTCGGACACCTTAGCGGGCAACTGGGAAAGGGTAGCCATATTTAGGACTCCCACAGAGCTCAACAGTCTCCCATTCATTTTCACCCCCGCCACAGCTTTAAAGGGCCATGCGGAGCGGCGCGCCCACGGCTCTGGAATAGTGGAGCAACAGCGCCACCTACAGCATTCACACACAAACCACTCCTGGTGGGCGGCTTTTTTTGTTTGTTTGTTTGTTTTTTAGGTGTTGCTGCTTTTTCTTTCCTCTCTTTTCTTTCTTTCTTTCTCTCTCTCTCTCTCTCTCTTTTATTTTTATTATTAGTTTTTTTTCTCTTCTTTCTTCTCTTTCCTTTTCAAGGTCATAAAGAGCCCAGCTGACATACGTGACAAACACAAGCAACCAATTCTATAGCCATGAAAAGACAGAGGAATATGGTACAGAAAAAGCTCCAAACCCAGACAACCCCTGAGAGAGAACCTGGAGGAATGGACATGCACAATTTTCCTCAAAAAGAATTCAGAATAAAAGTCATAGCCATGATGATGGATCTACAGAAAAATGTGCAAGAGCTGAGGGAGGAAATGAGGAAAGACAACGCAGCAATGAGACAAGCCATCGACGGACTTAACAACAGACTGGATGAGGTACAAGACACTGTCAATGAAATAGAAAACAGAGAACAGGAATACAGAGAAGCTGAGGCAGAGAGAGATAAAAGGATCTCTAAGAATGAAAGAATATTAAGAGAACTGTGTGACCAATCCAAACGGAGCAATATTCGTATTATAGGAGTACCAGAGGAAGAAGAGAGAGAAAAAGGGATAGAAAGTGTCTTTGAAGAAATAATTGCTGAAAACTTTCCCATGCTGGGGAAGGAAATAGTCTCGCAGTCCATTGAAGCCAACAGATCTCCCAACACAAGGGACCCAAGGAAGACAACACCAAAACACATAATAATTAAGATGGCAAAGATCTAAGATAAAGACAGAGTATTAAAGGCAGCTAGAGAGAGAAAAAAGATCACCTACAAAGGAAAACCCATCAGACTGTCATCAGACTTCTCAACAGAAACCTTACAGGCCAGAAGAGAATGGCATGATATATTTAACGTAATGAAACAGAAGGGCCTTGAACCAAGAATATTGTATCCAGCACGATTATCATTTAAATATGACGGAGGGATTAAACAATTTCAAGACAAGCGAAAGTTGAGAGAGTTTGCCACCCATAAACCACCACTACAGGATATCTTAAACAGACTGCTCTAGAGGGAAGCACCCCTAAGGCTAAAAAGATGTCACCAGAGAAAATAAAATCATAGCAAAGAAAGCAGACCATCCAAATACTAACTAAAGGCAAAGAATAAAACACCTAATATATAAAGAAAGGAGGAGGAAGAATAGGAAGAGAGAGATAAAGAAACATCAGACGGCGTTCACAATAACTTAACAAGAAAGTTAAGTTAGATTCTTAGATAATAAAGAAGCAACCCTTGAACTTTTGGTAACCACGAATCTAAAGCCAGCACTGACAATAAGTACATATCTATCAATAATCACCCTAAATGTAAATGGACTGAATGCACCAATCAAAAGACACAGAGTAACAGAGTGGATAAAAAAGCAAGACCCATCTATATGCTGCTTACAGGAGACTCACCTCAAACCCAAAGATATACACAGACTAAAAGTGAAGGGATGGAAAAAGATATTTCATGCAAACAACAAAGAGATAAAAGCAGGTGTTGCAGTACTTGTATCAGACAAAATAGACTTCAAAACGAAGAAAGTAGCAAGAGATAAAGAAGGACATTACATGATGATAAAGGGGTCAGTCCAACAAGAAGATATAACCATTATAAATATATATGCATCCAACACAGGAGTGTCAGCATATGTGAAACAAATACTAACAGAATTGAAGGAGGAAATAGACAGCAATGCATTCATTTTAGGAGACTACAACACACCACTCACTCCAAAGGACAGATCAACCAGGCAGAGGATAAGTAAAGACACAGAGGCACTGAACAACACACTAGAACAGATGGACCTAACAGACATCTACAGAACTCTGCACCCAAAAGCAGCAGGATACACATTCTTCTCAAGGGCACATGGAACATTTTCCAGAATAGACCACATACTAGGCCACAAAAAGAACCTCAGTAAATTCAAAAATATTGAAATCCTACCAACCAACTTCTCAGATCACAAAGGTATAAAACTAGAAATAAATTTTAGAAAGAAATCAAAAAGGCTCACAAATACATGGAGACTTAACATTCTCCTAATGAATCAATGGGTTAATGACCAAATCAAAACAGAAATCAAAGAATATATGGAGACTAATGACAACAACAACACAAAGCCACAACTTCTGTGGGACCCAGCAAAGGCACTTCTAAGAGGAAAGTATATTGCAATCCAGGCCTATTTAAAGAAGGAAGAACATTCCCAAATGAACAGTCTAAAGACACAATTATTGAAATTGGAAAAAGAAGAACAAATGAGGCCCAAAGTCACCAGAAGGAGAGACATAATAAAGATCAGAGAAGAAATAAATAAAATTGAGAAGAACAAAACAATAGAAAAATCAATGAAACCAAGAGCTGGTTCTTTGAAAAACTAAACAAAATAGATAAACCCCTAGCCAGACTCATTAAGAGAAAAAGAGAATCTACACACATAAACAGAATCAGAAATGAGAAAGGAAAAATAATGACGGACCCCACAGAAATACAAAGAATTATAAGAGAATATTATGAGCATCTTTATGCTAACAAGCTGCAAAACATAGAAGAAATGGACAACTTCTTAGAAAAATACAACCTTCCAAGACTCACCAAGCAGGAAACAGAAAAACTAAACAGACCAATCACCAGCAACGAAATTGAATCGGTAATCAAAAAACTACCCAAGAACAAAACCCCCGGACCTGATGGATTCACCTCTGAATTCTACCAGACATATAGAGAAGAAATAACACCCATTCTCCTTAAAGTTTTCCAAAAAATAGAAGAGGAGGGAATACTTCCAAACTCTTTCTATGAAGCCAGCATCACTCTAATACCAAAACCGGACAAAGACCTCACCAAAAAAGAAAATTACAGACCAATATCCCTGATGAATGTATATGCAAAAATACTCAACAAAATATTAGCAAACCGAATTCAAAAATACATCAAGAGGATCATACACCATGATCAAGTGGGATTCATCCCAGGGATGCCAGGATGGTACAACATTCGAAAATCCATCAACATCATCCATTCCATCAATAAAAAGAAGAACAAAAACCACATGATCATCTCCATAGATGCTGAAAAAGCATTTGATAAAATTCAGCATCCATTCATGATTAAAATTCTCAACAAAATGGGTATAGATGGTAAGTACCTCAACATCATAAAGGCTATATATGACAAACCCACAGCTAACATCATACTTAACAGTGAGAAGCTGAAAGCTTTTCATCTAAGATTGGAAACAAGACAGGGATGCCCACTCTCTCCACTGTTATTCAACATAGTACTGGAGGTCCTAGCCACGGCAACCAGACAAAACAAAGACATACAAGGCATCCAGACTGGTAAAGAAGAAGTCAAATTGTCACTATTTGCAGATGACATGATACTGTACATAAAAAACCCTAAAGACTCCACTCCAAAACTACTAGAACTAATATCTGAATTCAGCAAAGTTGCAGGATACAAAATTAACACACAGAAATCTGTTGCTTTCCTATACACTAATGATGAACTAACAGAAAGAGAAATCAGAAAAACAATTCCATTCACTATTGCATCTAAAAGAATAAAATACCTAGGAATAAACCTAACGAAAGAAGTGAAAGACCTGTACTCTGAAAACTACAAGACACTCCTAGGAGAAATTAAAGAGGACACTAACAAATGGAAATGCATCCCATGCTCTTGGCTAGGAAGAATAAATATTGTCAAAATGGCTATACTACCTAAAGCAATCTACAGATTCAACGCAATCCCTATCAAACTACCAACAGCTTTCTTCAATGAACGGGAAAAAATAATTCTAAAATTCATATGGAACCACAAAAGACCCTGAATAGCCAAAGCAATCCTGAGAAGGAGGAATAAAACAGGGGGAATTATGCTCCCTGACTTCAAGTTCTACTACAAAGCCACAGTAATCAAAACAATTTCGTATTGGCACAAAAACAGACCCACAGACCAGTGGAACAGAATAGAAAATCCAAGCATTAACCCAAACACCTACAGTCAATTAATATTTGATAAAGGAGCCCTGGATATACAATGGGGAGAGGACAGCCTCTTCAGCAGCTGGTGTTGGAAAAACTGGACAGCTACATGTAAGAGAATGAAACTGGACTACTGTCTAGCCCCATACACAAAGGTAAACTCAAGGTGGATCAAAGACCTGAATGTAAGTCATGAAACCATAAAACTCTTAGAAAAAAACATAGGCAAAAATCTCTTGGACATAAACATGAGTGACTTCTTCATGAACATATCCCCCCGGGCAAGGGAAACAAAAGCAAAAATGAACAAATGGGACTATATCAAGTTGAAAAGCTTCTGTACAGCAAAGGACACCATCAGTAGAACAAAAAGACATCCTACAATATTGGAAAATATATTCATAAACGATGTATCTGATAAAGGGTTGACATCCAAAATATGCAAAGAACTCACGCACCTTAACAAACAAAAAGTAAATAATCCAATTAAGACATGGGCAGAGGACATGAATACACTTCTCTAAAGAAGAAATTCAGATGGCCAACAGGCACATGAAAAGATGCTCCACATCGCTAATCATCAGAGAAATGCAGATTAAAACCACAATGAGATATCACCTCACACCAGTGAGGATGGCCAACATCCAAAACACAAACAACAACAAATGTTGGCGAGGATGTGGAGAAAAGGGAACCCTCCTACACTGCCAGTGGGAATGCAAATTAGTTCAACCATTGTGGAAAGCAGTGTGGAGGTTCCTCAAAAAACTCAAAATAGAAATACCATTCGACCCAGGAATCCCACTCCTAGGAATTTACCCTAAGAATGCAGCAGCCCAGTTTCAAAAAGACAGATGCACCCCTATGTTTATCGCAGCACTATTTACAATAGCCAAGAAATGGAAGCAACCTAAGTGTCCATCAGTAGATGAATGGATAAAGAAGATGTGGTACATATACAGAATGGAGTATTATTCAGCCATAAGAAGAAAACAAATCCTACCATTTGCAACAACATGGATGGAGCTAGAGAGTATTATGCTCAGTGAAATAAGCCAAGCCGAAAAAGACAAGTATCAAATGATTTCACTCATATGTGGAGTATAAGAACAAAGACAAAACTGAAGGAACAAAACAGCAGCAGACTCACAGAACCCAAGAATGGACTAACAGTTGCCAAAGGGAAAGGGACTGGGGAAGATGGGTGGGAAGGGAGTGATAAGAGGGTAAAAGGGGCATTACGATTAGCAGATGTAAGGTAGGGGGGCACAGGGAGGGCTGTACAACTCAGAGAAGACAAGTAGTGATTCTCATCTCACTACGCTGATGGACAGTGACTGTAATAGGGTTGGTGGGGGGACCTGATGAAGGGGGTAGTTTAATCACCATAATATTGCACATGTAATTGTAGGTTAAAGATACCAAAATAAATTGTATAAAAAAAAAAAAAAAGAAAGCTGGGTTGAAATGCTGCCTTGCGTACCTAGGGACGGAGAGGCTGACGGGAAACAGGCACACATTAGTAATTACAGAAGGGCTTCGTTCTCTGAGTCCCTGAGCCCCTTTGGAATGCAGTCTCCTGGCAGGAATGAGAATTCTTCCCTCATCAGACTGTTCACAGTGAGTACCTCTGGAGACAGGACAGGACTGGCGGGTGCCACAATGGATATATTTTTGGCAAAAGGGACTACAGAAATGTTAGTCACGCTTCTAATCATCATGATTAATATTTGATGCACACTCCACAATAAAGACTTGCCCAGCCCACCCTGGTTGGTTTGCTTAGCCCCGACTGGGACAAAGCCGAAAAGTCCATATCACATCTTTAAGATCCAAAGACTCCTAGCGTTTGTGGTTACAAGCTGCCCAGAGACGTCCAGAGACAGATATGGGCTGTCCGGGGTCACACAGCACATTAATAGCAGTAACAAAACAAGGCTGTTTGAGGTTTGAAGAACCATACCAAAAACACAAACACACACACACGCAAAATAAAAAATAGTACCAGAGCACCTAGACTGCCCTGAAGAACGCTGGTTAAGTCGATGACATCGTCTAGATCTGCGGGGTGGGGGGCTGCCCCGGGCACTGCAAAACCTTGAGCGGCATCTCCAACCTGTGCCCGCTTGATGCCTGTGGCAACCTCCCCCGCCCCCAACTGTGACAATCAAAAATGATTCCAGACATTGGTACACGTCCCCTGGGCGTGGGGAGGGGCAAACACCCCTGGTTGATGACCACTGACACGGTCCTCAGAACTGAGTAGGCCTCCCTACCCAGTCCTGGAGTTGACCAGCTTTGCTTCGCTGGCATCACTGAGGTTTTCGGTGGAGACGATCTAGCATAATCCCCACTTCCTAGAGAAGGAAACTGAGTTGGGTGAGGGCTGAGTTTCCTCTTCCCACTCACATTTTATTATTCATTCATTCATTCAGCACCTTCTATGCACCAGCCACCAGGCCAACGCTGCTGGCATCCAGAGGTCCACCTCAGAGAGTGGATAGCCAGAGATGAACACAACCCATTTCTTTCCGCCAGAGAGGCCCCAGCTCCTGTGGCTAGCTCAGTCCCGTGGGAACGAAGGCCCTCAGATAGATTCGCGGTGCCGCTCCATCTGGCCTTTGAGAAGACTTCTCTGGGACAGAAAGGACAGAGGAGAGGGGGCAAGGGGGGCCTGGGGGCAGTGGGTTTCATCCACTGCCTCCATTGCCGGCTTGTGCTGGCCGTACCGATGCTCGGATGGTGACTTACGGCCTACAAAGCGCGTTCCAGCTGAGATCTCAGTCCAACCTGCCAACAGTTCTGTGGCGTGGGCATTTTATTTTTCCCATTTCATAGATGAAGAAAGAAATCAAGGCTCAGAGAGAGGAGGTGACTTGTCTAAGAGGATAGAGCTAATTGAGGCAGTGCTGGACACTTTCTGACATTGTTTCCTGGGCTTATTCCAAATTGCTTTTTTCCCCAATAAAATAGTTGATTTGAAAAACACAGGAATACCTGAAAGGTATGAAACCCAAAGTATAAAAGCATTGCCCAACCCTTCTAAAGAGGATCAGTGTTAGTAAGATGAAAAGTGTATCGATATAGAAATAATGAAGTACTTTCACCCTAAAAGGTGTGGTCGCACATCTGAGTGCGGGGTTTGGAGAACGAATTGCTTGTGCTCCAGGCTCAGCTTGCTGCTAACCATTCCCGACATCCTGGACGGTCACTTCTCTACTCTGGGCCCCACTGTTCTTGCCTGTAGGGTGGGACTACAGCAGCCTTCTCTCTTAGGGTGATGGAGCGAGATGAAATCCTGAGGGTGGGGCATAGTGTTCACGTGGCAGCCTGCCAGCCTTCGTCATCACTTTCTACCTCAACATTTATGGAATCACTGCATTGTATAGATTGCTCGCGCACTTACTAAAAAATACATTCTGAAATATTTCAGTCATTCAAGAGGAGTTGAAGACTTAAGGCAACCAATACCTATGTATGTACACCTTTAGCTTTAGAAACAGAACAGTCAGAGCCCATTTGCCTCCCTACCATACCCCCTTCTTCTTTTCCACCCCGTCCTGAATTTGCCTTCGGCATTCCCATTTATTATGCATATTATTATTATACCATTAATATTATTTGTCCTGCACATTTATTACCCATGTTAATTTCTCTGAATATAGGGTGTGTAGCATGTTCTAAAACTTCATATAAATGTAGTCATCCCCTATGAAATCTGTATCCTGTTCTTTTCTTTTCTTTTTTGCTCAACAGTTTGTGAGATTCATTCATGTGGACGAGTGTAGTTTTGAACGATTCATTTTCACCACTTACATAGTATTCCACCACCAATGCTTCACTTACAATCCATCATAGGTATCATTTCATGTCAACACATATGTGGTCACTTCATTGTTTTCTCATCGCTACACTGAAATAAAAAAGCACACATGTTATTGAACCAGCTTCTTACCGACTAATAGTCAGGTCGTTGCATTTTCTGCCCCTGCCTCTGATTACACTATGTAAATTTACTCGTGTACATTTCTAGGCAACGTGCTGCTCGGTCATGTTCCAAAGCAGAGGGACGCTTATAGTCATGGCATCCACCAGGGTGATACAACTGTCCACAATAGAAAGTATTGTTTGTAGTAGCAAAAATCTAGGAACAACGCACTTGCCCGACTATAGGGGGCTAGTTAAGTGCTTGTAGAAACACTGCATGGAATACACGCGGGGCTCAAGGGCATGAGATAAAGCCCTGGTGAATATCACGGCGAGGACTTTCAACATTGCATCACCCCTTTGACTCAACAAGTCTACTTCTGGGATTTTATCCTGCGGAGAGATGTTTGCCCATGTGCAAAATGACATACAAATAAGGCGAAGCAATGCAGCCCTGTTTGGAGTAGCAAAAGGCTTGGAGACAAACCAAGTACCCCTCAATAAGGTTAATCAATTATGGAAAATCCCAGGCAGAATGCCGGGCAGCTGCAAGAAAAGAATAGGGACTCTCTGTGGACGGGAGTGGAGGGGTGGCCAAGGTTTTAGTTATGTTAAAAACCAAGGTGCAGTGTGCTCTGTTGTCTTTTGTGTAAAAATGGGGAGAGAAAATAAGGCTACCTATTTTTGCATTTACTGATATGTGCCTAAAGAAACTTTGCAAGAAGACACAAGAAATGCTGGGTTAATTACACAAGATTTAGGGGTGGCGGGTATTGGAAACAGGGGTAAGGGGAGTAAGGGTGGGAGGGAGAATCTTCACTACATGCCTTTTCATAGATACATATGTGTGTGTATATGTATGTGTATTTACATATATAGGTGGATGCATCTATGTAAATAAAATATTACCTATTCAAAAACTACGTAACTAGAGAATAAAAAGAATGGCAGAGCTATAGGGCAACACAACTCGGCGTGGAGTGAAAAAAAATCAAGATAGAATAATGGATATAATAGCTCTGTGTGAGTAGGAGGGATGCGTCAGAACAAGATAATGGGACTGCCTCAGCAGAGCAGGACGGAGGTTTTGGGGCTGGAAGATGAAATCACATTTATTGTGCATCATTTTTTACAGTTTGATGAATATGCCAAGTGCATGCTATTTTTCCAGCAGTAATTAGCACTAATAGTTAATAATAAGGATGATGACGATGGTGATGATAAGCTCCCTAAGTTTATTATCCCCATGTCAGAGGAGGGCAGAGAACATACCCCAGCCTTTCTCAGAGTTTCTAACTGTGGTCACATATCCATGAGGGTGGGGAAATCTGCTTTGGTCTAACAGGAGGTCCCCAAGAAACAACACTTGTGTTCCACCTCTCCATCCCTCCTTCACTGTCTTGGAGACACAAGGGACCGTGTGATTGGAGGCGTTAGGGGTATCACAGATACTCACTGAATCCTATTTCCAGAAGAGCCCCTGGGCTGGAGAGTCGGCCGTATGGCTCTCTGTCTCTCTCCAGGCATCTCTACTTGTGCCTGTGCGCCCCAAATCAAAGTCACTTGGAAAGGACAGAGTGTAGGTGTCCAGCTGCAGTCTGCATCCCAGCTTCACCAGTAATGACGCTGGTCCCATCTGGCTCCTTGTGTCTAGTTTTCGGTTGGTTAAAATCAGAGGGGAGGACCGGTGAGGTGAGAGGTGACTTTTCCCACCCCTGTGCTGTCTAATTAGAGTCTACCTCTCAGGAGAACCTTCTTTGCTTGCTGATTATACCTGGGTGGGCACCCAGCAGTTACATCAGACAGCGCCTGGGTACTCCACCTTTGGCAAGACAGATGGGAGTCTTTGCATATAGGATGTCAGCCATGGCAGACTTGTTACCACATCTCCAGAATCAATCCCCAACCAGGATTTGCACCAGCTAAGACCTCAGAAGTGATCAAATGATCACCTTTTGTGTTTTAAGTTGGAAAGGAACCACCTATGGTGGGTGAGTAATACTTTCAAGGTATAAAAACCAGATCATTGAATCTCCTTGCTTAAAACCTACCAGCGGCTTCCCATCACTGAGAATTATATCAAAACTCTTTTCAATGGCTACAAAGCATTTTGGGTTCTGGCTTTGGACCTCCTTCTCCAATATCATTTCTTACCATTTTTCCCCCTCACACTACAGTATAACCACACCCACTTTTTTCCTGCTCCTTAAACCTTCTAAATTCATTCTGTGCCTCTGGGCCTTTGCACATGTTCCCACTGGAGCTCTCTTCTTGGGTATCTTTGCTTAGCTTGCTCCCTCTGGTCATTCAGCCCACCTTCTCCAGGATCCCACCTTCTATCTCACTCCCTTTAGAGCACTTATTGCAAACTGAATTAATCTTGGTGATTTGTTCCCATGTTCATAGTCTCCATGCAGTGGTCCACAGCCACACAGGGTCACCTCTCACAATTGTGTGCGTCCCAAGTGTGTAATCACTGGGGGCATCTTGAAGCTGTCTGGGAACCACAAGATCTGTCTCCCCCACCACCAGTGCTGTTGTCCTGTATGAGCTGTGGTCGGCTCTGGTTCTTCCTGTAAAGCTAAGTTAATGTATTGCTGAGTGAAAAGTAAAAGTACGTAAGCTTTTAAATTTTGTTCATTATTATGTCCCCTTACCGACAGCAGTGTCTTTCATGTAGAAGAAATCCAATAAATATTTGTTGAATTCATTGAGGAAGGGAGGCAGAAGAGGGAAGAGAAGGAAGGAGGGAAGAGAGGTTGGAACCAGTCAGGCATCATGCATCTCTGGACGTCCTGGGGTGCACACTGGATATCTGATGAATATAGAGAAATGGGAAGAGAAAGGCTGCTCTGGGGTGTTTAGCAAGTGCTTAGAAGCTGATGGAGGTCCCTCCAAGTCCCCAAATTCTAGAATTCTGCATTTGGCTGTGCATGGGTGCTGGTGAGCAGGGTATAGACATTACTAACACAAGACCAAGTGTCCAGGCCTCACCCTAAGCCTTCTCGTGGATCAGCTGTTCTAACTTCCTCGCTTTCCATGTGATTCGCTCCTCAGGACTATAAGGGACAGGTTTCTAGTCTGCGTACTCCTTCCACCTGGAAATGACTTAATTGGCAGGGAAATGAGAGTCAGGGAAGAGGGAAGATGCTGGGATCATTGATCAACTCTCTGTGATTCTGTGACGCCTCCATTACGAGGGCACAGGAAGATCCCACGACTCCCTGCAGACGGTGACAGGAAAGGAAACCGAGGCCCTGAAGCAAAGGCCCATCACGTTCTTTGGCAAGGACTTCACCCTGTGGGGAGGAGAGGCAGGAAAAGCTCCTCGATATGGGATCAGCCTAAACCAGGAAATTTTAGCGATCATAACCACTAAGCTCAGGCATTCCTCACTCTGAAAAAAACAATCATCCAAGATGATGATTTACAGGGGCTTGGTTGTAGACAGAGCATGGGAAATGTCCAAGACGGGCCACAACCCATGGGCCACCGAGGTGCCAGGGTCCCCTTCAACACAGTCGAATGGGGAGTCTGATGAGCTCAGCTTTTAATTTTTGCAGTGCCCCAAAGGACCTCAGGCCCACCACGGGAGAAGCAAAGATGGCAAGGTGCACATGGACTATTTCTCCCAAAGCCATCATTAGGAAAACCCTTCTTCTCTCCCAGATTGCTCTGTAAGTCCAACCCATCTCATCCACGGCAGCCAGAGGGACCTTCCCCAACACCCCCTGCTGGGGCCAGTGGGTCTCTCCTGCATTTACCCTAGCAGAAGCTTCCCGAGGACAGCGATCACGTCTGCCTCATTCATCACGGTCTCCCTGCGACCTGTTCCATGACCATGCACCCGGCACACAGTAGGTCCCTCATAAACCTCTATTTAATGATCACGAATAGGGCCACAGTACTGGTTGAGAACAAGACTTGGTGTGTCAGATGAAGTCCACCAACTTATTGTTTAGGATTGTAGATCTGCAGACTGTTTACACTCCCAGCTGTCATAAAAATGAACCCATGGTAAGCTTAATGCTAGATGAACATGCCTTGGTTTACGATACTGTGTCTGGAAAGATGTTCCGGGAACATACACACCCAGTTATTCTAATCACAAAACAATGTCATCATGGTAGAAGCAGAGAGCGGGAGGGGAGCCCATCCCTGTAAATGACACAGTTTCCTTGAGCGGCGGGAGGGCAGACGGAAGCCTGGCTGGTGAATTGGCCTGGTGGTCTCTTCATTTTCTGGCACTTCCAACATGCCACGGATCATGGGGAGGTCCTGGTGGGATGGATGCATCACCCAAAAGAGCACATGAAACTGCACATGTGGACTGACAGCCCGACGGCTCCTGAGTTCTCTGCGGAAATCCAGAGGGGGCTGCAGGGGACGGGCAGCCGATGTGAGAAGGGCAAGCCTGTTCCAGGCAAGAAAAGCCTCTTTCAGTGTTTCAGCTACTAGGGTAATTATTCAATAATTGTCCTTTGTGAGCTGGCTTCTCCCCCACAAATGGGCCTCCTTTGTAATTCCTGTTGGGTTCAGAAAACCTTGAACATTTTTTTAGGTCCAGTGATGTCTCATCAGAGCAGCGCCGGGGGCGGTGCATCCATCTTCCCTGTGAATGAGTCCAGATAGCTGCTGGCCCGGGGGGATGATCCTGCCTTTGTATCTTTAACAATCTGATTAACTGTGGCTGACAGCAGTGTCAGCTGATTAGCATTTAAACACTTGCCCGCCTTCCCACCTCCCTCCCCCTGCCCCCTCCCTCCCTGACTCCTTTCCCAGTCCAATGGTGTGACTTGGTGATTTCTTGCCTAGTAGCGGTAGTGAGGGCGAGAGAAACAGTGTGATTTCTCTGTGTGCAGGAAATTCAGCGAGTCATTGAGGGAGGGCTGGCAGAGAGACACACAAGCCAGCTTGGAGAGGAAACCCAGGGGGGGAAATCTATCGAGATTCAATTACCTATTAGATGGTCCGCGAGTGAGTTTCAAAGATACTATGAGTAAGTTCACAGTTTCTCTTCACCTCTTTGCTCAGAGTCACAGACAAGAACAGCGGGTTATAAGGATGTGCTCAGAGGTGGAGAAGACGTGGGAAATCAGGAGACCTGGGTTTGAGCACTGTGGGTGGGCCCCGTGTGGTTCTGGGCCTGGAGCAAATTCCATTTTTCAAAGTCTTGGTTTCTCTGGCTTCGTAAAGTTAGAACAGTGATCTTTACCTGGTCAACCTTAAAGAAACAAATATTGGGGTGATGGGGGTCGGGCACTGGGTGTAGGATTGAGTTTTTAGAAGTCCAAAGCTGTTTTACAACTGCAAGGCTTCATTTGTTTCATCTAAGAGATGCGAGCGGTCTATCTTCAGACAGCACGGACAGGGTGGCTTTATTTGCTGGGGACGAATAAAACATTTTCAGAGCTTTACTTCTGGCATTGAAATGCTTTTATTTTTCTTTTCCTGAGAAGTATTTCATTGGTATCTTCATTTGAAGGATGAGGAAAGGTTGGTAAGTAGCAAAGCCTGGATTTGAACCAGGGCAGTTTTGGGGCTTGGGGGAAGAAATGGTTTCTGTTTATCGCCACTTCTCCCCTGTTGTCTTGGATGATTTTGTCTGTGCCAGGTCCATCCTTGCCATCTTCTAGGTCAACGCCAAGGGGCCCAGGAGAAGACAATCCATTCTATTCCATCCCATCCCATCCCAACCCATTCCATCCTGTCTCGCCCATTTCTTCCCATCCTTTCCCATCCCACCCATTTCTTCCCAGTCCATCCCATCCCATGCCACCCATCCTGACCCATTCTATCCAACCTGCCCATTTCTTCCCATCCCTTACAATGCCATCTTACCCATTTCTTCCCTTTTTATCCATCCCATTCCTTCCCTTCCCATCTCATCCCATCCCATCCCACCCATTTCTCCTCATCCCATCTCACCCATTTCTTCCCATCCCACCCCATCCAATGCCATCCCATCCCTTTCCATCCCCTCTTATCCCATCCATTTCTTCCCATCCCATCCCATCCTATCCCTTTCCACCCCTTCTCATCCCATCCCATCCTATCCCATCCCATCATCATGTATGGAACACATGCACTATGTTGAGGGGATGCAGTGATGCACAGCACATCACATCTACCCTCAGCCTCCACAGGTCAAGGTTCTCACCAGGCAGATGAGCTCAGTGCATCCTGGGGAGCAGGCTGGCACCAGCCAATGCCAAGCCCCAGGCTCCTTCATTCTTTAACTCCTGGGCCTTGATGTCTGCCTCCTGGAGTCCAGCCAGCCTCTGCCCAGAGCCTAATGAGCTCTTGCAGCCAACAAGAACAATGCCTCGGGTGTGTGTGGGCCCGGGGCCAAGGCGGTGCACAGAGCATCCCTTCACTCCCAGGCCTGCCCAGTGGGCAGGTGGCGGGTGTGGGGCTCGGGGGAAATGCTGGAGGGGGTGGGTTTGGTGGTCCTCAGAGCAGCCATTGTTCACCTCCCAACCCGGCTGGGACTACACAGAGGTCCTCAGTCTCCTAGGCCCTCCTGGACCCCTCCACGGGTATGGTGCCTGCACACGCTGGCACGGGGCCATCTCTCTGCGGTGGGGGGAAGGATGTCCTTTTATTCACTCAGCAGCCAACTTTGCCAATGTTGGCTCAGCACATGTATGGCTTGTGACACAGGAAGAGAGGGAGATGGAGAGAGAGAGAGAGAGAAATGCAGAGAGATGGAGAAGGAAAGTCACCAGTCTCTCTCATGAACAATAACTGCAGCTTCACTCACAATACTATAATCATTTTTACGTAATGACAATAATGGCTGCCCCTTTTTGAACCACATGATGTCCTGTTTTGCATGTGTCATCTCACTTAATCCTCAGAATCCTCATTTAACCCTCTGTGACTTAGGGATGGTTAGTTTCCCCATTTTGCAGATGGGAAAACTGAGACTCGGGGGGGGGGAATTCACTCATCCAAGAACACACTTGGGAGAGGATGGTGGCGCTGGGATTCAAAGTCTGGCATTGAGTCCCTTAACTTCTGGCTCCACTCCATTTCAGGTACTGTGGAAAGCACTCTAAATACATTATCTTGTTTAACTTTCATTCATTCATCCATATCCTCATACAGTTATTCAACAGACACTCACTAAGAACGCAGTGGGTGCCTGGCACTATACTAAGCAATGTGGAAGGAGATACAAAAAATCATGGAAGCAGCCCCTGTTCTCAGAGGGGAGTGGGAAAGAGAGGTGAGCTAACCCCAGAGGCCCTGCTTTTATTTCCAATGCACCTACATCCATCTGAGGATGTGTGACCAGTAGCAAGAGGTGCCTTGAGGAGGCCTGTCCTCTACTTCTGCCCGGGCAGTCTGAGTTTTCCATTCGACATAAGATAACCAGGTGCATCCTGGCCAAGTGCTAAGAGCATTGGGTGAGAACTCAGGTCTTTTGTATCCAGCACCCAAATTGAGGAAGATCACGTAGACCATATTTGGAGTGCCCCAAACATACCTTTTAATGCTTTTCATAAACTTGTATTGAAGGGTAACATAGGCATAGACAAGTCCACTGAATTGTAAATGTATATCTTGATGAACTTTCTCAAACTGGACACACCTGTAAAACTAGCAAGTGGCTCAGGAAGCAAACATTGGCAGTAGATGCTTCATCTTTTGGCTGCACTCCGTTCAAGGTAACCCCTGTTGTGCTTTCTATCACCGAGGATTCATTGTGGACAATGATGAACTCATTGGGTAGTTACGCAATATCTTCTCTTTTGTATCTGACTTCTTTCACTCATTATATTTGTGAGATTGACCCATCTTGCTGCCTGTAATGGTAGTTCACTTCCTTTTCTTTATTGCTGCATGGTATTCCATTTTTGTGACTATACCATAATTTACCCATTTTATTGCTGATGGGCATTTGAGTTGCTTTGAGCTTTTGCCTATCATAAACAGCGTAACTGTGGATATTGTATTACATGTTTTTTGGTGCATAAAATTTGGTGTACATGGTATATTCCCAACAGAAAGCTGGTTGCACAGGACGGCAGGTTCATCGTTAGCAGACACTGCCAAAGATTTAGCACAAAATTTTCAATTTTGAAGAACAATCTATCCAGCTGCTTTCCTATGATGTTGTAACCAGCAGACCGACAGAAACCTAAAGTTATTTATATAAATACTAATAATAGTTACTATTTTTATTGTTGTTCCATTGTTCCTATCCTTCAAGGACTTGGGAATGAAGACAAATGCTAAGCACCAGATGAATGGTTTGGATGAAAACCCAAACCAAGTGAACATCTAAGGGGACCAATCACATATTCTTCCAACACAAATTTCCATTTTCCAAGGGTCAGCCAGCCATATTTCATCCTCATTGTGGTGTCTGCGTCATTAGTGGACATTTAATTACATCCTTGAATGGGGATTGCTTCTGGCAACTCCCACTTTAACTAAGCATGAAATGAATGCAGGGACTGGGCTCGCCTGTCACGAGGTTTCAAGATGGCATAGGGCTTTTCCAGGACAGCCAGCCTTGGGCAACGTGGCTTTACGCTGGAGGCAATGCATCCCCTGTGTGCCACCTTGGCCCCCCTTTTGGATGAAGAAGAGACGACAGAGAGGTGTAAGAATGAAATTGGGCAATTCTGCAATGATCCAGTTTAAACCTTCCCTGGGTAGGGCACCAAAAGCATCCATAGTTTCTCTTCTACAAACTTGCCTCTGACTTTTTGTGCCACCAGGAGCGCTTAACTCCCTGAGCCCCAGAAGCACACCCACGCATCACGACCATCAGAGCCAACATCTCTGTTTCCACAATCGCTGCTAATTCTGAGGTCACAGCTCGAGCTTCCCGCTTTGTTGTTGTTTTGGAGATGCAAAGGAATCCTTCTATTTTAGTTGGGGAAGTTGAGTCCAGGGAGGGAAAGTGACTTATCCAACATTACCCAGGAGGTAATGAAGATGACAACAACACAAACGACAATATCTCAGTACTAAGAATTGATCCCTTACTATATGCCAAGAACGGGGGTCAACGCTCCCCCGTGCATCATGCTATTCAATCCTGCTGTGTCAGGTCCTGTGTTTTTGTCCTTTTTATAGATAAGGAAACGGGGGCTCAGAAAAATGGAATTATTATCCCAAAGCTTCCAGAAGCAGGCTTCGTGCTAGCCCCAGGCCCATCTGACTGTAGGACAAGCATCTTTAATCACTTCTGTGTTCTTTATTCTCCGATACCTTCCCGTGTTCTCCTTCCCGATAGCATTCTTCTTGCTGGGGGGCTTCTCTTGGTCCTCTCCCTTTGTGCACTAGGCTTGTCACATGGGAGTAACACCTCATTGGTCACAGCTGGAACGATGCTGGTGGGTGAGATAATACAGTATTGATCTTCCCACGGCAGACTCTATTCCGTGTAGCCAACTGGAAGGGAGATTAATGCAGGCCTTGGTGGATAGCAAACAGCATCTGTAAGGCAGCTTCGGTGACAGGCAGGATAACACGCTTTATTAGTCTCATGACAAGGCAATGTTTTACCATAATTTTTGATCAGAGACTGGGTGATGTTAGCATCAAAATATGTTGGGGATGCAGTCACACTGCATAAGTAGCAAATGAAAAATGAAGTTGGTGGTGGGCCTTGTGGATCAGAGGCTAGGGTTAACCTCAGTTGTTCAAAGGAATACAGAAAATGCAACAAATGCTCAGATATCCAAACTACGAGACCAGGGTTCCAACGGCAACTCTGGGACAGTGTTGGCAACACCTCCCCGCGCTCAGGTTTCTGCATCTATTTAAGTTCCTGGTCCTCTGACAAAAAGCCTTGGGTATTGCCTTCCCCCAGGCAAGTGTTTCTCAAAAGACCACTTGGAGCAGAACCTTCTGGGATAATATTTTAAAATGAAGATTTCTAGCTTCATCCCAGACCCAGTAAATTAGAGTTTTGGGTGGGGGTGGGACCAAGGAGTCTACACTTTTGCCAAGTACCTCAGATAAGTCATATGCCCACTGATGTTTGAGAACCATTACCTTCAGGAGTTCCGGACATGGAGAAAATCACATTCCACCGTGTCCCCATAGCCATGTCATTACGGCAGTAAGGCTTCATTGAACTGCACTATAATTAATCATGTCATATTTTTATAGCACTTTGTCATGTACACTTCATGGTCACACCCATTGGCCTGTTCAGTCATTGGACAAACAACCTCATGGAAGAGAAATGATCCTTCCCGTTTGACAGATGAGGAAACTGAGGCTCAGAGAGTAAAGCCTGTGCCAGAGGCCTCACATCCAATGTTGATTGGAGCAGCCAGTGTTGATTCCCTAGGCCAGTGGTTCTCAGCTGGGGATGAATATGCCCCCTGCCCCCAGAAACATTTAGCAATGTTTGGAGACATTTTGGTTGTCCTGACTGGGGTGGGGCTGCTCTAAGGTGGAGAAACTATGGTCCACGTACCCTCTTCCATCCCACCCAGATTTTATTCTAAGTGCGCTGGGATGCTGCTGGGGAGTTTTTGACATAAGGGGTTATATGATCGGATTAAGGCTCTAGATCCCTCTACTTGCTGAAGGAAGAGTGGACTGCAAGGAAGAAAAAGTAAACACTCAGAGGCCAGCTCAGAAAGCTAGTCTGTCTAATAGTTGCATGACCTTGGCCATGGCCCCCAGTGCCCTTCCCTCAACCCCTGTTTCCTCTTAGGTAGGACAGGGGAGGCTAAATAAGACTCCTCCTCCTATCCCTTTAAAACTATTGTAGGATCTAATTCTGTCTAATTTTCTCTTAAGGCTGGGTGACCTCCTTTGGAAGGTGACCTGAGAGGCTGGCCCTTGTGAAAGACAAAGTCATTGTGCATTTTCGCTGATCCATCTTCCTGTCTCATGGGCCAGATTTGCTCCCTGTTGAAGAGGAACTCCCAAGGCAGGGAGTGCTTTGGAAGGAAATTGGATTGGAATTTAACTGATGGCCGGGCGGTGTGCCACAGCCATTGAATTACCCTGAAAAGCCAGCCCATTGTTCTATACAGAAGCAACATGGCTTTGTTTGGCTAATGCCATGTGTGTGGATTCACTTTCTTCCCCACTGGGCCCATTGCGAGCAGAACCCTCTCTTTGATGCCAGTGGGCCAGGTGCAGGCCAGTCTCCCTGATGGCCTTCCTGCACATCCTGGCTAGGAGGGTCTTCAATTCATCAGATCCCCCAAACCTAACTGTTCTTCTTATTCTCTTTGGTCACCTCCCCTGCGGTCCTTGTGAGCCCCCTCTCATCTGACCATCCTGCACCCTGCCTTAAAACTTCTCTATGGATCTCCATCATCTATGCCAGCAATCCCCAAATTCACTATTTTGGGGGCTGTTGAGAGGTGTGCCCCAAGAGTAAGTTTGGAGATGCTTTCTCCTTTTGGACAATTGTAATGCCCCCTTCACAGCAAAGGCTCTGACAAGTCCTACAGCAAAAAGCAAGTGTGCCCAGCTTGGTTTAAACCACGTTTCTCTAATCACTCACACGTGAATTCTCTTCTCACTATCTCGCTTATTTATGTCCATCTCATTTATTTGGTCTTGTAAAATAGGCTTCCACAGTCTTCCAGTCTAGGAAACACTGACCCGTGCATGGAAGTAGAAATTCTTTAGCCTGGCATTCAAGGTTCTCCAAAGAAATGTTCTTGACTACGTTGCCACCCTCATGTCCTATCTTCCATCACTCATCCTACAGTCTTTTCAAACTCCGTGACAGTTTTGGAAAAGCAGGCAATAAAACACGGTGGTTACAACAAAGCATAGAGTCACCAAATCATTGAATCCACTGAATCATATTTTTGTCATTTTCTAACACTGTGAACTTTGAGAGTTAACTCCCATGACCTCAGTCTCCTTACCCATGAAATGGGTATTAAGAGCACCCCTTCATAGGACAGTTATGGAAATTAAATGAGCAGATGTATGTAAAGGGGCTAGAACATAGTAGACACGACATAAATGTTAGCTCTTGATTTAATTATACTATTTTGACTTTGTATACACAATTCCCTTTGCTGGAAATACCCTCCCTCTTCTTGACCGTCTAGTGAATCTCTACTCATGCTAAATGTATTGGCCCTGACATCATTTCTCTGTAAAGCTTTTTTCACATCCCTTTGGAAGAGACAGGTGTTCCTCTCCCTGTTTTCCTGCAGTGTCTTTCCTTCCTTCCTCCCTCCCTTCCTTCCTTTCATTTGGTTGAGCCTCTACTCTGTGCCTGCCACTCTAGACACTGGGGACACAGTGGAAACAGGACTGATTTGGTCTCTGACCTCCTGGACCCGAAAGTCTAGACGGAAAGACAGATGTGTAACAGGGAATGCCACTGAAATTAACTGCAACCAGGATGAGAGCTATGGGAACGCTTACAGGGACCTTGGTTTCTATCCTTGCTCTTAGTCTGCTTCATTCTAATGAGTTGTTTTCAGACACATCTCCCCCACCAGACAGGGAACTCCTTCAAGAAGCTGGAGTGAGTGCCTGGGGCATGGAAGATCCCCCTGACATGTTTACTGAAGAGGGAGAGGGCCCGGGCGCAGCAAAGGCTGGGGATGACCCTCATCCCACTGTCCCCTTTGACCAACCGTACCTGCCAGCTATGGGGACATCTACCACTTTGAACAAACCATAAACCCAGTTCCTTCAGGAGGAGAAGAGGGAATGACCTGGTTCATTCTGTTTGAAGAACTCAGAGTTCCCAGTGCCCTGGGTGCCTCTCAGAGCCCCATTTTTATTTCTTCAAGAAAAATAATAAACCGGGTTAGTGCTAAAGAAGATGCATAGGACCAGAAGCAGGCTAACTGGCGGTCTGCGGCTCTCCAAGGTGCTTTCCCTGTCAGTTCCAGGGAGAGGGGGAGAGAAACGACGTGAGTCTTCAAATAGCTCTTCTCTTTTTGGGGAATACGTAATCGTCTCAATTAAAACACAGACCAGAATATTTAGTGGCACGGAAATTGATTTTGATGCTCTTTAAATAATTTCCCCCTAGAGAGGACGGGTATTACTTGGCCTAATTTGGTGGAAGCATTCATTTCCTTCCCAGCTCAGAACGTGCGTGCCTGAGGTTCTGTTTCCACAAAGCAGATCTGAATTTGTGTCAGACTCAGAGGACGTCTGGAAGGGGAAGGAGCCTAAGGCAAAGCCACTCGGGTCAACTAGAAAGGTATACGGGATACACGTTTAAAGAGACTTGCCCCAACGACGGCATTGTGAGCGCCCCCCATAGGGAGCTTCTGAAGGGTGGGACTGGTGACCCCGCAGCAGTCCATGATGTCAGCAACGGTGGGGGCTAAGTGGAAAGGGGGGACAGTGACACGTGGTCCTGTATGATCCCCCCACCCCTAAAAACATGTCTAGTGCAATATGAATGCACCCTGCACTGAGGATATCCACATGTCAGTTCTAAGTTGCCTTTCTTGGGAGAGAGGATTCGAGGAGGGAAATCTACCTGCATTTGCTGCTCACCAGCTACTCTGCCAGGCACTTACGGCTCCTCCCTGAAAATTCTACACCTCAAATTATCATTGGCAAAGGAACATCCATGGGTTGAAATCAGAGGTTGGTCAACTACAGACTATGAGCCAAATCTGGCCCACCATCTGTTATTATAAATAAAGTTTTATTGAAACATGCCATTTTTTTAAAAGTGTACAGTCTGTGGCTGCTCTTTTGCTGCAATGGCAGGGTTGAATAACTGTCTCAGAGGCTGAATGCCCAGCAAAGCCTAAAGAATTTACTATCTGGCCCCATATAGGAAATTTGTTAACCTCTGCTTTGAAGGATGAATATATGAAAGTACCACTGTGGTAACGAAAGGAAGAAAAAGGTAATATATCGGCAATTTCACGTGGTTCAGTGTAATACCCCATTTTGGTGTTAAACCCGAGAGGTTGTCTCATTCACTTTCCTCATTTGTATTTGTTCAGTAAACCAGAACTAAAGCTCAGAGACGTTAGGTGACTTGTCCAAGGTCACAGAGCTGGGAAGTAACAAGATCAGGGCCCAACTCAGGAGCACAACCCCAAGATAACTACTCTTCTTGCTGTTGTCAACTTCTGTGCCCTCCAAGTCACCAAATATTAACATCTTTCCCTGCAGTGCTTGCCCTGGCAAATACAGCCACAGAGTCTGCCAAGAATCCAGAATTGAAATGACCCTGAGTTTATTCTTTGTGTTACTAGCAGTAAATTTTGCAATTGGAATACTTGATCTGAGAGATGGCCAAAGGTCATCTCAGCCATCCATGTTGAAGAGTTTAGAGTTATCTCAAGAGCAATGGGTGGTTTTAAGCACAGGGCAGAGGTGACAGAACTAGGTTTGCAAAGACCAAATTGGCTGGAGCTCAGAGAGGGTGCAGGGGTGGAAGCAAAAGGACCAATCCCAGTGAGTGATGAAGAGGCTTGGAGACCGAAAGGAGAAAATGATTTAGGATAGATCTGCTTAGAGTCCAGAGGCCTTGGGATTGGATTGGATAGAGAGAGGGGATGGGTTGAAAGAGGGGACAGTGTCACGGATGATCTCCAGGCTTCTGCCTGAGTGACCAAGTAGAGAGTGAAGACTTTCCTAGGGAGGGAAATGCTGAGCAAGGACTGGTTTGGGTAGGAAGATGAGATTTATAATGCAGGTCACTGCAGAAAGGGGAAATTGCTTATCTCGGCTGGTTGTTGGGAAGAATAAGTGAAATGGTATTTGTGCAGAGCTGGGCATATAGTCTGTTCCTTAAGTGTGTGGTTGTGGAAGGAAACCAACAAAGACATGTGGCAGGGTGGAGAGAACACGGTTTCTGGAGTCAGAGAGAACTGGGTTCAAATCCAACATCTGCCATGTACCCACCATGCACTTTTAGCTGCCTGATTTCATTTAACCAAGTCTGGGTTCCTCATCTGGAGACATGGATGGTCAGGGACGGCACTAAAAGACTGACACATATGCCTTTATTAACCCTCCTATGTGCCCTGGCAGGAGGGGGCTGCTACTTGCCGCCCTATGTTATAGGTCAGGACATGTGGCAGAGAGGAACACCTTGCCCCATTTACACTGTAAGCAATGAGGCTGGACTTAATCCAGGCCTGTGATCCCTGCCGTGACTTTAGTATCCCAAATAGCGTCTGTCTCTGGGGTGGTGTGGGAATGAGACCCAGGGGAGGGTTACTGTGGTATCTGGCACCCAGTGGACCATAGGTAGCATGGAAGTGCTATGTGGCATCAAGTCCCTCCCATAGAGGTTCAAGGGGCACCAGAGCTGGATGTTTCAGGAGGCTTCCTGGAGGAGGCAGCATTAGATCTGAAACTGCATGGTGGTCGATCTAGCAGGAGAAGCGTCTGGGAAGAAGGGAGGATGGGCGTGGAAACTCAAAAATACAGGATTGGTCATTTTGTGCATTGAAAAGGAACCAAAATTCTCTCTTGTGCTCAAACCATTCCCTCTTCCTTTTGACTGCTTTGGGACTCTAGCGACTTCCTGCTGGTCTCTCTTAAGGGTTGGAGACTTCTCCTGATAAATAATCTGAGTGCCACATCTTGGGCTTTTGACAGCCCCCATCAAGCTGTGCACATGTTGGTCTTCCTTGTCCCCACCCACTACCCTTTTCTCACCCAGATTTCAGGCTCTTTGCTTAAACATCACCTCTGCAGCTGTCTAGACTAGGTCTGTCCCCATTACACACTCCCTGAGCTCCCCATGCTTCTCATTACTTGATCAACAGCTGTCCTTTCTCCTAGGTAAGGACCCTGGGGGTGGATCAAATGTCTGTTTTCACAAAGTTCACCAGCTCTGAGACGGGCGCACACTAGAAGCTAAATAAATACTTGAATGAACAGATGAATGAATGAGTTTTTATGCTGCATCCTGGTTCCTTTGTCACATCTGGATGAATATCTTTTCCATCCCTTCCCCTGAGGATTTCTACAGGTCGCCATGAGGAGATGTCGTGGTCGAGTCTCATATCTACCACACATGTTCCTCCTCTTCCCCAATCAGGTTGTGAATTCCTTTTATTTTTAATGTCCCCCATTCTACCCCTGGCCACCAGTTTACTATTCCTGAAATTCCTCTTTCCTTATAGTACAACACAGTTGCTCCCCCTTGGAGACAAAAGAAAATGTAAATGACTTCATTGGGTGTCCGAGACCCTCCAGGGCTGGGCCAGTCTCATCTCACTCTGGCTCGGGTCATTTAGGTTCACTCTTCCCTGTACTGGAAAACTCACCTGACTAAAGGCCTTTGGCACCTTCTGCTCCTCCTTGGTCAACCCTACCTCCTCCTCAAAGCTCTCCCCAATCACCATAGTTCAAACTGACTTCTCTGAATTACCTATATCCATTTTGTCTGAACCACTCTTTTTTTTGTCATTTTATCCTTGTTGTATCTGTGTCTACCCTACCCTACCATCCCAATGGTACTCTTTGGAAGGAGAGGCCTTATTTTAGCCAAATTTATATTCCTCCAGCAGGGTGCTGTGCCATATGCTTAGCCGGCAAATGCTACTTATCTCCTATGTGTAAAACCCATTTTCCCATAACTATGTGTCACTGCCTGTCTTCCCCATTGGATCGCAGATTTCACAAGGTCAGGGACTTGATTAATCCCCACACTCCCTGCTCCCTGATTCCTTGCAGTAAAGTGCTCAATAAATGTTTGACACACAAATACACCGATGTTTATCTTTGCACTGTATATATTTTATTCCCCTACTAGATCCCTAAGGATAAGCAACCAGGATATGGGAGCAGGGATGAGTTCCCCATCCATGTTACCAAGGGGTAAGTCATTCTGTAACTGTTTGAAACTTAAACAGTCATAAAATTAGATACCTACATGGCCACTCCTAAAGCATGGCTGTTTTCTTTTTCTTCCCTTCAGTGGCACAGAAATCACAAACTTTTTCATCAAGAAGTGAAAGAGCAACTAGGAACACAGGGGGAGATAGGACAGACCTGCTCAGCACTCCGGGATTAGCAGAAGACCCTGCATCCTAGAGCACACTGATATTTCAGGACAATGGACAGCAGCTCACGCGGCTGCCTCTGAATCCATGAGCTATATATCCGGGGTAGTGATTTGAAGGGCTTGTGCCCTGAAGAGCTTCCACATCTGGGTTAAGACACTTCAGAGTATTTCTCCAAGTCTAGTCTCTCCTTCACCCCGCTGATCCCTTTTCTGCCATGATTTCTCCTGCTGTCTCATCCCTAGTACTCAGTTTTTGCCTTTCCCTGACCCCTTTGGATCTTTATTTCTGCTCTTTCTTGGTGGGCTTTGCCAGCTGAGCAAAGAAGGAAAGTGAGTCAGAGAAGAGCGGTCTTCCGGCTGTGATCCACGGCCTCCTCCTTGGTTTGCCCTTCAAGGCAAAACTCTGTTTCGAACATTGCTACCCTAGACATAGGGTATTTGCCACTAACTCTTTCCAAGATGGTTAAGGATAGAAGGAGATACCAGTAATCAATATTATGGCTCTTTTGGTGCCAACCCATTTCATCCTCATCTTCTAACTCTAACCTTAACCCAGAGCTCATGTCTTTCTCTTATTGGGGACAAAAAAATACAATTCTCACTTCAGCTCTTGTCCTATCTCAAGCCAGAAACCTGAAAGTCTTCCATATCCAGTCAATCTCAAAGTTTATTTTCTCAACATTACCCTTTCCCTCGTCCCCCAGGCCTTGCCCATTGGCCCAAGATACCATCACCCGGATATTTATGCCAACCTCCTCCCTGGGTGGCTGCATTCCAATCTCTCCCTTCAGTGGTGATTTTTCCTAAGATTCAGATATGGCCATATTACTCCTCTGCTTAAAATCCTTCAGATTTTACCCTCAGAAAGTGGCTTGACTCCTTCAAACACCTTACCCTTCATTCTGGTCCAGGTCTGTATTTTTTTAGCCTCAATTCCTCTCATTCCCCTCCCTACCCAAGACCCTTCGTAATTCAACCATCCAATTATACAGAATTGCGTTTCATTTCCAGGTAGCTGTAGCCTAAGCATAGCGGCAGGAATAAAGGTCCAACAGTTAGACTGCCTGGGTTTGAATCCAGCTCTGTAATTTGCTAGCTGTATATATTGTCCTTATGCCCAACTCTCCCCATTTAAAAACTGGAAAGAAAATACAATAATGCCTATCTCAGGAGGTTGTCATAGCTTAAATGATACAATTTTCATAGTAACACGGTGCCTTTTCATCACCGTTAAATGTGCTGCACTCTCTGTGCTTTGGTTTCATATTGGTGCTTTTGCCCCTCTTCAACTGGTTAATTGCCAGCTCCTCCTCTTAACTCTCCATCCAGGTAGCACCTCTTCCAGGAAGCCCTTTTGGGTTCTTGAGCTCGGTTACTGACTCCTTGATCCTTGTTCAACTTCTCATACTGTCCTGCAACCATTCATGTGTCTGACACATGCCGTGTGAGTTAGGGGCTGCATCTTCCCTCTCTTCATCCTCAGGGCCTGGCGCAGTGCCTGGCACAAGGGGACACACTCAGTAACACCTGTTGAATGCATGGCTTTGTAAGCTATGAGCCTGTGTGTGTTTCCACAGTGAAGTTGGTGGCCTCTTTCCCTGTCTTCCTCCCACAGCTCTCCACCCAGACCGGGACAGAGTGGATGCTCACAAAAGACTTTGTGGCTGGACTGAATTGGCCATCTTGACGTAGGGAGAGGGCAGCTGGCTGGCAGGAACAAGCCAATAAAGCGGGCCAGAGTTGGTATAAGCCATTTATTCTCCTGAAAGAACTAAAGCTAATCTTTCACGAACAGTCTGGTCAGACTCCTGTTTCTAATACAGATGCTATCAGGGTCTTTGATGTGATAAACTCCCCAGGGTTTTCAGTAAGACTCTGAATGCTGGCTGGAGCTAAATACCTGCTTTCTCTGCATTCAAGCAGCTCCTTCCAGATCAGCGAGCTGCAGACAATCACCTGCAGTGGAAAGCCTGTTGCCTTGCAGGCTGGAGTAGACCAGCTGCAGGACCCTCATATCACCTGCTCTTTCCCCCAGTGACTGCCCCTCCTCAGTCTTCAGAGCTCAGCAAAAACATTACTTCCTCAGAAGGACCTTCTCCAGCCACCTTAAGTTAAGAAGTCTTTATCATTTTACTGAGGTCCTTGTTTACAGTGAGATCCATGAGGACAGGAATCCTCTTTGGACCCCTCTATATCTTTTTGCCAACTCAGTACTTTGCACACAGTAAATCCTGAATAAATATTTATGGAATGAATTAGCAGATAGGAATTCAGAGTGCCATGTGACCCTAGGAAATCGTTTCTGTTCTCTGCCTTGTTTCCTCTCCTGTAATGGGAGATTGAATGGGATTTTGTGGGGGGAGCTTCCTTCAGGTCCGTTGTCTGTGAATGCACAGGAATGAGATCGGGAAGAAGGCATGTCCCATTAGAAGCTTCTCTTCTAAGACGTGCGAGGTGCATTCGCCTAGACTCGGGTTTCCCAGCCTCAGCGCTGTGGATGATGGGGCTGGATATTCTCTGTGGTCAGGGCCACCCTGGGCCTTGTAGGGTGCTGAGCAGCCTCGCTGGCCTCTACCCACTAGATGCCAGGAGCAGCCCAACCGAAGATGTAACAACCCGAAATGTCTCTGGACCTTGCCACGTGTCCATGGGGAGTGAGCGAAGCTGCTTCTCGGCCCCATTGGGGATCCCCGCCTAGACCGTGGTGGCCTTGATAATCATGCTGAGGAACCGGGGCTTTGTCCTTTCCTTAAACTGAACTGTCCCTGATGCCACAGGAGTATGTTTTCCCTTGACAGAATCTCAGCAGGTGACAAAATCCTGGTGACAGTTTGCTGTGCCTCACCCCTGGGGTTTCTGATTAGGCAGATCTGGAGAGGTGGTTGAGAGTCTGGCATTTCTAATAAGGTCCCAGGTGTTCCTGCACCCCTGGTCCAGGTCCCCAGAGCTGACACCTAGGCCACATCCCAGCTTGGTCCATCAGCACCTTCCGGGAGGCGCTGAGGGATGGGTTGGGTGCTTTTTAAGGTTTCCAAGTGATCCCAGTGTTACAGACAAGCCTGAGACCTTCTATAGCTCAGAGAAAGTTATGAGCTCTTCTACATTTTCCACATCCTGTTCATTCAGAAAGAGCCCTATGACCCCTTTGGCCATGGGACATGGCTGGAATGGAGGAAACCTGCTTCTCATTCATGTGTTGGCTTCCTCTTTAGCCAGTTCACCTGTTAGCTTCTCTCCTCACCCCCACATACCTTTCTAGTTCATTCTTCCATGTGCATCTCCCTTTTATCCTTTAATACCCTACCCACTTATCTGCTTCTCACTTGTCACCTCATCTTTTACTTATCTCCCCCTTTCCTCCACCTATGTGCTCATTCTCCTCCCACTGGAATCTTTGCTCACTTATTTTCCTGTCTCACTTTGGAGCAGGGAGAATGGGAGAAGGATGACTAGGAAAATGGGCCTAGGCCAGTGGGCTTCTCTCTTCTTCCTCCTATCCCCTCCCAGCCCTCCCCAGGACCTGAGTTTCCCCATCCCTTCCTTGACCTCCCAGAAGAACTCAACCCCCTCTCATGTGCTCTTAACAACACTACAGATCTCCCAGATGCAATTTTACAATGATTTTTAAATTACATGACTACTTTTTGTCTGTCCCACTTGACTACGTGTCCTGTGAGGCTGGAGACCCCATCTATTTTGCTCTCGTTGGATTCTGGGGTCTTGCATGGTCCTGCCTGTGTATCGAATGAATAGCCTGAGCTCACCTGACCCAGGTCCCCTTCCCCTGCGTGCCTCTGGCAAGGTCCTTCGTGCTGGCATTGGTGGACATGGAAGGGACAACCCAGGACTCTTTCCCCAGCAATTGTGGGTCCCAGTGGGTTGTGCCACTACCTAGAAAAGACAGAGGCAGCCCTAATCCCTGCTATCTTGGCCAAAGTTATCCTCAGGGGTCAGATTTCTCGGGCTGGTCTCGACCTGGGCTTATAAACCCCACAGAGCGTACTCTTCTGCATGCTGGGAGATGAATGGTTTGTGTTGGCCATCTTCTTTTTTGGAACACCTCGCTGACTTTGAAATCCCAAACTGTCTGACATTTCTACATCAGAGGGGATTCTAGGTCTTTCTCCAGAGCAGTGGGGAGCTAGTGCACACTTCCTAGAGCATCAGCCAGGGCCTAGGAGGAGCGAAGGGTGAGTCTGCAAAGGCAGTGGCTGGACCTTAGTAGGACAATGCTTTGTGATGTCTTCACATCTCCAGGCCAAGGGAAAACAGGAAGTGGGAGAGATTCCAAAGTGTTCTTTAGGACTGGTCTGCACAGTGCACTCCAGCTGGCTCCACGGAGGCCCCTTAACCAGTGCAAGGTAACTGTAGAAACCAGAAGCACTGGCTTTCTCATCAGCAATGAGCCAGGAGGACCAGATGATCGAATTCCAAGCACAGGAAACAGCCCTCAAATTCATACCTGGAGATACCCAGATGCTGTGTACGAGGTCCCCTGACTGGGTAGCTGTTCATTACCTTGACTTGCTGGAATTATATTCTAGACTTTCTGCAATATGACCTCTGACCCTCCTTCCCAAAGCCCCCCAGGTGAGGCAGATGCTAATTCCTTCCTACCTGACTGCTGGTTGAGAGGGGCATGAGGGGAACATCCCTGTCTTTGGAATGTTCCCCATGTGCTCAGAACTCTGTTTAGTACTCACCTCATGTGCTAATTTTATCGAGCATATCTTCCTCCCTCCCTTCTTCCTTCATCCTTCCTTCCTTCTTTTTTATTCAATGCTACCGGTAACCCACGAACAACTTTATGCATATGACTTTAGTTACCAATGAATCCATTTTCAGGCACAAATTCCCTGACATGAAATTCTTTGGTCAAAGGGCATGAAAACTTTTACAGCTCTAGCTAAATGGAATTGCCATACTGCTTTCGTAAGGGGCCTTTCAAACCACAAAACACCCAAGCTTCCCAATGCTACCATCACCTTGGCAGCATCCTGCGTTACTGGTTTCAACGTTCTGAGCTGATTTACTCAGTGTAATGTGGTCCCGCAAGGACACTTCCACGTGCATTTACTTGACCTTTGTGAAGGGCGAACAGTTCCCATGAGCTTTCCACTAGTGGTTCATGGTGGCGAGTTACTTAATTATGCACTCTGTTTGTGTTTTATGGTCCAGATTTTCAAAATTAACATTTTTATAATGAATCATATTATAAGTCTGTGTTTATCAAATTTTTTGTTTTTCACTATTACCTCTCCCAGCAGCCCTTTTAAGATAATCTTTTCCATGGGAATTTAATCCTGCAGATAGACTACGCATCTCTTTATATATTGTATAGATCTGTGCTTTAAACATACACAGGAGCCCAAGGACCAATTTTTGTCCCCTTGGGGGCAATATTGCTCTCGTTGAGAATGGATGCAATAAACTCAATTCCGCTAAATAGTTCCACTAAGTAATAATGAACTAATAATCATGAACTACATAATAATTCAACTAAGTAAATAAACTAAAGTCAACAAACATTTTCTAGGCACCTGTTACGTAAGAGCGGTGAGCTAGTCACTGCAGATTCAAACACGAAGACGTCAAAGTTCTCTCTTTCCTGCTGCAGTTTTTCATGCAAACAGAGAGGACACCGAGAAAGGTTGTGGACATTGTAAGAAGGAGGGGACAGCCTCAAGGGAGGTCTGGGACAGTGAAAACAAACAAAACCCAGACAACAGCAGTAGCAGTGCCAATAACCAAGAGGAGAGAGGTTTGCGAGCAGATGTATTTCAGGGGAGCAGGGGACAACAATGGGGGTGACCTCCCAGTGCATATGGCCGGGCAGGCCGGTGGTCAGAGAGGGGCCTTGGAGCAGAAGGATGTGGTTCAACGTCCATCTTGTAATTTACTTGCCATAAATTACAGCCAGCCATGTGCTCTGGGCCAGCCACCTCCCCTCAGAGTCCAACTTGTACAAAAGGGGTGAATAATAAGACCCACCCCTCGAGATAAGCGTGAGGATTAAATGAGATAATGCTCCCTAAATTCTTCCCACAGTGCAGGGCCCACAGTTAGGGCTCAAATGCTGTTTGCAATCATTGTCAATATCACTCTTTGTTAATTCTGAGGATGTGGTGGGCAGGTCAGTCAGATATTTGGGGGTGAGGAAGGGCTCTGCCAAAAGGTTTTTCAAGGGTCTCAGACAGAGTGTGGCTTTTAGATGTGAAAGCCAAAATAAGTGCATAAATCGCTAAAACCTCAATTCCCCCCTTTCCAGAGTTCTTCTCTCCCCGACCCTTTCTCTGTCTTATTCCCTAGCTCAGAGCTTCTTAAACCTCAACGAGGACACAAGTTGCCTGGGGAATTTGTTAAAATGCAGACCCTGATTCAGCAGGTCTGGGATGGGGTCCAAGATTCTGCAGTTCTCATTCAATTCCAGGGGCTGCTGCTTGGAGTTATAAGGCCCCAGTGGGTTTCAGTGGGCCCGGGGGGTGACCTCAGGACTCCAACAGCATCCAGGTGGATGGACAGGGGTGGAGAGAGGTTTCCTAACTGCTGCCAGCAGCCGGCTGCACACAGGCTTCCCCTTTGCTCCCACCGGCCAGACCTGATGTGTGTTTTGGAGACCCACGCTCACCCTAGCTCAGGGGCCTTGGGTGAGGCTTCCCACTCCACAGACACCGCTGAGCAGTGTCTGCAATGCCAGCCCCTCTTCGGGGGCACCGCCCGTGTGCAAGTTCTTTGCCACCTTAGTGAGGACCTATCCAGGAGTCTTGAGATAAGCCTGCAGTTGGCATCTTCCCGTTTTACAGTGGAGGAAACTGAGCCTTGGGATGGTGAGATGTGTAGACCCAAAGTCTAACTGTCAGAGGGGACAGAGATGGGGTTTGAATGCTGAGCTCACTCCGAGTCTCCCCTGACCCTGAGTCCAAACACCCCCTGCCCCATGATACCTGATTCCCAGGGACTCCCTTCAGGTCTTTGCAGGCCCTCAGCAGCCTCTGGGGAGGCAGCACAAATAAGAAATGCCTGTGCATATGGGCATTAGTGGGGTTCACTGTCCGCCCAGCAGGGCAGCCTGCATAGCTAGAGCTTCTGCCTCTGGGCCCTTTGCAGTAGGATCCACCCTTCGGGCTTCTTGGCCTCAAAACCAGACTCCTCTTCCACTTGTTCACCAACACCAAGTACAACCAGGTGGGCCTGCTCTGCAACATCTGTCTGTGTGCCCTTTAGTCTTCAACTCTGAAGCCCTACCACCCTGTCTCCTTTAGAGGCAAGAGGCAAATTACTGCTCCGGAAATGGCCTGAGGTGCATGGGGTCAGAGCCAGAGTCCCTTATCCAGGTCCTGGATCAAGTGACTGATGGCTGTGCAACCTCGGGGGAGTTACTTTACCTCTCTGACCCTCACTTTCTCAACTCTGAACAAGAGGAAGTACAAAAATCTAAATACCACCAGTAGTTCCCACTTATTCCACACTTCGGTCAAAGCAATGTGTTTCCTGAGTTAACTCCCATGACTCTGGGTGGTAGGAAGGCCACCATCCCATTTTACAGACGAGGCTGTTGTGGCTTAGGGAGGTAGTACAGTGAGGTTGATGCCAGAGGACATCCTGGGTCTACAGTGTGAGGATGTGTACAAAGTGCTGGGCACACAGTAGGTCCCATTGCCGGGCGGTCTTCAGGGCCTCTGTGCAGCTACTAGGGTTTTGTCTTGTCCCTGCACTGCAATCGCGCAAACGCGTGGTGAACTCTGTCTCGGCTGGAGCACAGATGGAGCCCTGGCCTTCTTGATCTGAGTCGAGTATCCAGGCACGATCGTCTGGAGACCATTGGTGTGCCTGACGCTGTTCAGGGAGTTGTGCGTGGACCATCTCACATACCTGATGTGCAATTTGTACTGTATTTCTCCTGTTTCCCAGGAAACAGGCGTAGAGAGGGTGTATCGGTTTCTTGTTGGTGCCATTGTGGGTGCTTTAAAATAACAGAAATGTATTCTCCTGCAGTTCCAGAAGTCCAGAATCAGGGTGTCAGCACGGCCAGGCTCCTTCTGAAGGCTCCAGGGTGATTCCTTCTTTGGCCCCGCAGCTTCTGGTAGCTCCTGGCAGGCCCAGCCTCCCTGGGCTCGTAGCTGCATCGCTCCAGTCTCTGCCTCCATCCTCACCTGGCGTTCTTCCCAAGGGGTCTCCTCTGTACCCTCACATGGCCTTCTTCTGAGGACACCAGTCTTGGGGGCCCACCCTACAGTGAGTGGTATGACCTCCTCTTAATCAACCACATCTCCAAAGACCCTATTTCCAAATAAGGTCACATTCTGAGGGTTCAGGTAGACGTGAATTTGGCGGTGGTGGTGGGGCAGCGGGGACATTCTTAGCCCAGGAGAGAGGAGCCATGTGTCTGAGGAAGCGGCAGAGCTCACGCTTGAACACAGAGGGTCCGTGCTCTTGGCTATTCCACCCTTAACAGAATCGGGACCTCTCCCCCTTGCACGTGCCTTCATTTATTTGGTCCTGTGCGTGCCTGGTCTAGGCCAAAAGAACACAGCCAGGCAGTCATTTCTCACCGTGGGATGAGACTCTGGGGTCTCCCTAGATAGGACAACGATTCCCCTACCTCTCCAGCCAGACAACATCAAGTAGCACTTAATGCTTACAAAACCCTATAGGGTTTGAAAAACACATGTGACACAGCACCGTGTGAATGCCTTCCCAACAATGCCATGTGGCTCATACTGTCACTCCCATTTGTCTGATGGGAAAATTGAGACCCAGACAGCGTCAAGAAATTCACTGGAACATGGGTTGGAAGTTCCAAAGTGCCGTGCTAATGAAGGGGGTGATTAATAACCCTAATTAAGAGCAGCGACAACAATGCTAATTGTCACTACCCATTACGGACTCAGTTCTGTGCAATAAACATTTCCAGGCGCGGTGATAAGTTCTCCACAAATATTATCTCATTTAATTCAATTAATGACAACAGCCCAGGAGAAACGTTGGATTAATTGCCTCTGGGGTGGGGAGGAGGGCCTGCTGTGTTGAAGCTGTCTGATGCTCCTGCATTTCAGGGATTTCTTTCTTTCTTTCTCTCTTTGGGCTTTGGTGGGCAAAAGGGAAGACGGAAAGACTGAGGCCAGAGGGGAAAATCTTGGCTTCTCCACTGAGACACAGCGAGAATTTGCTTCTACCTTCTTTTCCAGATTCATGGCCGGGGGCTTTGGGCTCAAAGGAACGTGCCTCACCCTCCCTGCTCCCTTTCTCTCCCCCTCCCTCTCTTCCTTCCAGCTGTGTGCCAAATACCCAGGTTGGGGTAGGGTCGGGAATACAGCTGTGAACTAAACCTAGTCCAAGCAAATGTGCTTTTCCATAGGAGGAGGGGCTGGGTCTTAAAAGGGTCTGAACTTGGGATTGTCAATCTAATCTCGGGTCATCCAGGACAAAAACAGGGCAAAGAACCCAGGCCTGGTCTGGGAACTCGGGAATAGGAGGTTCTGGTCAATGATAGAGACAAAGACAGATGAACATTTAAGGATTAACTTGCCCAATAAATCTCAATACCTTCAAGCAATCCTGTCTTGATGTATGTGTAATATAGTGTTTAATTTCCGTTAACAATTTTCATGTGACTAATGTCTGAAAAAGGCAAGATGAAAAGGTACTGCATTGTCTGCTTTGATATAATACTCTCCCATTCTCAACTAAGTGGAATATTTGTTGGACTCATTATCTTTGTCCTCTGCAACAGAGATCAACGGTAGAGGGTTTATAAGAATAGTACTAATAATAGCAATAGTATCCATGATAATGGTAACAGCAGTAGCAACGATAATGATCAGGGCAAAGGACTTCCGGTGCATAGGGAAGGGGCCAGCCTCTCCGTGTGGCCCACAGGGACAAGGAGACCCACAGGGACAAGGAGACCCACAGGGACAAGGAGACCCACAGGGACAAGGAGACCCACAGGGACAAGGAGATCGAGAAGGCAAGTGACTCTCTCGAGGTCACATGCCAGTCAGTGGCTGGTCCAGGGAGCACCTGGTGTCTTGACCACAAGGTCAGCATTCTTTAATAACAATGCCGAAGAAAACAATACTGCTGGCATTTTGACCTGCGTCCCCCTGGGACAGGCATTGTAGGAAGCTTGGCAAACAGAAGAGCAAGTCATTGCAAAGCCCTTGAAAGGAGGCACTATCAGGTCAGCCCATTTCCCAGATGGCCCGAGCTCCCAAGGTGTAGGATGCAACCCAAGGGGGGAAGGATGGGTTTGGGAGAGTCCCTGCCCAGAGGAGGCAGCAGCACCCTGCAGGATCGGTATGTGTCAAGGGCTGCCTGGGGGTCTGCATGCTGGTTCCCAGCTTTGCCACTACTCTCTGTTCCTCTCTCCTTCCAATTCTACTGCATTCCAGTCTTCTAAAGTCAGGCTTTTCAGCTGCCAGGGATGTTGGCTTCAAGGTCCACGGGAATACTGCCTGGGGAATTTGCAGAACTACCTTGGGGATGGACAAGCAAAGGTTGCCGTGGAAACCCTTCATCCCTTCCCAGACCTGCAGCCTGGTCTCCCTTCCCTGATGCTCCATCTCCCATCTCCCTGCCCCTCAGGGGCAGGGCGGACCAGGGGGGAGTTAGGGGAGGGGCAACTGGGTCTTCCTTTGGAGGCAAACTCACCTCCCTGCCTCTGGCCTCATTCGATTCCACCTACACATGCTGTCCAAATGATTATCTCTTAGCCATTCAAATCATGTCACTTCCCTACTAAAAACCCGCCATGGCTTCCTGACGCTGCAATCACAAACTCTTTGATGCAGTATATCTACCCCTGCTTCTCTATCATATAGTTGCACATGATCATTAATATCCTACCAGTCCATGGGCTCCAAGAGTGTCTAGGGCTGTCTTGTTCTTCAGCGCCTGGCTCACAGTAGGCACCCAGGCAGGAAAGCACGGGGGTGGGGGGAATTCAAAAGGGGGGAGGCTTCTACCCTCAGTTCACCCTCTGCTTCAGTTGATCTTGGGACACATTGAAGTTCAACGTTCTTCCTTAAAGTTCCTCCCCCAAGACCAGGCAGATCCACACTGCAACACTTTCTGCTAAAATCCTACCCATCCTCAGAAGGCTCAGCTCAGCTGCTACCTCCTCCACTAAGATGTCCCAGATGCCCTATTTAGAAGGAAAGCCTCTCTCACTGCGGCAAGCTGAGTGTGCTCAGAGCTCCCTCCCTCTCTACTCTAAGTCCTTGGAGTTGGGAGCCTGTTTGCTTCATCCCTGGGGCATCATGTGGCTAGAACTAAGAGCGACAAAGGGCTCAAGGATTGAGCTCATTTGTATCAAAGGCTATTGTGATTGTCCATCAGTCCAGGGCTTCTTATCCCTGTGCAGCCTAAGGCAAGGTCACAGCTATGACAAACACACCACCCAGGGAATGGGCCACTCTGCTGATTTTTTTCTTCTCCGGGGGGTTAGTGGTTCGATGAACTTCAGTGCTTTGTCCACCTTCCATCCTCAGCCCCTTGGCAATCTGTTCCACACCTCAGCTAGAGAGATCCATACACAACCTGAACAACAAGACCCCTCCATGGCTCAAAACCCTCTGATGGCTTCCCTCTCATTCCAAGTAACAGCAAAGCCCTTGTTCTATCTGCCCGACCTCTCCACCTCTCTCCCGCCTTCAGCTCCAGCGTCCTGGCCACCTTGCTGTCCCTTGCCCATCCTGTGTATGGTCCACCCACAGGGCCTTTGTACTTGCTCTCCTCTCAGTTGGAATTTGTTCCCTTTGATACCCGCACGGCTCATGCCCTCATTTATTCAGCTCCCTCTGCTCAATGTCACAGAAGCCTTCTCGGATCACTCATCCCTTGAAATCCTCCTTATCCCACTTAATTGTCTTTGCAGCACCCATCGCTGTCTGACCTGCTCCATGTATACCTTCTGTTGCCTTGTAGCGGGTCAAATTGTCTCCACCAAAAAGATGTGTTCAAGCCCTAACTCCTGGAGCCTGAGAATGTGACCTTATTTGGAAATGGAGTCTTTGCGGATGTCAACAAGTTGAGTTCACGCTGGGTTAAGATGGACCCTGTTTCAATAACTGGTGCCCTCGGAAGAAGAGAGAAATCCAAACACAGACACACAGAGGAGAGCGCCGTGTGATGATAGAGGCAGAGGCTGCAGGGATGCGTCAACAAGCCAGGAATGCCAAGGATTGCCAGCATCCACCAGGAGCTAGAAGCAGGGCATGGGACAGATTGTTCCTCGAGGTTCCAGAAGGAACCAACCTTGCTGACTCCTTGCTCGCAGCCTTCTGGCCTCCAGAACCAGGAGAGAATTAGTGTCCGTTGTTTTAAGCCCCCCAGGTTGTGGCACTGGGTGACGGTGGCTCTAGGACACCGACTGTCTCCTGCACTGGACTATGAGCCCCATGAGGACAGGATGTCTGTTCCCTCTGTATGCCCAGCACCCGGACCATGCCTGGCGAGAGCAGGCACTCTAACAGTATTTTTTCACATGAATGAGTGAATTCACTTGGCAAGTCTTCCCTGAGAACCAGCTGTGTGCCCACACTGTACTCGGCTCTGAAAATGTTCTCCTTAGTCCCAGACTGGGTCCCCACAGGTCCTCCAAGGGGTGGCCAAGCCCAGAGTAACAGTCATGACTGTTACACCACCTCACCAGTTCAGGCACCTTCAGCCCCATAAGCCACATGGCCCTCACCAGCCAGCCCAGAAACTCGAGATGTACTTATATTATCAGTATCTCAATTCTCCAAATGGGGAATCGGAAGCTCAGAGACATGGAGAGCTTTGCTCTAGATGCCCCAGTTGGAGAGGGGCTTAATCCCAGGGCAGCCTGCTTCCTACAGAATGAGACAGAGCTTGGGAGCCGGGGCAGGGGTGGGGCGTGGTCAGTGAAAAGGAGCCCCGAAAGCAGCAGCAGCGTTAGGATGTATTTGATGCATTTATCAAATGCCTACTGTGCGTAGTGAGCTGCCATGCTGTGCATGGCCCGTGGCCCTGTGCACGAGAGAGAAGCGATGGAACAAGGAGCTCTTATCCTAGTAGCCGGCTCGGCCAGCTGGTCTGAATGCCAGCTGCAGAGAGAGCTGTGTAATTTGGGCAAGTGACTGCTCCTCTCTGAGCCCTGGGGACGCCTGTGACGGCATCTGAATCCCTCCTTGCCCACCCAGGCAGTGAGTTTTTCACCAGCCTCTTAGGCATGCTGGTTGTCATCAATGGGCACCAAGGCCCCTAACACACACCATTAACCACAGCCTCTCCCTTCTAATGACCTCAGGGATGCCAGGCCCATCCCCTGGGGCCCAGACACACGCGGCACTTGAGCCGGTTACGCTGACCGAGAGTAACGCCAATCTGTGCGTGAGGCGCAGGGGCTCCCCTTCAAGTAAGACGGGAGCCTGAAACCCAAAGGGCTATTTTTAAAGGAGTTCTGGAAGTGTTTGTTTTTAAAATATCACAAAATGGTTATTACCAGCCTTTTTTTTTTTCTTTTCCCTCCTGCCGTCTTCCCAAACAGGTGCAGTGAGATTAGTGGTAATTTAAAAAGCAGGATTGCCTCTGTGCCAATTCCTGGCTAATGAGCAAAGCTCGCCATGTAATGGCCATGTATTGAAGGAGGCGACAATACATTCTCGGCGGCTGTTTAATATGCAGGGCTCCGTGGAGCAGATGCTGTGAGCCTCGCTTTCCGAGACGGAGGAGTCGAGCTCACAGTAAGAGGACGCCTGCCTTTCTTTCTCCTCCATCCAGGGCAGGGCCCCTCGTGGGACACAGGACAAAGCCATGTGCCTGTGACCCAATCGGGGCTGGGTTCCCGGAGGCAGAGCTGGGAGGAGGCCTGGAAACTGGCTGGGGCAGCGACGAGAGGGGTGTAAGGGTTCCCCTCTTTTTATCAAACGAGGCACAACCAAGGTAATAACAAGGTCTTATATTTTGCCTGGCCTTGCTGTGAACCCGGGAGGTCCCCTGCTAGCCCTGTAGTCCTCACATGTGACCTTGGCCTCTCTGAGTGTCTGCCTCACCCTCTCTCAAATGGGGATAATAACACCCCACACATCTCATGGGCATGAAATACATGAAGGAACAGACCTGGATGCTCTTCTCCAAAGCATCCACGTGGCTCACTCCTCATGGCAGTGCTTGGAACCCTGCCCCAGGTCTCCCTCCCCTGTCTGCGCCCGGCAAGGTCCTTCCTGCCGGGGAGTTGACGGGCACACATCAAACATCGCCAGCTTCATGAGGCTTTCCCTGACCACCTCCAAGCTCCATGAGGGCAAGGATTCATGGTCCGTGTTTTTCTTTCACCGATTAATTCCAAGTGCCTAGAACAGTGCCCGGCACACAGTTTAAAGGCTCAACTAATGTTAAATGAATGATGCATATGGGATACCTAGCCTAGTGTCCATGACAGAGCCACAGTCCAGTAAGTGGCGGCATTTAAGTTATTAGTTAAAATGCTCCCCAGCAAAGTGTTTTCACAATGAATTAAGTGTCTGCCATCTGCTTAGCATGGGACCAGATGCTTTGAAATGCATTCCCTTCTCAGTCCTTCTAACAACCTGGTAAGGCAGGTACTATTATCATTTCCACTGGATGGTGCTCAGGGAAGAGAAGTGACTTGTCCACATTCACACAGCTGACTAGGGGCAGGGGCTGATTCTCCGTCACCTTGGCCTGAGTTCCAAGTCCGCCAGGGTCGGCTCTGTCCACCAGGTGCCTGAATGCAGGAGGCCCCGGGCGTATGGGACTTCCCTTCCATCAGGGAGGGCAGCCTTTGGCTGCATCCTTGGCAAAAAGGAGTCAAACACGAGAGGAGGGGAGAGGGCAGAAGATGAGCCAAGGTATGGCAGTCGACCAGATGGGTTTCTTGTGCATCTACTGAAAGTGCACACCTGGGAAGGGCGAATGGGGATTATCCAGGAGATCCATCCATCCCTGCCATTAGTGGGGAGGCGGGCAGCAACTGAGACACCGGTGAACAGTAAAAGGAGTAAAATAAATTCTACTATTGATAATATTTGCAGCTCAGAAGCCCCAGCCCCAGGTTGGGGGAGGGAACCCAACCTCCCTGAGAGAAGCTGAGGGTGAGCTGTCCCTGGGGGCTGGACGCTGGGGAGAGAAGAGAATGATATTGAAATGCATGGCTTTCTGCTTGGAGCTAAATGCAGCAGCCCAACGTCATAGCAGCAGGTTTAGGGTGCATTTGTCCAGTGTGAAAAGGGACAAGAGGGAGCGTTTTATGGCCCCGGTGGCTCAGGGGGGCAGGACACCATGGCAGTGGGGCAGCAGTGGAGCCCGAAGGATGTGGGATCTGGTGCCTGGGTCTTGTCTTGAATCAGTCTTACAGGGGGCCGAGGGAAAGAACTTGGACTTCAGAGTCCTGGGGGCTTGGGTCCGGGGTCTGTGTCCCACTTCTCACCAGCCTCCCTCTCTTCTTCTACGAGAGGTTGATTCGCACGACCCTCTTCATGGACTTTGTGGAGATAACGATGCTCTGTGATTGACGTTAAAGAAATAGGGGCAGAAGCTGGCCTGATGGTGTCCAGAGAGGCCTTGAATGGACTCGGTCATCCGGCAGGTGCTTGCCAGTCACCTACTATGTGCAAAATGCTAAGGTGTGAACCGGGAATGGAAGGGTCCCCGAGTCACCGCCAAGACCTCACCCACGGCTCCCCTCAGCTGGGTGGGCACTCTGGCTTCTGGAACTCCCACTGGACTTTCTGTCACTCCCGCCCAGCAGTTAAAACACGGTGTCATCGTTATTTTGCGAGGCAGGGCGTCCTAGCGGTCAGCAGCAGGGGTTTGGGTCAGCTGGTACCAGTCTGAATTTTGATCTCTTCCTCACTGCATGGGCCTCAGTCAAGTGACTGACCCGCTCAGAGCATCGGGCTGGCCATCTGCAAACCGAGGCTAAAAATAGGACTGGTTCACGCAGCTATTGTGAGACTTACATGGAATGACTTCCGCGAGCCTGGCTCGTTGCCAGCGCCCAGTGACCAGCTGGTATGGCTACTCTTGCTATTGTTGCCTTTCACGCCCTTTCTTGGTCCCGCCCCTTGCCCTGAAGCCCCCTGGAGAGTGGGGCCTGCATTTTACTCCTTCTTGGCACCTGCAGGTTGTCAGAACTGCCTGGCTCATTGTAGGTGCTTATCCAGTTTCCAAGTAAATGAAGGAGAGATTGAATGAACGCCACCTTGTCATAGGGCCATCTTTATAAACACAGTTCCCCAACTTCTCACTTCTTCCAGATGGAACTTGTATTTTTAGCTCTTCTACTCTTTTCTGTGATTCCCCTCCTGAGTGCTTTGCCCAACGGAAGCCCATGATTAAGAGCTTACGAAACACCAGCCAACAAGTCTTTGCGTCACTTTGGGCTAAATGGTGTTGAGGATACAACCTTGACATGGGCAGCATGGGGTCCAGAGACACTCTTAAGCCACCTTAGCCCTCCTGCCACTCCAGTGAATCATGGGGACATGTCTGCTCAAGCCCCTGCCTCTGTCCATCTACCACCCTAGGGTATCAGGAAGACCCGAGCCCTCTGCTTCCTGACAGCTGCTCCTCCATCAAGAATAATCTCAGGCTGCAGGCCTGATGGTGCAAAATGAATATTCTGGCTGCTTTTCAGTTTCCAGATTGATTGGGGACAAACGGGAACTCAGCCCCCTCAACCAATCCTCCAAGGCAGTCAGCTGTAACTAGGTGTACACTTAAACAGCCGGTGTGTGAAATAGCACGCCTGCATTCTGCTGATTAAAAAAAAACCCCGAATCATTATTCCCTGCAGTCACTGGCTTGGGAGGCTGCGAGCAGGTGGGGCAGATGGGGCCGCCTCAGTAGTCGCAACCCTTTCATCATATAGCTCTCCCTTCCACTGTATGCTATGAAATGTGTTTTGTCTTCCACACTGCTTTGGGGAATTCATAAATCCTTCAGTCCCCTGGTTTTGTTAATCAAATAATAAGAGTAACTTGAGCAGTGTTTACCTTGCACAATGTACTTTGCTGTATTAATTCTTTCACCCTTCCAGCAACCCTACAAGGGAGCGCCTGTCATGGTACCCATTTTACAGATGAAGAAATGAAGGCACAGAGAGATGAAATAATCTGCCCCCGTTCACCCAGCTGGCAAGTGGCTCTGGCTCCCACTTGACATCTTTGGGGTCCTTCTTGCAAGTATTTATTGGGAGTTTCCTATTGGTGAGGCGTTGTGCCAGGATCTGGAGATAAGAGTAAAATCTGGTTCCTATCGCCTTGGAACCAGAGATGCGGTGGAAAGCAGACCCGTAAATGAAGAAATGCAGCAAGAGCTGAAATTAGTTGCACTATCTCGGAGGCAAGCCAGTGCTGCGAGCTCTTGCAGTGATAACCTCATGAAAACCCTGAGAGGGAGGAACTTGCTTATCCTTGTCTGACACGTGGGGAAACAGGCAGGGAAGTGCAGTCATGCCTTAAGTAAGTGGCTGAGCCAGGAGTTGAAAACCCAGTGGGTTCTGTGCAACTCAAGGTCCCACTGCTTGAGGGGCTCCTGGGAGCACAGGTCAGGGGTAGCCTCGCCCGCCAGGGGCAGCTTCTGGGAGGGGGCATGTGAGCTGAGTCCTGGGGAAGGTAGAGGATGAAGGGGAGAGCAGGGAAGCATCCCCAGAGCAACCTGGACATGAGAGAGGCTGGAGTCGTATGGGACACTGGGGTGCATGGGCTTCTGTGTTGCCGGAAGGGAGAGGAGCTGGAATTTGGAAGGGACGTGGTGACAGTGAGTCCCCAGAGGCTGGCAGTGGCCATGCCAAGCTCAGAGGTCAAAGTTAGCATGTCATCCTGCAGGAATAACATGAGTTTTTGGCTAGAAAAGCTGACTTTTCAGCAAGCAGATTCACCCTCAGTTTTGCTGAACAGAGGAATCCCCTTACGCTATGTTTCAGCCCCTCCCCATCGCTCCTTGGAAGGACCATTAGGGTCTGGGGACCCCAGACTGGGAACAGGAGGTTTAGTTTATAACTGCTTTTCAAAGGACCCCTTGACATAAACGTCACAGCTGGACTTAAGTCCACAGGCTTGATAAAGTCCACCACCTCCCACTCTGATTCCCATTCCCAATATTTAATAAATTTCCCTTCCCAGACAGATCAACCAAATGCATAAATAAATGAGATATATTTAAAAAGTTGTATTTTGGAGAGCCGCTAGAAATGCCCGAGCCATCCTAGGAAGATCATACATCATTCAGGCATGAGGAAGTTTGAATAACACCAAAGTTCTCAAGCAATTAGAGGGCCAGCCTCTCCGTTTAGCTCCGGAACCCTGCGGGGCCGGCAGCTGTGACTCTCCGAAGATGAGCTGACTGTGTGCGCCAGTCTGTCTGTCTTCAGACTCCAGATGCAATCAGGGCCTCAGTGACGGGCTTAACGGCATGGGGCAGATAACATGCTTTCCCATGTCAACCTGGATGGTCATCACTGAGACGGGCTGGACGAAAGGAGGCTTTCGTGAAGGGGGGTCAGGTTGAGATGGAGACACAGCCAACAAGGGGGAGGAGGGGACGAGACCCGCATGGCTCCTTTGCAAAGCGAACCTGGCGGGCAGGCCTGCAGGTGGGCTAGGGTCAGGAAGCACCTCTGAAATGACCAGAACATCACCCAGGCCAGACTCTTTATGGGGTCTCTCCTACTTTGCAACCAGAGAGCTTTCCTCTTAATCTGATCTTGTCCCTTCTTTCTCTGCTTTGAATCTTCCAGGGGCTCCCACGTGGCCCTCGGGATAAAGTACTGACTCATTTCTACGCTGTTCCTCTGGCGCCCCCTCCAGAGATCTACCCTCCAGGTATGCAGAACTGCAGCACTCCCCTGAAGAGCTGGGTTCGCTCATTCTTGAAGACTTTGCCTGACCCATTTTCTCGGTTTAGAGTGCCTTCTCTCCTTTTCACCCAGCTAATTTCTATTTCTCTTTACTATTCAGTACAGGTGTTACCTCTTCCAGGGAGCCTTCCCAGAATACATCCACCTGTCCGTTACCCCTGCCCTGCCCTGCTCCCACAGCCTCTGGGCTCCCCCACCATAGCTCACTGGTTTGTCTCTTTCCCTCTCTGGCCAGGCCGTGGCTGTGACTGTCTTACACACCCTTTTGTCCCCAGTGCCTACCAAAGTTCCCCGCTCATTGTTAAGGATTCAGTAAATGTTTGTTGAATGCATGAATGAAAATTTAAATAAACAAGTGAATGAATACATGGGTATTCCATGATAGTGGCTCTTAACTAAGTGTGACTTGGCCTCCAGGGGACATTTGGCAATGTTTGGAGACTTGTTTGTTTGTCCCAACTTGTGGGGATGAGGGGGAGAGGTGGTAATGGCATCTAGTGGTAGAGGGACCAGGGGTGCTAGTAAATACCCTGCAATGTGCAGGACATGTCCCTGTTTCCACCCTCTTGTCCCAAACCAAGATTTATCCAACCCAAATGCCAATAGCGCCAAGGTTGAGAAACTCAGCATGTGTGTCGGGTCCTATGTCCACTGCTACAGGAAATGGAAGAGAAGGCAAATGCACACACCCTAACCCTAGAAAATTTATAATCTGGCAAAGCATGCAAGAGCAACAACTGAGAAATGACTGGAAAACAGAATAGGACAGGAACATTTATTGAACACCCTGTAGTATCAGGCATTGGGAGTATCTCTCCACTATTGAACTCCTACTCACCCTTCAAGACCCAGCCTAAATATCACTTCCTCCAGGCAGTCTTCCTTGATGCCCCAACCCAGGCTCAGTCTGCCCCTTCTCTCTGCTGTTGCAGTTTCTGCACTATCCTATAATTATTTTTATCTGTGACTTTCTCCCCTCCAGCCAGAGGACAGAGGCTGTATCCTAATTCCCTTTACGTCTCTGGTGCTTGGAGAATATTGAGTGATTTCCTAAAAGTCTGGGACATGAACATCAGAAACTATATTTCTGATCCTATTGCAAGCCAACAGTTGGCTTTGCCCCTTCTGGAGCCTCGGGATGCCTGTGTGAGGACCAACCACTACAGCAAGATGCCCCAGGATACAGCTGAGCCCCCAATCCCAGTCATGACCTGCCATGGAGGAGAAAGACTGTTTCGGACAGTCAGTACCTTGTCATTGACTTTGCTGCCAAGCAAGAGAGCAAGACATTCTCCCAATGAGCACGTCAACTAACAAACTATAAATTAAAAAGGAGGAAAAAAAAGGTCTGCTAATTCTGACCCACTCTATTTTCTAACTCACAGCTGCTTGGGAGGGAACGCACTGTGACCTTCAGAGGGAACATTTCTTTGGCTGAAGTTCCCGTCTCTCTGCCTGCCCTGTCATTTCCCTCCTCCATGGCCTGATTGGAGACAAGGGAGGATGGGCCTTGGGGTCGTGCGAACCTGAGTTCCAATTCTGCCTCTGCCATTTCTCCCTGCCTCTCTAAGCCTGAGGAGTCCCAGCTTCTGAGCAGTTCCAGGAAGCACTGAGGCCTTGCCTACACTCCAGCATCTCCCAAGTGCCTGCAAAGGATCTGAAGCCACTTGCAGCCCACTTAGTTCAAGGCGATCAGGTGTTCCAGTCCTTGGAGTCCTTCTTCCCAGCTCCCAGCCTCCAGCACTTTGCCCTCCACGTTCCTTTTCAAGCGTTACAGAATATTAACCCTCTAACCTGGCCAACATCACTTAGTCATGCAATTCCCCCACTGCACACATATGGAAACCAAGGTCCAGGGAGGGGGAGACAGCTGAGCCAGGCAGCATAGAAGGGGGTGCAGAGGTGCGGGGCCTCCAGACGTACTCAGTGTGCTACATTTTCTCCTTCCCATCTGCCACTTATTCAGTGCTTACTAATGTGCCAGGAACTGGATTATCTTAACACCCTATGAGGAAAAAAATATCCATAAAAGGAATAATTGATCAATTGAACCTCATTACGGTTGAGAACTTCTGCTCTTTGAAAGACGCTGTTAGGAAAATGAACACAAGTCACAGATGGTGAGAAACTATTTGCAAATCTCATATCTGATGAAGGATTGTACCCAGAATATAGAAATAATTCCCCAAACCCAATAGTAATAAAATAAGCAACCTTCCCAAAGTGGGTGAAATATTTGAACAGGCTGGCAGCACCCAGAAGATATATGGATGGTAAATAAGCTCATGAAATGATGCTCAGCACATTAGTAATTAGGGAAATGTAAATAGAAATCACAGTGAGGGACCCTGACCACCCATTAGAATGGCTAAAATTAAAAAGACAGGCAGTAGCAAGTGTTGACAAGGCTCTGAAGGACCTGTGACTCCCAGATGTATGTGGTGGGAAGTGAAATGGTACCACTATTTTGGAAAACAGAGTTTCTTAAAAAGTTAAATCTATGTCTACTGTATGATGCAGTAATTCCATTCCTAGGTATTTACCTAAAGGAGATGAAAGCATGTGGCAGCTTTACCCATAATAGCCTCAAACTAGAAACGACCCAGATGTCCACCAAGGGATGAGTAGATAATCAAACCATTCATGTGATGAGATACTGCTCAACAAGAAAAGGGGATGAAGGGATGAACTCTTCATATCCGCAATGATAGGGAATGAATCTCAAAAAGCATATGGAGAGAAACAAGCCAGATCCCAAAAACGGGGTACAGACCACATGATTCCATTTACAGAACATTCTAGAAAATCCAGACTAACGTATAGTGAGGGCAGAAGCCTAGGGAAGGTGGGGGGAGTGGGAAGGGATGAGAGGGAGGAATTTTTACAAAAGGACATGAAAACTTTCCAGGGGGAGGATGTGCTCATTATCTGGATGATGGGGAGGGTTTTATGGGTGTGTACATATCTTGAAACATATCAAATTGTACATTTTAAAGGTGTGCAGTTTACTGAATACCAATTACACTTCAATAGAGCTGGAAAAAAATACCTCTATGGGGTAAATGCTGTTTTATTCCTATTTTATGGAAAGATAAACAGGCTCAGAGAGGTTAGGTCACTTGCCAGGATCACCCAGCTAGAAAGTGGTTAGAGTTGGGACTCAGATCCAAAGAGAACAGGGTAGTCTGTTTCCCTAAACTCTCCACTCTCCCCACAGCCACTCCTGACCCCAGACAACACTGCACAGAACACCAGCCCATCCCACACTATCTCCCCTGCACGAGGCACCACCGCGGGGCTTCCCTTCTCTCCTGGCAGATCGGTGAGCTGGTGGGCTGTGCTATCCGGCGGCGCAGGAGCGGACCAGTGCCTACGCAGATCTTCCAGCTTCCCGTGCCACTTAGATCGCATGCCATGCCTTGCTGGGGGAACTTTCCCCGGATGGCTGGCCTCCCCTGCCGTCCTGCCTCCTCGCTCTCCACCGTCCCTCCCCCATCCACGACTGCCAGCCTGTCTTCCCTTGGTATGTCCCAGGCTGCAGAAAGAGTCAGCCCGATGCTCCAGGAATGGCTGCCTGCTCCTGCTCTCGGGTCCCAACATTCAAGACTCCGCCAGATGGTCTGAGGTGTCCTCAAAGGGTCAGCTTGTGGACTCATATCCTCCTCATGGCTTCCAGTGGCACTGAGGATAATATCAAACTCCTACACTACCCTCGGAGCCCTGTGGGGAGGGGACCCACTCCTCCCGGCTCCCCACCCTAGTCTCCTGCCCTGCTGTCTTCATCCCCAGGCCTGGTCCTCCTTCCCAGAACGCCCTTCTTCCAGATCCCCAGGCAGCTGGCTCCTCCGTACTGTGCAGATCTCAACTCAGATGTCACCTCCTAAGACAGACCCTGGCCACCTTTGTGAGGGACCACTCCACTACCCCTCCCTGTGACCCTCACAGTTACACTCCCTTGCACAATTGTGCTCGAGAACCAGACTCCCCTTGCTTATCCCTGTGCTTGCTTGTTTCCCGTGTTCTGCGTTTAGATCAGAGCCTTGCGCTTACTAAGTGCTCCATAAATACATGTGGAATGAGGAATGGGTGTTTGATGGGGCACATTCATCCCCGGCCTGGAGAATCAGGGGCTGGAGAAAAGCTGTGTGACATTGGTCCAAGTGCTCCATGTCTCTGAACATTAGAGAAATGTTAAAATGGCACGATAGGCTTCTGTTCCTCCCGGTGGTGCTGGAAGGCCTGGAGCCCCGCACAAGGAGTGCTATTACTATATGATAGCCCTCTTTGTTATTATTCTTCTTATTTCTTCCCTGGGTGCGGAGGATTAGCATCTGGATTTGGGGAAGCTGCTCCAGGGCCCTTCTCCATCCTCAATCCCAGACAAACATCCACCTTCCATCTGCAGGGATGTGCTGGGGGAATTCCTGCACCCGGGACGGGATGAGGCAGCTCCGAGAAGAGGCCTCCCCTGAGGAGCAGGGCAAAGCACCCCTGATAAAGTGACTTGGCCAGAGACAAGGGGAGGTTTCAGACAATATCTAATTTGTATTCTCCCAGCTACGCGAAAGGACACTGCATCTCTAAAAAGGGAACAATCGGAGATTAGGGAAGATTGCTGTGAGAGAAAACCTTGTTTAAATCCATTACCGAACAAAAATGGTCTGTGGGTTTTGAATGGAAAATTTGTGTTTCTGCTCCCGTTTCAGATTAACCCGCGGCAGAGCCCCGCTGAGTACAAGATGGGGTGCGAGGGAACGACATTTATACAGCATTTCTAAACACCCGCGCTAGACACCAGCCTGCACGGCCCTTTTGAAGCCCCAGGCTGCTCTCTAACATGGTCATCCCCATTTTACAGATGAGGAGCTCAGGCTCACAGGGGTTCATCAGCTTGTTACACAGTCAGAGTGGAATTTGAACAGGCTGAGATCTGTACTCCTGTCTCTCTGTTTCCAGAGTCTGAGCTTTTAGCATTTGCTAACTAACATGTGTGTGTGTGCATGCATGTGTATGTGTGCACGTGTGTGTGTGTGCACATGCATGTGACTTGCTAACTTTTAGGGCAAAAGGGACCTCAGGGGTCAGCTTACACGGCCACTTCCTTTCACAGATGGGAGAACTGAGGCTTGCTTGGGGAAGGGAATTTTCCTGGGGCCTTGTCCAATTGGAACAAGAAGGAGCTTGGGGATTCCAATGAAATGAGAGCTCACTAGGTGCCAGGAACAGTGCTTAGCCTCACATTTGCCCCCTTATCCACTCCATGCAGAGGAAGGTACTGTGCGGTCATTTCATAGGAAAGGAAACCGAGGCTCAGAGAGGCTAAGTCTCTGCCTCAGGTGACTGAGCAAGGGGGGTGGCAAAGCAGGAATTCAATCCCAGGTCTGTCCCAAGGCCTCCAGGAGGATTGTGTGGGGACCTCTGGCAGGGGTCCGTAAGTGTGTCCCCCACATCACAGGGAACCAAGCTAGTTCTCAGGGTCTTCTGACTCCCTTGTCTCTGCTGAGGACTAGGGATCAAAGCTGCTGTTGAAATGGATTTTGGCCAGTGGCCACTTGCTTAACCACAGGGGGCTGGGAGCTTCTGCACAGGGGAGGCAGGGAGGGAGCTCAGAATAGGTGCAGAGCAAGATGAGGACGGGGTGGGTCATGGATGACCTGGCCCCTGAGCCTTGACCTTGAGCCATTCTCACTGAGGCCGCACTGCGGGCTGAAGACAGCCAACCTGGGCGACAAGCCTGCCCCCAGGGCCTCTCTAGTGGAGTAGAAACTGCCCCTCTTAATGCAAACTCTCCTGGACAATGACTGGTGGTCACTTAGAGGGGTACCTTACAACAGAAAGCCCTTTGTAGCCTTCCCTGGGCATGAGAATAAAAATAACCCCCAGCCAGGCCTGTGCGCAATTAGTCCCTCCTTCACCTCTCTGGCCTTGCGGACAACCACTCTCTGCCTTGTGTACTGCAGTCTACCTGCAGCTGAGCCGTCTTCTTCCGGCTCCTCTGATACCGCAAACTCATCCCCTCTTTAGGATGTTTGTGTCCACGGCTCGCTTCCTGGGCACATTCTCTCCCGTTCTTTAGGCTCCCTCCCTGCTTTGAGTCAGGCCTCTGCTTAAATGTCCTCTCCTCTCTGAAGCTTCGCCTGACACTCTGGTCACTGGGCAGCGCGGTCAGTCCCCATTTCATTTCCCTGAAAAGATATCTGTTGAATGAATAAACAACCTGCTCAAGGTCCCACGGCACATGAGAGATGGTGGAGTCAGGGGCTGGCTGCACGGAGGAGAAACACTTTTCTGTCTCTCCTACCTTTATGTCAAGGAATAAGCCTCAAGCGACTGCCCATCTCCTCCCTCAGTTTCCCCGACTGTATGCAGAGGGTTGATGAGATTATTCTCGTGGCCCACCAGCTCTAACTCTGTATTCTATGGGATGGCAGGCTCTTCCTGTGGGCTAAGCTGGAGGACTGCCTGTTCTAGGGCCACCGATGCCAGGGCCGTGGCTCAGCTACTTTCCGACATGGCAGAAGTCTTCACGGCAGCCGAGGGCTTTGTGCACAGCTTGTTGGGGATTTCGTTCAGCCGCTTATGGCCCGATGCGATGCCATGTGCATTAAGAACAATCCCAGGGCAGAAAGAAAGGGCTGAATTTAGCAAGAGTAGAACTTCGGCTTCCTCTGAAACACGTGCAGGGCCTGACTGGCCTTTCCTGGCAGAGCTGGGGGCGTTTATTGTCACCTGCACCTGGTTTTGTGCAGCCCCAGCCCGGCACGGAGGAAAGCACTTCTTAGTTCAGTGGTTCTCAGCCCTGGCTGTACATTTGAACAGCCCCATTCCCTATTCCCAGACAGCCCGTCTCAACTGATCTGGGGTAGGATCCAGGCCTTGGCATTTAGTAAAAGCTCCCCAAGTGATCTGGAGATATAGCTGAGGTCAAGGACCTCTGGGGACATAAACTGGGACAGCTGAATCAGGATCTCCTGGAGGAAGTTTATCAAGTCAGATCTGCTGCACCAAGTTCCACGAGCAGCCAGTGGGGCCCAATGATCTACATCTTCTAATAAACAGCCTGGGTGATTGTTAGTCACATTCATTATTTTGATTGCTTTATGAAAAACAGCTTTGTTGTGGTATAACTGACATTACAATAAACTGCATATTTAAAGAGCACAGCTTGATAAGTTGTGGCTTATGTACACCCAAGAAACCATCACTACAATCAAGGCACTGGACCTGTCCCTCACCCCCACAGGTTTCCTCGTGTGCACCTTACACTTTGAACTTCACTGGCTTAACTTAAGAATTCCAGCAGCTGAACACAGGAAGTAAGAGGCCAGACTTTGGCTTCAAAGAGCCTTGGTTTCCAATTCTCGTGCTGCCATTTACTAGTTGTGGGACTTGGGGGCAATTGCTTCGACTTTCTGAGCCTCTGTTCTCCCAGTGTTATCGAAAGCATTGAAGAGGTGTTTGGACAGCACTTTGCTCAAAGCAAGCCCCTAGTCGGCAGCAGTTACTAATCTCAGATGTACCATCATCTGCACCGTCCTATGGCGGCTGACAGGAGGGAGCAGGACCGGGAAGGAGGGGAGGCTTGGGAAGGTGAGGTGTGCAAAGGGTTGAGGGGTCTCCTCTTCTTGCCATTGCCCAGGATTGTGCTGCCATGTACTTGGCGTTCAATGAAAATGGGTGGAGGGACACATGGCATGTTGTCCAGCACTTATAGGAGGACAATGGGCCTTACCTTTTCCCCGGACACCACCCCCCACTTTCATTCGTCTTCTCTCCAGGCCACATTTCCACTTCTCTGATTAGGGTCACCTGCCTGCAGCCTGTCCCTCTGTCTTTCCAGGTTGCCATTTTTCAGCGTGTGGTTATTTCCTCGGGAACACCTACGTTTATTTTCTAGCTCATCCATTTCTCTTCAGAAGCTTATTTGTTCTCACATTTGCTCATTTAGTCCATTGTTCGGGCAGGTAAGAATCTTCCTTTAATCATTTCCGTACCTCTGCTGGAGTGTGCCTGCGCCACCCGAGCGCCCAGCCCCATGGCATGAGCCCTGATAAGCGCTTGTTAGCTAAGTGAATGGCTGGAAGCAGGCTCTGCCGTTCACAGGGACAACTGAATCGGTGCATATGATTTTCCCATTCTCCACTCCCACCACATCTGGGCTCTGTGCTCCTCCTGTGGCCATTAGCACATTTTTACTGGGAGGCACTGCAAGTTCTCCATGCATTTGTGTGAATCTTCTCTCACCAGCTAAGTTGCTAAAATCCTCGAGGGAGAGCAGAGGCCACTGTGCAGACCTGTGCCTCGAGAGCCTATCCCAGAGCCTTGCACGTTGTCAGCGTGCAGAATGGTGGAGTTGACAAGCCAGTCGCTCACAATCATAATACCGACAGCTACCACCTATTGAGCTCCTACTCAAGGTCTGGTAATGTCTACACATCACCCTATTAGACCCTCAGAATAACCCTCCGAGGAGGATGTTATTAGGCTGGTTTTGTGCTTGAGGAAATCAAGGCTCAGAGGGGTTAAGTGGGTACACAGCCATCAGCAACACAGCAGGACACCCAGATCTGTCAACTCTGAACACAGTGCCCTCTCCATCCACTCACTCAACAGATGTCTACTGAGCATATCCTCTGTGGCAGGCACATTGCTGTGCACGTGTGTGGACCAAAAGTAGACACGCACACATCCTTGTGGAGCTTATATTGGTCAGGATCTTACGGAGTAAGTACAAGTCCTGTGGAATCGTATCAGTCACCTCAGCTCCTGCTAGTATCAGGACACACTAGCCCAGTGGCAATAAGAAGTCAATGGCAAGTGGCCCAGGGCTCACCTGGCCACCCAACAGTGGCAATGAGGACCTCAGCTTCTTCTCTTTCTTCTTTCCCATCCTTGTTTTGTGGCTCTGCTCTTCCTGGTTGAAAGATGCCCACTGCACCAGTCTTCATGGTCTTTAGATTCCAGAGAGGCAGAAAGGGAAGTAGCAGAATGGCTAAGTTCATCTGAGTTGAATCTGTCCTCCTTGGAGAATCTTTCCCAGAAGTCTCAGTCAGGACCTTCTGCTTCCTTCTCATTGGCCGGACAGTGTCACAAGGCCAGTCCTAGCTGCAAGGAAGGCTGGGAATTCAATCATAGTAGAGAAAGGCTGGAGGGGATGGGAGCAGGTTGGGTGTTCAGTAAACTCACCCACAGTTTCAGCCATGGAGCTCAAAGGAGACAGGTTCAACCAACAGGAAAACACAGACACAAGTAGATGAGATGGGGGGTCTGAAGGATTCTCTGAGTATATTGAAGTTTTGGATCTCAAATGTAATAGAAGCTGTGGGCACAGGACAGCTGCTCTGCAGAATTGATACTGAGCTGGTATTTGAAGAAGGACAGGTGAACTTGGTGCAAGTTGAATGGAAGTGTGTTCTGGGCTGATGGGACAGCTTGTGCAGATGGTGAGAGGTGGGCAGGGACCCAGACCATGCTGGGAACAGCAGATCGTATTCATATATTCATAATTTTGGTCTTTATTCTGAGAGCAATCGGGAGCCACAGAAGGGTTTTAAAACATGGAGGTGGTGTTGGCAGGCCTGTGAAAAGATGACTTTGGCAGCATTGTGGGGGATGCTTTGCAAGGAGGCAGAGCTGGGAGCCAGCAGACCAGGGAGGGGGCTATTGCAGTTGACCAGGTGAAAGCTGACGGTGGCCAAGACCAGGGTGACAGCAGCAGGGATGGAGAAAAAGCAAGTGGTTTTGAGGCAAAATGAACAGGTCTTGGAGGTGGATTAGATAGAGGGGATGAGGGAGAACAAGGATTAATGGATGACTTCCAAGTTTTTGTCTCGCTCAAGCACACATAACGGCGGCACCGTTCCCGAAGCCAGTGAACACTACAGTGGGAAGACCAGATCTAGAGCGTGGTGGGAGACTGTGAGTTGAGGAGAGCCAGCCAAGTGAAGGTTTGCTGCTGTGTGGAATTAGAAGCCATCCTTTCTTTGCAAAGTCCTTCACCATCCAGAGAGCCACAGTCGGTCCTGTTTGCTCCTAAACTTCAGGTTTTTTGTTGAGACCCATTTAGTTACCTCCTGTTCAGATTGCAAATGGTCGCTTTGGATGGCAACAATTTTCCTCAAGCAAATACCTAATCCCTCTACGGCCATAGAAGACGTAATGCGTTACCTCCACGTGGCTAAAAAGCATTGTCTTCTTGGTTCTTCCTTCTTGGAGTCATCTAATTCCTCATCCATGGATGCAGGGCCAGGGCAACTGTCTATTTTTCCTTCTGTCTGTTCAGCTTGTCCTTGAAAAGACCCCCCACCCACCCACCCTGCTTCTCAAACCCAGCCAGCCCTGGAGTCTAATGGCTTCTGACAGGCTGAAAACCAGGAATAGCGGAGCAGGTACTAGCTTGGCCGCCGTGTGATCCTTAGTGTTATGTGGATGGTATCGAGTAGGGGGAGGCAAGCCAATCTCTCTGACTGAGTCAGCTTCCCGACTGGTGACAGGCTCGTCCTGTGTTTGGCATGACAAGCTATCTGTCCAACAAAGTTCCTGCTAGCTGCACAAAGCTAATCAGAAAACTGAAATTGTTTGAGCCTGGGATAAATTAGACTGTACGCCTCTCTTTAAATGCTCTGAGCTGTAGGACGGCTGGGGCAAATCTTTTCAGATGGTTTTAGAATCATACCACCACAAATTCTTCAAACAGTTGATTTGTCTCTTTGCTCAGAGGAGCATAATTTTTAACTAACTTTTTTTTTTGAGATTCCATAGTAAAACATGCTCACTGCCAAACATTTGTAATAATAGCTAATGGCATGTCTAAAACAGATTCCTTAATTGGAGCCCAGCTGATTTGCAGATGACTGTAGGACTCATGCTGTTGCAGTTCTTAAGCTCTTAATTGGGGGGTGATTGTTACGCAGCATTATCGTGACAATAGCTGACTGATACAGGTGCTGACATCCATCTACCTACTTAAACTCTGATCTGGGGGAGGCAGGCTTGAGCGTCTCCTTTCCCCCTTACTCTCTATATCCAGCCCATCAGTACCCCTTGCCAATCTGACCTTCCAAACATACCTATGTGGTACATGCTCTCTCCATCACCACTGCCACCACCCTATTCCTAAGGGAAGCCCCTGTAAACTTGTATCCAGATGACTACAATCACTTCCTGCTGGTCTCCTCATATTCTCCAGCCAGTGGCCAAAGTGAGTTTTAAACAATCATATTACATCATTCCATGCTCGAAATCCACCAGAGACTTTCCATTACACTTAAAAGAAACCCAAACTCTTTGCCTTGGCTTCCAAGGCCCTCACTAGATGATCTGTCCCTTTCTGTCTCTCTGATATCTCCTATTTCTCGCCCTCTGTCACCATTCCCGGTGATGGAGAACAGAAGCCAGGCCAGGGCCCACATCCTGACGCCCAGTACAGTTTTCCTTGTGCTCCAATGGAGTGACCCTTCATTGGGGGCAATAAGTGTCCTCAGATCATCTCCCTAACTCCTCCTTGGTTACAGAACCCATGATTTAGAAAGTTCCAAGAGAGACAGGGTTAGTTAAATTCTTCATTTCCCTCCTGCCATAGTTTCTGCCTCCAAAGCTCTCACCATTTATGGCCTCTCCAGATTAATTGTCAACAAACAGCCAGTGTTCTTAGAGATTTTCCAATTGGATTCAGAGTGGTGTAGTAATTCTGCTTTTTATTCTCCTTGAGACACTTTGCTCGACGATGCTAACCCACCGAGACTGCTGTTGACCCCTCAGTGCTCAATGACAAGGCCACTTTAATAGTAATTAATTCCAATATTGAATGTATTTTCATCAAAAGCAGAGATGACAGGTCAGATTTAGAGAGCTATGAATTATCAGACCCAGACTGTACCAGCTCTCTTTATAAATGCTGAGTATGCCTCAGGCTTTCAATTTCCCACCTTTTCCCTATCCTGGGTCCTTAATTACAGTGATGATGATAATAAAAATAATTGCTATTATCAACATTTACTGAGTGTTTCCCATGTACCAGATACTATACTAGGCTCTTTACAGGCATTGTCTGAGTTAAAACTCACAATACTCTTTTTAGGTGGGTTTTGCTATTATCCCCAGGGGAGGAAACAGGAATCCTAGAGAAATGAAGATATTTTCCCAAGGTCACACAGCGAATCATCATCAGGGCCAAGATTCAAACTCAGGGCGACTCTAAGCTCTGCATTTTTAATCCGTAAACAATGCTTGTTACTGAGGGGGAGACTGAGCAGCCTATATTCTTTTCTTTTTTTTTTGTATTCATGGTGACATTTTTATTGAGGCAAAATTTACATACAATACATTCAGAGGTAAGTGTACAACTTGATGAGTTCTGAGGAATGCAAATACTCATGTAATCAACCACCCCAATCAGGACCAAATGGTTCCAGAAAGTTCCCTCCTGTCCCTTCCAGTTCATGAGCAGCATATATTCTATGCCATAGGTTATACTTGAAATCAAACTTGGGAAACTCTATTAATCTAAAGTAATTAAAAACAGATCGGTTTTGATGGAAAGGAATTTCATGGCTGATGTTGCAAAATCTCAGTTCGAGGGGGTTTCCTCTGTGAGGCAAGAGACAGCATGGAAATATCATTAACTTTGGAATTAGATCTGGAGTGGAAAGTCTGTCTTCTTAGTAGTTGCTTGATCTCCGGCAGGAGACTCCGATCATGTACAACCTGTTCTCTTTTTTCCCCACCCATCTCATGTCCACCCTCATGTACCATTTGGTGGATGGAAAGTGGAACGTCCAAAGCAAGAGTCATGTGACTCAGTCTGGGGTGAGCTCCCAGAATTAGTGGTTATACTGCTTCCTAGTGGAGGGGAGATGGCCACTGAGGACGTCACTGCAGACGTAAGAGCTTCACAACTCACAGGTCATAGTTTCTCAGCCTCGGCACTGTTGACATTTTGGACCAGATAATTCTTGGTTGTGGGAGGTTATCCTGTGCGACATCGGGTGTTCAGCAGCGTCCCTGCCTTCTACCTGCTAGATGCCAGCGGGAACTCCCCAGTTGTGACAACCAAAGATGTCTCCAGACTTTGACAGATGTTCCCTGGAAGGAAGGACCCCCCACAGCTGGGAATCACCGTGATGGATAAAATTCTCACAACAACAACATGCCATTGTTATAAGGCCAGTGTTATTAGGGAGCCCTACGAGGTTCCAGTGCAGAGTATATTCTGTTTACATGAATGAAAAAATATATACTTCTCATATTGAGCCATTTTAAAATCATTTTCACTACATGTACGGTGAAAGGGCTCCCCCCCCCAATCTTCCCCTGTAATATTGGGATTCTTCTTACGTACCAGCAGGTTTTGATTCTCAGCAAATATTTTGGGTTTTCTCTCTAACTCTTGGCTTCCTTCTCTAGAATGATGGCGTGATAATATCTAGCCTTTGGGATTGCTGGAAGGTCCTCTGTCGAGTCCCTGGTATACAGTAAAGGCTCAGTAAATGCTAATTGTCTTCTTCCCCTGGTAGAGCCGGCATGGACTCTCCAGAGGAAGGAGTAGAGCAAGGAAGTTGGACTAAAGACTCTCAAAGATCCCTGATCACTGCATTCTAGGTTTCTGCAAGTGACAGTAGCTCCCCAACTAAGCATGCACGAGAATCATTTAAGGAACTGGCCCAAATGCAGATTCCCAGGCTTTAATTGATAAGTGCTTCTGATTTAATCAGTCTAGGCTTGATCCTCGGAATCTTCATTTTTGACCAGGTCCCACCCCCACCCCCAGGTGATTCCGATGGAAGGGGTCCTGGGCCCACGCTCTGGGGACAATGTCCTCACCTACCGATACCTCCATTAGAACAGAGGCCCTGGAAGCTTGTTGAGAACATATACCAAGGCTGATATTTTTTTCCTGGTTTCTTGCAATAAGCTCATTTCTGAAAAACTGTCCTGAATAAAAGTGTTGGCAAATCAAATCTCACCTAATGTAGAGGTTTAGAAATGAAACTTCCTGGCCTTGGGTCCAAGTAAGCAGCAACCAATAAGCACTCAGGATATAGTCCTATGCTAGTGTGTGTGTGCTGTGTGTGTGTGTGTGTCCTGGGGAGGAAACATGGTAGTTGTTCTGTTGGGTAGAACAAATGTTACAGGTCAAACAACACCAGTAATAATGCTAATAATGGTAGTAACTACCCCCCACCAGCGTCTGCTATGCTCTGGGCCTCACATGTAGGGCATTGCCACACTTGCTCACAGGGATTGTTCGTGACATCTCTATGAGGCAGAGCTAGTGTATCTATTTCACATACGGGACAGTGGAGCCCCAGGAGTTGGAATAACCTTCTCAGTGATTTTGTAGGAAGTGGTAGAGCCAGAACTCCCCTAGCCAGTCTCCCCACTAGCGCCCTGGGATCTCACTGCCCAGTGCTCACAGGTACTGTGGTTGGCTTCAATTAGGGGAAGTGAGAGCGTATGACTAAGACGCTAATTGGCAATTAGACAATGGGAACACCACAAGGTTAGAAAAAAGACCAGTCTCTGTGGGCTGGAACAGACAGCAGAGGTAAGATTTAATTGGGCCTTGAAGGCTGTGGGGAGAGTGAAATGGGCGAGGGCAGCGGGTAAGCTGTAGGTGTGAGAGGGATTCGAGTTGCAATTCATGATTTTTTCGACATTCATTGACTCCTCCAAAGGACGTTTGCCTGTTCCTCCCTCTCTTCACACCTACGCCTCTCATCTTTCCCCCATTTCATTTTTCTTCTTTTATCCATCTGTCCTCCCTCCATCCATCCATCTGATATTTATTGTGTGATATGAGCCAGATATTCCCCTTCCCTGCCTCCCCTTCTTTCATTCTCTGCCCCCCCTCACCCCTTCCTGCCTCACTCACCCATTCATTCTTTTACTCAACACGCATTCCCTGAGCACTTACGGGGTGATAGATGCCATGCTAAGTCCTGAGGATACAATGGCCGTGCCCTAGAAAAGGCTGTGGGGAGAGAGAGGCAGAGGGCTGTGGGACTGCGTGGCAATGACTGGGACGCATTCTGCAGGTGCTGCATATGGTGGCCCAGAGGGATGAAGTCCAGACTGGGGAAGAAGCCTATGCAGCACCTGCCCCGTGACCTCACCTGGCAATTAGAGCTGGCTCACCCCAGGCAGCTGGTAGCGTGGAAAGAGCCAGGAGGCCTGTGACCGAATGCTAGGTGTGTTCCTGGGCCTCCGTCTCCTCATCTGTACAGTGGGGACATAACAGCTGCTCTGTCTGCCTCAAAGGGATGTAGGGGGATCGAGGAGGACAGGGTCTGTGGAGAGTTCATTATTATTACTGTTTCTGACTTACTATTCTCTGCAAAGTTCAGCTCCTCTGGCAAAGGTGTGCGGTCTTATTTGCTGCTGTAGCCCCAGTGCCTAGGACAGTGCCTGGTACACAGTGCTCAGCAATTATTTATTGAATGAATGAATGAATGAACGTACGATGAATGTAGCCATTTGGCAGCTATAAAATCTGTGGCCCAGACAGGTGGAGCCACTTGACCGTGGTCCCATAGCAAGTAGGTCCCTCAGGGTTCTAACTCAAATGAATGAACCTGCTTCACACATCAGTGTCTGGGAGCTTTCCACCTCTGGCGAGACTTAATTTCATCATCAAAGCTCACTGGTCACCACCACACCAACCGTCTTGTCATCTACCTAGAGCCTTGGTGGGCAGACACTGTTCCTTTAGTATTATAACTGCTGTCCCCAGGCACTGCCTGTCCCCCTTCATTGCCAAGGCCAAGTCTGCTCTGTTCATAGAGCCAAAAGCTTCAATGAGTTCTCCTTGGGTCTCTGTACGGCACGAGAATAAGAAAAATGCTTTTAGAAAGTGGCAAATTTACAGGCTTACGGAGGTTTCCTGGGCTCAGAAGATGGATTCATATCAGAAAGGGTCTCCATATCTGAGGCAAGAGTCCATATGGAAATAGAGTAGTGGATCATTTGTTCAATGACAGGTTCTAATTTCCTAATCCTTTCAAACTGTCCATATACAGAACATATTTGATAAAAAAAGGCACACAGGGCTCAACTGATCAGACTTATGTTTCCATTGTGGTAATATTCGTGTCCTTTCCTACTGAATGTTCACTAGGAGAGAGGAAAACTTGTATTTTTTTCAGCAGCTTCAATGAAAAGGAAGTGGGAATAGTCACAAGATTCATTTTACTTAAACACTGAAGCCACTGTGTAAGGGAGATCACTATTCCTACTCTGCCAGCTGAGGGACCCGAGGCTGAGAGAAGCCACGTGCTCATTGGTGTCAGACCCAGGACAGGAGCCGGGGCTTTCCACCATGACAGCCTGCTGCCAGCCTCGAGCCCCCGTGAGAACTCTGACTGCACCCAGGGGATGATGTTTGCAAAGAAACAGAGTGAAGCCCACCACGCTTCCCTGCTCTGCTTACTTATTTCACCTGCTTTGCCTCAGGGGCTGCACCTGTGAAATGGGGCCATCAGCACTTCCGCGCGCTTCGGTTGAGGTTGCAAAGGCTAATGAAGTGGTATTCGTAAAAAGCTTAGCACTGGTCCGCACCCTAACATGCCCTTGATAAACGGGATACGTCGGTTTCCTCTCTCTCTACCTGATGGTGATTTCTATACCTGCATCGGTTTCCCTACTCAACTGTTCTTTCTTAAGAGACAGAGAGCACATCTCCCTGTCCTCTTCTCCCGAGCACCCAGGACACTGACTGGACAGAGAAGGGTCTCCAGGAACTGTCTGTAGAGGAGCAAACGCCTCTGCTCATTTTTTTTTTTTTCAGCAGCAACGTCAGAATGCCTTCCACATTGAGGATCCAATTCACCTCTATTGAGAAAAGCCAGGTGTCTTGCTTTCCAGCACAGGAGGTGATAACAGAGTTTTAGAAGCTTTTTCGGTGGCAGAACTAAGTGGAAATCCCTTGGGGCAGAGAATTCCCACAGAAGCATGGAAAGCACGTCGTGTTTTCCAGGCCCACGTGGGACCCGAGGAGCCCGTCTTGGACAAGCCCTGGAGGGTCAACATCCATTTTACAGGCTAGGAGAGTGCGGACCAGAGAGGGGAGAGGACTGGCTCATGGCTACGTGGACAGGAACTGGACAAGCGGGGACTTCATCAATTACATAGTTAAGTAATCATGTTATTAATAAGGAGTCACAAATAGGTGAGTGCTCCAGAGGAGAGAATGCTCTCTGGGGAAGTGACATGTAAGCTGAGACCTGAGGAAGAAGTAGAAGCTAACTCAGCCAAAAGGCAGGGAGGGGACACAAAGAGGATGTTCAGGAAGAGGGAACCGCAAGTGCAAAGGCCCTGTGGTGGGAGGAGCCACAGGAGGCCAGCATGGCTGAAGCAGAGAGAGAGAAGCGTCAGCCATGGAAACGGGGAAGGAAACGCAGCTGGATCGTGCCTGTCTTGTAAGTCCCAAGGGGGAGTTTGGGTTTGATATTAAGAGTGGGTGGGTTGTGAGCAGTGCGCTGACAAGATCAGGTTTTTGAAATATCACTGTGGTGTCTGGGAAGGGAAAGATGGGGGGGTTTTGTGCCCCAGCTCTGCTACTTATTAGTGTGACCCTGGGGGAGTATAGGTCATCATACCAGTTCATAAGGGTGTTGAACAGAATAAATGAGATAATAATTAAAGAGTTACTGTTATCATCATTAGTCAAAAGAGCACTGGGTGAGGAGTCAGGAATCCGTTCTGCCCATTTAACCCTAAGGAAAGCCCAGTGGATATGAGCTCTGGCTTTAACACTGGACACCTGGGTCCAGGCCAAACCCTACCACTTACCTCCTAGCTGTGTGGCCTTGAGCAAGTTTTGTTTCCTCTCTAAGCCTCAGTTTTCCCATAGGCAAACGAGGACCAATGATAGGAACTCCCTCAGGGGTGGTTGGATAACTTTAGTGAAAATCACAGCATAGAGCCTGATAAGTTGTGGCCATTGTTATTATTCTCTTTTGATGGTCAAGTTGGTTTTCTTCCCATTAAGGACAATGCCTCTACTTGCTGGAGCATTACTGTTTCAGGACAATACACGAAACATCCACCACTTTGGAGATGAGTCAGCTGTACGCTCATGGGTAGAGGGATTTCTTGGGAAAAATTCTAAGACAACTCAAGGAAAGACCAATGTAGCTGAAAGAGCTGGTTTTGCATTTGCAGCCCCTCCACCAGGTGCCCGTGTGGCCTTGGCAAGGCCTGGTTCTCCCTGGCTCTGCTCCCTCCTCTCTGGGCATGGCTGCGGAGGGAGCCACCCTTTTAACTTGCAGGATGATGGGCTCGCAGCGCTGGGCTGGGGGCAGGGAGAGAGGAGGATGGGAGTCACTCAAATCCAATTTCTGGGGCTTCACCACCCACTCCTGTTTAAGCGGATAAGCAGCGGCCGGGACCTCAGCTTTGCATCTATCAGAGAGACGTTTGGACGGTTCAGCGCCTTGCAGAGCTCGCTTATCGCATTAGGGCGGTTGGCTCGGCTCCCTAGATAAGGCCCCGCTAATCAGACAAGATGCTCTCTCTACCTTTCCTCAGATCCTGGCTCTCCGCTGGCCGCCGAGTGGGCCTTTGTCCCAGAGGGGGACGCATTTGAGATGAACCCTGACAAGGTGTCAGAACTGAAAACATATCCAAAGCCCAGTACAGGCTGATAGAACGTAACCTTCAGGCTGTGAAACGTATGCCTGAGGGATTCCTCTTATTTATTTATTTACTTACAGGGTTTCTTTCTTGCTCCCTTTCTTCTCCCTGCCACCCAGAGCTTTGCTCCGCCGTTCCCTCTGGAATCCTCTTCCTCCCTTTCATGTCTTCCTGGGTTGGTTCTTCTGATTGCCTCTGTCATTTTGGTTCGCCCTTCCGAGATGGCAAGAGTGGTCCCTCAAGAAAGTCCTCTGAGCCCAGGAAAGAAACCCAGGGCCTCACCAAGAGGACGCGAAACCCTATCTTAGGCCAAAAGCGAACCGTCCAACAATCTCATATAATGTTACAATTTTAAAAAATACGTTTAAAGAAATGACAGCAGATATTTACACATACGTAGTGAAAACTGATGGAAGTTCGGTTCTAAGAAATATTTTTCTTGACCCGCTTTGCTTTCCCCTAAAAAGTATGTATCATCTTCTAACCATTTTTTCAGTTCAATAAACAAGTATTTGGTGCCCGCCTAATTAATACCTAGTAACGTACACTGAGTAGTTCCTATGCCTGACATCCTGCAAAGCCTTTTCACTCATCACCAGCACATCCCTGTGAAGCAGGCATTGCTGTGCTGCGCTGGTTCTCAGACGCACATTCATTTACATGTTAACATCTCTGAAATGAGATGCGCCTCTGAAATCTGTCATAGTCTCATTGGCAGCATTTTTTTTTTCTTAGTAGCCCATAAAATTTTAGGTATCTCATATTCAATGCCATCTTAGAGTTGATGAAATATTTTACAGCCTCAGGAAGCTAAGTGAGTTAGTTTCCTGGTTGGAGGTATAGGCTGGGTGGCCCTAGACATGTCCGTCTGCCACGCTGAGCGTCAGCTTTCCAATCTGCAGCGTGGGAAGAAGGATGCTTCCCCCTTATTCTGGAACGTCACAGGACCTGTCATAACACACGTGATCTTTTGCCATTTAGAAGATTACAGCCAACTGAGAGCTATGGATACTGTGCCCCCAGAGTGCACCCCTCCGTACCACCGGGCACGTAAGTTCAATTGATTCACAGGGAAGCCACATAGCCAGCAAGGAGCAGAGCCAGGATTCAAGCTCACGTCCTCTGACGTAGCCACTGTCTGCATATACCCCAACTCTGGGTCCATCCCTGGGTTGGTTATTAGAACTAGTCCTGTCTAGATGGTGACATTCACAAAAATCTAGCAAGAGAACCTCGTAGGTGACCTACTTTAAACCTTTCCTCTTCCAGCTGAGGCTCAGAAAGGGGAATGACCTGCCAAAGGGTACACAGCAAAATACAGAGAGAGAAGTGGAACCAGGACCCAGGCTCATGACCTCCGAGTGTATGATTTTGTTTATCAATGTTAAAAGTTCAATTTCCAACGCCCCTGTGCCCAAATCCTGCCTATTTCCCCAAATCATGATTCTGTGTTCTATTTCTTCTCTCTTCTCAATCTCTTTCTAACTGCAGGCTGCCCACCCTCCTCTCCCTCCCCTCCAAATCTGGGCCAACTGGTTCCAGATTTCTTTTGTTGAGGCTTGTTAAAAACAAGGTGCTGCTGTCTGTTCACACTTTCCTCTGGGCAAGCTGCCTCCTTCCTGAGATTCCGTCTGAGTTCTGGCCAGTAAATTCTCATATATAATACCCCACATGATATTCCTGCTTTGTATAGTTCTGGCTCCTTCAGGACTGTAGAGTTTTTATTTCCTTTTTTTTTTTCCACCAGGGGATTTATAACCTTGAATACTGGGTTCCGGGCGTATCTGGGAAAACAGGCTTAGATGTGAACAGCTAACATTTATAGGCCCCTCCCTGTGTGCCAGGCCGTGTACCAAGTACTTCACACCCATCAGTTCAGTTAGTCCTCAGGACAGCTCTGTCAGGCAGGCACTATCGCTGTTCCCATTTTTCAGAGGAAGAATCTGGGCTCAGAGAGGTGAAGTGACCTGCCTAAGGGCACACAGCTAGGTGTCAAATAAAGTTTCCTCCAAAGCCTCTTTCCTAACCACCAGACTGGACAGCTTCCCATCCTTTGGTGTTCTAGGAGGTCACTGACCCCCAAAGTCATCGATTTCTCTTGCAGTTTCTTTTTCTCTGGTCCCCACAGTGCTGCAGTGAGCACAGCTAAATTGCGGGCAGGGACCGCCATCCTGTAGTCCCTGCACCTTACACAGCATTGAACTTGTTGCATGGACCCAAACTATGCTTGTGGCCTGAGTTATTCAATTTCTCTCTAGTTTAGGAACTCTGAGCGTCAGCTGTCTGCTGGGTGCTAGGGAGAGAAGGAAAAGTCAAGGAAGAAAATGAATAAATAAGCAGGAATTCTTGACCTGGAATGCAGGGATAGGCTTGAGGGGTGGGGTGGTCTGTGAACTGACTGAACTTACATGCCCAGTGGGGTGTGGCAGGAGGGGTGCACTCTGGGGTCACAGTATCCATAGCTCTCAACTGGTTGCGATCTCTCAAATGGAAAAAGATCGTATGTGTTATGACAAGTCCCGTGACGTTCAGATAAAGGGGAAGCATCCTGGTTCTCATGGCAGATCGGGAAGCTGACTCCTACTGGGGCAGAGGGACATGTCCAGGGCCACCCAGCCTGTGTCTGCAGCCAGGAACGGAGTTTGTTTCCTTGCCCCCTCGTATTAGGTTTCTGGTGTTCTCGTTTAGAACTGCGATCACCCAGGGATAAGTGAAAGGCACTTTCCCCAGGAGGCAAAAGCAAGTTCGCTTTAAAAACAAACAAACTGGGGGGGTCAGGGCAAGGGTCACGTGGCAAATGAAGCCTCATCTCAGCCAGACACACAATTCATTCCAAGTAATTCTGCCACAGGTGGGGGGGAGGTAAAGCTCCTCAGCCCACCCCACTCTGGGATTTAGGGCCCACTCCTCCCAGCTGCTCAGATGACTGACACTTGGCTTTGGTACTGAAAACGGGGTTTCTGCCTCTGTCCCACGCTCAGCCTACATCTTGTGAACTCTGCTTAGGTCTTGCCAATCCTTGTCCCAAGGACTAGAGAGCGGACCTCAAGGCTGAGGTCCCACTTGACACCCAGATGCTTGACACCACCTGCAGTCATATTCCCCAGGTCCCAGACTCTGCCTTTTGTCTAGTCTCTAGCAGCTGGCACTGCTCCCCGCCTGCCACCTCTCTCTCTCAAGGGGCACCATGAGCTTCAAAGCTCCTTGGCATCTCAGGCCATGCCTGGTAGGTCCCATCCTGAGGCTCAGTTTCCTGATCTGTGACAGCTGTGGTCTGGAGCAGTGGCTTTCCCAGCTGTGCTTAAATATAGGATCCTTTATTTCACTGAGAACATATGAATTCTGCAACACAGAAAGGAGATAAAAACGGGGTTTTCTGGCTGACTCCAGGGGGTTATAAAACCTTAACGTTTTTCTTAGGATAGAGACCAGGCCCCATGCATGATCTGCAGGGTGTGGAACGGCCTGACATCTCTGCATGTCCCCAGCCCACTGACCTGCTTCTACTTCCTTATGCTATCCACACTCCTTTCCACCCTGGGGCTCTCGGATCTGCCATCCTCTTTCTCTGAAACACTGTCTTCCTGGTCCCCTTCTGCTTAGTTTCCATTTGCCCCTCAGATTCTATCGCTTCACTGGGAAGTCTTTCCAAGCCACCAAGCGCGGGCTGGAATCCCTGCTAAAGACATGCACAGCCGCATGGCCTTCTCTTGTGTGTGTCTGACCTCCTGTGTGAGGGTGTGGATTCTGTCTACTTTTTACTCTGCATTGTCAGCCTGTCACAAAATGCCAGCATGCACTAGGAGGCTCCGAAGTCCCCTAGGCTGACCACCTACTCCTCCACTTTCCACTGGATCCTGATGGAAAACCTCTGGACCAAATCCCTTGGAAGGTCTTTTTTTGAGCCGAAGCTTTAGAACGATGGTTGCAACTCCAAGGCATATAAAACCCAATGGCAGTGTGGACAGGTGGGCAGAGCTGGGTCTCCCTTCCTGCGGACTTTCTCATCGGGGCTCAGGGTCTGGGGCGCGGGAGGGGTGCTGGGCCACCTTCTTGCCCGTGACCTTGTTTCCATATGGTGCTGCCCTTGGTGTTGAAATGGAAGCTTGGCCAGGGTCACTAGCAGCCCAGTCTCATTCCAAAAGGCCCTATCAACTAAACGCCTTGGCAGGAATAAAAGTTGACTGTAGAAAAACCTCTTGAATAAGAAGAAAGAATCTTGAACTAGTCTTTCCCTTCACGGGGTGGAAATTTCCATTACCACGGTGTAGATCTGGTGGCTTCTGTGGTTCTTTGGGTTGGAGAAACCTGGGCAAGTCTATGGGGGAGACCAAGGCTTAGGGGCAGGATTGCTAAGGCCCTAGGCCCACAAAAGCTGGCAGAAAATACAAATGAATGAAGTGGTCCAGGTGGGGCCATGGCATGTTATAAAGGGCAGGCTTTGCTGCTCTGCCCCAGTCCACCGTTAAGAGTATGGGAAGGTGGGTCCTGTGCGGTCAACCCTTCTGATTTTTCTAGGGATGCCTGAACTTGGGCTTTTCATTCAAAAATCTTCCATCTTAAATGTTGGAATCATTAACTTAAAATGTAAAACATTTCCGGGCCAAATCCCCAAAAGGACGTGGGCTCGTTTTAGCTTGTAAACGCCCTGTCTTTCTCAATTGGAGCTTGGAAAATTTTCCAACTTCTTTTGTCTCCCCAGGAGTCCTTTGGATTGGAATCAGAAAACCACTGGGGGAGTGGGAAAAGAGGAAATGTGTGTGCGGGTGCTGGGCTGGTATATGAGTGTTCATGCACCCACTCTCCCAGGCAGAACGCGAAAGGACCCGCCTCCAGGGAAGCTGACCAGACCACCGTGACATTGGAATTACATTAAATTGTCACCACATGAGTGCCTCCCGCTGTTGTTGTTTGTGTTCCAAAATGTGCCAGTGAATTCTAAGAGGAGTGCCGTGTTCTCTTAAAGGAAAAAACCTTGTGTTCTGTTCTTTATCAGAACCCACTCAGGAAAATGAGCTTTCTGAATGGGGGCCCTCCCTCCTCTCCGGGGAAGAGAAGGAAACAGGGAGAGTCGATTAAGGCTTTTGATTAAGAAAAATTAATGGAAAAGTTCCTCTTGCTCTTACTGCTGCTTTATCTGTACTCCAACAGAAATTGGCCTGACAGATCTTAGATGAGAACCAATGAGAATCTGTGGTGTGTGCTTTGGGGTGCAGGGCAGGAGAAAGGTGATAGTTTATGTGCACTGAGAAGCTTTCCAGGTGGTGAGATTGTGTTTCTGTCCACTTTCTCACCTTGGTTCACAGACCAATAATATCTTTTGCTAACACAGGTGTGTGGTGCCTGGTGCTTCACAGGATATATATTTCTATTATCTTTCCTCCCTCCTTCCCTCTCTCCTTCTTTCTTCCCTCCCTCCTTCTCTCTTTCTTTCCTGCCTGCCTGCCTGCCTTCCTCCCCCTCCTCCATCCACTCCTTATTCAGTAAACATTTTCTGAGCACCCCGTACCTCTCAGGCACTGTGCTAGGCGAAATGGATGGAGTGCATCTAGTTGAGCACATCAGTGCCTCACATCAGATGCACGTTTAAGTTACATGAATTCATCTACCCAAGCTCAGATAAACAAAGAGAGGAAGTTAAGTAATTTGGCATTTTAGCTCAATAGTCGGCATGGTGAGTATTTACCAAGCAATTGGTCACGAGTATCTGCTGCTGGCAGTCAGTGGGTAGTCCTCTCCTCCTGCTCCACCGAGTGATTTTTAGATCACAATATAGGATGAGTATGGTGGGAGGTTCTGGGTTTTCACTGAAACCCATATCCTTTTCCTCCAGGGCACAAAGCTAGACTACACCCCAGCCTCCCTTAGAGTTAGGTATTGACTGAGTTCTGTCTATGGTTGCGCCACTTTCAGAGCCCCATTAAAAGTCCTCATGGGAACCCCCAAATCCACTCTTTTCATGTCTTCCAGATAGATGTTGAGGACCCATCCAAGAACTCCAAGGCCCAACGCTTTCAGTAGAGTCTTAAGAGAGAAGGAATTTACATGCCTGAATGTCTAAGAGGAAGGCTGCCTATTGCCTTGGGAATGTCTGCAATAGACATTTTGTGAGCAAGAGATACACTTTCACTGCTCTAAATCACTGTGATTTGGGGGTTCATTTGTGAATAGCAGCTATTGAGCGTTAATATGAGGATAACCACCATTTACTGAGAACCGATTATGTGTCAGGTACCTTAACTGCATTATTTCATTCTAATCTTACTAAGAACTTGGTGGGACAAGTATTCAGTTTCATTGTGATGAAGAAATTGAGGGTCAGGGGGGTTAAGTGTATTGCCTAAGGTGATAAAGTTAATAAGTAATAGAACCAAGATTTTAGGTCTGACTACAAAGTTTATAATAATTCTATAGTATTCTGCCTAGGTTACCGAGGGTGGTGTATCAGATCAGGAAAAAAGGAGTACCGCATCGCCCCCTCCTCCCCGCTATCTCATAGCAATTCAAGCAGGTGAAAAAGCAACAACTACATGAAAAGAGCACTATAAGAGAAAATACCTGTCCCCAACGTCTACCTTCAGAAAGAGTGACCTCAGAGGCCAACCCCTCCCAGAGGTAATACTGAAGTTTATGCTTTTTGCTTTAAACAAAATTTTAGATGCATAAGGAGGAAATGAGGGTTGTCAGGGTTCAAAAAAACACTGGATTATTCCAGAGATCCCTCTTGGGAATCAACTGTCCCTTTCAAAAATAAATTACTCTAATTTTATCAGGCATAGAAGATTAGCTTTCAGTCCAATGCTTCAATGCCATTTTCAATTTTCTGTTCACAAAGAGATGGCTCAGTTTCTCTGGGTTCTTCCCCCTTTCCTTGATAGCTTTGCCTGACACGAGCTTCTCTAGGCTATGTAACAGCACCTCAGATGGGTGCTACTCCCTACTTCCTAGAATACTTGGATTATCCCCATTTAGCTAGAGACAGGCAAGATGGGTGGCTGCACCATCTCACTGCCTTCCTGCAGACAATGATCAACCTCTCCTTTCTGGATTTTTGAGTTTTGGCATGTTAGTGGCGGCTTAGGGTTCATCAGACGGTTGTGGCTTTAGATCTTAACTCTTTAAATGTACAATTTACCAAGTTGTATAACCTTTGACAAGTGACGTTAGCTCTCTGGGTTTGAGTTTCCTCATTTGCAAAATGGAGATGATAGTAATGTTCCTGAATACTTGGGGATTTGGGAAGGTTAGGTAAGATAATGTGTGTAAAAGGACAGAAAGTGGCTGGCATATAGGAAACACTTACTGAAGTATTTTAAAAATTATGTGCCATGCAGAACTCTTGGGCCATAGAGGAAAGAACTACTATCTCTGCCCTGGGGTAAGAATTGTGGGAAAAGGAGATGGTTCTGGAAATTTTCTCAGAGGAGGGACAATTTGGTTTGGGTTCTAAAGGGTGAATAGTAGTTTTCTAAGTGAGTGGGGTGAAGAGATTATTCCAAATGTAGTAACGGCATTTGCAAAAACTTATGTGGTGGAACATGGGTTGGAGTGGGGAGAATAAAGCTGGAAATTCATGGCATGTCACATCTGTGAGGGGCCATATTTGTACAGTGAAGGATTTGAGAGCCCATTCTATAGAAGACACTACTGAGATGCTGACAACACAGGCTGTCTGGGGGCAAGACACTCCAGTGGGGTGGTGGAGGATGCATACCAGAAGCGTAAACTGGAAGCCTGAAGGAGTTTGGGAATTCTGGCATGATGGTCCCCATGAGCTCAGATGGTTGCCTGGACAGCATCGTGGCTGTGGGGGTTGAGCAGAGAGGGTGGAGACTCAAATCATTCCAGAGAGTACTAACCAGTCACTGAAAAATACTTAAGAAAGAGGGCTTGCTTCATTCTCTTGTGGGGAAAGAGATTCTGCTGAATTGATTTTTGAAAGGACTCTCAGGAGAATTAAAATTAATTCAAGAAGAAGGCAATTCGGTTAGAGCAGTGATTTTGAAGTGTCTGTGCGATTTGTGTAGAGGATTTGTTAAAATGCCTATTCCAGGCCCCTTCCCCCAGAGATTCTGGTGCAAAGAGTGTAGAATGGGGACCCGGAAACCACATATTTGATAGGTGCCCCCCCGTGATTCTGATGTAGGTGGTCTGGGGCCTATACTATGAGAAACAGTCATTTAGGGAAAGGAGAATTACCTACTGGGTAATTCTATACCAAAAGGGTGTAGTTAGAAAGCCACGCAAGCGAGGGCTTTGTGGGATAAGCAGTCTGGGAATACTTCAGGCAGAAAGTCAGGTGTGAGTGGGACGGAGAGGAAAGGAATGGGGAACACATTTCAGAAGAGGAGTTCAGCACAGGTAAATTGGTGCCTATTTACCAGCAGTAAGACCAGCCTGGAGGATGGAAGTCATTGACGATAACCTGGATGGGCAAAAAGAACCCAGAGTTGAAAAGGCCTTGGATGGCAGGTAAGCAGTGGGGGTAGGTAGTGTTTAAGCTGATGGCATGTGCCACAGGTAGCCATACAGATTCTTGAACAGGAGAGGCAGTGGAAGTGGAGTTCCATCGCTCTTTAGGTCTGACACGGAGATCACTTTGCCAACGAGATCAGCAGAAAGAATAATGAGAGGAAAGTGAGGGCAAAAGGGAATCAGGTCTGGTGGTTTGGGTATCTTTTGGTCACATGACACCAGGTGTGTTTGCACCACAAGCCCAGTGGGTCGCTGGCTGTCATGTGTCATGCTGGTTTGAAGTGAGGTCTTTTATCGGAAAGAGAAAGAGCCGGACAGGAGCAGTGCACAGAACAGCAGCACGGATTTCTGTGATGCTTTTTGAGAAAGCTGTCAAAAGGTCCAGAAAATGGATCCAGAAGATAGGATCCTGGGGCCACAGCTCCTGAGTGTATCTCTGCTCCTGTCTCTGGCAAATTTGACGAGCCCCGACCTCCCCGGAGCCTTCTCTTATGTTGTTCCCTCCGGCAGAATACTTTTCCGCCTGCTCTCCACCTAGTAAACTACTTCACATCTTTCAACTCTAGCAGAAGAATACCTCCTCCAGGAAGCTGTTGCCAGCTCCCACATCGGATTAGATCCTTATTTTAGAGACCCTCAAACCAACAGACCTGGGTGGCTCAGAGTGTAGGCTCTGGAGCCAGACTGCCTGGATTTGGGTTATGCCACTTTTAGCAGCTGTGTGACCCTGGGGAAACTCCTTAACCTCTCGGAGCCTCCGTTTTCTCATCTGTGCAACGGGGATGATATTCATGCACCTACTTCATAACTGAATGTGTTCATTGAGTTAGTGCATGTGAAACAACAAGCATGTGGTAAGTGCTGTATTTGAGTCCTCTGTCTTATTCTTTGCAAGCATTGTGTTCTTGTCACAGTGGTAGTTAATGATTCTGTGTGTGATCATCTATGTCATGGCTGACACCCCATATCGAATAAAGGCCCCAGAGCGGCCATGCCAGTACCATGTCCTGTGATAACCCCAGTGCCTGCACACAGTAGATCCTCAATAAATGTGTTGAACCTAATCAAAGACTCATGCTGCAGAGGGGAAAGCAATGGGATCTGGGGATGGAAAGGCTTTTCCCAAGGCCACTGAGGAAGTGGATGCTGGGATGGCAGAGTGAGTGCTGAGATTAAGTATCTTAAGATTTGGAACATTTGGGGAACACTTTGGAAATTTTTTCATTTCTCCATTCAAAGCCTGACAGTAACATCATTCTTGCCTCATAATCTTTTTATTATTATTAAGGTATCATTGACACAAAATCTTATGAAGGTTTCACCTGAGCACCACTGTGGCTACTACATTCACCCACATTTTCAAGTGCCCCCACACACCCCATTGCAGTCACTGTCCATCAGCGTAGTGAGATGCTATAGAGTCACTACTTGTCTGCTCTGTGCTGCACTGCCTTCCCTGCGCCCCCCTACATCATGTGTGCTAAACATAATACCCCTCAATCCCCTTCTCCCTCCCTCCCCACCCGCCATCCCCCACCCCCTTCCCATTGGTAACCACTAGTCCCTTCTTGGAGTCGGTGAGTCTGCTGCTGTTCTGTTCCTTCCGTTTTGCCTTGTTGTTACCCTCCACAAACGAGGGGAATCATTTGGTACTTGCCCTTCTCTGCCTGGCTTATTTCACTGAGCATTCTTGCCTCACAATCTTCATGGAATTGGAAGGAGAAGCTGAAATGTCATCGTATGTGCCCCCTCTCCACCTCTACTCTTCTCCAGCTCCCGGGGTCTACCTCATGCAGGGCTCTTTGAGACAGCCCAGCCTGGCCTCACTTGGAGACAAGGCAGGCGGGATGCTGCGATGGTTCAGGTCTTGAGCTCTTGAGTGAAACATACATGGATTCCAATGCTGGCTAACTGTGTGATCCTGGTCAAGTTCCCATACCTCTCTGAACCTCCTTGGAGCATGGGAGTCTTATCCTAGGGTGTCTTATCCTATAGTGGTTGTGAGGTTTAAATGAGAAAACGCTGCCTGGCATGTAGTATGTCCTTAGTAGGTGTTCGTGTGGTTATGACATTATTATTTTACATAGAGAAACTAGTCCCAAAGAGGGAAGGGATGTGACAAAGGACAAACGTGAGTGATTTGACACATCCATTCACGAGGCTTGTACCAGCAACCCTTTCTGTATGTCTACTGCTTGTCCAAGAGATGAAGAGGGGGTAGCCCTCACCTCAAGGGGCTCAGCGACTAGTAGAAGAGATAGAGATTTAAGTTAACAGTCATAACATGCATCTTTGCTGCACCTGGGACTAGGGGAGCATAAAGGTGTCACCTGACTGTGTCTGGAGGGCCCCGGAAAGGTTTCACAGAGATGCAGGGGCAGGCCTCCCAGGTGACAGATGGGAGGAGCATTCCAGGCAAAGGTGCTCGGCATAGAGATGAGAAAAAGCAAGTTGTGACCACCAGCTTCATTTATTCCTTCAACAAATGTCTCACCAGGGCAACTCCAGGAACTGTTCCACCAGGGGGCGCTGCCGTGAAAAATCTGCCCTCCGCTGTTGATAGAAATCCCAAAGTGCTACACAAAGAAACTTTACTACAAACTTGAGAATGAAATCGTGCTATATAAGCACTGCAATTAAGGAAAATTATGTCAGCTCAGTGTTGATTTTTTTGTTATTTCTATTAAATGTTAGTTAATGATGATTAATGACTCGTCGCATGCAAGCTCGACCATGCGGTTTGTGGAGAATATTCTAAATCATCCAAGGGCCCATCATTCGTCTAAAGGTGCGCTCTATTTTTGAGTGGCTGTGATTGAATAGCAGACCTGCCCTTCCGCCCACATCATCATTAAACTTTCCCTCTTCTCTGCCACTAAGCTCATCAGGAAAAAGTAAGACATAAAACTGATGAATTGTTTACTGGCAGAAGAATATCCGAGTTAACCCCTGTCACCTCTCTGTCCCTCTTGCTCAGGATTCTGTGTCCGACAGTGGCCTCGAGGGAGACTTTTAGGGAGGAGGCTGGGCAGCTTCTCATCCATCAATCTCAAACGTTAGGAACATTCCTGAGACAGCCCACGCCTCCTCCACTGTCTATTTCAGAATGTGCCATCGGGAATTTATGGAAACCCGTAAGGACTTTGTGCCTGCTGAGCCGGACCACGCTGGGGCTAAGGAAATCGGGGGGCCAACCTTTCTATTTTCTTATTGGGATCCTCTAGCAATACATCCTGCTTTTACATGAATCAGATATTTAACCATCTGTTTAAAGAGATACATGTGCATAGACACGGGTATGAGGCAAGATGGAAAACTGGACTCCTCGGCTTTTGCCTTCTTTTAGGAAATAATAGTAGTAGTAGTAATAGTAATTGTAGTAATAATGATAATAGCATTTTCTATTTATTAGGCTTTTACTATGGGCCAGGGCTGTGAAAATGCTGCGGATGCATTAGCTCATTTAGCCGTTATCAGATATTGTTATCCCCATTTTAAAGACGAGGAAACTGAGACTAAGAGAAATTCAGGTAGTTGCCCACAGTGACAGCACAGGCTTTAAATATAAGCAGTCCTTGTCCAAGCCTTGTAAATGTTATGCTTCACTACCACCTTCAGAGACATTTTTCTTGAGTGCCTACTGTATGCGCACTCTGCCGGGGGCTTGAGCTCAGCCTTGAGGGAAACACTCTCGTTTTGGGAGGAGCTTATAGGCCAGCAGGGAGAGAAACAAGTTTGCCATGGAGTGAAAGGTGCAGGGAATCATGGGGCTTCAAGAAGGAGGGTGCTGGACCTATTGGTGCCCAGGGGAGGCTTGGAAGTATTTGAGTTGGGCTCGGATTCTGGGTGGGGCTCTGACTGGCAGATGGTAGGGGACGTAAGCTGGGCTGAGGGTGCAGCTTGAACGAAAGCCCAGAGGTGGGGATTGTGTTAAGAGAGCCAGTGAGCCATCCAGTTTGGTTCAAGCAGGGAGTGGTGTAAGAATGAGATTAAGTATGTTACCCAGGGCTGCAGGGTGAAGGCTGGAAGTCTGTGCTCTTTCAGGGAGCCTGACCAAGACACAGAATCTGTTTAATCATGGCATGGACATGATCAGAGAGGTCCTTTAAAATGACAAACCCAGCAACTGGCAGGATGCTGGGAAGGCTGACAGCACCCAAGAATCAGGGGCCAGGCTGGCTTTCAGGTCAGATGAACTGAGTCTAAGTGCTCTGCTGTGCCCACAGCACTGCCCTGCCACGCTCATCTCCTTCCAGCCCTTCTCAAGCAGAAGAACACGGCAGGGGTCTGGACACAAGGAGAACCTGGCCAAGGCAGGTGGCCTCGGGAAGTCAGTGGCCAGGGAGGACTCCACAAGCCCTGATCACTGGCCTGTGATGGGACCAAAGAAAGAGGGAGGACCCCTCACCCTGTTGGCCTGTGAACCCCATGAAGGCAGAGGCTGTGTCCAGCACCAACACCAAGCCTGGTATGTGGTCAGAGCTCAAGAAAAGTCACTGAAAGGGTGGATTAGATACATATAAACACACAGACATATACACACATATATACATACATGCACATATACCCATACACATATACGCACATGCACACACACACACACATCCAAAGTTTAAATACTAGGAGAAAGGAGAGGGGTTCAAAGGAAATATAGAGATGGAAAGGGGAGATAGCCGGAGGCAGGGGGAAGGAAGGAGAGGGGTTCAAGGAGTCTTGGGAACAGCTGCCTCCCCGACTTTCTATCAGTGCTATCTTTGCCAAGTAACTCAACCAGTGAGTCGCAGTTCCTCGTCTGCAAAATGGAAATAGCAATAACAGTCCCAAGTTCAGAGGGAGGTTATGAGATTTCAAGGAGTCCATCTTCGCAGAGCCTGGCTTGTGATGAGCCCAGGTTAGAGTGGTGTCAGGCTCAGTCCCCAGGGCCATGGATGCCACTCTAGGTGCCAACTCCCTTTCCCTCTCTGTATATGTTCGGTCAAGTCTAAAGTCCCACGCTACGGAGGCAACAAGTCCTTGCAATCCTGGCGTGCTGAAAGGGCTCTGCCCATTTGCCCAGAGTGCAAATTAGCCGAAGGGAATTCACCTAACTACTAAACATCTGCATTGACGGTTTGGAATTAATCCTTGCCCTGGGCCCTGGATGTACCTCTCTTTGCCGAAGTTTTGCCACATAAATATGTTTTGGAAACAACTAGAGGTAATGGGACTGCACCTGTGAGAGAAACAATTGAATTAACCTCTTCCCAAAAGCATCAGGTAAACAAATCAAACCAATGTAATTAAAGAGACTGCTTCTGCCTCTCCCTTAAGTTGCCATTTTGTTTAAACTAGCTCCTGATGTCATCAAACTGTCGGTTTCCTCTTGAATGGATAGGCACAAGTTAAATCAGTTCCCCCACATCCCCCTCCCTCCCAGGCTGTCTGTTCTGGAAAGAGCAGGTTTGAGATTAGCCCAGACGGTGAACACCAGCTGGATGTTGGGCGCTGCGCACAGTTCCTGCTCAGGATCAGGCCCTGGGCAACTTCAGAGCTGCATGGGGCTCTCCGTCTTCATTTTTTGCATAAGAGGGTCTAACATAGTGATCCGTGCAAAACGTGGTTCAGTGACCAGCAATAGGTTGATTTTCTCCATTGCTAAATTTCAAGTGACTCGGGCCAGCCTTTTCCATTCTCCAGGCTTTATTTTCCCAATGATCAGATGAGCCTTATTGTAAGGCCTGTCCAGAGCTGGTAACTGCTAACTTGTCCTCAGTGAAATTCCCGGTGACTCTCAGATCACCCTGCTGTCTCCCCATGTTCTTGAGAATGACTCCTCTAGGACTTGGGAAGCTGAGATTGCTAATTGCCTCAAATAGACGCCCCCCCCTCCTTTATGGATAATATGTCTCCCCATTTTAGCTGGAGATTGGCCACCTGCGATATAATTCTCAGCCTCTTCTGTAGTTGAATGTGGCCACATACCTATGTCCTTGCCAACAGAAAGTGACGGGAATGACTCCCAGTGAGTGCCTTCAGAAAGAGGAGCCCCCCACTCCCTTTTGGCCCTTTCCCATTGGCTGGAAGGTGGCTGTGAGGACAGGAGCTGGACCAGCCGTCTCGGATGATTCGAAGGAAGCCACATGGTGAAGACGTCAAGGCAGTAAGTTGGAAGGAGCCTGAGATCCCTGATGACTTGAGATCTGTCCTGTAGGCCCCAGACTACCCACACTGACAGAGAAACTGACTTGTATTGGTTAAGCCCCAATCATATTTTGATTTCTCTGTTACAGCAGTTAACTCAATATTACTAACAGCACAACCTTGCTTTACCCTATAAGATGATTCTGGAAATGGATGAGGAAATGGAATTGTTGTGCCTTAAATCACATTTTCAATGTGCCTGGAGAAGCAGTATGTTGGGGAAGGTAAGAGTAGGATTTTGGAACTGGAAATGAGGTGCAGCTCCGCTACAATCTGTGTGATCTTGGGGGAGTTACTTGGCTTCTCTGGGCCTCCGCCTTCTTCACCTATAAAGCAGAGGTGATTGTGTTCATCTCACAAGATTCTTGGGAAGATCAATTGAGATACTGAATGCAAAGTATGTACTAAGGCAACCCATAAGTATTCTATGGAATTATTTGAGAAGTAAAATAATAAATGTTCCAGAATCCCTCAGTACAGGTTCTGTTTCCATCGCTCTGGAGCAGGACCTCGGTATCTTAAGTTCCTCAAGTAGTTGAGAATCACTGAAACAAAGCAGTCTAGTGGGAGGGCTTCCTGTAAATGAATTCCTGATTTACCTGTCATAGAAATCAGGCACACTTCTCACGCAAATTCACAGTCACACCTTCATGAGTTACCCTCACCTTGTGATCCCTTCTTGTTTTTATTTTACTTTCCCTGGTATCATGGTATCATTTCTGTATCCCTGTATGCACCCACTGTCACAGTCCACCCAACGACCTTCCGGAGGAGCCCTTGAACCTAAGTTACAGTCTCAGCATAATTCTAGTGAAAATTATTATTTCTATAGCCTGATGGGTTTCCTGGAGCAGTTTCGTTACATTATCCTACTAGATCTTGGCCACAGCCCTGCAAAGCACTTAAGACTGGTTTTATCATCATCATCATTTCCATTTGACAGCTGAGGAAACTGAGGCTCAGAGTGGTTAAGTAAGTTGCCCACCATGAGCCCAGATTTGAACTAAGTTCCGTCAGATTTCAAAGCCTGTGAGTCACTCCTGAACCCCTTCACTTCTCTCACACCGCATTGTGATGGTTGCGTCATCGATTCACTTATTCAATACATGCCTGTAGTCGCAAACACCGAGGAGATGGATTATTCCATGAGCTAATGAAACCCCGGGTAGACCAGTAACGTCTCCCTATTTGCCCGAATCCAGGGGTAAAGTTGGTCAAATTTTCAGGAAGTTCCCGTGTCACCAAAGCCCCCTGGGGCACCTACAGAGGGAGACCGGACCATGCCACAGTTCCCCAGGAATTCCATGGGAGGAAAGAACTGCCCAGATTTTCCCTTCATCCCTCTTTCTCCAAACTCATCCCTTATTGGATGAAGGCGTTCTCTGGTCAGGGCTGCTTGAAAGGCACAGCAAGGTCATTTTCTTGTCTACCTCCCCCAAATCAACTGGAGATCACAGACATCAAGGTGAAGAGCCCCTGTCATCTAGAAAGCCTATGTTTCGTTTGCAAAAAAAAAAAAAAAAAAAAAAAGTGTTTCTCTTACATATTGTATAACTCCAGGGAAGCAGTTGCTTAGCAACTGAGCCCAGTTGGCTGTCCTGGGAGTGGTTATTAACTCTTCCTGCAGTCAATTGACATTGTGGAGTCTTCCTGGAAGGCCACCAACCACCCCATTTCCGTAGCAGAAAGCTCATGACATTCACCAGGCCCCTCCTGGCTGTCTCCTCACCGGAATCGCAGCTCTCTCCTCCTAGGAAGGAGCACACGTGTACAGCCGTGTGCGGCTTGACTACTAAGACCAGCTTTAAGCTTTCCTCAGTCTGTGGAGAGAACCTATCAAGAATCCAGTTTGTCTATTTTAGTTACACGAAATGGAACATCTGGCAAGCTAATGAAGTCAAATGTATACATCACCATGTCAACGTATATAACTTCATTTTCAACAGGAATTTATGGAGCACCTGCTGGGTGCCAGACCCAGTGTTGGGGATTTTTCAGTAAGTAAGACAGTCAAATGCCCCACCCTCACGAACCTTACATTCTAGTTGGGGAGATAGATGGTACCTATGAAAACAAAGAAGCAAACGAGATAATTCTGTTTGTGCTTTGAAGGCAATAACTTAAGGGGATGTAATAGAAAGAGCTTGAGCAGATGCATGGGAGGGGAGGTGTATCTATATCTGTAGCTATCTGTATGCCCCCATCTAAATACACCAGTAGTGAGATACGTCCACACGCTGGGCACACTGCTGCTTCTGGTAGATGTCTTCCATTCAATGTTAGTGTTACAAGAGCCCTAGAGCTGATAATGTTCAACCTCCGAATTCCTTTCCATCCCAATAAATGGTGCCACCTGATCCAGCCAGTCACGGAAGCAGCACCCTAGGGGGCATCCTTGATTCTGTTTTCTCCCTTTTCTCCATCAACAAATCTATTGACTTTAATCAAAATAGACCTTGCACCTGTCATTTCTATCCCCACAGCTTCTGCTCAAGTTCAAGCTGCCGTTTTTGCCTCACTGGATGATGGTGACAGCTTCCCTTACAGTCCTTCTCCACCCAGCAGCCCTAGTGAGAGTTCAGAAATGGAATCCAGACTCCATCACTCACCCCTCTGCTGAACCCCTCTCAGTGGCTTCCCTCCCACTGTTCTTAGATCGCGTCCCAGCACTTCACTTCAGACTGCAAGGCCCTGTGTGTTCCGGAGCCTGGCTACTTGTCTCCATTTTTGACCATGCCTTCCCTCATTTACCACATTGCAGCCACAGTGGCCTTAGTTATGATTCAAACAGGACAAGCTCATTTCTCCCTCAGGACCTTTGCACATACTGTTTCCTTTGCTGTTGGCCTGATGAACTCCTACTCGTCCATCAGATCTTAGTTTAAAGGTCACCTCCTCAGGGAGGCCCTCCCTGACCACCTGATTCCCTGATCGCAGCAGCCCGGTTGATCCCTTCACAGCACTTTTATTCCTACTTGTAATTATATAATACATACACACATACATTTATTTAACTGATTATTGTCTCTTTCTTCTGATAGACTGAACCTCATAGGGGCAGAGACCACATCTATTTGTTTGCAGCTGTACCACCAGCATCTATCCTGGGGGATGGCATATGTAGGCAAAGTACAGGTATTTCTTTTTTTTCTAAATGAATGAATAAATATAACCTAATGAAAGAGCTAGAATTTAGTGAGTGCTTACCACATCCCAAACACAGTGCCAAACACTTACATATTATGAGCTCATTGAACCTTGATTATAACCCAATGAGATGGGTATTACTACCCCATTTTAGAAATGAGTAAACTGAGGTTCAGAGAAGGAGGCTGCCAAGACCTAGGCCCCAGAGCAAGAGAGTGGCTAGGCTAAAGTTAGAACTAAGCTTTCTCTGACTCTCAAAGCTGAGCTTTTAAATTACTATGTAATTCCTAATACTCTGAAGAATTTTATGACATGCTTCTCACCCTCCCTGCTTTACTGTCTGAGGAATACTTCACTCACGGGCAGCAGGCGTGTCAAAGATAGCTTGGGAGGGTGAGGTGGCCCTTCAGATGAGCTCAGTCTGACAGGTCTTACAAAGTCAGGCAAAGTCCAGTTATCCGAACAACCACAGCAGAGCAGACAACGGGTGAGCCAAAGTAACTCCCGACACTGAGTGAGTCCCTCCCCACTGTGCCTGGGAGGGTTTGCAGGACATTTGAGGTGCTCGGCCGCACAGAGCCTCTCCCTATTGCTTCATGCCCAGCACAAACCTTTATTAAAACTCCCCATCCGCTCTGATGTCAGTGGAAGTAGCTGGCCCTACACAATTCAGAGGCTCAGGGAACTTGGTTTGGATTAAAGTAAGATAAGGCAAGGAACACCTATCATTTGTTGGGTACTTGGGGGTGTGCTGAGCACTCGGTCAAGATCTTTACAGGCATTTGTATCTGCACAAGGTCCCTCCGGGGAGGAACTATTCTTATAGTCATTTGACAGATGAGGAGACTGAGAGATGCAGTCCTTTGCTCCAGGTTGCACAGCTTGTAAGCCGTGGGGCTGGGATTCAAATCGGGGTAGGTAAAGACCCAGAGTGCAAGCTCTTAACAACTGTGCTGTTTCCTACAGCACCAATAAGTACCCCTCTCCCATAGCCCCCAACCCTTTTCTAAAAACCTACTGCATTAAGCAGTGGTTGCCCCACCTGCAGACGCCCAGAGAGCGCCAGCTTGGCCCAGATGAACTGTTGTTCACCACAGACAGTGGCTGTGCAGTCCCATTTGCCAACTAGCCAGTGTAAAGTAAGGCTTTCTGAGTTCAGGGATGGGGACAGAGGTTCATGTACATCTGTAATCCACATCTCCTTTGCTCCTGAATGCACTATAACAAAGTTATAACAAAGACCTGCAGGATAATCATCTTAGACAATGCCTGGGCCTTATGCCAAGGCCAAGAAAGACAACAGAATGAACTGTGGAATAACACCTGAGCCCCGAAAAGGCCCTGGTTTCTGCATCTGTCAAACAGGGGTTGTGGTAGGGTGGTCTAGTGGCATCTGAGGTTGCTTTCAGCCCCAAAGTTCTTGCCCTTAACCTTTGAGCTTGCTCTCTCTGAGACTATGGTGCCCTCCTCTCTCCCATCTTTACTTTGCACACTGTCTCTCATCCTTTGGGACTCAGGTCCAGAATCACCTCCTCCAGGAAGCCTTCTTTAAACCTCAGTTTGGTCACATGCATCCCTGGACTTTTGTGACTTAATTCCTATCCCAGGACACATTATTATTTGCAAAATTGTCTGCTTATAATTCCCATCTCCCCATCAGCTCTGATTCTCTTGGGGTCAGGGATTCTGTCTGAGATGACTTCTTTCCTTCAACTAGAATAAACCCTGATACTCAAGAGCCCCCCAGCATGGCTGCAGTGTGCACACAACACCATGATCTCCGGTCTGATATTCTTCCGGGAAGAACTTGACTCAGACAGATCCAGGGAATGGAGCAAAGCTGAATGCCATGCAAAGTCTGAACACCACCGAGACTCAAGAAGCATAAAGAAATCTAAAGAGAAAACTGCTTTTCAAAGTTGTAGAAGAGGAAGAAAAGATTCCCATCGGCCTTTGTTAGTGTGGTGGGGTGGGGACGGAATAATTAACTTCCTGTACATGTGTCCCAAATGTCCAAAAATGTCAAAGAAAGAAAAAAAATCAGAGTCCAAATGAGTAACTTTGTCATTCACACGTTTTCCACTATTTTAGGATAATGTGGAACAGTATAATAGACGAAAAGCCTCAAGCCAGACAAAAATTTGCTATGTGATCTTGGATAAGTTATCTCCCCTCTCTGAGCCATACCCACCTCCTCCTTAAGTAAGGGAGATGAACTAGGACATCCACCAGGGGCTTGGTTCATACGTATTCCTCAGGCAACGAACCATGTTTTTCTCACATGAATTTTCTGGTGACAAATTGAAGGTTTTTTACCCCCTGGGGAATTTTCGCATTTTTTTCATGTTCAAAGACACACAAACTGCTCACAATTCCCTACTATTGTAAGAACAATTTGCCTTCATTATCTTAAACCTTTCAGCATTTCTTAAAACCTCTTTTTATATGGAGAAAAAAATGTTCCCGATATAATCACAAGAGATAAATCTGCTATTTCACATTTCAAAAAGTAATCAAAATGCTTCTTAGTAGAGTAGGTGCTCATTACAATTTATGACGAGTGCTTGAAACTGCCTGTATCTTCCTCTCTCATCTGTCCAGAATTATTGTTTCTATTTAGGGCAGGAATGCCTAAAGGGGTGGAGGGTAAATGCAAAGAAATCTCTGGCATGATGTTTATGCTTCATGTTGTGTTTTATATTACTGTATTACCTTGGGTGGACCAGATAGCTCAGTTGCATGACTTCCCTCCTTTCATTCAATTCAGAGCCAAGAAATGCAGGAAAAATAGTCAAGGGTTGTTAAATGGTGACATTTTACCCATTATGGCCTGAGGCCAACAAGCTTTTTAAGTGACAATGTCTGAGAGCTAAAAACAATATTGGTTCCAAAATAGCAAAAGAAAACCGCAGAAGCAAAATTAATAAAGGCTTAAATTAAATGCCTCCATAACATACCATTCTGTCACCCTCAGTATTTTTTAAATTTAGTGTTCATAAAAGTTTCATTATATTTGAAAAGAGTTGATGGGTTAGATTCTCATTTCACCAAGAATTCTTGAGTATACTTGAGGACTTTTCAAAAAATTACGGATAAATGTAAAATGAGAAAGTTATTGTGGTAACAAAATAATTCCAAAAGCATAACTTTAATATTTCCTTTCAAATGTTACAATAAAAATGCACTTAATTTGTATGATATGACGTGAGTTCGGAGCTCCCTGAAAAGACTTCTTAGGGCAAACACGGGCCTTAAAATGGCCTTACATAGGATGAGTTGATGACTGGACAGATTGATGGGTAGACGAAAGGTTGGATGAATGGACAGATGTATATAAAGAAAGAGGGACAGGTGGGATGGATAGATGGACAGATAAATGGACTGACTGCAGAACAGATGGGCAGATGGATGGACAGGTGGATGGATGGATGGACAGGTGGATGGATAGATGAAGTTATTTGCTCAATATCACTCAGTGAGTTAGTGGATGTGTCTTGACTCCTCGCTTTCAAGCTGTCTTTAAGTCATTTAAACATAGTTAGAGTTAGTCGAGCACAGGACTGGAAGAATCCCAAGAGTCCAGCTCGTGTAAGTTGCCCATTTTACAGGTGAAAAAACAGAGTCTGAGAAGGGAAGGGACTTAACTGATGGCCCATTTTCTTTATTCTAATCAAACAGGAGGTTGTTGTTTAAATGTTTGCCTCCTGGAGAGACCTGGCACATGCCTATTTCTCAGGCACCCTACGTATTTATAGGACAGTGTTTCACAACTGATGACAACTTGCTGCTAAACTGATGGGTCTCTGTCTGGCCGAGCCCCCAGATCTTTCCTGCACACTTTCCCTGCCGTCTCCTGAAGAAGGCAGAATGGTGAATGGCGGTGTTGGGTCTGGGCCCAAGCTACTTTGCAGAGCCTGCTGAAGAGAGACATATCTGCTTAATTCACACTCATGTCATGTTATTCTTGGCACGTACACAGTGCCTTCAGGTGTCAGTTGAGACATGGTAGAAAAAAAAAAAAGAAGCTCTTAGTTCCCAAACATATTGGAGTTTCTGTGGCTTTTTTCTTGATGTTAGCATTTTGATTTTCCTCTGGGAAGCCTCCATTCCTCATTCTCACTCAATGTGTGGGGAGCCTGGGATTGGCCAATCAGCCCCTACATCACTCCAGCCCCAGTGATTGGTTCAAAGTTAAGCACATGAACCAAGTCTGGTTATGCAGGACAAATATTAGCCTGCTTAATGCTCTCCACAACCCTGTGGAATAAGTCCCTCTGAAAGATAAGGCAACTGAGGCACAGAGAGATTATTTGCCTGAGATTGTAGAGCTGATAAGTGGCAGAGATGAGATTTGAACCCAGGTGGCCTGATTTCAAGAACCCTGCCATGTCCCACCTTGTAGTACTTGGTGTAGGGTATGTCGTCCCAAAATACCAGTTGATGGGTTTCATCATAGGTGCTGAAAAATATGTAAATATGTACGTTTGCTCCCATTAAGTGCTTAATTTACAATTTCAGGGTGACTCAATCCCGGGGAGCACTGGACCCAATGACCTCATGTAACCTTATACACATGACAACTCACTTTTCTGGAAGTTTACTTCCTGGTAGCCTGGGCTAAGCAGAAGCCACCAAGAACTTAGAGCAGGTGAAAAAGAAAAGCTTCCAAGGTCAAAAATGTTGCAAAAGCTGGGCTCTAGAGCAGGTGGGAGTTATTCACAGAAGAGGCCCTCGCTCTGATTTTGCACACAGTTTTTACATGAATATTATCTGTTTTCTCAGCTCAGCATAGTTCAGAAAATGGCAGTCTGGGAAGAAGTCAGTCTAACATCGTGGTGTCATTGACTCATGAGTTAGAATGATCTAGAAGCGAATCCAGCCATGAAACTGACAAGCAAAGGACTTACCCTCTCTGACCCTCAGCTTCCTCATCTGAGACACAGTGGGAATAATATTATCTACCTCACACCTTGCTGTGAGAAGGAAATCAAATTGTTGGTGTACAGTGCCCAGCAGGTAGTAGATCCTTGATAAATGATATCCATTGTGATTGCCCAGTGATAAGTTTTTCATTCTTTCTAAGGCTCATTTTCCTTATATAAACCAGGGATTATAATAACCCAAGTCCTCCTGGGACATTTCACAAGGTTGTTGGACAGAGTAGTAAGACAGCGGAAATAAAAATGCTTTTTAAGAGGCCCAATGCTGCATCAGCGTAAGGCAATATTGCAGTTCTGGTATATGAGAGCAGTAGGAATCACACTATTGTTAATACTTACTACTATTAATCATCATTATGACCACTGCTATTATTATTACTGCTGCCACTATAAAGGAATATAATATTGGTACTTAGGCTTCGGCAATATTTCACAACCATCTGGGTTTCGAGTGACCACACTTGGAATGAACACACGGTGCTCCGGTCTCTCCATCAAACCTGGGTCCATAGCACCTCTGTGTACCTGACATAAATTAGACAAGGGTCCCTCTGCATGAGGAAACACAGATACAAACCAACAACTGAGTATAGAAGGGTGAGCACGTAGCATAGCAGCTGCCAAGCACCTGGTAACAGCACAATAAAATCTATATTATGAATAAGTACAAGAGAGGTAGCTTATCGACAGTGGCCAAACCTGCCACTCCCCACATCAAGAGTGAGGCTTGTTTCTCTTCCCTTTGAATCTGAGCTGGACTTAGGACTTGTTTTGGCCAACAGATGCAGCGTATAACTTCTAAAGCTGGATCTTAAGAGACCTTCAGCTTTGCCTTTGCTCTTGGAACACTAGCTCTGAGAATCCAGCTCCCCTGCTGGGAGAAGCCACGTAGAGGCCATGCAAGGGGAAACATGATCCAGACACGTGTTTGAGCCCCTTGGCTCTTCCGGCCCGGTCAAGCCGCCTGATGACTGTGGCTCTGCCCAACACCACACAGACCAGAAGAATCTCCAAGCTGAGCCCAGTCAAACCACAGAGTCATAATAAACATGGTTGTTATTGTGAGCTGCTACATTTTGGGGGTGGTTTGTTATGCAGCCATAGCTAACTGAAACAAAGTGGATGTGAGTGCTCCAACGGGATGTTCCTACCCAGCTCAGAGGGGCAGGGAAGGCTCCCTGGAAGAGAGAGCATGTGGAAATCAGATGGGATTTGTAGGTCAAGCAGGTGGAAATCGGTCCAAGTTCTCACTCATGAGTCGACCCTCTTTTCTGCATTTGGCTTTGAGTCCAAGGCAACTTAGTGATAAGAACCAAAATTTTTAAATCTTTTCTTACCCGGATAATTATTTCTCCTCTTTAGGGACCAGCCCCACTTCCCCGGCTCTAAATCAAAATGACAGGGCCTCCAAATTGGTTCAGGAGCTCATGCATTTGTAAAAATGTCTGCTGCTGGAGAAGGCTTGCTACATCTAATTTCTGCCCCAAGCACATTTTTATAGTTAAGTTATATTATAAATGTCGTTTAATTTACCCAGCAGTGTCAGGCGTACATTAGACCGAGAGCTAGTGATAATATATATAAGATCCTTTTTGTACAGTCTGATCAGGGTTTGGGAGAAGGGGAGGGCTGGGTTTCATCATTATTTGGCCAAATTGATATTCTTTTCCTCTTCTCTGCCACTCTTTCTGTGTTCTACCCACTTAAGGGGAGGACGAAGAAAGCCTTTTAAAGCCCCAGGCCAGGTTTGAAGGGTCAAGTTTGAGGATGAATTGGAGGCTTTAAAGCACAGTGGAAAGGTCAAGGGTCGAAAACCCTGCAAAACTTGGGAGCAGGCTCAGAAGATTACCTCCCCTCCACTGAGGTTGGAAGGATTGTACCAGGCGTGCTGAGCTGGGTGGAAGGGTTTCAAAAGGTTCCAGACCTTAGCTGGGAGGCAGGAGACAGGAAAGCCTATCTCAGGGTGGGAGGAGAAGGGGGGTGGGATTAACTCCTTCAAGGCCTGTAAGGGGCCCCTAAATAATTCCCCTTGGCTTCTTGGACAAACTTTTTCAAACCAGAACAGGCCACTCCTCTGCTTACAGTGAGCTTCCAAGCCATGAGAATAAACTCCCGACACGTCCTGGCAGCCCCCCTGTCCTGTAGGATCCGGCCCACCCACCTCCTAAATTCATTTTTGCCCGCTTCCGTCTCTGTTCTTGACACCCCGGCCACAATGGCTTTTTGTTCATTCTTCTAAATGCTCCAAACACTCGTGGCTTTTCCTCGGCCACGCCGACAGGTGAGTCCTGAGTGTTAACGTGTCCCTGGCTCAGGGTGTCCCCTGCAGGGGTAGGAGCAGAAAAGAGGGCTGATGGCAGCCATAATTCATGTCAGGGAGACCATCGGTGCACAGGAAGCTGGCTGTGATCGATCACACACTTCAAGAGGCCCATTTATTTGCCTCATTAAAAGAGTTAACTAGATTTTCAGGGAAGAGAGGAGCCGGGAGACCAGACTGCCTCTGGAGAGAGAGCCCAGTGGGCTGAAAGTTGACTCCAACCCCATCCATCCCACAGAGAGGCAGCAAATTCTTTCAAAGTCACTCGGATACAGATGTAAATCCCAACTCTGGGTCTTACTAGCTGCGTGACCTTGAGCAAATCACTTAATCTCTCCAAGCCTCAGTAGTAACTGCTGTGAAATCGGGATAATAGTCTCTACCCCACTGGACTGTCATATAGTTCAAATGAAATCATGTGTGGACAGGGCTCACCATGTGCCTGGTGTATAAATGGTGACATAATTATCATCGTACAAGGTCATAGCTTAGGGTCAAATAATCCAGGCACAGAAATCTCCGAGGCAGACTTCTAGGCAGTGGGTGGGGCATAGCCTGCGCACCTGAACTTAAAAGCTCCCCATGGACCTAGAAGGTGTTATTAAGTGAAATAAGTCAGACAGAGAAAGACAAATACCGTATGATTTCACTTACATATGCAAGCTAGAAAACAAAACAAATGAACAGACAAAGCAAAACAGAAACAGACTCACAGATACAGGGAACGAACTGGTGGTGGCCAGTGGGGCGGGGAGTGCGGGATGGGTGAAATAGGGGAGAGGATTAAGAAATACAATCTCCCAGTTATAAACTAAACAAGTCAGGGGAATGTAATGTAAGAACTTTGTATGGTGACAGATGGCAGCTAGATTTATTGTGGGGATCACTTCCTAATGTATATAAATGTTGAATCACTATGTGGTACACTTGAAACTAGTATAATACTGTATGTCAACTACACTGCAACTAAAAAAAAGAGAAGAGAAAAAGAAAATCAAGTGACAAGACAAAACAAAACTCCCTGGGGGATTTTAACCCACAGTCCATTTTGGAAACTACGGATCCAGCCCAGGTCACTAAATTTAGAGGTGGAGAAACTGAGGCCCAGAGAGGGACAGAGATGGGCCCAAGGTCACACAGCACATCTTTGGTGGTCAGCTCCAGAATGCAGATGTTTGACTCCTGGTAAGGTGGCTTTTCTGTTAGCCCATGCCAAGGAGTTATACTGGGTCAAATGGAGGTGCCTGGCCTCTGGCTGAGCCCCTTATGAGCGGTGTGAGGGATCCCCACTCAGCTCATATTCTTTGAGGTCCCATATTCTTTTAACCTTTTTAAGTACGCAGTGCCCATGAGAAGGTCTGAAGCTCTTTGGAAACTCTTTATCTTGTTTACCATCAGAGATTGACAAGTCAATCCTTTTCTCTCATTTCACCCCATCATGCAAATATTGATACAGCCCAGCACCTGGACTCGGAAGGAATATTTGCTGAACGAATGAATGAATGAATGTGCTGGATGGATGAATACATGAAAGCTCCCAGAGAGCTGACACTGTTGCTTTCTGTTCCAGGGCCTGGAACAGAGTCTGCACATTGGTCACTCATTCAATATTTGCTGTCTGTGGTTGAATCAGTGAATCAGCCCCTGAATTTCCCATAGCCTAGGGAGAAAGACAGACGCACATCAAAAATTAAGAATAGTGCCGGCTTGTTACTGTAATAGGGCGCCAGTGCGGCCGAGGGAGAGAGGAGTGGAAGGGAGGCATCTGGGGGTGACCCCAGAGGGTGTACAAGGAAGGAGCCAGTGAGCACAGCCTGACTTGGGGGAATTCTGGGCCCTGTTCCAATCACAGAAAAGAGCCCAAGAAGGAATAAAGCAAATTATAGACCAATATGGATGACACGGTGCCATTTTGTAAGCATTCAAAGTATATACGCCCAAATGGAGGGCCATTCTACAAAAGAGTGGGCCGGTATTCTTCAAAACGTCAAGGTCAGGAAAAAAGAAGGCCAAGAATCATCCCATCCTGGAGTCTCTCTGACCCTCAGTTTCTTCATCTGCAAAGCAGGACTAATTTTACCTATCACGAGAGCCCCAGAGTTGTTTGTAACAATCTAATACAATAATAGGTATCCTCTGCCACGCTGTACAAGTAAATGACTATTTTTATTACTACTTGGAATAAAACTATCCCAGGACCTGGAAGAATTCATTTGTTTTTGACCAAACCTCATTAACTAAATGTCCAAGTTTATGCTTTATGGAAATAATGAACATATTAGTTATGTATAGACACACACTCAGCTACATCTATATAATTTTCTGCATTTCTGCTCAGGATGTATTTCCCCATGTGCACAAGAGAGTGAAGCAATAACATATTGTTGCCATAAGTCAGTAACAGGACTCCCAGCAGGATCTGCTGGGGCTGTTTGCTGTCCCCTCGAAGTCTGGGGGTTCATGAAGATTCTTTTAAGGTGACACATTTATCTGGCTCATTAAAGAGCACCAACTAAAAAAATATATTTTTTTGAAAATGAGGGTGGGTGAGACCAAGTCAATTCACTCTGTGCACGTACCAACCAGGACTTCAGGCAGTGGTCGTGAGAATTCACCACTCCCAGCCCTGTGCCTTGAAGAGAGCTGCCCCATTTATCAGGTCAACACCATGATTAAGAGCTGAAAAGAAATGAACTTGCAGTTTGGAGTCCTATCTGAGTGTGAAGAATTAGACTAGTTATTTGAGGGCAAGGGTGTATTTTACTCATCTGTTGCACCTACCAAGTACTTGGTACGCAGTAGAAGGTCTTGCAGGGAGAAAAAGTAGGTCTTGAATGAGTGAATGGATCCTAGGCCACCACTGTTCAGCCACTTGAGCCTCAGCTTTGTTATCTACAATCAAATGGCTCTAATAGTCACGTTTGAAGATTCTGCTAATAACTATGTGAGATTCCTGATAACATAGGAATTCATTTCCTTCTCAGACTTTTCCAGGAATCTACTTTGTTTGGAAACAGGGAAAGTGAAGGCAGAGTGGAGGAACAGACGGATAAGACCTGGAACACTGCCTTCCGGAAGTCCCTGACAGCAAGAGGGTGCCCAGAGGACCGGGCCATGGCCATGTGGCTCCTTGTCTAGGGTTTTGTGGCTGATCTGAGATGAAACTTGGTCATAAAACACCAGCCAGTAAGTGATAGGTTCACCCATCTGGACCTCTGCCTTCTGCTTAGAACCTCAACTTTAATAATGAAGATAATAAAATACCTTATGTTGGGAAATAGAGTCCAGATGTAGTTGCTGGAAAGTCAATGCTTCTCTCTGAATCCCTACAGAACATTCGATCTGCAGGGTTCACACAGTTATGAATTCTGCTCCAGCTGGTTATTAGACACCAAGTCTCTCTGACTCTAGCAAGGCTCTTGGGAAAGGTCACTCATTCATTCATTCATTCATTCATTCATAGTACTATCTATATTGAGTACCTAATTTGTGTCAGGCACTGAGCTAAGTTCTTGATGGAAAATTCCTTTTTTGCATCTTATATCAACTAGGTGAATGATTGTTTTCCCCGCCTTATACTATTTGCATAAAGCATGAACTTGCCCAAGGGTACACAGCTAGTAGGTGATAAATAGAGGATTCAGACTCAGGCCTTTGTGACCCTAAATTCTGAGTTTTTGGCTACTGCCATCCCATCCGGAAAGCACCTGCTGGCAGCTGGAAGTGCCATGGTCTGAGCTAGATGTTGGAGACACAAACATGAGGAGCTCTTAGTCTATGAGGAAGACAATCATGTATTAGCATGCACGCTGATGAGAAGCATTTCCCATGTACTAATTATGAATGATTGCATTTCAGCACTCATGCATTCAATGACTCTGCATGGAGCTTTGTTATCTGGGAGATATACCATTGAGAGGTGGGAATTGAGAGAGAAATGTGACATATTCTCTTCTTGGGAGGACTTTGTGGTCTAGAAGGGGAGGAAGACTTTCAAATACTTGCATCTGTGGGGAAGTGATTAATGATGATTACAAGCCATTTATTCATGGGACCATGACTGGACACCTGCTATGTTCTAGCATGCGTCTAGGTCCTGGGCTTGAAATAACTTCATGTGGGTATACAGTGACATTGCTTCCTTCTGCCATTCCTCCAGGGACGTCAGCTGTAGGAACAGATACATGTTTGATGAATGATGATGATGATATACATGTGATCAAAGATTATATATGTTACTATAGTATTGCGCTCCGACTACGTACCAATAATGACTTCATGAGTTTTATAGGGTCTACTCACAGTCCTTGCTACAGTCCCATGATGTGGTTCCATTTATCTTTCATTCTCATTTCACAATTGAGGGAATCAAGGCCTCTCGTGGTTAAGTGATTGCCTAAGCTTACACATTTGGATTAAGAAGAGAGGCCTGAGGCTTTCTTTAGAAACAATGACAAAGTGTTGTTTTAAATCCTAATGGAAGAAAAAGTATGCAAATTAACCCCAGCACATCATTTTTTTATTTATGCCATAAATTAGGCAAATTTCCCTTCGTGAAGCCCTAGAAAACTAGGCCTGATTCCACTTATTTTACATGAATTTCCAGAGTGGTTGGCCCCAAATTAGGTTTACAACTATGTAAACCTGCTTTAAACGTGGGGCATGGAGATAGAGGTCTGATCAGAAGTCTTTAGGGAATGAAAGTTGGAGGAGCTCTGTCTCTCTCTCTCTTTGCTAATTGTTTTATGGCTTCGAGGTGCACTTCCTTATTCGGGGCAGCACCTACAGCTGCACAGCTTGTGTACTGCTTAACTTCATGGGGCACCGTTCACACCCACTGCACTATAACCAGCTCCTCCTAGAGATGTGCAGGCCATAGGCATCGCATTCTCACAATCCACCCTGTGATGGGAGGCGGAGGAAGCATTATATTCTCATCCTGCAGATGGAAACCGAGGCTTCAGTTGACTGAGTGCCTTCCTCCAGCATCACAGAACACATCAACACCAGAGCTGGGATCCACATTCAGGCCTGTCCCGGCCCTAATGCAGTGCCAAGCCCACCACTTTCAGAAAGATGACTCTGAGTATATCCTTTCCAACACCTCCTCCCCCTGTTTCCATAATAGTAAAGCTTTGGAGAAATCACATTATATAATAGCTGTGTTACCAAAACCATGCATTGAACCATATGTTTGAAAAAGCACATCCTGTTCTCCCACTGACCTCCATTATTGCTTTTCAAGGCATTGCTGTCATTCCAGATGAATCTTTCATAAGGAGGAGAAGGATCCTGGGGCCCTATGTTAAAGTTTCATGCCTAATTACACCAGTTTATAAAGACCCTCCTCTTAAACTCCCACTCTAAATTATCTTCCCTAAGTCAAGTTTACCCAGCAGATGTGAGGACTGTGCACTGCCTGCAAATTCTCTTCTGCCCTATGCCCCGAAACTGGGGTCATTAATGACTGAAGAATGCACTTAATTAATTAATTCATTCATTCACTCATCCATTCAACAAAACAGCCGAGAATACAGAGAGAACGTAAGAGTCAACCCCTGACCCCCAGGATCTCACTGTCCAATGAGGGAGGGAGACAAGTCAGTAGACACTCACAACACACTGCGGTTCTTCCCAGCTGCCGTGGATATGTTCGTCAGGGAGGCCACAGCTTGATGAATATGGATGTACTGGTCAAAGAGTGCCAGAGCCGCAAGCTAGCAATTAGAAGGGTCGAGAAAGCAACCACTGAGGCCAGCAGACCAAGAGTGTGACATGGCATTAGTGGAGATCGCCCAACCAGAACACACACCTGGGTGGCCTGTTATGCCCCATGCATATTTCCCAAAGCAGCCACAGGGGCCTGGATTAAACATGAACAGCCAACCTACAGCCTGAGCAGAACAAGCCCACACTCCTCTGAGGAATATGAATGGGGAAACATGAAGCGGCTGAGTGTTGGGAGGTATGTCTGGTCTGCCGTGAGCAGTACCGTCCGGTGGAACTTTCTGTCAAGATGGAAATGTTCTGTTGCCAGGCTGTCCAGTACGGCAGCCACTGGCCAAACCAAGTGGCTACTGAAAACTTGAAATGTGGCTAGAGGGGCTGAGGAACTCTAATTCTAATATAGCTTAAATTAAGTTTAAAGTTAAATAGCCTCATGTGACTAGTGGCTACCAGATGAGTGCACAGGTGGAGTCGGAGCCGGAGAAGCCATCGTGGCTCAGGTATAAGTGGAGGTGACGTGGGAGCTGTACGGTGAGTGAGCAGGAGGCAGGCAGCAGGGGGGAGACAAAGGCAAGAGAAGCAGATCCCCTAAAGAGGGAAATGGAAAAAGCAGCCACCCGGGATTACCCCTGGCCCGGTATTTGGGGTATCCTTAGGGCAAGCCTTTTTACTCTCCTGAGAGAGTCTTTGTTCTACACAGCCCAAAGAAAGAAGTCCTGCCTTGGAAGCCAGCACCGATCTGAAAATCTGCGCATCAGCTCGGAGGAGCAGCACCAGCAACCAGAAATCGTCACCATCCTTGTCACCACCACCAGCACCATCTCAGAGCGGAGTGACTCGTCTAAGATCAGGCAGTGAGGCTGGCATCTCTCCGATGCCAGAGCCTGGGCTCTTCATTAGGGTCCCCTGCCTCACCCAGCTGGGGTCTTGGTCCCGAGCCGATGCTCCGTTTCAGATCCTGAACTCACCGATTCATGGTGCTAAGCTTGGTGTCCACCCCCAGACTGAGGATGGGGGGTGAGATCAGAGAAGGAAACTATCATTCAGTGCCTCTTACGCACGCCACCACTCTCCCCTTTGAGACTCTCCAGGCTCCCGAGCCCATGTTTAGACTGAATCCACCCGCCTTGCCGCAGCCTCCAGCCCCAGTCATCCTTGGTGTTCGGCTACTTGCTCAGGGCTGTCCTTGACCACATCACCTACGCTTCACTTGACCCTTCTCTGGCTCTCCCCACCCCATACCCCGGCTGGCTTTCTCAATCAGCCACTCTCCATGAGCCCTGATAAGAGCAAGGAAGCACAGGGGAGGCCCTGGCCTGGGACCTGCACCTCCCTGAGCCTCCGTGGTTTACTCTTGCTTACTTGACTCAAGCCATCTGCTCAGATGGCACCATTCCCAGGTGCAAGCTGGTCCACTGGCGCCTTAAAGATTCAGGTGCCAAGTCATCATGGGAGGGAGATAAGGCTTGATTTCCTTTTCTACTAAACCTCCTTTTATACAGTCACTTTGCCATGGCCACACAGTGCAAGTGTCTGCTTTGGGCAAAGGATGCCATTAGTTTAATGGAGACAGACACCCTTAAGACTTTAATTGCCACATCTCCTTGGGTCTCAGAGTATATACTTGAGGAAAGCAGGGACTTCAGGGTGTTCAAAAGAGGAGAAAAGTCACAGGAATCAGAGGTTCAAGTCCTAGCTCTCCATTCAATTGCCATGCAACCTTGAGAAGGTAAGTCCCTTGTTGTCTTTGAGTCTCTTTTTTCAATAAAATGAAAATATCAGGGAAAGGATTGAGGCAGGTGGGGATCCTGAAGAGCTGTTAGTATTGGAATAATATTACCGACCCCAAGAAGGGTTCCCGGTTTTTGCAGAGCATGTCTGTACCTAGCCCCTCTCCGTCACATCATCTCTAGGAAATGGGCAGAGGATAGGCTAAGACCCCCATGCCAGGCTCCATGCCAGCTCAGGTGACAAAGCAGCTTGTCCAAGGTCACTCACCTAACAGAAAGCAGCAGATTTAAACTCAGATTGCTCTCACTCTACAGCCTGAATTTTTATTCACTTTGTTATACTTCCCCAGTTTTCAGTTGGGCATTTGCTGTTTCTGCAGCTGCCAGGGACCCAAGAGAAGGCTGATTCTACAACTAGTGTTGTGTCCAGGAAGCTTCTATTTTGACATGAGCTAAGCCACAGGGTAAACAATTGCAGCCAATATTCCCTCTGGAAAGAGAGGAGGCTTCAGCAAGGACCCGCTGAACAGCCCATCTTATGGGTGTGTGTTTACACAAAGATGGGTTTTTTTTCTCCTTACAGAGTGTGTTTATCTCCTTATCTTCTAATTTTTCTTTCTCCTTTTCCTTTTTGTAGAATTAGTCAGTGATTTCACATCACCCACTATCTCACTGGTTTTCCTCCAATAGTCCTGTGAGGTAGGACACTATTATTATTCCCATTTTTCAGAATAGGAACCAAGGCTTCTATGGGCTGCCTAAGACTATACAGATGGAGAAGAGTCAGGGCTCAAACTCAGATCTTAAGAGTCTGATTCCGCCTTCTTACAACTAAGATTAAGATGAAGGCTAATTTAACACAGTTTTACAAATGGGTTGAGCACTTATACTGGGTTAGATAAAAGGTAAGAGGGATTTGGATGAGTAAATTCAGTTGAAGTTTTTGAAGAGTTAATTGCCTATGGGAAAGATGCATATATAAACGGGTAATGCATGCATTATGATAATAATTGAGGGCTAAAACATGATATGGGGCTCAGAGGGTCATTCATAACTGGCATAGAGAGAAGAGAGGCAAGGGAGGGTCTCCAGAAAAAGACAATTAAGGATTGGGTTTTGAAGGATGAATACAAGTTCACCAGGTGAATAATAATAGCAATAATGGCACATTTTTACTCAGTGCTTGCTATGGGCCACACATATCTACACACACTGACTATTCTTAATTATCTTGTGACTATTCTTAATTATCCCATTTTACACATCAGGCCGAAATAGGCCCAGAGAACTAAAGCAAATAGCTCGAGATCATGCTGCTAAAATCAGCCAACTGAGAATTCACTCTAGTCCTCTCTGAACTCCCTCAACTCTACGACCCCCTAGGATGACAGTCCAGGTTGAAGGAACAGCATGTGTAAGACAAGAAGGAAGCTTTACCCAGAAGCCATTAGAGGGGGTATGGAAGGTTAGAATGAACTGTTTCTCCTCTTGGTGAGATGACTTGAGACACCTGGCATTTGCCACTGGGGGAAGAAACATCTCCCCTCTTGGATTCCAGTCAAACCACCTTGATTTCTGGACTTCCATCAGCTCTCCATTTAGCCAGTGCTGTGGGATAGCGTCACCCTCATCCTTTAGCATCCAGCACGAACTTGGGCTTTAGAATCAAACCATCCTGATTTGAATCCTGACTTTGTCACTCATTGCCCATGACACCTTGAGCAAGTGCCTGTACCTTACTAAGACTTAGGTTCCTCATTTGCAATATCTGTTAGTGATATCACCTGATGGGACTGGGTGCAATGCAATGCAGAATATAAGAAGCAGGCGCGGGGTGTGGTGTTAAAAGATTTGGACTGGGGCCTGGGTGTGGTGCCAGATCGCAGCTACTTCTTGGCATTTTGACCTTCAACACATAGCTCAACCTCTCTGTGCCTCAATTTCCCCGATCCATAAAAAGGGGTAATAACTGCATCTAGTGCATGAGGCTATTTTGTGAAGATTCTCTGAACAAATCTATATAAACCATTTTATCACAAGGCCTGGAGCAAAATCAACACTCAATAAATGTTAACAAACAGTCCCAGCCATGTTCTAGTAAATTAAGTCACGCAGGTCCACGGACCTCCTCCCAACTCATCAGCCTTTTATCCTCCCCTAAAAGCAGTCCTGTTCTCTTCCCCACCCTCACCTGCACCACCACCCAAGGGCTGCTTCTGAGCTGCTGTGGTAACCAGAGGATTATGCAAATATGCAAACCCAGCAAAGCAGTGTTTACCCAGGGCTGTGCACTGCCGTCTGCTGAGCCGCTGGGCCTGGCTGTCTTCGAGAGGATTCCTTCGGTGTCATCACAACCTCTAGTGGACAACAGTGAACACCGCGGCTCCCAGGCCTTTGTTCCAGCTCTCACCTACAGAGCCCACGAAGTCCAGGGGAGCACCAGGATGATGGTCTCTGTCACACACGAGTGTGTGCACCCACCTTCCCCTCCCACGCACTCCTCTCGTCCTCTGTCCAGTTCCATGGGTATTTGATGAGTTCTGAAAGTGAAGCCTTCAGGATCTCCACTACGCCACTGCAGAAACCTCCCCTTGGCTGCTGGTGCCCGTCACTTCACTGACCACCTCTGGTGAGAAGTAAGCACAGCCCACTGGGGGGTGCCACAGCACTCTGCCATCCCCCTCCTGAAGCACAGATCACTGGGCATGGACGCTGGGGGCTCACCTGCAGATCTCTCCCACTATGGTGCCATTACTCAGACAGGGACCTCAATGTACTACTCTGTGTCTCCAGCACCCAACGTGGGGCGTATTATGTGCACAGAAAGTGCTCAGTAAATGTTGAATGAATGAATGAATGTCATTTCCAAAAGACTCTCCTTATGTCTTCTTGCCAACTATTAACCTCCCATCTTACACCTCGGGTACCATGACCTCTGCTTCCTGATGTTAATATTGAGATGCAAAGAGAAATAGCGTGAGGGTTTGGAAATGAAGGGAGTCTGCATGAGGCCATGAAAAAGTCTCACCTGCCACAGGCAGCATATAGATAACTGGGACTCACTGCCCCACCTCCACCTCTTCTATTTTGGCCTAAATTATCCAGACATTTATGCCAGCATCTACCCCACACTACCCCACACCACCTTTAGGGATCTGCTTTCTTGGTGCCTACTAACAGGGCAATTTAGCCTTTGGAAGCAGGGGGAAAAAAGGAATAAACATTACTTGAGCATCTACTGTGTGCCAGGTGCTTTACAAATAAGTGTTATGTCATCATTGCAATGATCCTTCCAGGCTGGGACCATCAGTCCTCCTACTCCCAACCCCCATTGCACAGACGGTGAGAGAGGCTCAGATGATATTCCTGCTGAAGGTCACACCTTCTTAAGCAATGGAGTTGGACCTGGACCCAGGTCACTTTGATTCCAAAGCCACAATACTTCTTTTCCAGAACCCTATAAATCTCATTCCATAGCCTAACTCAGTCAGACTCCCAGACAACCTTGCCATGGCCTCTCTGGTGCTTTGCAATTTGGATCCATGAAGGAAACCACAACAATAAGGGCAGTTGGGCTGTGTGCCTGTAGTGAAGCGCTCCTTGTAGCATTCTTCTGTCCTCCTCTCTTCCTCTTTTCTGCTGCCTACGTGAAGTGTCATCAGTAATTTCTCTCTGAGACACAGTAATCAATTACAGTGAGCAGAGAGAGGTTGGTAGAGGCGATGGTGAGGCCCTTTCCAAACTGTTACCTGGTGGTTCCAAGGATCAGAATTCTCTTCAGCCCTCAGTCACCAACTATAGCTCTGAGCGCCCCTGGTGGAGGTCTGCTCCACTCGGCGTGTTGCAGAAATTGTGGACCAAATACGAGGACCAGTAAACTGAGCCCTTTTGACTAGCTTTTGAATAGCAGGAATGAACTTGAGACGAAAACCAGTAAACAAGTCACTCTGATCAAGAAACATCCTTTTACCTTGAAAGAGGGAGGAATGGAATATACCATTATTTTCCTAATGTCTAACTGAGCCATGTGAACACAAGAGGAACCCCTCAAGCTTAAAGTGGCCTCTGTCAAAATTCTATGAAGAGAATGCTAACCCATAATGAAAACAGTCTTTAAGTGAATCTAACAACAATGAATATTGGAGGAAGCAGCAAATTTGGATCTTACTGAGCAATACTGTATTTACTTTTTTTGTTCAAGAGAAAAAGAAAAGAAATTACACTTAGGCTCTGCAGTCTTTGCACGTAGTTACAATTATTCCCCATGTGAGTATCTTAGACAATAAGAAGTCTCTTCAAAAACAAGTTATACTTTATACTTATTCATGCCTTACAGCAAAATGGCCCAGAGAAACACGTGACATGCATAAGAATGCAGCAACAAGTCTCTTTCAAATATTTACGAAGCCCCTCCCTGCACAGCAAACAGAAGGACTAGCTTGCAAAACCCTGAATTAGATTAACGGTCATCCATCTGACATTAGCGGAGTTGGGCTGCAAGTTAAAAACAGAATTTATTGTAGAAGGTCAATTGTTTCCCAATGCACAGTCAGAATCAGCAATGCTCCTTGGCTACCCTCACGCCTCTGTATGACTCAGAGTCTCGGAGTCAGAACCACACCACTTATTAATGAGCCTTCTGGAGTACGGGTTGACTTTAATTTGGTGGTGACCTAAAAGTTCATTAAAAATACATGCCGGCTATTCACACTGAGAGCAGTTGGAAAAATAACATGAAATGTCTTAGAAATGAAAACACCCATACACCCATTTTGTGTTTGGAGCCAGTGAAGAAAGCAGGATATGGAATTCTTGTCTTGGGTAACAATTCAATATGTGCCATTAAGACATCTTTCTTGGAGGGTGGTGAATTGCAGATTGTGGTCTGCAGAGATAGAATCACTTTAGAAGATCCAGCAGACCACTGGATAGCTCTGGGTTCTTTTTGTGTTAGTCACAACACATTTTCAAAAGGGTGGTGAGGGAGTGAGATCTACACCCAGTTCAAGGCCACCAAGCCACTGCTGGAAAGAGATAGCTAATTAAGAAAGGGAATGCTATGGTGGAAACGATTTATTCGAACCAGTTCTCTTCCCCCATCTCCCAGAGAGACATTGCTCAGACCGGGTGTAAATTGTGAATATTATTGCTTCATAAAAGAGGGGTTCTTTAATGATATGCTTCATTAAACAAAAGGTGATGAATTATTTCCTTCGTTCTGCACTCCCGTCTCCCTATTTAAAGAGCAGGGGGTAGGGGATAAAATGCCCGATTTATGCCGAGGAGGGCACTCCAGGCCGTGGGGAAGAATAAAAAGAAAAGGGGCCCACGGATCGGAGAGCTGTCCGCGGCTTTCGGTGCTGAAAGCAGATGTGCACGTTAGGGGGTCCAGAACTCCCCAAAGAGAAGGGTCACCGCCAGTCTCCCAACTCTGGATGCAAACAAGGGCACACACTCTGGGGCTCCTGATGGGCAGAGTGTGTGCCCTCCGACTGTCTTTGGCCTGGGCAGACCCTGCAATTAATTGCCTGCTTTATCCCATACGGAGTGCGTTTCTGGGAACCGCAGTTAAATCTTTCAGAAGGCGACTTCGGGTGGTCTACCAACGTTCCCCTCCACGCTCCTGTCTCCTAGCGGCCTGATCAAACCCTCAAAGCTCCTGGGGTGAGCTTTGCGTGCTTGAAGTGCTGTACTCCTCTCTCCATCCCACACCCCCTACAACTTTTCCTGGGGGACCTCAGCGGAGGGAAGAAGAGGGTGGGGTTCCAAGTCTGGGAAGGAGGAGCCTCCATCCTCCGCTAAACGTGGACCCCCCCCCCTTTCCCATCTAGAAAGCACGTGGTGGGTGAAACTAGCACCACCTCCCCACCCCAATTCACTATACAGTTAAGAGAGGCTAGGCTGTCAGAGGGAGAAAGAAGGGCATGCACTCAGGTTCCCAAAGTGACCTAACATCTCTCCTTCCCCCGCCAAGTTCTAGGGACCCTGGGCCCCCTCCAGCGGCCTCCAGGTAAACGCCACACCCAAGTTCAGCTCCCAGACACCTGGCTGGGATCGGTGCAGGGACCGGGTCCCTCGGGAGAGCCTGAACCAAATGGAGGCAAGGGGTCCTAGAGTGGGAGGGAGCGGCTCTTTGATGCCCCCAGACGCAGTTTGAGTCTAGTCCTCAGTTGCCGGGCGGGTCAGCTGCCCCCCTTCCAGTCCGTCCTCTCCCGTACGGATGAGAATGATCTGGCGCCCAGCCCCGAGTGCGACTGCAGAGAGCTCCGGGACTCTGGGGTTTGGAGGCGACCCCACGCCAAGAAGATTCTCTGGGGCTGCAAAGAGGAGTCAGCCCCACAGCCGGGAAGACAGAAAGGGAGCCGAAGCAGGGAAGCGCCCGGCTCCTTTAGACTCATCCCTGCCTCCACACTCCCGCAGCCCCGGCCAAGAGGACGCGGTTCCTAGCCCCGATCTCGGGCAGCCGCCCCCGCTCCCCGTCCGGGCGGGCGGTGAGTGAGTCGCCCGGGCAGCCGTGACCCCCGTCCGCCCAGCACTCGCGGCAACTTTGCCCCCTCCCCTGCCCCGCCCCTCTGGGCGCTTACCTCCCTCCAGAGCTGCCGCGGGGCTCCCCAGGAGCAGGGCGAGGAGGAGCGAGATGCCGCCGAGTCCCGCGGCGGGCGGCCGGGCCGCCGGCATCGTGGCTGCGGGGGGCGCGGGGGCGCGGGCTGCGGGAGGCGCGGACCGCGCGGGAGCCGGGGCCGGAGGGGCGCGGCGGACGGGGGTGGGGGACGGAGGCGGGAGCGAGGGAGGGGGCCGCGGGCCAGGGCAGCCTCCGGAGCCCCCGGGGCGGACGCGCGCTCAGCCCCGCGACCGCTGTGGCCGAGCTGCGCCGGGCGCGGGCGGGCGAGTGAGGAGGAGCCGGCGAGCGAGCGAGCGCGGAGCGAGCGGGAGGAGGGAGGGGGCTGGGGCCGGGCCTGAGCCGAGCGGGTGCAGCGAGCGCGGGAGGGGGCGGGCAGGCGGCGAGCGAGAGGGGCCGTGGCGCCCCGGGGCCAGCCTCCTCCTCCGGCCGCCGGCCGCCCGCCCAGCAAAGTTCAACGCCAATTCCCCTTGCGTCCTGTGGGCCCAGTGTTTCCTCCGGGCCGATTCCCACAGCGGCCGTGCGCTGGCCAGGCGAGGCCGGAGAGCGTCCTGACCATTTTCCAGACGGTGAGATGGAGGCCTCCAAACCGAGCGCAGCTGAGAGCTTTCCATTGCACAGCCTTCCAGACGCATCCCAGTTCCAGTTCCTTCGGCTGTACTTCAGCTCTCCTAGGCCCCTTTGGGCAGCCCTCTTCCCTGCCAGCCCTCCCGTGTTTCCAGAGTCCCCATAACCTAGAAACTCTCAAACTCTCTGGATCTGACGAGAGCTGTCAATCTACAGAGAACAATACAAATGGCCACAAAATTGTGCACCCAAAAACCTGCGGGCTCCATACACCTATGAAACCCAAAAGGGACCATAAATTAAAATATATCCATGGTCTAATCAGCTCAATATTTCACGGGTCAATAGGGCACCAGAGCGAGCCAAAGCTTCCTCTCAACTCAGCCCCTTAGCCCTGCTGTGTATCTTTCCGTCCCCCATCTGAGCTGGGGTTCAAGGCCCACCCTCACCTGCCCTGCTTTGCCCTGCTTTGCCCAGCCCTGATTCTCAGCAACTTGTCTTTTTCCCACAAGCGCAGGTGGTAGGGGACAACAGATAGGGAGGCCGGCAGATGCTTGGGGACAGGCATTGGCCGAAAGCTGGATGGGGAACGGATTTGTACACACCCCACAGATTGTGTGGACCGCCTTTGCAGACCCAGCCATATTCTCAGGCCTCTCACACCAATTTAGAAGTCCTGCCTCCCCCTCCCTCCACTCCACCTTGCCACACTATGTACACATTGCCACCTGAGCAGGCAGAGGGAGCAGATGGAGAGAAGGAATAAGTCTTCACCAGAGTGGTGGAGCTGGGAGTCCTGACAGAGAGTGGGTGGGGGAGGTGAGCATTGCCTGGCAGGGGCAGGAGGGGAGATGGAGCTCTCTGGCCCAGGGGATCAAAAGATCCCCCGCACACCCAAAGCTGCCCCATTCATTCGTTCATCCAGTGCTCTTTTACAGGGTACTCAAGACAGGTCTAGATCTGCATCAGGCTCTGGAGGACAGAGAGTCCTCAATAAAACCCAATCCTTGGCTGCAAGAAGTTTCCACTCCTCACAGTAAAGCCAACTGGTTTTTATAAAGAGGGAGACTGAGGCAGGGGGTGCACAAGAGCTGCTTTCTCCTTTAGACAAGATGAAGCACCATGTTGCTTTGCTCTGTAAGGAGGGCTCCTGCCTATCTCACCACTGAAAGAAGAGAGAGGATGCGAACTCAACAGTCCAAGCAGGTTTATTGCTGAACCTGAGAGGAACCCCTCTGTCCTGGCCAGCAGAACAAAGGAAAGAGGGTCTCTAATGGGTCAAGAGGCTTTTTATGGCCAGGGATTTGGGTGGGCTCTTTGAGAGGAGGGGTCAGGGGAAAGGTGGGCTTGTGGCTTGCTGATGTGTCCTCTGGAGGATGCTTGTAGCCTAGGGAAGATGCCTGGGTCTCTTGGAGATGGTGGGTGGGCTTATTCAAAAAGTGGTACTCGGGTCCGGATTCTATCAACCATCACCAAACACTCAGGGCCTGCCCAGTGCCGGCATGCAGTGGGCACACACTGACAACTTGCTGGATGGAAACACAGGGAAGCAAGGAAGATGGAGGAAGATGGAAAAAGAGAAAGTGAGCTTGAGAAAAAACAGGAAATAGACCAGCTCCACGTTTGGAGGCAAGGAAACTAATGTTTATAAGTGTCCCTCTTTTGCCAGATGCTATCTCACGTAGAACATGGTGCTCCTCTCAAGTCATAATCATCCTGACAGTGAGGTGCAGTTGTCTCTATTTGACAGATAAATACCTGCGTCCTAGAAGGGTCACAGCCTGGCCGAGCTCATTCAGCCCGGAACTGGTGGGCTGAGGCGGATTCAGTGCTACATCCCAACCCATTCCACCCCAACAGCCTGCTTCTCAGGAATGTGGTGGCTGTCCTTGTGTTATGATTCAGACGATGTCCTCTGGCGCTTCTACACCTCTTTGTTGCCAGTACTCGACAATGAGTGAAAGTTCACCAAAGTTACTTCTTTTGGGCCTCTAGAAGTTCATTGCTTGCATATAGGAATCTTATATGGAAGAAGTGACACCATTAATGATAACCCATTGATTACATGGGCAGGGGTTTACTCATTCGATTTGCCAGCTGAAACACGGCACAGAGAAAAGTCCTAAGAGCCTGGTACACACCTGGCAACCTGAAATTGTAGTGTGTGAATATAAGGAAACTCTCTAAGAGCAATATTAAGACTTTGGGTTGGGGGTGGGGGGGGTGGGGGCATGGTGCAATGAGATATACCATGATAAGAACAGAATTCTGCAAGGGACCAGAGCAGCTTGAGATGAAAATCTTCCCCATCACAATTTGGATGCTCATATTTACAGATGAGGAAACTGAGGTTCAGGGAGACAAAGTGTCTTGGTCAACATCATCCATGTGGTCTAGCTGTTGTCTGGGTGTGTGCCCTATTACCACGGGCCCCTCTGGCATAGATTCTGGTGTCAGTGTGGATTTCTGCTATCCACAGCTGCCCAGGGAAGAGAGTCCCAGCTTCTCTGCAGGGAAGATAATATGCATTCACAGCTCTGTCTACCTTATATGTTGCCACTTGGTAAATCAGCTCGTATGCAGTAAATATTGGTCCAGTAGAAGGCCATTTCTTCTCTCTGTGCACATTATAATTCACCAGGGCTTGATTTTGCCTTCACCAGCAAGTCTATATACTCAGTCATTCTCTCCATCAACAACGATGGTGGAAGTTTCCATTCTTATTCACACTGCTGCCCCACCCAAGCCCAGAATCTCATTTCTTCCCCCAGGGAACATCTGGTGTTGGAAAATAAGGGAGAGCAAGAAATCTTTTTTGTCTTGGAGTAAAACTGAAATACAAAAGGCGATATTTTCAAAGAGAGGAAGAGAGAAAAAGAAAAGGTCCCAGCAAGACTAGAGCCCAGAGTCCAGGACACAAATCCGTGCCTCCATCCTGGAGGGCAGGCAGTGTCCCACCAACACTGTGTGTTTTCAACCAGGTCCTCATAACTTGTAGGAAGGTTCACAACTTTCTTCAGAACATGCAGGAAGCCTACATCACATCACTCAGGCCAGAGGCCAACAAGGGAATGATGGGCTGTGACACAGCGACGCCCATCCAGTGAGTCCACATTACCTAGAAAGCAGCCATTGCGTCTCTCTGGTTTCCTTGGCAGTGCTTGATCTGTCTGTACCACCTGCTCTGGTTCTTGAGAAAGGCCTGCACCTAGCGGAGATTTCACAGGGAGGCAATGCCTTTATTTTCAAAGTGAAAGTTTACAGAAAACAAAGTGAACCTGCAGAATGGATGTGCCTTTTCCAGACCCTTGTCTGGCCAGATGGGAAGGAAAAGCAGTACCCTGTCTGAAATGTAAGGGAGGCTGAAGGAGCGAGACAAGCATATAGGGTCTGATAAGACCCCACAGGCGGGTTTCCGCAAACCCAACTGGGAGGTTTTCTGTGTTTATGTTTTTGGGCCTCAAAGGTGAGAAAAAAATCAATTAAAGATACTGTGAATATTTATACACTCTGCTGGCATTATAAACGGATGGGTACGCTTTTCCAACCATAAAGAACAGCCTATGTCTTCATAGCAGCAGGCACCTATGGGCCATTCTCGGACTTTCGTGTCTGGTGATCACACAAGCACCTGTGTCCTTTGGATTCAGCGGGTGCCTTCAGCATCAGACAGGCCTGGGTTGGAGTCAGAGCATCTTCCTAGAAATCATACCTTTAAACCTCAATTTTCTTGTCTGTACAAAGTGAGGGATATTAGTAAACTACTTCCTAGGGGTTTTGTAATGGTAAGAGAGGGGATGCATGTTCAATGCTGAACTACTTGCCCATCTTGTAGTAGGTGCTCAATAAACAGGAGTGATTATACTGTATTATACAGACCATAAGTGAAAAGACACTGTCCAAATGCCATAAAAACATACTCATTTCTGGTAGGGCTTATTCAGTGTATGTATGTATGTCTAGACCCAGAAGAAAGCCCAGCTGGGGTTCAGGGTACAGAACAAATAAAACTCCCAAGCTCGTCAGGGACTTGGCCAATTTAACCCATAGTTCATGTGACTTGCCTCACTAGAAATTAACAAAGGTGGTGCTGCTCTGTTCGATTACAGAAACAGCCTCTAGCTGGTCATCCTCGTCTCCAACTCGCCACTGTCTTCCATATGGAGTACTGAAAAGGCCAAGCGGCATCAGGTTCCTGCTGACCGATTTCCAAACCCTTTTCCCAGCTCCCTGACCAGAGGAGGGTGGGGAGAAGAGGTCTAGTGCCTGAGGACCCTCTGAGGCTCAGATGCTCTGTGTTTCATCACCCCACATTGTCCTGCAGAAGGAAGCTCTGCCCAGCATCGCCAGGAACAAAGGCCAAGGAATTTCCCCTTTAGAGATGATGGATGCGTCTGAATTCAGGAGCCCAAACGACAGTGGGTGGAAGACAGAGAGCCTGGAAGTTTCCCCACTAACTCCTGTGTGATGTCTGCAAGTCCCTTGCCCTCTCTGATCCTTAATTCACCCATATGAAAAAGGAAAATCATGAGGAAAAAAAATGATCTCTTAGAGCCCTCCCAGTTCTGAAATTTGATAATTCTATGGTGTCTGCTTCCATACCAAGAGATGGTGGGTCCTACTATAGCTATCCCAGGGAGAATAAAAGCTGACGCGTTAGAGCCAGGCTTAGAGCTTATCAACTGATTTCTCGTGGAGCCTCGCAACTGCTCTAGGAGGTTGTATTTTCATAAGCCAAATTCCTACCTTTGACTGTAGGATCCTCTGGATTGGCGTCCCCCTTCCTCTCTGACCTTATCTTGTGATTCCCTTTATAGACAGACAAATGTTCCAAACCCAGATGTGCCTCTCAGGCCTCTGCCCCTGCTGTACCCCTTTCCCGGGAGGCCTTTCCTCCTGACAGACACCCGATTGGCTCTTTCTCGTCCTTCTGCGGTCAGCTAGAATGCCACCTCCTCAGAGAGAACTTCCTCGGTTTTACATCCTTCTTAGCAAATATCACTATCTAAAAGCATCTTTCTTACTTAGTTATGCGTGTTGACAGAGGTGTTATCTGAGTTCTCAGTCTAGAACTTATGCTCCAGGACCTTTTTCAGCACCAAGCCCATGGGAGGTTTTCCAAGAAGTCTTGTTCAATATTGAATGAATGAATGAATGAATGAATGAATTGCCACTTTGCAGATGAGTGAACAGGCTCAGAGGAGATGAGGGAATTTGCCAATGGTCACCTATCAGCAAGTGTGACAGAACTGGGGCCCGAACCCAGGGCTGTCTGACCTCTGGCTCAAGTTTATAACGGTTCGGCTACCATGCCTTTCAGATCCAGGAACAGGTGATACTTCCCAGCAGTAAGATTCTAAAGCAGCGGGAGTTCCCAGCCAGAGACATGATCTAAGGGCCAACGTCGGAATGTCTGGGAGCATTTCAAGTCATTTCGAGAAAAGGCGATGTTAGCAGCACCATTAAAGCCTGCTGTTCTCCATCCCATCACCACCATCCCACCTATTAAAATAATGGTATGAAAAATAAACAGCCTTTATAGACGATTTTCTACAATGTGTGCATTGTTTGTTTCTCTTACCGTTGCCATGGCAGTGATGGTCTCCTGATAACTTCAAGTCTCTACATGATGGAAGGGAATGGAATAAAATTGTTTGGGGGAAAATTGCCAAACAAAGACTTTTCCTTCTCCACATACCCCACTCCCTAGTGCTCAACCACAGCCACATCCTGATTTCTTAGGCACAGGGTAAAGCCTGCCTCTTACGCTATAACCGCCCGGAATATGAGGGCTCGGGGTCTCCGCTTGGCTGGAAGGCTTCTATTACCCAGCTTCCTCATCTGCCCCTTGTCCTCCTGTCACATAGATGTGGCAGTAGGTGACCCTTCCCCTCATCCTGTCCCTCCCCCTCGATGTTTCACACAGACACACATGTGCTCATGCTGTTCCGGCCACCTGGGCTACCCTTCTTCCTTCCACATCTCTGCCAAGCCAACTGTTACTTGTTTTTTCAAGTTGAAGTTTATGTGTGGCTCTGAAACCCCCCTCCTTTCCCACCCATCCCCCAGTCTGGATGGATCCTTTGTTCCCTGCTTCCATGTCCCTTCAAGCAAAGCATTTACTCATGGCACGGTCACCCAGACACCAAGCTACTTGAGGGCGGAAACAGGGCTTTATTTGGTGTCTAACAGTGTGCTAGGAACCTGGTAGATGCTCAGCAAATGCTTGTCAAACCAAATTAGACAAAAAATTTGAGATGATCTGAGAGGCTGCCTAAGGGCATGGTGTCTGAGTAGGTCTCATTCTTTGGAAATAAATGTGGGGCTTGAAATCAAAGTCCTGGGCCAAAGCAATGCTTCTCAACTTTTTCCGCATCTTGGGATCACCTGGGGAGCTCTCAGAAATTGAGACGCACAGGCTGCACCCCAAGTGAATTACATCAGACTCTCCAGGAGTGAGCCCGGGCATGTGTTGTCTGTAAAGTTCCTCCCATGGTCCCAGTCTGTAGCCGGGGCCAAGAACCACCGGGCTGGAGGTCCCCGTACAGAGCTCTAAGTGTGGTTCTCCGTGAATATGCCAGACCAGGGTCTCCTGGGGGCTGAGGCCAAGGACCCAGAGCCCAGACTGAGCAAGGCCCCCACGCTATGTGCTGGGCACGTGGCTGGGGTTTTTCCCTGAATCATATCATAAATCCTCACTTTAACCTATCAAGTTAGCATCAGGAAACTGAGACTCCAAAAGCGGTGAGATTATCCCATTCACATGTCCAGGTGATGGCAGAGACAGGATTTGAACCCACGTCTAACTCTATGTAGAGGCCAGGCCCTTGAGCATTTCTGGAATGGAGGCGGAGTGGGGCAGCAGGGAGGGACTGGAGATGGACATACTCTGCCTGCCTGAGATAAAGCCCACTGCAGGGGAGCTCCCTCCGTCTCTCTCAGGCTCAGGTTGCGCACCTGTCTTCCTCTCTGTGCACTGTTTTCTGTTTTTCTCCCCCTTCTCTTCCTCCTCTCTCCCTCCCAGTTCTACCTGAGCAGTGACTGGGTGGCCGGACCAGCAGGAGCAGCCAGCAGCTGAGGCCGCCCCAGGCCCCTAATTAAAGCATCGGGGTGGGGGTGGGGGGGGTGGGTATGGTGATTGCAGCCCACCCCCGGTGAAGCGTCAGCCTCTGCAGTTTCTGGGGCCTGAAGGAGGAGGGGTTTTGCCTGTTCCTGCTGGGATGCAGCGGCCCCGGGCTGATGGTTCAGGATGGGAGTGAATGCTGGCACTCCCCACACACTCTGCGCAGACTTCACATCCAAATGGCTTCTTTGCACTTGTTCTCCAGCTGATGTTTATTGTGTACTTTTTAAGTGTCAGCTCCTGTCCCCCTAACAGCCCTATAAAATAAGTCACCTGCAAAATGGATTTTGGAAACAAGAATAAAAGAACACCGAATTCTATTTTCCTGGTTTTGTTCTAATCTCAGTGAGGTCTTCCCTGACCAATGGGTTTTAAATTGCAATCCCTCTTTTTCCCACCCTCTGCAGTCCCCATCCTCCTGTCCTGCTTGCTTTCTTCCTATAGCACTTTGAGCATCTGCCTGCTCCTTATTTTTATTTATGCATTATTTACACCTGCCTCCTCCAACTAGAATGTCAGTCTCACAAGGGTGGAGATTTTGGTCTGTTTTGTTTACTCCTGCATTCCCAGCACCTAGAAGTGCATTTGCCTATAATTGGCACTCACAGTATATTTGTTGATTGAATAAATGAATCCATATTTCACTTAACTTATCACTTATATTTTCTTAGTTCTTCACTCATAAAACTCATTCCAAACTTAGAATAATAGGGCAATAAAGCCCAGCACAGCACCTAGCCCATGACAGGGGCTTTGTTTATATTGGATGAAATTCACTACCGTGTATTAATTAGGACTCTTTAATGAAAGGAGCTGATGATGGTTAAATTCAGCCAGGAAAATGTGGGAGGTCTTTGTTAGAAGGATAGAAGTATCCCACAGACCAAAGAAGAATGGGAAAAATGGGTCTGAGGACAATACTATCGCAGCTCTAGGGATCTAGGAAGCAGAGACCCACCCCAGTCCTTTAAAGAGGCTGTATTTGATGTTGACTCACTGCCCAGGTTGGGTCATGTGTCCACCTCTGGGCAGAGGAGGTTAAAGCCTTTCGGTTGACAAGCCTACCTGGCTGGCATCCCAGGGGTGGCTTTCAAACAAAGCTAAGGTTCTGATACCAAAATAAGGGGTGTGAGTTCTGGTCAGGGGAAAATAAGAGATGTCCATGACATTTGACATACCAATTCCACTGGGCACCTCAGTATGTGTGGGAGGCTATATGGCTGAGAATGAGCCATGCAAGGACGCTGATGTCTGGGTTTTCAATGTCTCTTCCTCCCAGCCACCTGAGCCATCAGAACAGTCAGGGACCAGCTGTAGGTTGCACAGAGGATCATGAGCATTGTGACATATCTCTGAACTTAGAAGTCTTACTTCCCCTCCAGTCTACCCCAAATCTGTTCTGGAAGAAGGTCATCAGTCTGGGAATGGCCACTAGCCCACAAACCATTAGAGCAAGAGGCACAAATAAGAAAGGGGACTTGACTGCAGAGACCAATCACTGTATGAATCAGCATAGTTTAGGTTACACTGCTGTAACAAAGACACTTCAAAACTGGTGGCTTAATGCAACAGCTGTTATTTTTCACTCACAAAAGGCCTGTGGGGATTCAGTTGTCCTCCCTGCTGTGACTTGATAATCTAAGTCACTCGCATCTTGTAGTTTTGCTGTCTCTACAGGTGGTTTTCTGGCAAGGGGAAGTGACCTATGTCTGCTGCAGTCTATTGGTCAGAAGTAGTCACATGGCCTCACTCTAAACTGCAAGGGAGTCTGGGAAATGTAGGAGAGCATATGGAACACTTTGATGAGCTCTACTGTCTCTTCCACACATTCAGATGACAGAAACACTTCTCAGCAATTAAGACCATGACAGTGGCACATGGCTTTGTAGGAGGCAGTACAGCAAGGCCTCTGTGTGAAGGCTGGAGATTAGATAGCTGGAGACCCTTTATTTAAAATTCTATGCATGCCTGAGATATACCACCTTCAAAGCAACCTGCGGAGGGGACAGGACTGGATGTCATAGGTGGAGAATCAGCATTGCTCAGATGGCTAGCTCCAGAACAGGCATGGTCCACATCCCCATCACATCCCGACATCTCCTTGAAATTTATGCTCATCTTACAAATAAGGAAACTGAGAAGAATGTAACGATGTGCCTGAGGTTGTATACCTTATACATGGCACAGGTGAGAGGGCTACCTGAATCTGAAGTCATGGTATTTCCACTATACTGTGAAGCCCACCAGAGCAACTGGCAAACATTGTGAGGTTCTCCTCTTCACTGGATGAAACTAATAACGATGACGCTAATGGTGATAATGGTGATGATGATGATGAAGATGATAGCCACTCCTAATTAATAAAGCATTGCTTCATGTTGAAAAATCTGTGATCTTGTTAATCCTCCCAATGACCATATGATACAGGCTTTCCTCACAGATGAGGGAATGGAGACTCAGAGAGGCAAAACGAAACTTGTTCAACATCACACAGCTAGTAAATAGCAGAATTAGGAGGTAACTCAAGTTTGCCTCATTTCAAAGCCATTCCACCATACAGAGAATAATTCAATTCAGTTGGTCCAATTACTAAGTTTGACTAATTGTTTTTCTTTAAACCAATCATTGTTTCTTGTTTAGGCATTTCTTAGATGTCTTTATGACTTGCATGTTTCTTTCAAGACAGCTGTTAAAAAGGAATGAGAACAGCATGGACGGCCCCACCTAGGATCCAAAAAAGGAACATGAATGCCCAGATTATGTTCCCCGTAAAAATATACATCCCCACCTTGCTGTCCTTAACAAAAGACAGATGCTAATTAGAATTTTCACTAGCATTTATAGGCTCTGCTTTAATTATACCAGATCTATCCGAATTAACTGTAGTCCTCTGATTAACAGGGGAGGAAAATCAATAAACATACCGAAGAATTTGGATGTGTTATACGGCTAGTTCCAATTTTATGTTATAATCATGTTTTACCGTGGGTCCTAATTAGCATAATTAAGCTGCCTGTGGCAGTGCTGGCTGGGACAGAAGCTGTTACTATTCTAAGATGACTTGTTGACAGCTTTTCCCAGATTTTGGGTGCATTTTGCCATTTGGCTGGCTTGGGGTGCTACAGGGATGGGAACAGTGTGTATGTGGGTGATAGTTCCTGGAACCATGACTTTGCCCAGGAAAAACTCAGTTCTAAAGTTAAAGCTTGGCCAGGTAATGCCTGTATCATCATCAAATGTTTATTGAGCACTTACTGTGTGCCTGGTCCTCTGATGGGCACTGGGAATACAGGGGAGTTTCCATCCCATTGGGATGAATCAGTTATTAAATAACTAATTACCTAAGGGGGAATTACTGGGTGATATGAGAACTATTATAGTTATAAATACATGTAACATGATGGAGAAGTCTGGGAGGCTTCCCTGAGGAAGCTGATTTTTAGCTGAGATGTTAAGAGTCTCAGGAATTAAGTAGGCATTAGATCATTAATAGGAGATTGTTCCTGGCTAAGGAAACAGCATTTGAGGAGACCCAGAGCTGAAAGGAGGGTGATGTGGAGTGTTATCGAAAAGGAGTGAGTGTAAAACCACAATGAGATATCACCTCACACCAGTAAGGATGGCCAACATCCAAAACACAAACAACAACAAATGCTGGTGATGATGTGGAGAAAGGGGAACCCTCCTACACTGCTGGTGGGAATGCAAATTAGTTCAACCATTGTGGAAAGCAGTATGGAGGTTCCTCAAAAAACTCAAAATAGAAATACCATTTGACCCAGGAATTCCTCTCCTAGGAATTTACCCTAAGAACGCAGCAGCCCAGTTTGAAAAAGACAGATGCACCCCTATGTTTATCACAGCGCTATTTACAATAGCCAAGAAATGGAAGCAACCTAAGTGTCCATCAGTAGATGAATGGATAAAGAAGAGGTGGTACATATACACAATGGAATATTATTCAGCCATTAGAAGAAAACAAATTCTCCCATTTGCAACAACATGGATGGAGCTAGAGGGTATTATGCTCAGTGAAATAAGCCAGGCGGAGAAAGACAAGTATCAGATGATTTCACTCATAAGTGGAGTATAAGAACAAAGAAAAAAACTGAAGAAACAAAACAGCAGCAGACTCACAGAACCCAAGAACGGACTAACAGTTACCAAAAGGAAAGGGACTGGGGAGGATGGGTGGGAAGGGAGGGACAAGGGGGAAAAAGGGACATTACCATTAGCAGACATAATGTAGGGGGGGCACAGGGAGGGCTGTACAACTCAGAGAAGACAAGTAGTGATTCTATAGCATCTCACTACGCTGATGGACAGTGACTGTAATGGGATTGGTTGGGGGGACTTGATGAAGTGGGGAGTTTAGTAACCATAATGTTGCACATGGAATTGCAGATTAACGATACCAAAATATAAAAAAATAAAAAAAGCCACAAAAAAGAAGGAGTGGCGCCAGGTGATGCTGGTGTCTAAGCAGGGACCAGACCACGTGGGATCTCATAGCCCCTTCATGATGCTCAGCACGTGGTCATTTGAGGCTCTAGGCCTCTGAGGCTCCTTTTTCTCTCCCTCCCTCTCGCCCTTCCTTCCTTTTTCTTTATTCCCTCTTTCCTTCTCTTTTCCTTCCATCCTTATGAAAAGCATTTATTAAGCACTGACTATATACCAGGAAGTAGATTTATAGCTCTTGACTCCATTCAATGATTATTCTTTCATTCATCCAGTCACTCTTTCAAACCACATTTTTATACCAGAAATTCAACTACTAGATTTGTAGGGGTCTAACTTGAATGCTATCCATTTATTGAATGTCATTCATTCAGCAACTTCCGGCAAAGGCTTACTATGTTTTACATGTACAGCATTCTAGCCTTCTAGCTCCATTTATTAAATATCAGTCAACAACCATCCTTGCATGGAGTTTCCCAGAAGCTGACTGTAGAGTAAGGATTTCTGTGCAAGTAGTGGACTTGGGAGGTGACCCCTGTGGGCAACTGGGGCTCTAACTTACTGGAAGCCTCTGGGAGACCCATGACTTAGTTGTCCTCCTGAGTGTGTGTGTGGGTGGGGTACGGAGCTGGGGTATTTCTACACCCACTTAAATCAGTCCTTGTTTCCAGGACTGCTGGAGGGCCTGAGCTAATTCCCCAGGACTTCTGCTCTGCTCAGTGGAAAAAGCCCTCCAGCAAAGAGATGCAGATGCTAATAGTTGGGGGCCAGCACAATGAAATGTGCGGGGATGAAGGGATACAGGGTGGTAGACTACAAATGCATCTACCATAACAGCATTTAAAATAGCTACTATGCACCAAGTATCACTCACAACTCTATTCATTCATCAAAGGTGAACTAAGCCCCTGGTAGGTTCTGGGTTCTTGGGATTTCAGCCTTAATCTCAGGCTCTAGGAGGCAAAACAGATTTCCATAGGGACGAAAGAGGATGCTGGACAGGTATCAGTCTGCCCTCTGCACATCGGAGATCCAGCTAGGCCTGCAGGGGTTCCTGCAGTCTGAGTTGTTTTAGGACAGGCCAGCCATGGCCCATGACCTGTGGGAGGCCACACAGCAACTAAGCAGACAGCCAGGTATCAGTGAGTCTCCTCCCTGGAGCCTGGTGTAGTTCTTGCAGGAGCAGATGAGGACCACACTGGCTAGCTGGGATTAACTTCTTCCTGCCTGAGAAAGAACAAAGGGGAGTTTAGAGATCTGTGGTTCCTAGTCTTTAATATTCCAGAGATGCACCTCTAAGACTTGTTAAACATGCAGATTCCTGGGACCCATTCCAGGTTGTGGTTCAATGGACTCAGGGTGAGGCCTGGGGACCTGCATTTTAAAGGCTGTGCATGTGATTCTGAAGCAGGTGTTCCTCAGGGCGTACCAAGAGAGAAGTTGCTTTGGCCTATTTTTTACAGATGAGACAAAAGAAGCCTAGGGAGAGACCCAGGCTGCAGTAGTGTCAGGACCCAGCCCTACACCTTGCAGGCCTGAGCTGCCCTCTGCTAAAAGAGAAGGGACTTCTGTTGCTGCACTTGTGCATTTCAGGCACACTGCCTGTTGTTGACTGGTCCTAATGGTGGTAATGAACTAAGGAGACCTGAGTTCTTCCAATAATTGCAGGTGAGGCTGAAAGAGTGAATATGATCCTCATTAATGTAAAGCAACCTTCTCCACTACAGAGATCTTACGTAGAGCTTAAGCACAAGCATGGCCTAACCACATCCTTTGAAAGTGTGTTTAATCACCTAGATTTCAGAAAAAAATATTCCAGAATGCTTATAAAATACATACATTAAGAGAAACCAAAGATAAATCAAGCTCCCCAAACTTAATATACATAACTATGTATTAAATAAGATGGTGTGAGTGTGGACACAGGCCTGTACCTATCTAGTCACATTAGATGGTTACCTGACAGAGAAGCATGGGGTGAGAAAGAGAAGACATGAGAGAAACCAGGTAGCAGGATGAAATAATGCACAGAGTATAACTGGATGCGGGATACAAAATTCTACGTGTACATTACTACAGAGGTATAAAAATTAAAGATGCATCTACACAAGTCCTGAAAAGAACAAAATAAGAAAAGAAATTCCAGGTAATTAAGAATATTATTTTTAAGTACCACTCTCCCTTCCTCCACAATAAAGGAAAGAATTTTAGGAGAAAGAAATATAAGGATGTAATAGCAAGAGATAGTGAAAAAAAGTTTATATTCCGACATGCATGCCATAGGTAGGGATTCTAAAACTTCCTTGGAAATGGGAATTAGCTGGAGGGTTTGTTAAAATGCAGACTCCAGGCCCGCCCCTCAGAGATACGGATGTTCATGATACACCATGTGCTTCTGATATATGTTGTGATTAAGACACAGCTTGGTCCCAGACGATAATGCCTGCCCCTAGCCCCTCTTCTACCCAGCCTGGTGTGATCGTGCGTGAAATCCCAGTGAGAATCTATTTTCTGTAACAATGCCACGTCAAAATATAATCTCTGTCTGGGATTTGAGACTGATTGCCCTAAGATGGTGTGATGAGGTGAATCAGCCCTTTAGACCCTTTCCTGAAACTGGGTTCATGCAATAGGAATAGCATATATTTATTATTGCCCACTAATTATGGGCCCCCAATGTTAAGAGCTTTACCTGCTCTCAACAGCTCCAGGAAGTGGTACTCTAGTTATTACCATTTTCTAAGTGAGAAAAACTGGGGCACAGAGAGGTTAAGTAATCTGTCCAAGGCCACACAGCTGGTAAGTGCAAGAGCCAGGGTTTGAACCCACATTACCTTACAACATAGTAATGTGCTACCTCTCCCCAGTAGATACAGAAAGAGGAGATAATATCATGATTCAGAGGCTCCAAAATGAGGAAAAAGACACACCAAGAGAAGGGGAGGTAAGAATACAAACCAAACCCAAGAACCATATTTACCAAGCCAAAACTCCTGTAGGTGATTAGACAAATAACATTTTGTCACCATTCTGCAAAGGTCGGAAGATGTAATCATGCTTACTTATATTTTTAAAGAATAGGATATATTGAAACAAATAAAACCACGTGACTACATGGAACTGAGACTGGATCCCCTAATCGGGATGGAGATATGGGCTCTGGTTGCAGAGAGTTCAAAGGCCTGGGGTGGGTCTGTAAAGAAATTTAGATACAAGAGTCCCTCTATCATCGGGGGTTTTGCTTTCTGAGGTTTCCCTTACCTGACATCCGGAAGCAGGCGATCCTCCTGGCAGATCGTCAGAGAGTCAAGAGCAGCTTAACGCTGGAACACGATGCCTGCATCATTCACTCACTTCATCTCATGTCGCATTTCACCATCTCACAGCTTCACAAGAAGAAGGGGAGTGTAGTACAGTAAGATATTTTGAGAGAGAGACCATAGTCACATAATTCTTATTAAGTATATTGTTAGAACTCTTCTCTTTTATTATGAGTTATTATTGATCTTTTACTGTGCTTAATTCATAAATTAAACTTTATCATAGGTGTGTATGTACAGGAAAAAACATCATGTATATATATATATATATATATATATACGGTATGGTATTATCCACAGTTTCAGGCATCTCTACTGGGGTCTTGGAACATATCCTCCACAGATAAGGGAGGCCTACCTTACCTCCAGAGTATTTTAAGTGTTATGACCCCAGGTAGACTTCCCTGAAGTTCTGATGCTGTTAAGGAAAGTGCTGAAAAATACTAGATAAATTACAAGGATAATGTCAAGGCTTATCTTCCCATTCACCTGGTTGATGGGCCTTCAGGCTGTTTACTTTTCATCTATTACAAATAAAGCTGTTGCAAGGATTTGTGTATAAGTCTTTGTGAGTTTCCATTTCTCTTAAAATACCTAGGAGAAGAATGGCTGTATCACATGATATGTGTATGTTTCCAAAGTGATTGTATCATTTTACATTTCCACTAGAGACCCAGTCACTGAACATCCTTGCCGACACTTGCTATAATGCAATTTTCTAATAAGCCATTCTAGTGGATAGCCATTTGGTGATAGCTCATTGTGGGTTTAATTTTCATTTCCTTAACAAGTAATGATGATGAACATCTTTTCATGCACTTATTTGCCACCCACATACCTTCTTTGGTGAAAAAGAGTTCAATCCTTTTGCCCATTTAAAATATTTTTGTATTTTTAAATTACTGAGTTGTAAGAGTCCTTTATATATTCTGAAGACAAAACCTTTGTTGGATATGTGTTTCATAAATGTTTTCTCCCAGTTTACGGTTTGCTTTTTCATTTTCATAAATGTGTCTTAAGGAGCAAAATATTTACATTTTGATCTCATCCAACTAATTAATATTATCTCTCATAGGTTGTGTTTTTTTGTACCATATTTGAAAAATCTTCGCCCAGTCCAAGTCCACAGAGATTCTTCTCTTACGCTTTCTCCTGGAAGTTTTATAATTTCAGCTGTTACATTTTAAGTCTCTGATTTAATCTGAATAATTTTTGTAAATGGTTTGAGGTAAAAGCCAAGATTTTCTTTTCTTTTTACTGTGGCTATCCAATTGTTTCAGCACCATTTAATGAAAAGATTGTCCTTTCCACATTGAATCGCTTGGTGACTTCATTGAAAATCAATTGACTATATATGTGTGGGTCTGCTTCTGACCTCTCCATTCTATTGCATTGATCTAAATGTCTGTCTTGATGTCAAATCATTTCTAATGCATCTTAATATCAAACACTCTAAGTCCTCCACCTTTGCTCTTCTTTTTCAAAATTATTTTTGCTCTTTGAGGTTCCTTGCCTTTCCATATGAATTATATAATCTTCTTGTACATTTCTGCAAAAAGGCCTGCTGAGGTTTTAATTGGGATAGCACTGCAAAAAGGCCTGCTGAGGTTTAAATGTGGATTACCATGGGCACAGTGATATTTTAATAATATTAAATGTTCTGACCCATAAACATGGCTGTTTATCTTCCCATTTATTTAAACCTTCTTTAATTTCTCTCAACAATATTGTATAGTTCTCAGAGTACAGATCTTGAATATCTTTTGTCAAATTTATCACCAAGTATTTCATATTTTTCATGTTACAGTGGTAATATTAGTTAACTTTAATGTCCAAAGAGTTGTTACTAATTTATGGGAATACAATTCATTTTTTTGTGTGTATTGGCCTTGCTAAACTCACTTATTATTTCTCATACCTTCTTTGCTGATTTCTTAGGATTCTTTCTTTGGAAAAAATCCTTAGGATTTCCAATGGAGATCATCAGGCCTTCTGCAAATAAGGTTCGTTTTACTTCCTTCTTTCCAATCTATATGCTTTAAATGTTTTTTCTTCACTGTCCTGTCTAGAACCCCAAGTAAAATGTTGAACAGATGTGATGAGTGTGGAGAGCCTTGCTTTATTCCCCATCAAAGAGGCAAAACATTCACTCTGTCACCGTTAAGGATGATGTTTGTTACCTGTAGGTTTTTTGGTAGGTATTGCTTCTCAAGTTAAATCCCTTTCTATTCCGGATTTGAAGAGGATTTTTATCAGGAGTGGATGTTAAGTTCTGTCAAATGCTTTTTCTGCACTTATCAATATCACTTCATTTTCTTTTTTTTTTTTTGTCTCTTAATATTGTGAGTTCCATTTATGGGCTTTCAAATTTTAAATCGATCCTGCATTTCCGGCACAAATCACAGTTGTTCATGATGTATTATTCTTTTTCTGTATTGGTGGATCCGATTTGCTAAACTTTGTTTAAAATTTGTGTGCCTATATTCATGAGTGATGTTGATCTGAAGTTTTCTTATTTTGTAATGCCTTTGGTTTTAGTATCAAGGGAATGCCGACCTCATTGAATGAACTGGGAAGTTCCTTTTTTTTCTATTTTCTGAAAATGTTTGTGTTTAATTGTATTGCTTCTTTTCCTTAAATGTTTGGTAGAATTCACCAGGGGAGTTGTCTGTGTCTGGAGTTTTCTTTGAAGGAAGGTTTTTAACTACAATTTCAATTTCTCTGACATACACAGATCTGTTTAAGCAATCTATTGTTTCTAGAGTGAATTTTGGTAGTTGGCATTTTCCAAGGAATTTGTCCATTTTACCTAAGTTGTTGAATTTATTGGACTAACATTGTTTATAATATTCCTGAATTAGCTTTTTAATATCTATAGCATCTGTCGCAATGCAAATTTAATTTCACAATTACATACGGGGAATTCACACAGACATGAGATTCCAAACACAAGCAAAAATGAGGCATCTATATCATCCTGAATTAAGAAGTGGGAAGGGGTCTGGGATTTCGAAGGCATGGAAAACAATTTACAGGAAGATGAAAAAGAGTAAATATTTGGCAAAACAAAAATGTTTTCTGGACCCTCCAGAAACAATGAAATTGTGGAGAGGGATTTTAACAGGGAGACTTTGCTAAATTCCTCCCTGTCTTTCACTCCTAGGTCATATTATAATGTAGTTAGCCATGATGATAGCTGTCTTCCTAGAGGAGCCCCTCCATCTGAATTCTTTTTAGACAGTTGGGGGTAAGGTCTAGGTTTCTTCCTGAGTCTTTTGGGCTTTGATTGTTTTCAATTCAAAATCATCTGTTTGCCCAAGTGGCACATTTGGGGGCAGCTTGCTCTCAGCCCCTACACCAGGGTCTGTCTTTTTGATTATGAAGTGCGCTTTGACCCATTAAAAATGAGCCATATGCTCCAACCATATCATCACCCCTTTTTACAGACCTAAAGCTGAGACCCAGAGGGAAGTGGTGGCAGGAATTGGATTCAAATTTTTCCATTGTTCTGTCATGCAAACCCAAGCTTTGTAAGCTGCGGGGGCTGCTTCCCTTTCTCATGCAAGCCTGGTGCTGGCTCTCTCTTCCCATCACCAGAGAGCCTTCCTCCAACCTCAGACCTCTTCTGTTTGTTCTCTCAGCCCATCCAAAGCTGGCTTTTCCTCTAGGTTTTGCTGCCTTCACTTGGTGGCAGAGAAAGACCCCCCTCCATGCTTGCTGCCTCTACAAGACTCATGCAGAAGCGAATCGTGCTTGCTTAGGTGTGTCTGAGTCCCAGGGGCTTATTCCCATATTGGTATTCATACCAGGTGTTTCTCAGCTTCTATTTAATGCATCCCCCATAAATTATGAGATAAGCTCATCCGAGTCTCTTCTTACGTTATTGTTACAAAAAATCCTTTTAGCTTTGCTGAGTCTGTGCTGTTACCTGGGGAAGAAAAAAAAAATACATTTTATCAGCTGTTTATCAGCTGACACTTTTCTGAAAACATATTATTTTAGAAACGTGCTCTGACACCCTGAACCTTTGTGCACTCCCTCCCCCACCCGTCCCCCAACAAGCCTTGGTTGGGGGCAGGGCAGGCAGCTCTTTCAAAATGCTGTCCTGAAAACCTGGGCTGGCCTCTGATGAGGTTTCCACTGGTGGGTGGGGAAATGAGAGGAGTAGCGCTGAGAGAGTGCTCAGAAAGCCACGTTATTTCATTTAAAGGGCTCTCCTCTGTTCTGTGATGATGTTTCCCTCCTGCCTTGTAGCATTAACATGCACTTGCTTTATGAGATTATAACAGGGATAGATGGTAGTTGTTTTTATAAAATGTCTTATTTGGCAAAGAAGAAAATGGAATACTCTGCATCAGTCCATATATACATTTATTATTATCATCATTTACCTTTTGATTGACAAGCGATATCCAATTTTTGGGGGGAACTATGGGCCTGGTAGCAAGAACACAGGGATGGGGGAAAAATTAAGCAGACCTGGCTTTAAATGTAACTCAGCCACTCTGTTGCAAATTGGCCTTGGGTAATAGTAATAATAATAAATAATAATAATAATAAAAGAAACAATAATGGTAAATATAAACATTCACAGAAGTCTTTCTGTTTGCCCGAGCACTGTTCTAAGTACTTTTGTTCATAAACTCATTTCATCTTTATGAAGCCCCAGCGAGGTTAGTAAGAGTTAAAACTACCAGAGTAGCGGCTAAATTAACATGACAAGGGGCTGGGGTGTCCTAGAAAGGTATGTGGTCTTTGTGCCTGATTCCTGGCACAGAGTTGCCAAAACCCTTGGGATTTCCTGAGTGGTAAGGATGATAGGAGCATCTTTTGTTCTAATGAAGCAACTCTTGGTGGATCTCCAGACAGCTTCCGGATGGGGGTTGGTATGTCTTGATTAGAAGCTTGGAACTTTCAGCCCCGCATAGAGAGGGGAGGGGGCTGGAAAAACACTGGTGGCCAGTGATGTAATCAATCGTGCCTATGTAATGAAATGTCCATAAAACCCCTAAATGATGGGGTTCTGTGTTGTTGAGTGCAGAGACATGCAGGGAGAGTGGCATACCCAGAGAGGGCATAGACAGTCTGTGCCCCTTCCCCTATACCTTGCCCTATGCATCTCTTCCATTCCACTGTTTCTGAGTGGTGTCCTTTATAATAACCCAGAAATGGTAAGTGAAACACTTTCCTGAGTTCTTGTGAATTATTGAAATTTGGAGGTGGGAGGTTTTGGAACCTCCCAAATTTGTAGCCAAGTTGAGCAGAAGTGTGGGTAACCTTCTGGTGACTGACATCTGAACTGGGTAACAAGTGTTGGTAACAAGCTGGTGACTGACATCTGAACTGGGGCCATCTTGTGGGACTGACCCTTAAACCTGTGGGGTCTGATGCTAACTGCTGGTAGTTAGTGGCAGAATTGAATTGAATTGTGGGACTTCCAATTGGCTTTAGGGAACTGGAGAACTGACTGGCGTCAGGGGAAAAAATAAAACAATCAGAGGCTATACTGTACAACCCATAGTATATTAATTTTTTCCTCTGGGAACACTCTCTATATTTCTCAGAGAGGGCAGGCTGGCTGGTTGACAGCTTGGGTTTGGGAATCTAACAGATCTGGATTTGAGTCCCGGCTCCTCCCTTTCTTGGCTGGGGGACCCCGGCCAGGTGGCTCACCCACTCTGTGCCTCTGTGGCTGAAAGTTGGAGAGCAGCCCAGGTCAGTTTTCACTTTGTATTATATCCGCCCTCTGAAGGTGGAGAAGACCAGAAACGAGAGGCTGGATTCTGCTTCCCTGCTTTTCTCCTCCTGAACAGGATCCACGGCTGTCTGCAGTGATGTGTGGCTCAGAGCTCCGCCCGCCCTCTGCCTGGCACAGCCGGTTTCCTTCCAGCCCTGCATTCCAGCCAAGTTCACTGCCAGCACTAAACCCAGCGGAGGGAGGCCTGGCCAGTCACAGGCCAGGCACCAGGCAGAGCACTGTTGGCAAATGAGCCGAACGCTGAGCGAAAGCACTGCTCACAGTGCCCGGCCGAGCCCGCGTGCACACAACGACCCTCTCCCCTACCATCACGGAGCCCCCAGGGCCTCTTATCTTTACGCCCACTGCACAAGTGAGAAAACTGAGACTTGGCTAGGTAAGGCCTCTGCAGAACATCCCAGAATGAAAAGCCACAGCTGGGCTTTAACTCCAGGTCTCTCCCAATGCTGATTGTTCTTCCTGTTATGCCATCATTTTCTTGTTTGCTCTTAGGTGCAAACGATGCATTAAGAAAGCTCAAAATACAGTGCTTTCCCTGGAAAGCCACATGCAAAGAAAGAAAAACGGCAGCTGGAGGGGAGGATTTGAGTGACACCAGAGTTGTCCTGTGAGGTCTTAAATGGTACCAACACCATTGTGTGAATATCTAATATGAACGTGAACATCTAATATGTGTTAGGGATTGGCCTTTCCACAAATCACCTCATTTTATCCTCACAGCAACCCAGTGAGGTAATATTAACTGTCCCATCTGACAGATGCAGAAATTGGGGTTCCAGGAAGAGAAGCAGCTGGCCTAGGATCACAAAGCTGGAAAATGCAAGGGTTAGGATTTGAACTCAGGACTGTGGCTTTGGAACAAATTTCCTGATATCCTTGAATGTCAGCATGTGGAGCAGCAACCCATCCTCCTGTGGCTGACCAGACCGTGGTGATTCTCTGTCCTCTCTCTTGCACACACATGGGACGTGATGCTGGTCACAAAGGAACTACAGATTCAGCAAAACCGAACCTTGTGGCCGCAGAGGAAGTGTTCAGTTGGAGGGATAGCTGGTTCTGTTGTTGGCACTGTCACTCACTGGCTACCTTTTCCTCTTTGAGTCTGAATTCAGATTTAATCAAGGAGGGCATTTAACTCCAGTCAATTGGTAGCTGCTGTCTTGCGTGCTGGACTGTGAGGCTTGGCAATCAGTTTGTGATGTCTATCCCTACAGGGGTTGAGGTGGATGGGTTCAGAGGTTGCTTATGGGCCATGCATTTGCAAATCCTAAACCAGGGGCTCTGTGAGATCCCCACCAACCTATCTCAAAGAGCAAGGTGTTTCTACTTGAGCGCCAGGCAAGGGGCAGGGGCAAGCACTTAGGGTCGCCAGATGAAATAAGGGCATCCCGCCTGTTTAATTGCTAAATCTGTCTACCTGACAGTAGCTGCAAATTCAAGAAACTCCAAGTGTATTTCTTAAGCAGCTTGATTTAATCTCAAAATTAGCTACAGTTGATAGATAGTCATGTCTGGTCACAGACTTCTGGGCACTTTTTTCTTCTTTATAGTCAACTCTGCTTAGCTCACGAGCCTCTTTGTGAGGGAGATGGTAACGCTGCTAAGTCAAGGCAACTGACCCACTTCTGGGGATGTGGGCTAGACTCAGTCTCTTTTTGGGTAATTACTTGGTCAACTCAGGATTCTCCTCTCCTCTTCACCCCCTTCTCTTAACCCTGGGAACCATCTGAGTCCAGAGAAGCTTTCAGCCCTGGATGGCCTCTGCTGACCTCCCACCAGGGTCTCAGGGTGACCTTTCATCATGCTAATGCCCCGAGCGCACCAAGACCTGCAGCTGTCAGGCTCACGCGCCACTCTCCTTGCCCCACCTGGGAAGCTTCGCCAGCAAGGAGTTTTACTGATCCCTGAGGAGCTCTGAGTGGCAGCTGGAGGTCTAGACAATTCCATGGGCCATTCCTGCTCTATGGTCCAAGGGCCATGTTGACCTTCAGGCTTCTCTGGGAAGCCAAGAACCCTGGGATGCACCTCAACTTTGGGGGGTTTCAATAACCCCATCTCTTCTTTTGTCTGAAGATGAGGACCCTGGGGCCCTTCGCAGGGACCCCTGTGGATTCTCTTTTCAGCCTGCTGCCATGGGAAAAATGGATATTATGCCTTTACACATTCTTCTGCACTCCGGTTTATGCTGTAGGCTCTTGATATTTGAAGCCAGCTTCTGGACTTTAAAAAAAAAAAAGGAGGGCGGTTTCTGTCTCCTCAAATATTTGACATTTTCTATTGAAAACCCATGGATTTCAATACCATGGTTTCTGTTAGAGATTCACAAAAGTCTCCCAAGAACTCAAAGCCAATACCTTGATCTTCAATTCTTTTTCTTTTTTTGCCTCCTTTCCCTGAGGGTGACCTGATAGGATTTCTCACTGCTGATATAAGGGTAGGCAAAGGAAGGGGTACAGGGATTCGAATATAAATAGAGTTTTTAATATCACTATATTCCACTGCTATGGATGCATTCCGAATGCGTTAGAAAATCCACGAACCAAAAGGATTTTATCTCCCATACAAAAAACGGTCATGTAAACACAAGCTGTGTGCATCTCATCTGACTTATTTCCAGGGATGTTCACATGTCTATGGCTATGATCCTACTTTCCAAGGGTATTTCCATCCTCATCCATCATCACCACAGTGAAAAGACTCCCCCAGACTTTATTCCTAGCATCTTGGTGCCAACGTTCCCTTGATTCTCGCAGTCGCTGATTCTATTTATCTGCAGTGTTTCTTGCACCTGCACTCTCGAGTTAGAGATGAATAAACCAGCGATGGCCTCTGACTTCAGGGAGCCCACGCTCAAGCACAGAGTTGAATTTTGGGAAATGCTTGGCGAGTGAATGAGAAAATTCTCAGTGAATATCCTTTGATGACTGTGTTGGTTTGATAGGACTGCTGTGACAGAGCAGTGTAGACGGGGTGGCCTAAATAAGAGAAACTGATTGTCCCACAGTTCTGGAGGCTAGACGTCCAAGACCAAGGTTTCAACAGAGTTGGGTCCTTCTGAGGCTTTGAAGGAGTATCTGTTCCATGCGTCTCACCCAGATGGTGGCAGTTTGCTGGTTGTCTCTGGTGTGGCTTGGCTTGTAGACACATCACCCTGATCTCTGTCTTAGTCTTCACGCGGCAGGCTCTCTGTGTGCATCTGTGTCTACATTTCCCCTTCTTATAAGGACACTGATCATACTGGATTAGGATCCCATCCTAGTGGCCTCAAAATATGATTTGGAAATAGCATCATTGCAGCTGGGGTTGACGCTCAGCATATGAGTGTTGGGGGACAGAATCCAACCCGTAACAATTATATGTGTGGGCAGACAGGTCTCACACCAGACTCAGTGTCCTTGAGGACAGGCTGTGCCTTGCACGTGGGCATCCCCAGGAACCTGCAGAGGACATGGCCTGTAGCAGGGGCTCCACAAATAGGTCTTGAACCTGCATTGTCCAGCAATTCATGGGCAAATGGATACTGTGGGGTTAATGATTTGCTCGATATCAAGGCTGCAGTTGGTGTGAGTGTATGAGAGTAAATGAGTGTGTGCGAATGCATGTGTGTTTGAGTGTGAGTGTGCAAAGGGGTGGGTACAAGCATGAGTATGGGTGTGAGCATGAGTGTGGGAACACATGTGTGTGAGTGTGTCTGAGCGTATGTGTGAGCACAGTGAGGGGAGCAGCGACTTCCTCCGAGCAAGCTCTGGGTGGGCTGACACCAGCCCCGGCTCTGAGGCTGTGGATGTGTGAGCCTAGGGTGTGTAGGGAGAAAGGGGAGGGAGGCGATTCTAGACTCCACAGACTCTTGTTTTCTCTTGCCAAACATGCTGTTCTTTTCAGGAAATCAAACCTTAGCCAGAAGGCCATTAAACCTGAGAACAAGGTTAATGCATGCATTGTTGAATTTTTATGTCCAGGAGCCCAAAGGCGAGTGTGTGTATGTGCAGGTGCCCATATGCACACACATTTATACATATACAGAGGATGTGTGTGTATATAAAAATATATAGAGAGAGATAGAGAGACAGAGAGAGGGGTGGGGGTTAAGGAGAGCTACTGGTAACCCTTGCCAGTGTGGTTGTGTCTGATCTCAAGGATATGGGGCTCGTGGTAGAGCAAACATTTGTTAAAAGTTTTTTAATCTCTTAACTTCAATATTTAGCATTAGGAGTTACTAATTTTACAGCCTTTTAATACCCAAGGTAGGAAGTTTCAAACCTAATCAACACCTGCTTCTATGGTGAGGACTGTACTTCCAGTTGGTAGTTGCATATATTGCTGCACCCTTAGTATAATTGATTCATTGACACACATGTATTGAGCCCCTATTCTTTGCCAGGCCCTGGGGTAGGTACTGGGGATATGGTAGTGAATATGAAAGATAAATTCCTTCCTTCCTTCATTCATTCATTTAGTTATCCATCAAATTTCTGACTATCTCCCCGTGGTCCTGTACTATATATAAAGGCTACCATAAGGAATTCACATCTATTCATTCAACAAACACTGACCTCTCACTATGTACCACCCAGTGTGACTCATTCATTTGTTCACACATTCATTCATTCATCAAATTTCTGACTCCTACCTTTGCTTCTGCGCTAGACAGCAGGCCTACCATAACCCATCACACTGGGGTATGTCCATTCATTCAACAAATGCTCATTGAGCATTTACTGTGTGCCTCATTTACTCATTCAACAAATATTTATTGGAAGCCCCTTCTGGGCCAGGCCAGTCATAGGTGTTAGAGATCCAGCATTGACAAGACGGACATGGTCCTTGACCTCAGAGTATCCTGAAAAGTCACTCCTGTGTTAGAGGCTTTACGGGACTCGGGGGTCCAAAGACAGAGGCCATTCCAAGTCATGACACAGACAGGGGTCACCTGAATTGCTGATGGTGGGGACAAAGTGGGGCCACGTCGTCCAGCTGCCCAGAGCCCATCTTCAACTGCATTCCTCACATGCCACATGGGGGCCCCTAAGGAGGCCTCTGCTCACCAAGGACAGGGCCACACCATGCAGCACCTTCCTCCCTCTGAGCTGTCCTGCCTTCGGTCTTTAGACAGTTCTGCTTCAAAAGCACTGTGGCAACATATATCCGGCTCATCCCTCTCCGCTTGGCAGCATGGGCTTAGCCCTCCGAGTCTGGCCCAGGGACCCCACATCTACTGACAGCGCTTGTAAGGCAGTCAAGACACTCCCCGAGCCCCCATTCAGAGCACACAAATCAAACATCGGACTGGCCTCCCCGCCAGGCTGGCCACCCCCCGGCTCTGGCTCTGCGGCAGGAATGCTGGCTCCAGGCAGCCTTCCAGGGATTCCAAGGTTTATTTTTGCCTCACCAAGCTGATGTTTTTCCCTCTCTTATTCTCTCAAGGTTTTGTTCCTGGCACAGTTGCCGGAGATGCTCCAGTTTTGCAGGGAACCGAAATGTTATTCACTGCAGGGGTAAAAAAAAAAAAAAAAAAAAAAAAACACCAGCAAAGGAAAGGCTGCAGCTTCCAATAAAATAGATTTCTTAGTCATCAGGAAAAAGCGGGGTGAGGAGTGGAAGTAAAAACTTTTCATTCTTGTGGCAACATCATTGTCTCCAGGAGTCTGTTTGGATTCTAGGCACTGGAAAGTTTGTCAGAAGAGAGGCCAGAAAGGCCAGGGGCTGAGAGGCAAATGAGGAGAGGGGCTTCCGGATAGTAGCTGATTGATTTGTGAGCATCTTTTATGTCACAGGCACCGTGCTGTTCGCAATACACTGATGAATGGAACGGACACGCTCTCTGACCTTATGAATCTTATAGTCACAGGTATAGACACACTATAAAAAGTGACTCGGCAACCTAGGAAACGGGAGCAAATATTTGCCAATTGTCTATCTGATAAAGGATTCGTATCCAGAATATTTCACAAACACCTAAACTCGACTACACACACACAAAAAGGCAAACAATCTGATTCAAAAATGGGCAAAGGACTTAAACAGATATTTCTCCAAGAGGATAAGTGAATGGCCATCAGCACCTGGGAAGATGCTCCAGTCACTAATCATCAGGGAAATGCAGACCAAAACCACAGTGAGATAGCACCTCACACCCACTAACAAAACACCAGAAAAGAACAAGTGTTGGGGAGGGGGAGAAACAGGAGCCCTGGTGCCCTGTTGGTGGGGATATGAAATAAATAAGCTGGTCACAAAAAGACAAACGCTGCATGATCCACTTATGAGGCACATAAAGTGGTCATATTTACAAATACAGAAAGTAGAATTGTAATGGCCAGCGAGGGGGGTGCTGTTGCCCAGTGGGTGCAGAGTTTTCATTTTGCAAGAATGCAAAGAGTTCTAGAGATGGACAGAAGTAATGGCTGTGCAAGAACAGTGCTTTCCACCACTGAACCGGACCCTTCAAAGCGGTTAAAGTGATTTCATGGTATGTATACTTTACCACAATTAAAAAACATTACTCGAAGGCATGGTTTTAAGCTTTAACAAGTACTATGTGGGAAAAGCACGGGGAGCTGTGATCAGGTTCAACTGGGGTTCCAGATCCTGTCTGATGATGATTAGGGAGGGCTTCCTGGAAGAGGTGACATTTAAGGTGAGACCTGGAGGAGGAGTCAGGAAGATAAGGAGGTGGGTGCGCTGCAGGCAGAGGGAACAGCATGGGAGAAGGAGGATGTGGAGGCGGAGTGTCTGTGGGCTGGGCAGATGGACAGAAGATGGGATATTACAGCAGGGGGGCCGGTAGAAGAGGCAGAGAAGACTGGAGTATTTATATGTATCCTAAGCCCAGCGGGAAATCTTTGGAAGGTTATAACCATATTCATCATGACTAGATTCTCATTTTCAAGAGCTGGCTGCAACTTCATTCACAAAGATAACTCTCCTGCAGAATGGACTGTAGGGGCAAGAGCGGAAGGAGGGAGACAAATTAGGAGGTCATTGCACTAGCCCAGCTGAGAGACGATGGTGGCGGGTTGGCATGCAGGGGCAGCAGTGGGGGTGAAGAGACAGGGTCAGTCTCCAGGTGTGTATGACGGGGAGATCGGCCAGCAGCTGGCTGTGTGTAGGTGTTCCCCGTGAGCAAGGAATTGGAAGCCAGGTTCCTGATGGGGCACTTGTACCAGTTTGTGATCTGAAGTGGGTAAGACTCACAACTGGAAACAGGCATGAGGTCAGAGTTGGGAGTGAGGAATGGAAAACAGGGTTGGGGCAGTGGGTTCAGAAATGAGTACATCTACAGCCCCAGAGGCTAAAGGTCTCTTGCATGGACTTCATGGGAGTGAGGCAGCCCAAGGCCTAGGAGGGCCAGAACATCTCTGCGTGCTGGTTGCAGTTGTGACAGCCAATCCTGAAAGACAGAACATGCTAGCAACCAGCCGGCAGGAAGCTATTATGGAAAAATTCTAAAGACTGGCCTTGTTGACCTGGGTGCCCTATGTGTCCTATTCTTGTCTGAAAATTCTGAGCTCAAGAAAGGTAATGATCACCTTAAGTCTCCCATGCTGCTATAGTAACCCTTCCAGGTGATGGAAGTGAGACTCCATAAGATTGAGCAGCGTCTGAAAGAAAGCTGGATCACATGACCTGGGGGAAGGTTTATTAAAAACTTGCACTGCTGTTCTATTACTTGTGTGAAGAAAAAACATAAAGAGGAAAATACACTATAGGGCTCATACTGCCAGAAGCCACTTGTATCCATGCAAACACCTGCAGAAAACAATGGGGGTGGTCAGATCTCAGGATTTTTTCAATTGTTTATGACTTCTGTTGCAATAACTGTACTTCTGAGATTCTTTCTCTGTGAAATAATTCTAAATACAGAAATAAAAGCTTTACAGAGAGATGCGTGTTAGCTCCTGTAGTACTTGCAAAGGGTGAAAAATTGAAAACAGCTTACCTGTCCAAAACGAGGTCCAATAAATTCTGCAGCATTCCCCTCAATGGAATATTATATAGCCACTAAAAATGATGATTACAAAGTATGTATACCAACTTGGACAATGTCTATGATACAGTGGAGTGTGTGTGTGTCATTAATCTTGGCTATAGAATATAAATATGCAACAGCAAAAATGATGTTCTCAACAAAATGGGGAAGGAAATGTATATGAATAGTAACTACTTTGTGTTGCCATGGTGGAACTGTTGATACCTTCTTCATTCTGCTTTAATTTATGCAACAGTAGTCCTATCATATGCATGCATTTGATAATGGGGAAAGTTACCTTTAATGAGAAAAGCCTCTTCCAGATGCTCAACATTGGAGAAATGACGTGAAGACCCTCCAGGAAGCCAGGTCTTCAAACGTCAACTCAGAGCTCAAGGGGAGGAAAGAGATGCAAGTGGCAGATGAGGTGTGTTTCATGGTGATCATGAACTTCGCCTTGGGCTTGGTGTTGGGGTCTGAGCCTTGGCTAGGCAACTTACTAACTCTGTGACCTTGTGTAAATCACTCGGCCTGTCTTATCTGCAGCATGGAGATAAGAAGGGTACCCCATCACAGGCCGTGGGAAGATTATTTGACATGATATAGGTAGCCACTTAACTGTATGCCAGGCATGTAGACTGTCCTCCGTAAACATTAGCAATTATTAATATTACTGCCAGAGGACTAGCCTAGAGAGATATTCGTAGAAACCATCGACAGTCACAGAATCGAGATATCACTGGTCCAAGAGAAGCAGGCTGCATAGACATATTGCTCTGAAAAGAGGGCGGTGCTGCCATTGAGTCTCTAGGGAGCTTTGTGAAGGGAGTTGACAGTGCGTGTAGCCAAGGCAACAACTCAGGCTAAGGACTACCCACCTTCCCTGCCAGGGGCATCTACGAAAGGGTTTGCTCATGCAGTCACTGCCACACCATGGAAAAACGCCTGACTGGGCCCACCTTCACGTCCCACCAGCTGAGGAAGCTAAGCTCTTGGAGGGACATGCCCCCAGGCGACCAAAGTGTCCGGCCAAGCTCCCTGGCATAAATCCCACAAAGCTGGGACTTGGTTGCCTCAGTGACGGGTTCCCAGACCATGGCCTGTGCTCAGGAACGCTTCACCCTTCTTAACTCAGGAGAAAGTGGGGGCCTGTTCTTCCTCTCCGTCGTTTGGGGAGCGGGATAGTGCATAAAGCATACTTCTGCAGCTTTGTGCATGCTGTTTCCTTCCCTTTGAATGTTCCTCCATCTGCTTCTACCTCCTGTGAACTCCTGCTCTGTGTTTGAGACTTGGCTCAAATGTCACCTCCACTGGGAAGCCTTCCCTGAATGCATCACTTAGAGTTAATAGTTTTGTATCTCGTACACTGTTAGAGGTACATGTACATCTTTTATAACCCATGTCTTGCTTCTCCTTTGAAGCTCTTGTCATAACTGCACCAAACTAATTCACTGTGGAGCTGTCCGTCTAACGTCTCTGGGACGGCAGGGATCGTGTCTGATGTGTCAGCGCTCTTACCTTTAGCAGGACGTGGTAGTGGTTTAATCAGTGTTGAATAGATGAATGAAGGGTTTTTTCGCCTTTTCGGTTATTCGGTTTTACCTATTGCATGGAATCGATTTTCTCAGACACAAGGACGGTCTGTCAGGGCTGGGACTGTATTTTTCTCATTCCTCACTCTCTCTCCATGACGGACACGTGGATGCACTTCTCAGAAGCCTCTCCAAGTGCTGTTGGCAGATGCCTCTCTGCTCTCAGCCCCTTCCGGGTCTTGCTCAAGGGCATGCCCGCACTCAATGACTCACGGATGTGGAGAATAAAGGCCTGGCCACTTTGCCCCAATTTGGGACAATATAGGGGCCCTCGTGGGATGGGCCAAGGCTGGCCTTGGTCTGTATGTGGCTTCCCCTCTCTGTCCAGTCCTGCCTCCTTCTCTACCCTTCTAGAGGTGTTCCTCGGTGAACTGTCTCAGGGCTCTGCTTCTTCAAGAGCCTGACCTACAACATCTTAGTCCCAGCACAGTCTGGGGCACTGAGTGGCTACTTCCTAAATAGTTCCTGAGTAACAGATGGATGAGCGAATCCGCCTCTGAATGAGTGAGTGGCAGCTCCGTCTCCCTCGCCGCCTCCCACTCCAGCCTGGGAGCTCTCCATGGGAGCGACTGTCTTTTTCATCTCCATAACCTCAGCATCTAGCACCATGCCAGGTATACAGCAGGAGTTTCCTAAGTGTTGGAGGACTGAAGGATACATGAGCCCCCCGGGAGGAGAGATTTGGGGAGCGCGAGAGAGCCTGGATGAGTCAGCATAAACCCATCTTGAATGTAAAGAACATCTCTCAGCAGCTGCCTTGCAGAGATGGGCCAGCAGCAGCCTTTCCATAACGGTCAGATGGAATCGGTGAGGCTTCTCTTCTGCTTTTCTTCTCAAAATCTCTTTCAACACCACTTATTTGAGGAATAGACGCTGGCTTGGAACACAGCAGATGTTGGTAGCAACAAAGGCCTCTTCGGACATGACTGCCATTACTTGTGGTACATTTGAGCCTTGCAGACCTGCAGCAGGTCTCAGCAGGCTCGGAGCTGTGGGGGATCAGCCCACATTGATTCTGGCAACTAGCACAGCAGTTCTCCAAAGCCCGAACCTGTGAGAGGCTGCCCCTCCTACTGCCACCTGGGCTAGGCTGGTCCAGAAGCAACCAGGGCAACAGAGGGCACCCAGGCTTTGGGGACAACAACCATCTCCCAGCTGTGTGATCTCGGGCAAATGACTTCACCCCGCAGAGCTGCAATTACCTCCTCCGTAAAACGGGGCCAGAGAAGAGGAGTAGCCATCACAAGCCGACCTTGCCCAGCTATGGGACCCAGAGCAACATACACATCCTCTCTGAGCCTCAGCAATTTTGCCTGTAAAATGGGGCTAATAATGCCTTTTCTTAGAAGTCATTGAGAGAATTAAGATGCTGTGTGTGGCGCATTCAGTGCCCTGCCGTGGGAGCTCAAATTCACTACCAGTTTGCTACAGCAACGATTCAGGTCGCAGATGCAGTCGTATTGCTGAGGCAATTATTTTGTAACCCCTGTGGAATCCACAAAGTGGCTGACAGGGGCTGTACTGTATCCCTATCATTGGCTGGCCTAGTTATTTCTTACCAACCTGCATCATTTAATTTTTTTAAATATTGCACTTCAACATTTTTTCCCTGATTATGTAAGTAACACATGTTCATGGTAGTATATTTGGAAACTACAGAAGAGCACAAAGGAGCAAAAAGAAATCACCCAGAGATGAACATTGCGAACACTTTGGCTTCATCTCTTGTTGTCTATGTTCTGGGCTGCAGTTGCATATGCCTATGTACATAAATACTGGTACTTCCTCCCTTACGTTGGGTCATATGGTAAAAATCAGATCGTAAATTGCCTTTTCCACTTCACAGATTATGGACATTTTCCTGTAGGATAAAACAGTCTTCTAAAACATGATTTTTCATCATTTCATAGTATTCTTTTTTATGGCTATGTCCTATCTATTTAACCATTTTCCCTATTAAAGTTTCCCCTCCCCCCAAATGTCACTATGTAAACAACACCATGATGAACATCTTTGTGCTTAAATCTTTTTAAGCCCTTTAGATTATTTCCTCAGGAAAATTCTTCAAGGAGAATTCCTGAGTGAGAAGATACACATATTTTTAGGCAGGATTCATGCCTCCAGTATCCCTATCTATCAATATGATCTATTTGAATGTTAAATATCAACAGGATTTCTAGTGATTTGGTTGCCAAAATGCCCCCCAGAAAGGTTTACCCATTTGCACGCTTTCTAGTTAGTGTAAGAGTGAGCTCCTTCCTCACACCATGTCAACATTGGCTATTACCATTAAAAAATTTGTTTCGTATGTGTTTTTAAAATACAAAAATCAACCCATACAGGATTCCAACACAAACTTGCTGTGTGGCCTTGGACAAGTTATGTCCCTTCTTTGGGCTTCAATATCCTCTATCAAAGAGATCAAAGAAGGAGTAAGCTTTCATAGGATTCTGTTGGTTGTAGTGACAGAAGAGAAACTCAACTGGTTGGAGGCAATAATAATCATTCATTGGTTCATGTAACTGTAAAGTTTGGGGAGTAAGACTTCAGGCACAGCTGCATCCAGCACGCAAATGATATCATCAAGAATTGGTTTCTTCTGTCTTCCAGAGGTTCTGCTTTGGTTTGCTTCTTGAGAAGGCTCTCCAGATAGTTACCTTCAGCATCTTCAGGCTGACCTTCTCCCAGCTAACACTTCTTTTGTGATAAGAGTCTCAAGATCTATTCTGATTGGCCAGTTTGAGTCATGTGCCCATTATACACCAATCACTGTGGAGAAGGGGGTTGGCCTATGCTGATTGACCAGAACTAGATTTTGGACTCTCTTTGCTGATGGGGAGTGATGGCTCCCCAGTGAAAATCAGGGTGGTGTAGCCAAACCAGGCAGTATTGATGCTAGGTAGACAAATCAGCCCAGACAACCTCTGAGGACCCTCAAATCCTGATGTTGTCAGTGTCCAGGAAGCCCTGGTTTCCCACAGCACATTTCTGGCAGAGGCTCTGTACACCTGGTTTCCCCATGACCATTGTATCCTGGCCATGAAACTCATGGGTGCCTTGTTTCAGTTATCTTTGCTTCTGGGGGCAGTGGGACAGAGGGCAGGATAATTACCATATAGATTTATGGACCTCTGCTCAACAAACTGGGCCCTTTCCCTGCAAAGGCACAAAGCCCATCTCATAAATATTAATCAGAAGAATACTGCAATCAACTCAAGTGGGAGAGGAAATGGCAAATTGCTTTTCCAAATTGAACATAAAAGCCATGTTCACTGGTTGCATGACGAGCTGTCTAGTGGGTTGCCTGGCTCTCCTACTTTCAGTAATAACAGTAATAATAATAGTAATAATGACAGCAACTACTATTTATGAGCGCCTACTGTGTACTACACACTGATGTGGCACCTCGTGTGCATTAATTTTAACTCCTGTTTTACAGATGCAGAAACTGAGGCCCTGGAAATTTAAGCCACTTGCCCAGGAAGGCACGACCAATGTGAAACTGAGTTTGGATTCAAACCCAGTCTACCTGACCTCAATATCTGAGTTATTTCTGCTTAAAGGGTTACATAGGGCTTCTTCCAGAGGAAGGAACTTGACTGGCCTTTGAGTTTTGGGAGTACCATAAATCAGATTTCTATTTCATGTCTTGAGCAAGAGGGAGAGAGTAGCAAGTAAGATCCTAGCTCCTTTTGCAAAACGTTGTCAACACCCAGACCTTATAGGCTGAAGGCTCTGGAAGGATCTTCACTGGGTCCAGCAGATGCCAGGTTTATATACTTTGTCCTTATTTCATGCCCACAACAAATTTACCACTGAGCTAGTCTCAGTCCCATTTTACAGACAAGGACATTGAGGCCAGAGGGATGCATGACACTAGATCCCAACTCTCATTGATTTATTCAATGAATATTTAGCTAAACGATTAAGTAAAGACTTAACTGGTTCTTAGCCAATTTCCTCTTACTCATCTTGCCTTGTTTACAGACTCTCATTACCTCTATAACAAGTGGTTACGGACGCCCACCACTCCCCGACAGTGAGCAGCCATCACGCTCATTCATGGGGTGCTCAGCGCCCCAGGCAAGGGGCTCACTCACTCCGGGTCAGCCGAGTCTGTTCCCGAACCTGTTTATGCCAGTTGTACTTGTTATTATAATCACACAATTTAATTAAGTGAACTGATTAAATGAAATGTTGTGTGAAAGAAAGGGAGATGTTTCTATGAATAGGGAACTGAATGCTATACAGAGACTCATTGACAAGGAGAGTTCCTGGAGAGAAAAAGACCCTGTTATCAAATTAGATGTGGGAGGTGATGGCTAAGGTTCAGAGTCACTGCATATCCCACAGTGGTAAGAAACGCCACTAGCAAAAACATACCCAGGGAAGAAAGTCTCACCTTCCACTGTATGATTAGTGATTCTATGTACACATCTTTGGGTTTAAAAAAAGTGTTAAGGAATTTATCATTTTCCTTCTTGCCAGTTCCTTCTGAGTAGCTGGTTAATACCTGGTCCTGTGTGGGTTTGGTACAGGGGCTCTGTATGCCCAAGAGAACCTGTTGTAGAAGGGTGTGGGGAGGAGGGGAAAGGAAGAAACTCCCATTGGGAATGAACTCCTACTTGTCCCCTGCCCCCGTCACAAACACTTCCTTCCTCCAGAAGGACAAATTGTACCTCGATTAAGCCCAAACCAGATGTCATCATGGACTTCTCTCTTCCTTTGCCCACAACCAGAGTTCTGTGGGTGCCGTCTCCTTGACAGCTTCCAAACTCACCTGCGCTCCCTCCAACACCCCTATTCTCACCATCCCTCCTTCTCTCATTTCTGCCCTCCCTCCCTCTTTCCCTTCTATTCTTTCTCCCTTCCCTCCTGCTTGCAAGTTTTTATGGAGTACTGGCTGGCTACTCAGCTGACTCTGGCGAAGCACGAGTAAGCAGTGTAGACATGGTCTCTGCCCTCCAGGAGGTTATAGTCTAGCAGAGAAGACTAAATAAATAAACCAGGAAACACAGTAATAATTATAAATTGCTTTAAGGGCTACTGAAAAAAGCAAAGGAGACAGTAAGAGAGAACTATGGAGGGGCTGCTTTGGAGGAAATCGAGGAAGGCTTCCGTGAGGAGGTGACATTCCGGCTGACACCCACAGAGAGGGAACACCAAAGAGGAAGGCTTGAAATCAGGCAAGGAGCAAAACAAAAGCTGCCTGGGGCAGCTGGAATTTGGAGAACAGGGCATCATGGGATGATTTGGAAAGTCAGAGGAGCTTGTAGGCCAAGATGAGAGCTTGGATGTTATTACAAAGTCAATAGGATGCTTTGGAAGGTTTTGCACAGGGAGCCAGTGCTCTTTTTTAAAAAAAAAAAAAATTTAAATTTTGAGATCATTGTAGGTATAAGAAATAATGCAAAGAGGTCACATATACCCTTTACCCAGTGTCCCCAATGGTAACATTTTGCAAAACTATCATACCATATATCAGCCTGGATATTGACATTCATACAGTCAAGATACAGAGTATTTCCATCCCCACAAAGACCCCACCCATGGCCCTTTGAAAGCCACACCCCTTTCCATCCTGCCCACCTCCTCCATAACCCACAGCAACCACTCGTCTGTTCTCCATTCCTATAGTTATATCATTTCAAGAATGTTATACAAATGGAATCATATGGCAACCTTTTGATATCGGCCTCCCCCACCCCTGCCTGACCATAATTCCCTGGAGACTCATCCAGACGGTTGCAAGTGTCAGTAGGTCTCTCCTCTCTATGACTGAGAAGCATGCCATGAATGGATGTACCACCGTTTGTCTGACCACCCACCCACTGGAGGACATCTGCATTGTTTCCAGTGTGTGGTTATTATCAGTAAAACTGCTATAAATATTCACATACAGATTTTCATGTAGACATAAATTTTCATTTCTCTGATATGAATCCCCCAAGAGTGCAATTATTGGTTCTGAGGCTATTTGCGTATTTAGTTTCACAAGGAACTGCAAAACTATTTTCCAGGGTGGCTGTCCCATTTTGCCTTCCCACCAACAATGTATAGGGGATCCCATTTCTCCACATTTCTGCCAGTATCTGGTGGTGTTGCTGGTTTTTATTTTAGCCATTCTGATGGATGTATTGATATCTCATGTGGCTTTAATTTCTATTTGCCTGATGGCTAATATAGGCAGCATCTGCTCATGTGCTTATTTGTCATCTGTATGTCCTCTTTGGTAAACCAATATTCTTTTATAAATTTATCATTCTACCTTTACTGACAAGCCTATCGCCTCAATAAGACTTGAGAGTAGGATCTGACTCATGCATGATCCTCCATAAATGCTCCCCAGATGACCAAACACAGGACTAGGAACCAGGTCAAAACTTGGACACGGCTCGCCCCGAGTCAGTGTTCCTCCTGCAGCTCGGACCCTGCCGCCGACGGCACAAACCCCAGCCCTGCTCATCAGCGCGCAACTGCATCAGTAAATTCCATCCAGGAAGGATTTCACGCCCAGAGACTTGCACTTGCTGTATAATTAGGTCTAGCAAAGCTTATGAATGTAGTCCCAGATTATAATCACTTTTTAATTATGTTTACCTTTGTCTTTAGAGAGGTGAGATGTATTATTGGCTCTGAGAGGTAACAATTCAAACTGTCATCCAAAGAGGTAGGTGCCCTGAGGAGGATATACAGGCAGACCCAAATTAAAATACACTCGGGCACATGGGGCTCTGGCTTCCCTACTTAGTCTTGGATTCTGAGGCCAGGAAATTTAGGGTCTTAACCTTTCCTATTCTCAGTTCAACAATAGGGCAGGAGACCAATAATAGTGTTTAGTTCTCGAGTGCTGACTATGTGCTGGGTACTATGCTAAGAACTTCCCGTAAGTATCTCATTTGATCTGCAAAAGTGACTCTGGGAGAGAGAAACTGTTAATATCACTCTCATTTTACAGAGAAGACTGAGGAATGGAGAGGGCAAGTGACTTACCCAAGGTCACCCAGCTTGGGAGAGGCAGGACCAGTATTCAAATTCAGCTGTGCCAGACGTCAGAGCCCTTGTAGGGAGCCCCGATGCTCTAGACGGCCTTGACCCTGCTTCCCTGCAGCCAGATCCTCTGATTAACACCCCCAGAGTTCCCTGCCCCCTCCGCTCACCCTTTGGTTCAGGAAGCGTCACTCTGGAGAGACCTTAGAGCACCCTCTCCCTTCCTCCTCCCACAGGGACCACAGCTGGAAACATAGCAAGAGACGCAAAGTCACACACTCCCACCATGGCCTTCCTGGTTCTACCGCTTGTCTGCCAGCAAGATACAGATTTCCTGCCAGAAAGGTCTCGTCCCACAGGATCATGCAATGGTGGTGATGACGATGACACTATGACAGCGACAGCTGTAATTTACTGAGCACTTTCTATGTGCTTTGCCCTCCACTCACTTCTTCATAAGAATTAATTTAGTGGTTTTCAGCATACAGACCCTGGACCATTACCTGGGAATTTATTAGAGATGCAAATTCTTGGGTGCCACCCCAGACCTACTGAGTTAGAACTCCGGGGGAGAGCCCAGGCATGGGTGCTGTAGAGTCCTCCAGGGGATGCTATCCATGCCTACTCAAGTTTGAGAACCACTCTGTGTGAGTGTGTGTGAGCCTCACAACCCCCATAGGGTAGGTTAGATATTAGCTCCTCCATTTCCCTTTCTCCAGGAAACCGAGCCCCAGAGAGGTAAAGTCACGTGCCCAAGGTCACACAGCTGGTAAGAGGTGGAGCGTTTCTCTACCCTTTCAAAGCCCACCTTTGCTTTAAACTCCAATCCATAGCTTCCTATTCACCAAGTTTGGAAGCCCCAGTCTTTCAAGAAAAGGTGTTATTAAGAGTATAAAGTGGCATACAGAGATCAAGTCATAGCTTTGAAATCCCAATTCAACTGAGCTTCCTTACTTAGATCCCTTCCCTCGTGTGTGCGTTGCTTTGATCATCCAGAAATGGGCATCTATGGCCATTATGAAATTTCCGACACTGAGTGGTCCAGCAGAGCCTGGCACAGAGTACGTACTTAATAATGGTATTCATGTCCCCATGATCAGCTCATCAGTAAATGCTTCCAACTAACAGGGGACCAGAGTATCCTTAGTCTGTGCGCATCTTATTGTTTGTTCTCATACTTAACACTGGTCTGTGTTGTGGGGCAGGCAGTGTGGGTGGGTTAGCCGATCTTCCCTTGCATGGTCTGGTCTATTAAGGACTGACTCCTCTGGTTCAAACCCTGCAGTAACAGTCATCTGATGCCACCGAAAGCCCGCTCAGAGTGAACTCCCACAGCAGTAAGACTGGCACGGTGCCCTTGGCATGCTCCCCTGTCTGTAGCTGACGAGAGGGGGCTGGGGCGTCAGAACTGTCAACCTGGCCTCTTATTCGAGCGGTGAATTCCCAGCAAATGGGGTGTGTGTATATAATTATCAGAGATGTAGATCCTGACATTAAAACAAACTGTCTCGAACTCCCATCATCTCTAAGGATGGCAGTTTGTGCGGGAGTTGGGGGGAGAGCTGACGTGTCAGCAACGATTAGGGAAGGCATATAACTCTGTGCACTGGGGAACGCGTACAGAAAAATGGAAGAGGAGTTGAATGGCACAGATTATGTTTTTAATTACTTTAGCAAACGAACTGTTCTTGTGCTCGGGTGGAGTTGTCGGAGAAGCCACCCCCGGCGTTCCCAGGCTGCCTCTGACTCAGTACAGGATGGGGGCTGGTCCTGGGAGCCATAGAGCTTCCAAGGCAGCCCAGCTGGGCTTGCAAGTGAGGTCTTCTTCCCAGGGGTCCGTCTTTGGAGCATTCAGGTCCTTATAGTGCCACGGCCAAAAGCGCGGATGCTGGGATGCTGGAGTCTCCTAACTGGACGTGGAGCCTGCCTCCACTATTTATTAGCTGTGTGGCTTTGGATAAGACGTCTCTTATGGCTTGAATGGTGTCCCCCCCCAAATTCATATGTTGAAGTCCTACCCCTCAGTAATCTCAGAATGTGACTTTGGAAATAAGGTCATTGCAGAAAGTGATTAGTCCAGGTGAGGTCATGCTGGAGTAGGTGGGCTCCAAATTCAACAACAGGGCTGGTGTCTTTACCAAAAGATGAAATCTGGATCCAGACACACACGCAGGCAGACACCCCAAAGATGAAGGCAGAGATCAGAGTGATGCGCTGTAAGCCGAGGAATGCCACAGCTTGCCAGCCACCCTCCAGAGCCGGGTGGGGGGCGGGGGGCACGGAGAGGCTTCTCCCTCACAGCCCTCGGACGGACCAAGCCTGCCGACACCTCGATCTCAGACTTCGAGCCTTCGAGACTGTCCTCGGGTTGTCCGAAGCCACCCAGGTTGGGGCCTTGGTGATGGCAGCCCTAGGTCATTCATACAAGTTTACCTCTGCGTGCTTCTGTTTCTCTCATCCACAAAGACAATGGCAGTGTCTGGACCTCATGGTGGTGGTGTGAGGATTAAATGTAATTTATGTAAAGCACTTTAAACCATGCCTACTACATGGCAAGCTCTCGGTCACTGTAAGCTGTTAGTTTTATTACTGGAAGACCTTCCAGAAGGGGGTGCTCTGAATGGGGATCAGGAGGGGAAACCCAACTTGGAGAGGGCAGCCGCTATACAATGGAAGCCATTGTGGGTCCCTTGCACACCTTGTTTCATTGGATACTTACAGCAAGTAGGCCTTTTAATTGCATTTTACTGACAAGAAAGCTGAGGCTCAAAGAGGTAAAGGGGCATCTCAGGTGGTCACACAGGTGCTAAGTCGGGGATGAAAGCTTTGAATCATGGGTATCTGACTTGGAAGGCAAATAGCCACATCCTCCCCCAGCTCTGTGCCTCCATGGGCATTAACAACAAAGACGTCATTCTGGGATGGGGGAAAATAGGAAGTGACAATAAGGGAAGAAGCAACATGAAAAGAGAGAGGCCACTGGGGCTGCAGGGGGCAGATCTGGGTTCTGCACCCAGGGCCAGCACCTCTTGGCTAAAGGACAAGTCACTTGTCCTTTCCTCAAGCCTTAGTTTTATCATCTGTGAAATGGAAATAATAATGGCCATGTTGAAGGAGTAGAGTGAAGACGGCATTTAACAATGCAGTGAGGCTCCTGAGACAGGACGGGCGCTCAACAAACCCTCGTTCGGTCACGGTTCTCAGCGGGAGGGAACACTTTCAGTCTGTGTACCGCATGGCGGGTGTCTCACGTACCTGGAGGTGGGTGGGTCTCTGCTTGATCATTTCAGGGGGAGTCTCTCCAGGCCTCAGTTTCCTCCTCTAGAACAGGGGGTTATTAATCACCATACTCCTTTGAGGTGGTCACTTCTGATGTTCCCACTTAGTTAATGAGTTCTGATTTTAAAGCCCTTGCTTATATAGACATGAGAGGTTGGTGGCCTCCATGACCAAATTCTGTGCCTCCCATTTCCTTGAGACTGCATATATTTTTTGTGTTCCAGTTTATTCCAGTTGCTATGGCTGTACCACAGATCACCCCAGGACTCAAGACATTAAACAAGCATTTATAGGCTCACAGATTCCGGGGCTGGGAATTCAGAGCAGGGCTCAGCTGGGATGGCTTGTCTCTGCTCCACAGTGCCTGGGGTCTCAGCTAGAAGACGAAGCCTGGGGCTGGAATTATCTCAAGTCTCCTTCATTCCTGCGACAAACCGGTAATGCGGACTATTGGCCGCAGCCCGGCATTTGTCTGCATGGCTTCTCTCTATGTGGTTTCTCCGCACAGGGTGGTTTGGGATTCCTCACAGCATGATGGCTGGGCTCCACAGAGAAGAGAGTGAGAGAGAGAAGGAAGAGAAAGAGGAGAAGGAGGAGGCAACAGAGGAGGAACAGGAGGGGGAAGCTCGCGGAGGGGACTGGATCTCTTTATGATCTTGCCCTGGAAACCCCACTGCATTACTTCTTTTATAGTCTATAGATTGATGCAGCCACCAGCCCCTGCAAAATTCAAGGGCGGGGACACAGAGCCCCTCTAATTGGAAGGTATGCCAGTCACATTAGAGGAAGAGCTTATGGGAATATACATATGTATATAAACCATAATAAAACAGCCTCCTGATGGCTCTAGCAGCGGAAATGCCATGGGTCCCCTTTCCCTGGTTATGTCCAGCCCCAGGGAGGGGAGGACCCAGCCTCCCACATCATGTTGGAGGAAAATACTTCCATACCGGGAGAGAGAGGGGGGTGACTGCTCATGGGTCCCCCGTGGATCTGTGCCTGCCCAAGGCCATCGGGGTTCACCCGCGGAGTCAGGGCCTGGCCCTGAGCTGGGCAAGCTCCGGCTCGTCCTGCAGGGGCTGAGAGGAGGAGGGCAGCCTCGGAACCAGGCTGAGCAGAGAGGTGCACAACTGGACTCTCAGCGACACCCTCCCTCCTGGCGGTGGGGACATACACATCGTGAGCCAGAAACCTGAGCTTGGCCACAGCCTGGCAATGCCTCTGGGACAGGGGCAGGAGCGGGAAAGCTTTCTAGAAAAATCATCCAGAATCACACAGTCATGTGTCACTGGGGGCAGAGCACATTCTTTTCATTACTCATGTAAACAGCAACAATTGATTGAGGGTTTCCTATGTGCTGGGTCATAGACGCAATGTGGTGAACAAGCGTGGCTTCTGAATTCCCAGTCAGGCAATTATGATTCGGTATATTGGGTGTTCTGATGGGGGAAACTGAGGCAACTGAGGGCATCCAGAGGGAGGCATCTAACTCAGTCTGGGGACCAGAGAAGGCTTCTTGGAGGTGGTGATGTTTAGGAAGAGTCTTGAAGTTGGAGGAAGACTTGGGCAAAGAGGAGGAAGGGGGATGAGGGTTCTTGGCAAAGGACCCCACATGTGCAAGGTCCAGAGGCCCAGCTGAGTCGGTGAGTGTCCCGAGGCCACGCCTTCAGCCCCCAGTGGTAGACAGTGAGGGCTTTGATCGCCTCCCACTGAAAGCACCGCTCCATTCAGAGATGGTGGTGCTGCCAGGCGGCAGTTCTCCCCTCCATGCTGGAGGCGGGACCCTGTCCCCTCAGTCACCGAGGACTGAAGGCCCCTGAGAGACCCGGCACTGGGCTGGAGGTGCTGGGGGCCCAGAAGTGGGGAGAGGAAAACTGTCAGCTGCAACTGTGACAGCGGGTTTGGAGAGGATGCGAGGTTTCCCTGAGGCAACTGAAACAAGTTGGGGCAGAGAGAGGAAGAAGAGGGGATGGTGGAGGTGCGTCTGTGAGGAAGAACCAGCTGAGCTGGGTTGGTCCGGGCAGAGGAGGAGTACGTGCCTGGCCACTTGAGGGGTGGGGGGGACAACGTGCGCGCGTGTATCAGTGTGCATGCCCATGCACGGGTACGGTGTGCGGGCAGTGGGGTGCTCACTAGAAGCAATTCAGGTGCTCATGCAGGCGCCCACTGGCACACACGGGCACATACATGCTCACACGTTTCTGATGGGTCAGGTGCCCAGGGGGACCCTTTCCCTCGGCCCGCTGTCCTTTCTGTACGTAGGGAGATGGCCCCAGTCCTCAGCCCTCTGAGACCATGGGGAGATCCACAAGCAGAGGGTAAAGAACAGGTCTGTCCTGTTGCAGGGATTAAAAATAGGTGGCATTTAGAAAGCTCTTAACCTCATCCTGGGCACTGTGCCCGTGATCGCCACGGTTATGTCGTCGACCCTCTGCAGACTCCTCGATGGGCTTTGGTTGGTGGAGAAGGCCTTGCCGCACGCCTTCCCACCCCGTGCAGCTCTGTGAGCTTAGACCTATCCCAAAAGCCACAGGCCCGTCAGACCCCAGGGGAGCTTGTCTCCTGTGACCCTGGAACCCCAGTTGCTTGGGGCTTCCAGCTCCTTTCTGAGAGAACCTGCGCCAGCTATGACCTTGCCAGGAAACCCTTACACAGGCCTGGGCATCTTCTAGTTCTCAGGTAAATGCACCTAGGAAGAGAAACCTGAAGCAGTGGCCAGGGGAGCCTGGGCCGCCTCTCCACCCTCCATCCGGTAATCCAAGGTCCAGCCCCCTGCAGCACCGGAACAGCCCTGGGAGGCAGGGAACCCTGTTTTCAGAGCCATTTCGCGGAAGGGGGACACCACCGCTCCGAGAGGTGAAGTCACCTGCGTACAGTCACACACAGTGAGCAGTAGAGGCTGGGTGGGCCCGCACACCGTGCTCTTCTTCAATGCCCTGAACAGCATGACGTGATGAGGTTAAACCCAAGCAGGAATGGCATGCTCTGACGGTACCCTGAGAGGGACCAAAAAGTCACCTGTGACTTCAGAATGCACGGGACCGGAGGGCTGGGTCCTCAGGCCTGCAGAGGACTTTGACTAGTGGGGAAAATATGGCGGCGGTCCTTGGAGGAAGTGGCATGTGCACAGGTGGCGATGTGGCCAGGTGATGGGGGAGTCTGGTGCGTCTGGAGAGCGGAGTGCATGGTGATAAGGTGAGACCAGAAGGAGAGTCCAGGAGGTGAACCAGAAACCCAGTTTAAAAGATGTGGATCCCATAATGAAGCGTTTGTGACATTCATGAGCATCAAGGACCCACAGTGGTCCACGGAGGGCAGCAGTGGAAGAGGCTGGCTTGTTAAGGGAAGGCAGGGTTTCTCATGGTTCAGAGCAAGCTAGGGAATCAGGCTGCAGCACTCAAATCCCAGATCGGCGTCTCCTAGTTGTGTATCCTTGGGTACATAACGTGACTTCCTTAACATGGGGAGACGGTCATCAAAATACAGAACTCAGGAGGAGCAAATGATGTAATCTGTGCCTGGCCTTCAGTGAGATGCCCACTGCATGCTGGGTGCTCAGTCAGTATTCACCGTCATTATCGTTACTGAAGGGAATCTCTGCAGGCAGCATCCAAGTGACAGGGATGACGAGCAGAGAGGGGAAGGGGCGGCAAATGCTGAAGCTTGGTTCAAGGCTGCAGCTGCCTGAACAGAACGTGGACAGCAGATTTGAGGGAGGACCGGCAAGCACCATTTAAATCGACGATGAAACAAGCTAACATATATGGAAGGTTTTTGGAAACCGTACACATTTGAGTATGATTACAATTAGGGCTATTTTCATCAGCTTTATTTCTGGGCCCATCAGCTTTGGTTCTCTAGGGAGAAGATGCCATTTAATTCTCCCAGATCAAATATTTAACAAACACAACACTGAATACACCCAGCCTTGCCTACTTAGCATGCGCTCTGTATTTTTAGTTGCCAAGGGTAAAACCAGAGATTTACCACCTTGGCTGACATGACACTGGGACAGCTTCTCTGATTTGGGAACTATACACACGTTGTCATGGCCTAGAACACAGTACCTGGTGCCTGACTGTCTGGAGTGGAACTCGGGCTCTGCCCTTGGGCAAGCTGCTCCACTGCTCTGTGCCCACTGTGGTCAAATGAAAAGAATAGCAGCATTACCATCTGGAGCTGCAAGAAAGATCCAACGTGTGGTAGGACAGGGTCTGACGTCCTCCATCGTGGCCAGGACTGCCACCATTTACCACGAATGTCCCACCTGTCCACCTTTCCACTGGTTGGGCAAGAATGTACTTATTTTCAGTAGAGTATATTACATATATCATAATGGGTTTCTTACTGTTATTTGTACATCAGTAGATGAATGTTTTAAAAATGTTTGTCTTGATTTCTAAGGTGATAATTTTTATTGATATAATTCACATGCACAAAGGCTCTTGGGGAGGGGGTCTTCAATCATTTTTAAGAGGGTGAAAGGTCTTGAGATGAAGAAGTTTGAGGAACAAGATAGACTGGGCAGTTACAAGGTAATAGGCATGGTAGCACCCGGAGGTCCTCTTGGGCACCTGGGATCAGAGTGCGGTGGGGTTTCTGGACTTCACTCCGCAGTGGGCCCCGGTGACCCTGGCCAGACAAGGAGGCTTCCATGATGGCAGCCAAGCAGGCCGGGCACTGGAGTGGGGGCAGGCCTGACACCCACCCCCACATACCACTAAGTCCGTGACTCCCAAAACCACCATGGGTTGACCGCCCTCCGGAAGACACAGGCTGAACAATAGTCGCTGCCCCACTTTATGGGCCATTAATCTCGCCGGAGTCAGGACAAGTGCTTGGCGTGAGTCCCCGTGCTTGTCTGCCCTGGGAGTTGCTTTATTGTCTCTTTACTTTGGCCCCAAAGAGCACCATTCTGCTAATTAAAATGGCCTTTGTTCTAAAGGCCTCTGGAGAGGGCACACACAGAGTCATGCCACAGACCCAGAGGATCCCTCCTCCTAATAGTGTCCTTCTTAGGAAAGAACAGGAATAAACATTTTCTAACTATGGACTAGGTGCAGGGCATGGTGTCCCAGTGTTCTCATGTGAGGTTAAGAATGCAGGTGTTACAATAGAATACTATTCAGCCACAAGAAAGAAACAAATCCTGCCATTTGCAACAACATGGATGGAGCTGGAGGATATTATGCTCAGAGAAATAAGCCAGGCGGAGAAAGACAAGTGCCAAATGATTTCCCTCATTTGTGGAGTATAACAACGAAGCAAAACTGAAGGAACAAAATAGCAGCAGACTCACAGACTCCAAGAAGGGACTAGTGGTTACCAAAGGGGAGGGGTGTGGGAGGGTGGGTGGGGAGGGAGGGGGAAGGGGATTGAGGGGTATTATGTTTAGTACACATGGTGTGGGGGGTCACGGGGAAAACAGTGTAGCACAGAGAAGGCAAAGAGTGAATCTGTGGCATCTTACTACACTGATGGGCAGTGACTGCATTGGGGTATGACTGTGGACTTAATAATATGGGTAAAAGTAGTCACCACATTGTTTTTTCATGTGAAAGCTTCATGAGAGTGTATATCAATAATGCCTTAATAAAAAAAATGAAAAAAAAAAAGAATGTAGGTGTTAGAATCAGTTCTGGCATGTGGTATGTTAGCTGTGTGACCTTGGGCAAGTCACTGCACCTCTCTGGTCCTCAGTGTCTGCAGCTGTATCATGGATGTACTCGTCACACCGACCCTTGTAGAACCGTGGTAAGCATGGAGAAGAGGATCCCATCTGAGGGTGCTCAGCATGCACTGGCTGGGGCATAGTAAGCCCCACCCATCAGTGCCCGATACCATCACTGGTAATAGGTGATCGCCACTCTCTTCATAAACCTTCCCAATAATCCCACATGTAAGGAACAAGGAACCCAAGGCTCAGAGAGATGGAATTAATATCCAAGGTCGCACAGCCATGAAGCAGCAGTGCTGGGATTTGAACCTATTCTGTCTGAATCCTAAGCACAGATTCATGGGCAGCCATGGCTGGTATGGGGTGAACTGAATCCAGCTGCTCAGAGAACAGCGTGCTTGGAGACTTCTGCTATTTCCATCTGAGATCTCATTTTCCCTTGTTTTCACCTTGAGGTGAGTTGCTAATATTTGATAGGAAACCTGAGGAAAGAAAATGAGAAACACAGAATTTGTGTAATCATTTTGTCTCCACTGCTTATTTCTCTGTCCCTGAGTGGTGAGGAGGGGGTTTGCAGACTGTCGTTCTGGCTTGAGTAGTGGTCCTGTTGCAAACAGCTTTAAAATGACCCAATGATACTTCCAATCATTAAAAAAAAATTTTTTCCTGGAGGGTATCAATTGTAAGGACAGGGTTTTTTTTTTTTTTAAAAAAAAAGCCCTATTTTTGATTTGCAGTGGATGAAGGGATGATATTATAGGAACCAGGTGTGGAGTGAAGGAAGGAGGCAAGTGTGGGAAATGAGCCCTGGGAGGGACAATGACATGAACATTTCTATAATCGAGCTGCTGAATTAAGGCATCAGAAAAATGCCCCAATTATGGTATCAAATGGAGGGAACGGAGAAGAGACATGAAACTTACCTTGAAAATGAACAAGGGAGAGGGAAATTTAACACTTTCCAGATCAAGGACTTCCATCTATTCAGAGAGAAAAAGCTGCCTTTATCTCCTTGATATCCCTTGGAGAAGAAGAGAAAAGCTGATAGGGTGTGTGTGTAAGAGAGGGAGAGGCAGTAACACACAGACAGAGAACACAGAGGTGTCCGTGCGTCTCCAAGCTCCCCCGTCCATCCCACAACCCCCTTTTCCTGCCCGTCTAAGTCCCCCAGGTGAGAGAGTCCAGGGACCACCATCAGGGTGGAGACCCCTAACCCTTGTCTTTTGGTTGGGGCATCCCATCTGGGTGCCCAGTCTGTACCTAAGGGCTGGGCTCCTGCCGGGGAAGGGAACACGCTCCCACCCACTACCTGCGGGAGGGGCTGTAGCAGACAGGTCTGGGTGAGGGGCCCGAAGGTCTGAGTCCACTCCCAGATCTCCTGGGGTTTGCTGAGTGTTCCTGAGCAAACTTATTCAACCACTCTGGGCCTCAGTTTGTCCACCTGTGAAATGGGGAGGACCATGTCTCTCCCTCCCACCTCCCAGGACTGGTGTGAGACTTAAATGTGATCATGGCGCTGAGGAGGCTTCAAAAAAAATTTTTTTTAATGTTTACGCAGGTGAGAAACCCCTAATTTTTTATTTGTGGGGGTCAAGGCCTGCTTTGTTACATTTCCTGGATAATTCTCCAATTTCCCTCTTAACTGTGAGGAGTCATTCTGGCCAGAGAAAGGATCGTTGTGTTTTCAGGCTTCAGGAGAAAAACGTTCAGCAAATTTACATCTGATTCTGTTCTAGAGGAAAACCAGGCTATGAAACTCAATGGGGAGAAGAATGGTAATGGTAATATAATAATAATGATAATAAAAAAGGAAAAACAAAGGCACTCAGATCAACTAAGATAAGGTAGAGCTGAGGGAAATACTGTGTGATTTTTTTCTCCCCCACCAGCTTCCTCCCCGTCACTGCCTTCTGAACGGGCCAGTTGTGGACATAACCCTCCATTTCCATCGTGCCTGGGCACCCCTCCTTCCTCTTTGTCTTAAGATGAATTCTGGGAGGAAACAGCTCCGTAGGACCCCCCCCCCCATCTTGCTTTCTGTGTAAGGATCCCTCCCCAGGCTGTTCAGAAGAGAAGCCCAGGGAATTAACCACTTTGAAGGAAACACCACCACTGATCATACCTGCCAGGAGCCAGCCATCACCCTCATCCGGCCTGTGGGCCACCACTGGATAACTGCTTACTAAATCCAGGGGGTCGACAGGGAGTGGATGCCTGGACGCACCTCCTTTCTCCTTGCCTGGAATCGACAAGAAACAGGAAACAGAATTGCTTCGTGAGCGAGAATCTTCTAGATTAAATGGCAAAACTGCAATCAGCCCAGATCCAGGAGCCTCTGTGACGCCCACAGGTGTGCTAAGCGCAGGTGCCCTCATCCAGGTGGTCCCCTGCATCCAGTCCTCACACCTGCCCTGCCAGAGGAGTTTCATCCACACCCCAGCTTGACGGGTGGAGCTTGGACGCATCATGGCCACCAGGAAGGCGTGGGGGCTCGGCAGGCAGAGACACGAGGCTGGAATCCTGCCCAGGGCTCGCCGGGTGACCTCCTGCAATCGATGGGTCTCAATTTTCCCATCTACAAAGTGAAAGCAGTTTCCACCTTGTTTTCTAGAGTAGAGGGAATGTGTGTGCAGAGATGTCTTGCTTTGTCTAGGAAGTTAAAAATAATAAGAACGTGGAATCTGGCTACCATTGACTCCTTTCCTAAGGGCTTCTGGGAGGTTTGATAACTTGGCCAGGGAAATAGGGCTAAAGTTGGGTTTGAAGGCTGGCATTTAGACTAGACTCCAAGGTTCTCTAAATTAGATGTGTATCCCGCGTTGACGCAAGGACGTTAACATTTCCTTGGAGAAGTGACCTTCTTGTCCCTTGATGCCTTGGGGGTGGGCAGCATATTGCACCTTCCCCAGAAAACACTTTGCTTGTGAAAGAGACGTTCTGCCTGCCTTGTCCAGAGCCCCATCTAAAGGGAGTTCAGCCTTCAGACCACTCTCACTGCGTCAAGTGCAGAGCGACGTTTAACAATCCAGTGTCAAAATCATATGACCTCAGGGGCCAGGCAGGGGTGATGACTGACAGGCAGTTAGATACGAGGCAGGAGAGGACACTGGGGTCTGGGGGGTGTCCTCATGATTTAAATTAGTTCTCCCAATTTAAAACGTAAAAAGGAATTGCCCCAAATTAAAAATTATTTTTTAAATGTAAAATTATGATGGAAATAAATGATTACATTTAAACATTAAATTTAAATATATTTAAATAAGCGATTATTACATTTACTATTAACACTGATCATTCCAACTAAAAATAAATTTTTTTTTTAATGGGGATAAAATATGCCTCGGGGCTCCACGTGGCTCAAAGACCACTTGTAACTTTTGTTTTAGTTCGGCTTCTACGCATTCAGCAAGGGAAAATATGACTTGCCTCTGGCCACAATGTTGATAAAGTGGCTGAAGCCCCAGTGGTTTCAGAGCCACATTTCACTAGCCCCAATCCAGTCTTTTTCTGCTCTGAGGTCTAACTAATTCACACTATGATGTTAATGACTGACCAAACCTTTATGTTATTCCTAGAAAGGTAACAGTCACAGTAGAACTGTATTCATTGTGACACTATGTTGAGAGGCATCTGAGAATAAAGCAGCTACTTGGCGCATGCCATGCTAAGGGCTCATCTCCACAGCATACGTTTATCTCTAAGGAGGAAAGAGCATCCTCCCTGTTCACAGGAAGTGGCGATGCTCATCACTTCCTGTTTGTTTCTGGGCAAGAGAGGCTTCTGGGGCCCATGACTCAGTTCTAAGGAACAGCCTCCCAGCCCCTCTCCAGCTTGTGGGCTTTCTCTCAGCACAGGAACCGACTTGGTAATGAATGCAAAGTAATGCTCTTTGTCATATTTTCTTATGCTTTCCGCAGGAGCGAAGGAAGAATCGTGCACTTTATTTGAATTCCATGACCTTTGCAAACACATGCTTGCTTATTTTGTTCTGTTGCAGAGGGAAATGTGAAAATCCACGTGATATGGGAGGAGTACGTGAGACCCCCCAAAGTTTTCCTTGGTTCTGGCTTGGTGATGTTTGTGCAAGGAAGCCATACAATGTTTCCAGAGTGCTGGCTTGTGCAACACACAGGTTTTGAGGAACCTCTATTTTCCCATTTCAAAAAATGGGGAGAAAAATAATATGATGATCAGAACTGATATAAAGATGAAACCAGAAAATGCAGCCTGAGTGCCCTGCCTGGTGGCTCACCACGTAGTGTTCTTACTTAATGAAGGGTGACGTTATGAATCAGCCTTGGGGGAAGTGGCATGTTGTGCAGGGCGGCAAACTGTGGCCCTTGGGCCAAATAACGTAAATAGAGTTTCACTGGAAAACAGCCATGCCCATTCATGTAGCTGTTCTAAGTGGCTGCTTCTCTGCTGTAATGATGGCATTGATCCGTGGCAAAAAAATATATACTCTCTGGCCCTTTGCAGAAAAAGCTTGATGACTCTGCTGTAGTGGAATCAGACAGAGCTGGGTTCCTACTTATGGAGCAGGTTGCTTTGCTTCTCTGAGCCTTAGTTTTGCCCTCTTTAAAATGAGGGTAATAACTGAACCTTCTTATGAGGATGTTGTGAAGAGGAGACAGTACAGTCTCTGGTACTCAAATGTTAGTTCCCTTTCTCCCCCATGTCTGCAGCCCGTTGGCCTCAGAATGGGGTGCCTTGGGATCCTAGTTTCTCTTCAGGGTCTGCAGCAGGCCAGGCCAAGACTGCTGTCTGGACAGCAGCGTTAAGAGCTGAAATTTGCAGGGCGGGGGCCGGGAGCCGGGTCTCCTGCTAAACACTTGACCTGCCTGGGCGTGGTTTCTGCCGCGTGGTGGATACATTATCATCCCTATTCTACAGATAAAAAAAAAATTGAGGTTTGGAGAGTTAAAGCTAGATTGTGGCAAAGCTGGGATTTGAACCCTGGCCCCCCTGATGGCAGAGGCCACATGCTGAAAAATCTCTGCTCTATGGTAGCACGTGGGTAGAGGCTGCCCAAGGAGGTTGAAGCCAGAATGGGAATTTGACATGGAATGTCAGTGTGGGAAAGGAGCTTGCTTATCACAAATGGGTCCAATCCACCCATGACAGATGTGAAGACTGAGTCTCAAAGGGCAAAGGCACCTGTCTAAGGGGAGTGAGAGGCAGAGCAGGGCCTACCACTTGGTCCTGACTACGGGCTGCTCCCCCTGGACCCTGTCCAGCTCACTGCTTGCCTCTCGTCACCCGGCCCATCCCAGGCAGATGCGGTTCCTCTCAGCTCCCTGGGAGTGCCTTTCCCTCACCTCCATGCCTTCAGTAGATGGACCCCTCTGTCCATTTCTCTTGCTTCCCCTGCTGGTTCCTGTTCACCCTTTGTGGTGTCTCCTATGCATCACGACCTCAGGAACGTCTTCCTGAGCCCCAGCCTCAGTCGGGCACCTCCTCCAGGCAGCTGCAGCCCCTGTGCTACCCACATTTTGTGTTATGATGACCTATCTCCCCCATGACGATGGAACTCAACCAATGTTTGTTGAATGAATAAACGACTGACTCAAGGAAGGAATGCTGCCTAGAGAGATCTCACAGGGAGAGGAGGAGGGCGCTGTGGGCAAGCCAACAAGAATTCGTGAAATAGGGATTGTGGCCTCACTGCCTTTCATTCCTGCAGCTCCTCCCTCCACGGAAGGGGCACTGGGGAGCAGGTCAGAGGACCTGGTTTCATGTGCTGCCCTGCCACTGACCCTCATGAAACCTCACGCTGTGCCCTCCCTCTCCAGAGGCCAGGGTTTCCTCATCGATGAACCTCAGTGAAGGTCAGCTTCCAACTTGTCGAGACCCCAACAGCCGGGGTACATGAGGAGCAGCCCCATGCTTCATCCATGAATGTCTCCTGGAGGTTTCCTGAAGGACAACCAGGATTCTGGACCTTCCTCTCTTGCTCTCTACTCAGGGCCTGTCTGAGGATTTCGAGCCATTTTCCCGGAGGTGTCTTCCTTAGGATTCTCTACGATAGTATGCGAGAAGTAAACACACTTCGTGGCCAAAGATCAGTACTGAGCTAACATGCTTGGTCAAAAACCGGCACGGGTGACAGGTTGGTGAGCGCTCAGCCAATGCGTCAGCGCTAATGACATCAGACTGCAGGCAGACACCTGTGGCCAGGACTGGGTAACTGGACTGTGGTTCCATGGGGTGTCCTTGCCATTTGCTAACTGTGTGATCTCAACAAGTTACGTAGCTTCTCGGTGACTCAGTTTCCTCCTCTGTTAAATAGGGATGGTATTGAGTATTGTCATGAGGATTAAATGAATTACTATTTTGAAAATTCTCAGAGTACTGCCTGAGAGACAACAAACTCCTTAAAGCGTTTGTAAATGAGGAAGTTTTCCAAGGTGGGTAAAAACACTTTGCTTAAGCGAGGGAAGGGGCTTGGTTTTGCTCACTCCGCCCAGGTCGGTGTTTGCGCTTGGTAGCGGTAGTGCTTAGCCGTGCCTGCATTCAGCACTCGCACTTAGTAGGCCTATGAATTGTGTTGGATTGAATGAATGAGTGTAACTGATGCCGGTAAAGGACCATATACAAGCTCTATTTAAAAAAATACAAAGAGGCCTTTCATGCCAACATACTGAGCATGTCCTGTAAGTCTTATGAGGCCATATTAGAAAAAATGATGGCAATTGTGGGTGATAAAGGCAGCAAGCACTTTTATAGTGCCTCCTAGATTCTAGGCACTTGACACAAACTGACCTACTTACTCTTCATGACAATCTCCGATGACTCTCATTTGGCAGCTGCGGAGACGGCTTTCCAGAGAGGTTGAGTAACCTGCCCTAGGTCACACAGTAGGAAAGCTGGTGGAGCCAAGATGTGAACTTGAACAATCGGACTGCGGAGGCCATGCGTTTAACCACCACACCGTATACTCTCTCTTTCCAGGCACGGCGGAGGAAAACGCGACTGCGAACAAAACAACAAGAACAACCACATAAAAAAAACACCATTTCCCACAAAAACATCTCAAGGGAAATGTTGAGAAACTGCAAAGTCCCTCTGGTCCTAGGGGCACATCATCTCAGAACACTGGGAAAGGCTCCTCCCTGCTCTGGTCCTTAGTTTACTGGTCTGGAATATGGGGAGGAGATGTCCTCCAACACCCCTTCTCCCTGGGGTCCTGGGTCTCTGGGCAGACCCTCCACGGCCTGTTGCACAGCTAGGAGCCGGGAGCTGCCGTTAAATTCAGGTCACGTGGGCCAAAACGCGTCGCTCATTTTCCAGCAGCACCTGCTTCCCCACAGGCTTCCAACATGCCCAGCAAAACGGAAACCAGAGAGACTGAACGCTTTTATCAAAGGGGCAGCTCTGGAGAAGCTGGGAGGCTGTGAAGGCTCAGGAAGGCAAATCAAAGGCAAACTTTGAGGAAACACTTTGTGAAGCAAAAGAAAATTCCATCATGCTCGCAACGGTGTGATCGGCTCAATGGAAGGTAATTGACTTGGAACCGAGCGAGGCTGTGTCTGTTCGTGTCTCCGTGCTGAAAAAGCAGACCAAGAAGGGAAGTCAGACAAATACCTAGGCAACCTGTTTGTCAGATAATTGGCACAAAAATGTTGCTTTTCCCTACCTCTTGAATTATTTGGGCGCTTTAAGAAAATCCTCCGTCCTGGTGAAATAAGCCAAGCCGAAAAAGACAAGTATCAAATGATCTCACTCATATGTGGAGTATAAGAACAAAGAAAAAAACTGAAGGAACAAAACAGAAGCAGACTCACAGAACCCAAGAACGGACTAATAGTTACCAAAGAGAAAGGAACTGAGGAGGATGGGTGGGAAGGGAGGGATAAGGGGGAAAAAGGGGCATTACAATTAGCAGACGTAATGTTGGGGGGTGCGGGGAGGGCTGTACAACTCAGAGAAGACAAGTAGTGACTCTATAGCATCTCACTACGCTGATGGACAGGGACTGTAATGGGGTTGGTGGGGGGGACCTGATGAAGGGGGTAATTTAATCACCATAATATTGCACATGTAATTGTAGATTAATGATACAAAAAATAAATTATATAAAATTAAAAAAAAAGAAAATCCTCCATCCTCAAATTTGCAAATGTGGAAACACATTTGTGAAGAGAGGTTTACACTTTCCTTCTATTGCCTGTCTGTCTATCTGTCTGTCTAGACACACACACACACACACCCCAGTGATGTCTCCTATGGTTACTTCTCTATGAAGCCATTCCTGACTCTCCTCCAGGTCTAATTAGCTACTAACTTCTTTGTACTTTTATCTTACCCTCCTATGAAGGATCACAAACTCAGAGCCTCCAGATGCCAAGGAGACAGCATAAATAAGCCTAGTAGGTAGTAGGCCAGGGCAATAGGGAGTGGTGGAGACTGAGGCAAAGTGAAGAATTGAGTCCTTTCAGAAGAGGGTGGTGCAACTTGGCTCTGGTTGATGGTTATTGTATTGAAATCCAGGCCTGTCCTTGCCAGATCATCTCATTTTTCTTGGGGAGCTCTAAATCTACATTTTCATGCGAAACCTCCTGATGACAATGGGCCACAAATTCAGTTTTCATGAGGGCTTCAAAATGTGCTGGTTGGGCTGGATTTGACTCAGAGTCCACCTGTTGGAAATACCTCCCCCTAGTGACTATGCTTCCATCACAGCCCTTGGCGCCCCTCATTGTACGGAGTTATGTATCTGTTCCCTCCCCGCACAAATGGCTTGTAACCCTCTTGAGGGGAGGATTGTGGCTTAGTCATATTTACATGTCCCAGTGCCCATCACAGGACTGGCATGCAAAAGGGGCGTACCAAATGTTTATTGAATGAATGCTTACATTCCCCTCCCTCTGCAGCAGCTGAAAAATGAATGCATAATAGCTTTTAATTAAAAAGAAACAGGATGAAACATGCATGAGAATCCTATTCTCTAACAAGAGGCAGCATAAGGAGAAAGAGTTTCAAGTTATGTCTGCCAGCGATGCTCCCGAAAGACTAAAAAAGTTTTCTGGGTCTACGGTCTCGGCTGGTGAAATGTTGTTGTCAATTCTGCATCGCAACCACTGCTCACTCTGTTTGGATGGTTCTCAAAGAACAAGACGGCTGCTTGTTAAACTAGGTTACCAGCCCTGTCCGTTACAGAGATCCTCTGGAGAGGAATCCAAGCCCCCCCTCAGCTCACCACACCGCCATCACTTGGACCGTTACTCCCCAGCAATGTCTTCTCACAGCAATGAGGGAATAATACTAATCACAAACTGCCTCCAATAAGAAATATGGTGCAGCAGACTGAAGGCTTAACCACTGGCTTTACAATCAGATGGTTTGGAATCCCTGATTTGGCACAACTGTCGGGGTGATCTAGAGCCAGAGACGAAACCTCTCTGACCTCAGTTTCCTTTTCTGAAAAATGTGCCATGACAGTGTCTGCCTTGTAGCCGTGTTGCTGAGGGTTGGGAATAGCATATATGAAAGGCTTGGCATATAACAGATGCTGAATGAATGACAGTCTCCATCATCTAAGGAGATGGCTTCTAAACATCTTTTAAGCAGCAGAACTCCTTCTCAGATTAAGTCATACCCAGAATCTTGACATGGAAATAGAGCAAAGGAGAGATGCTCAGGTTTGAGTGTGGATAGGAACCCAAATCTCCCCTGCTCTCAAGCTTGGCTTCCTTCATCCTTTGGGGGAAGGTCTGCAGACCTTTGGGACCCTACAGAACACAGTTTAAAAGCCATGGATTATTCTGTCTCTTTCCAAGATGTGAAGACTGAGTTCCAGGTGGGTGTGTGACTTCCTCAGGACACACAATGGTCTTCAAAAGAACCAGAACCGAGACCAGTACTAAGGAATTAACAGAACGGAGAGTAAAAGCAATGGCTTTGGGATCTCACCAAAAACTAACGATAAAAATAATAAAGTCATTGTAACCATGTTAACAATGCCTTGAAGCTTATATAGAAGTTCACAGAGCACAGAGCGCTTTAATAGTTACTTTATCTTCAAAACCACCAATGAGGTAGTGATTATTCCTCCCATTGTACAGACAAAAAAAAAAAAAGGATGTAGTCATTTGCCCCAGGTCACATGGGTAGTAGGATGGTGGAGGGAGATTTAGCTTTATCCTCTGGCAAGGGTCAACTGACCTGACCCTCTGACTTACTGCCTTAGGGACCCACCCCCATCTAGCTGGACTGAAATGCTTTCCACAAAAATATCCTGGATCACAAATTGCTGATTCATGGCATACATAACACCACTCTTCACTTCCGTGTCCCTGGCAGACATTAATAATCAATCCCCGCACTTTTCCACTGAGTCTTAAGATCCTTCCTCATAGAGGGCTATTGTGAATGGGCAGCCTTTTACAACAGAGTGGTATTAGGCCCAGGAGCAGCACCTCTTTGCCCATATGCCACCCTCACCCCCACCCCCAGTGCTCATCCTGGGCAGTCGTGAGCCCAGGAATCTGGGCTGTTCTGCCTCACTGGTCGCACAGGGCTCCATGTTGGTTGCCTCACTTGAACATCTCCCTTTGTCCTCTGGCTCTCTGCCCAGAAGTGCCTGAGAAAAGGAACAGCTATTACAGAAAAAGCCATTTGTGCTTAAAAATCCTTTATCTAGGTGTTGAATCACATAATTAGGTGCCCTTTCCAATAAGATTTAACACTCCCACTTGTATTGGCCACCATTGTCCACACTTTCTCTGCCTCCCCGCTGAATTTAGCTCCCTGCCCACTGCCTGTCCCCAGCAGTTTCCTTGTACTTGAATTAGATGCTGATGAGAGCCTGCCTGTCCCAAATAGGCCCCCTGGGATTTAAGCCTCTCAGGAGTAGGAGAATTATGCATGACCCCTTGAGAGCCAGGAGCTTTGTTTTAAAGACGCAAGGGCTGGGGGATTAGACACACACTTCTTCTCATTGCGTGGCTGCTGTTCCACTTCCTCCTTCCCTGATGTTCACAGTTTTCCTTTTTTTTTTTTTCCTTTGGTTTGATAGGGGAAAAATATGATAAACCGGTGCAGAACAAACGCAACAGTCACTTTGGGATCAAAATGTATGCAGCTCGATTCACAATTATGGAGCTGTCACAGAGCTGACAGTTCTGTCATATTGCTGGAAGCTACAAACACCTCCCCCAATCTCCTCAAGGTGTCTAGGTGTGTAAATGTGTGTGTGTGTCAGAAAGAGAGAGAGAGAGGGAGAGGGAGGGAGAGGGCACCCATTGTTACAATCACTGCTTTGCATTCAACCTTAATATTCTTAACCTTCTACCTTCTACACACTCATCTGGCAATACCTGAACCCAGGTCTGGCCTTTTCCACGTCTGTGGCTACATAGATCCACGTGGCTGGAGGAAATCCCTAGCCATTTTTCACTTTAATTCATGCTGGCTGGCCTCCCCATCCAGCTGTATTTCCATGATCCCAGCTGCTAGATGGCTTTCATAACCCTCTCTGCGGCCCTCCAGCTCTTGCTCCTCGGCCCCTGTCGGCACCTTGCTTCCTTCCCCCTGAGAAGAAAAGGGTTTTCTCTGCGCTGTTCTCCTGCCGCCACCACACCTGCCACCCTTGCCCAGGAGGTCCTGCTCACGTGCCTGCTTCTTGCTCCCCTGGAAGCCTCGTCGGTGTGCACCTGACTGAGCGCATCGCCCCGGCGGCTGGTCTCTTCCTTGCCTGCACCATCAGGTTTTCTCAGTCCACTGGGTCATTCCCATCAGCAAGCCAACTCACGCCACCAGCTCCCTTCTTAAGCCAAACAAAACTAAGAGCAATAAAATACTTCCCCGACCCTGCCTCCTGCCCCAGCCACCATCTGCTCCCTTTAGGAGATTACCCAGAGAGTCACCCAGATTCCTCTAATTCTCTCTGTCCCATTCTCCCTTGAGTCCACATGGTCAGGCTGCACTGGCAAGGTCCCCAGTGATCACCCTGTGGCCACATCCAAAGGGTCATCCTTAATGTTCATCTTATTTGAACTGTCAGCTGTGTGTGATGACCGATTGTTCCTCTGGTCTTGAAACACTTTCTTCACGTGGTGCGCAGGACAGATGTGGCCCTGGTGTGCCACCTCCCGGCGTGGCCGCTCCATCCGCACCTCTTTCCCTGGCTCCTCCCACCGTCTGCCCTCCACACGCTCAGGTATCTCAGGACTCAGAGCTCTTCCCGCCCCTCTCTCTCCCGCAGGCAGTCATCCAGTACCGGAGCTTTACATAGACGTTTGGCTCTGCCAACTCCCACATACAGTAAGTATCTCCAGCCTCAGTTTCTCCAAACCTTTATATTTCTGCTCAGTATCTTCACTTAGTTGTCTAATGAGCATCCACCTGAAGGGCAGGGAAGGGGGTCCCCCCTCCCCACCAGCTGTGCCTCCCACATCTCATAAATGGCAACATCATCCTTCCAGCTGCTTGGAATCAATTTCATCGCTTCCTTTTCCTCACTCTCCACAAATCACTTGTCAGAACATCGTGACCTTCCAAAGAATTCAGAAAGGAATGACTTCTTAAAACCTCCACTTTTTTTTTTCTGGCCCAAGCCATCATGACATCTAAGTTGGGTTGTTTTTCCCTGTTTCATTGACATATAATTGACATACGACTTTGTGTAGGTTTAAGGTGTACAGCATAATGATTTGATGTATGTGTGTATGGCAGAATGGTCACCACCATAAAGCTAGTTACCATCCATCACCCCACATAGTTACAACATCTTCCCCTTGTGATGTGCACTTTTAACATCTACTCTCTCAGCAACCTTTAAATATATAATACAGTTCTGCCATCTATAGTCATCATGCTGTACACTTCATCCCCGGGACTTATTCTCTTATAACTAGAAGTTTATATCTTCAGACTTCTTTCACTCACCCATTTCCCTCGTTTCCCAGCCCCCCATCTTTGGCAACCACAAGTCTGACCTCCGTTTCTGTGAGTCTGGTTTCTTTAGATTCCACATGTAGGTGAGATCAGATAGTATTTGTCTTTCTCTGTCTGACTTGTTTCACTGAGCATAACACCCTTAAGGTCCATCTATGTTGCTGCAAATGGTAGGATTTCCTTCTTTTCTATAGCTCAGTATTGTTCAATTGTATATATACCACAATTTGTTTATCCATTCATCCATCAGTGGACCCTTAGTTGTTCCCATGTGTTGGCCATTGTGAATAATGCAGCAGTGAACACAGGGGTAGATATCTCTTTGAGATAGCGGTTAGGTTTCCGTTGGATATGTGCTGAAAAGTGGAATTACGGGGGTGAATAGTAGTTCTATTTTTCATTTTTTGAGAACCTCCGTACTGTTTTCCATAGTGGCTGTACCAATTTACACTCCCACCAACTGTGCACGTGCACAACGGTTCTCTTTTCTCCACATCCTCACCAACACTTGGGTGATGACAGCCATTCTGACGGGTGTGAGGTGACATCTTCTGGTTTTGATTGGCATTTCCCTAATAATGGTATTAGTGATATTGAGCACCTTTTCATGTGCTTGTTGGCCATTGGAATGTATTCTTCAGAAAAATGTCTGTTCTGGTCCTTTGCTTATTTTTAAATTGGATATTTTTTGGCTATTGAGTTGCATGAGTTCCATATATATTTTGGGTATTAACCCCTTATCAGATGTGTGGTTTGCAAATATTTTCTCCTTTAACTTGGATTATGGTAGCAGCCTCCCCATGGTCCTCCTTACCCCTATCCGTGTTCCCACAGTCCATGTTCTGCACAACACAGAAGGAAGCTTTGAAAATGAAATCAAATCATGTCACTTCTGCACTCAATATTCTCCAGCGGTTCCCTGTCTTATTTGATTGTTAAGGTGCTGTTTCTGTTACGAAATTTCTTGTATATGGCCTCTCACAACCTGTGCTTGCTTCTTCCATTCTGTTACCTCTCTACCCCTTAGCCATGTCTCTACCACATACATTTTTTCCAGAAATGCTTTTGTCTTTTCTCACTTCTAGAGCTGCACACTGTGCCGGCTTCCTGCCCTTTCAGACTCAGTTCTGCACCTCCTAATGTCTTTCCTGACCACTGGGGCTCTGAGGCGGTCCTCCTTTGGCCCGGGACTTCAAGACAAGTCTGTCCAAGCCCTCTGTGCAAGGCAGTCATTTTCCCCATGGATTTCTTTGAGTGTAATGTAGACTGGCATGCATGCGCACAGGAAACTCATCCTTGTTGTTAATGGGAGAGGAAGGCAGACGGGGAGGGTCAAGCCCTTTGTTCGGCAGTCAGATGGGGCTTGGACTGAGTCCTGACACTTCCCAGCCATGTCACCTTGGGCCAGCAGCTTCGTTTTCTCAGGGACTCGTTTGCTCAGCTGTCAAGTAAGGATGAGAGCCCTCCTCTCCCCCCAGATTCATGGAGGAATCCAAGGAGATCATGAATGTAAAAGAGATGGGGTTATACAGAAGTCCTGGGTCTGCCCTCTACTCACTGTGTGACCTTGGGCAAGTGTCTTCACCTTTCTGACCGTCTGTTTGTTGAGTTAGAAAATGGGATTAAGTGTGAGTACCTCATAAGGCCATTGTGAGGATTACAGGAAATCGTGCCTATAAAATGAGTGGCCCAGAGCCTGGTCCTTGATAATTAGCACTATTGTTTTGATAAAGTGTTTGAGCTCAAAAGAATAACAGTCACCAAGAATTCTAGGCCAATCCCTGGAACATCAGAGCACTCAAAAGCCATGTGACGACACTGGCGATAAAATCTTGACCAGGAGGTATTACATTTCTGGGGCTAGAATCTTCTGTTCTTCCTTGGGCATTTTGCTTCTCAAACAGCACTTGAAAAGCAAGCTAAGCCTCTTCAATTCTGAGGCAGACAACTGCTAGAAAACCTAGGGTAAAATGTGGAAGCCTTCTTTTTCATGCTTATCCCATCAGCAATCTTAAAGGGGGCAACACACCAATCTTTTATCTTCATCTGCAGATGAATGTAAAACACAGTGCTTGGGGAATGATGAATGGGGTAGCCTGCTGAACAGATCAGTTCCTCTCCGGAAGGTTGAGGCCCCCTTTGTGAAGGCAAATACATCACCAAGAGGCCCACAGATGAGGCTGGGTGTCAGCCAGGAGGGGGAGGAGAAAGGTGCCAGTCCTTCTCTATAATGAATTCCATTCAGTCTTTTAAACATTTTATTGTTAAACAGACATACATACAAAAAAGTGAAAATCTATATAGGTGGTTAAAGAAGTATAATAGCGTGAATATCTGTGTACTCACCTCTTGGCTCATGAAACAGAACATTATTAATGATTTAGAAACTCCTAAAAGAAACCATGAATCTGAATTTTGTTTTAATCATTTCCTTGCTTGTATTCACAGTGTTGCCATTATGTACATATTCTTAAATCATGGTAATAAGGACAGTGGTAATAACAACAACATAGACAAATTAATAATAGGAGCTGACACTTAAATGGTGTTTGCTGTGTGCCAGGCACCCTTCTAAGCCTTTTACACATACTAATTCTTTTAATTTTCACAAGGACTCTTTTAAGTAGGACCTGTTGCTATCTTCAACATTCAGCAGGTTAAGAAACTGAGGCACACAGAGGTTAGGTAACTTATCAGGGTCACACAGCTAGGAGTAGGGGAAACACACTCATGAACCTGTTGACTCAGACTCTATTATGACTATGCTATTCTGTCTCTCAATAGGAAAATTAGTTTTGCTTGGTTTTGAACTTTATATACATGGTCTCATTTACTATGGATTTTTATGGGATTTATTTCTTTGGCTCAATATTAACTTTCTGAGATTCACCAACTTTAATGCATGTAGCTACAGTTTAGTCATTATGACAGCTGAATAATATTCCATTATACCCATTCTGCTGATGCAAACTCGGGTTGCTCCTGGCTTTTCATTTAATCTCTATAGAGATCTAATCATGTAGAATGTAGTCCTCCTGGGTTTAGAGATGAGGGAACTGAGTCTCAGAGAAAAGAGGTTTTCCTAGGTCAGACCTGGCAAGCACAGAGAAAGGCTTCAAACCTGGAGCCACCTGCCTTCAAGTTCTAGCTCGTCCTGCTGTTCTGTGCTTAGATTTCAACCACTGAGCACAGACTTTTACACTGGAATCTGTGATGCTGTTTTTAGCCTTCCCCCCTGCCCCCACCAGGGGAATTACCTCTAAAGTCTCCATTCTCTTCCTACTGGGAGGAACCACATCATCCTCTCATGCACACCATACAAATAACAAGCCCTGAGTTAGGTTTTGTAGATAGAGAGATGGATACGGCACACCTGGCCTGGGATTGCTCTGACTGAAGGGAGAGGCAACAGGCAGTCCTGACAATAGTTAAGATGCACCTTACGTCTTATAAAGAGAGAGAAGTAGAAAGGGATCTAAAGCACAAAGAAGAAAGTGAAATCGTGGAAGACTTCCCAAGGAGGAGACATTTAAGATGGGCCTTGAAGGCTGAATAAGAGTTAGGTGAAGGAGGGGCAATGGCACAGGTCAATATTTTGAGGTAGGATAGTCATAGCATATTCAGAGGGCAGGAAGTTTGCAGTGGCTTAAGTGTCAGCTATGGGAGAAAAGGGGACACTGGAACAGGTAGGCTTGATGATGAGTGGTCTTGGGTGCCAAGCTAAAATGTTTGGACGTGGTCTTATGGGCAAGGGAGGTGGTGTCAAGGCATGATGGAGCCACTGTTTCAGAGGAATCTCCTTATGTACAGTGTACAGGTTGGTCATGGGGGACAGTCATGAAGCTTCCCTTTTGAGAGAATGAAAGTCAGGGACCACTTCTGGGAAGTGCTAAGGATCTAGAAAGGGATTCACAACTCATATTCATACCTGTTCTCTTCTTCATGGTAATACTTATCTTCCATGTGTTTATCTCCTACTTCATTCACTGTATGAGCTAGGAAAAAAAGGTTTCAAATCTCTGTGCTGTGGGTTCCTTACCTATAAAATGAGTAAAATAAAATCTCCTTATAAGGGAATTTTATGACAATTAAAGGAACGCATACATGTAATGTAGTTAGAATAATGCCAGGTACATAATCTTCCATTTTATTGAAAGTTTAATGTTATCATCTTCATCGTCATCATCACATTCTCAAGGCATGAAGCCAGACTTTGAAATATATTTAATGATACTAAATCTCTTTAACAGCTCTGTGGAGTGGGTAACATAGTATTTTCCTTCACAGACAGATTAGAGATCTGAGAGGTTGAGAGAGTTGACCAGGGTCACCAGAATCAATAATTGGCTTGTAATCTCAGTCCACGCCTGCTTATGGGTTTCTAGCCATGACCTCCTCTTACACTCACTCTCAGACCAGAACATTGCCCCCTGCTCTACCTAGAATGCAGAAGTCCTTGGAAATACTCAAGAGTAGCTCAGTCAGTACCTTGGACAGTGACATGAATTCTTGAAGACTGGAGCCCTTACATCACAGAGCAACCTGCTCCCAGCGTTCATGCCAGCATGACTGCCACCGGTCTTGCAATGAATTAAAATAGCATCTTCAGGGAGAGCCTCGATGCTTCCTTACTCACTTTGTAATTCCATGAGTCCCCTCCGCACCCCGCCCTCTCTGCCACATACACTCTCTTATTTATCTTCAGGGCTAATTCTCTGCTCTGATCACAGCGGGAAGCATGTGCCCAGTTCCTGAACTGTTAATTAAGGTCAAAACTCATTTGCACAAGTAATAACAGTGATACTGAGGCTGCAGAATGTACTGTATCCTTCATTATTCACAAAACAGGCATATGTAAGGGTTGCTGGGGAGAAGACGAGAAAGGAGGCTGGCAGTTGCAGAACATGTTGGCAGATTCACAGGTTAGACCATCAAGATGACAACTCCAAAGCTTCCATGTGGAATTTCTTAGCCATGATATGAGGACCATGAAGAAGCCCAAAGGGTGACAAGGTCAGAGGACAGCAATAAGGACTGCCGGTGACTTCACCATACCCTTACTGAATCCATTTCTCCTTGAATGTCCTTCTCTGAGGGGCTTTCCCAGAATGTACCTCCATTCCCTTAAGGCATCATTTTACTGGGGTATCGCATTTCCCCAAGCTGACCACTCCCTTTCAAAGTCATCAGTGACTGGATTTAAGAAAGACACCTTTGCTGCTGCACAGAAAAACACATGGGACCCATTTTTGTTCAGGGTATAGAATGTTTGCGGGGAACCGGAAAAAAATAAAGTAGGCTTTGCCTTACCCCCTCTGAAAATTAAAGAGAGAATGTATATCTTGAGGCTTCAGCAATAGCAGGAACTGGATTCCCTTTGAATGACCTCAGCAGGAACTGAGAACGTCCCAGACAAGAGTCAAGAGACTTGGTCTCAAACTCAGCTGATACGAGGACCAGACAAGCATCCATAAGAGAGCAAATTAGGTCCCAGTGAGCAAATGGGTGTGAAGATCATGGTGAACTGGGGGCAAAGTGGGTGTGTAATTAGGTCTCTGATTTCTCAAAAGAAGTCTTGATTTTATGTGAAATTTCCTTACTTCTGAAGCATTGTGCTGGCCAAACCAAACCCTTTTAGCCTGCTGGCCACAGGTCTTCAGTCCCTACATTAAATTTCTACCACATCCCCAGCTAGGGTGGACAGATTTAGCAAATACAATATAAAATGCCAAATCAATTCAAATTTCAGATAAACAATGAATAATTTTTAGTGTAAATATGTCCTAAGTATTGCATGGATCCTGCTCATGCTAAAAACTATTACTCTGCTAAGTCTGAAATTCAAGTTTAAAGGAGATTGGGGTTAGAGTTAGGGTTAAGATTCAGGTTAGCAATGCTGTATCCAGATGACCCACTCAGATCACCTAACAGAAGAAATGAACAGGCTCCTTAGCCATATTCTGGCTCGGCTGGGGCCTGGGCCAATTCTGTACCTTTATGAATAACCCTCAGTGCTTGGTCCACAATCCCACTTGAGACCCATCCTGTTGCTTTCTCTTACCGCCTCTGGTGGACGGGGCCCACAGAGGGTCATCAGATGCAGCCGGTACAGCTATGCCCTGCAGTTACTGCTCCCAGCTTCCAAACACAATGCCAACATATCGAGTATCGATCTGTCTTTTAAGCCTATGAGAAGGGAGGATATTCCCCAGCCCCTTACAAAGCCAGGGGCTCCGGTCAGATTTCAGAATAGATCTGGCTTCTCCAGCTGGCAGATAAGACCATAAAGGATCGTCTTACTTGGAAGCAATGCTTGGGAGTGTCCAGACAGCCGAGGCCAAGCTTTTCTTCGTCTGCCCACCAGGTTTACATGCCCCTGGTTGCAAAGAGTCTTTTGTGGATGGCTGGGTGGTTGGGGTGTCTAGTTTTTCATTCCTTCTTCTATGCCTCTGAATGCCCTGCCGTTGAATGGCCCCCCTGTCGGCAGGGATGAGCAGATAGCGGGCCGTGATTCCCTGCTAAGTTCATTTCTCTTGCCATGCTGGGAGCTCTGCACACCCTTTCACCTGTCCTCCCATGCCTCCAGGGAGAAACTCAAATGCCCCTGGGCACCTGGGATGAAATAATGCGGACTCACCAAACTTCTTTGGGTACTGGGCCTCTGTTTGCCTTCTCCCTCTCCTGACTCTCTGGCCCCATGAGTCTGCTGCTCTTTCTCCCCCAAACTGTTTTAACTGCCCCTAATGGGCCTCCCCAACACTGGCCTCTTCCACCTTCAACCCAGACTCAGCTTTGGGTCAGCCTCTGCACAGGCCCCCCCCCTGCAGAGAGCAGTGAGCCCCACGTCCCATGGAGAATAAGCCGGGTTCAAACTCAGGCCCAACTGACCCCTGAACCTCCATCCCTAAACCCTCCTGCCCTGACTCCCGCAGAGTCCAGCAGCAGCCAGGGCCAAACCCCGGTGCATCACCACAGGCCAGCTTCCAGAATCCTGAGTTAATTACATCACCAGTGCCAAAGGCTTTGAAAGCCCAGACTAGGTGTTTAAAACACGGGAAGTAGAAGAGCTCTGCTGAACCTCGCTTTCCCTTCAAGGATTGCTCCCGGGGACACATCAAATCTCCAGCCCCTTTCATTTTCCTTTTGCTTTTCTAGCTCTTTAGCTGTGAACTGTTTTTTTTTTTTCCTTTCAGATAATTATTTACACAGAAGGAGAATAATTAGCAGCCCGGGAAACTCGTCTTTGTTCTCAGCTCCCTGTCCCCTGCCTGCCTCTCTTGTCTGAAGTGGTGCTGCTTGGAAGAGGGACATCAAAGCCTGCCGGGAAGGCTCTGCATGGACAGGGATTTTCTTTGTCTGACTGCAGATCAGAGACAGACAATCTCAGCTTGTTTGTCTCTGTCCCCTGATTGCTCTGGACCTGAGGACCCCCCACCTCCCGCCCCAGGGGCCCCGGAGAGGCAGAATAACAGATTGCTTCCCGGGTACAGGGGGGTGTTTTCCTGCCTGGGTTCAGTCTCCTTCCCGGGATCCTGGCAGGTGTGTTCTGCCTTCTCAGGAAATATTAGAGCTGAACGACCATGTCTGTTCTGGAAAACACACGCAAACGCTTCATTCGGCCAGCCAGTCAGAAGCTGTGTGAAGCGGGCAAGGACAAGAGGATGCGGAGGGGTGGAGTCCGGGGCGACTCAGAACACACACACCCTTCCTGAGACCTGTCATCGTTATGTCACAAGGGCACCCGATGCAAGCTGAACCCCATTTTTCCTAAAGAAGTCAGATATTTGGCTTTACATATGAAAACTTCTACTTTGTTAAGTATTGTGCAGGCCAAAATCAAATATCAAAAGAAGGGCTGGATCTAAACCACAGCCACGAATTTGCAATGTCTGATCTGTTCCAATCCCATATTCTTGCAGATGAGGGAAACTGAGACTCAGACAGTAACTTATCCAAGATCACATACAGCTGATGAAGCCAAGAGTGGAATCCAAGCCTTCAAGTACATCGAGGCTATTTTTAGCACCTAATATAACTTAACATGCCTAGCACATAGTAGGTACTCAAATATATGTCAACTAGATAATTGGTAACAATATTTACTTAACATAGATCACCATTATGTTTTAACACTATGTATGACATGAATAAATATTAGATATTTGTATTCATCAGGACCGGTTTGGCTGCAAATGAAACTCAACTTAAAAGGGTTTAAACAAAGAAAGAAAAAAAAGATGTGTTGGCCGTCATATATAAAGGTGCCTAGTTTGTCGGTATAGCTGTACCTGCACATTCACACCAGTTTCTTCCACTACCCTGAATTTTCGTTTTCTCACTTCCCTTTCCTAAAGGCAATGTGTCGACGCCATTCCTAGATAACTGCAAGATGTTAAATTGGCCACAGACAACTCCAGGTTTGCTCCTTTCCAGCTAAAAACTCTAGCAGGCAAAAGAGCTTCCTCTCCCAAGAGTTGAGCAAAAGCTGACTCTCACTGGACTGACGTAAGTAATCGCTCATCCCTAAACCAGTCCCTGTGGTCAAGAGGATGGGACGCTCTTATGGGTCACATGTGGGTCATGTGACCATACTTAGCGCTTGAGTGGGAGGGAGAGCGAGGAGGCGCACCAGCCCCGTCCGATTCCGTGACTTGAGAGTCGGGGGGGAGGGGAGGGCAGTGCCCCAGAGGAACATCAGGGGGTGCTGCATGGGGAACAGAGGCGACAGACACAAGCCACAGATGCCCACTCTCTCAGCATGAATCCTCACAGCAGCTAGATAGATATTGTCTTGGGATCCACCATTGAAGTGAGGTATGGAACTAGCAATATGTTCTCTGTTCATGTGAATTTCTACCACAGTGGATTTCCACTGGGGCAACATTTTTGGCAACAGTGAGACATTTTTGATTGTCACAACTAAGACGGGTATGCTCCTGGCATCTCATGGGTAGAGGCCAGGGATGCTATTAAACATCCTGAAAAAGCACAGCATAGCCCCACCACGGAGAATGATCCAATCCAAAATGTCAATAGCGTTGCAGTTATGAAACCCTGGTCTGAGAGTTAGAAACTAAAGAAACAGCACGTACATTTACTCAAAGCAAATAGACACACAAGAGCCTTTCCTGCTTTTGGACTTTGTCCATTTCCTTGCATAGACAGACGGATCAGAGCTAACCCCACCTCCTGGAGAATGTATCCTAAATACTGGTACCTAGAGCAAGTTCAAGCTGGTAGGAAGAGGCTGTCATTCACGGCGTCAGCTCGGGTTTTAGCAAACATTCTCTTTGGAATCTGAACTGACGCACTGGCAGGACATCGGGAAGAACAGAGAAATGGGTGTCAGGGAAATCCATTGTGGGCCCAGTCTCTGTGCTGGAGTCCAGGGCCCTGGAGAAACTGAGAAGACAAAGGCAGGGCTTAGGGATCTCACTGGTAGAGATCCAGGCCAAGGTTTAGGAGAGGAACCAAGACATTGGGTGGGGGCAGAGGGCGCAAGAACGAGGGAGGGACCCAAGTGGAATATTGGGTTACGGGCAGCCCCGAGGCGTGGGCAACAGAGCCTATCCACATGCAGGACCTACATGATGAAGCAGGTAGGCGCGTAAACAGAAATCAAGTAGTTATAGATGTGAAGAGCAAACACTTAAAAGGTCAAACCCAGGCATAGCCTGACTATCAGATAATGAAGACAATACTTGTTTTCAATTTTTTAAATCATGATAAAATATACATAATACAAAACTATGTAATTATGTATCTTAACCATGTTTGAGTGTACAGTTCAGTGGCATTTAAGTGCATTCACATTGCTGTCCAACCATCACCACCATCCATCTCTAGAACACTTCTCATCCGGCAAAACTGAAACTCTGTACCCACTAAACACTCACTCCCCATTTCCCTTCTTCCCTACCCCAGCTCCTGACAACCACCATTGTACTTTCTATCTCTATGATTTTGATTACAAGGGTTGCAATTTCTCCATATCCATGCCGCCGCTTATTCTCTGTGTGTATGTGTGTTATAGTAGCCATCTTAATGTGAATGAAGTGGTATTTCATTGTGGTTTTTATTTACATTTCCCTAATGATTAGTGATGTTGAGAATTTTTTCATGTCCATATTGGCCACTTGTGTATCTTCTTTGGAGCTCTGTCTATTAATCCCTTGCCAATTTTTGAGTTGGGTTGTTTTGTTGTCCTTAGTTTTAGGAATTCCCTATATAGTCTAGATATTATGCTCCTATCAGATATGCGATTTGTAAATATTTTCTCTCATTCTGTTGGTCACGTTTTTACTCTACTATGGAATAAAAATTGATAGGCAAATTTTTTAATTTTCATGAAGTCCAAATGTCTATTTTTAATTTGTTACCTGTGCCTTTGGTATCACATTGAAGACCTCATTGCCAAGTCCATTTTCATGAAGCTTTTGCTCTGTTTTCTTCTTTTATAGTTTTAGGTCTTACATTTAGGTCTTTGGTTCATTTTGAGTTAATTTTCATATGTGGAGTTAGATAAGGATCCAGCTTCATTCTTTTGCAGGTGCGTATTCGGTTTTCTCAGTACCTTTTGTTGAAAACACTGTACTTTCCCCACTGAGGGTTTTGGCATCCTTGTTGAAATCATCAAACCCTAAATGTGATTTATTTCTGGATTCTCTGTTCCATTCCATCAGTCTATAGGTCTGCCGTTATGCCAGTACCACATTGTTTTGATTACTGTAGCTTTGTAGTAAGTTTCAAAATCAGAAAATGTGAGTTTTGAGCTTTGTTTTGGGTTGTTTTCAGGATTTTCTTTTTTTTTTCATTTCACTGGGGTTCCTTGAGAGTCCACATGAATTTTAGAATAGGATTTTCTATTTCTACAAAAAACATCATTGGAATTTTGATAGTCATTAAAACCACATGTAGCTTAGGGTAGTACTGACATTTTAGCAAAATTAAGACTTTAGAAAATGTATTTTATATGTATATATACATACACCAACATGCATGTTGGTGTATGTTTGTTTGTTTATATGTTTGAGTGTCTGTGTGTTTGGATCTTGATTCATTCTAAAAAGAATAGGAAGTGGTTCTTAATGTAAGACACCCTGGCACACAGTAAATCAACAACTAATTTGCTGAATGGTAGCCCCTTTCACTGTTTGAGCAGTTATTGGCTCTAAGAAGCTAGTGTTATCTGGGGTTAGTCAAAGAGTCAATCTGTAGTCACATTGTATTTGTGCAGATTTGGTTGTTTCAGCTTAAGGGCTTGCTTATTCATTCAACCATTATTTCCTCATTTAAGCACTTAGTCTGTGCCCGTTGCTCTGCTAGCACTGAGGCTGCAGAGAGATGAACAGGATAGGGGCAATTTCTCCGGGAGCTTATGACTGAGTTGGAGAGAAAGACACTAAAGAAATGATAACGGTTCAACTGATAGCTGCTGTCCTCATTAGGGACTGTTAGCTCATCTTAAAGGAGTTGGTTGGGTCTGTTAGGAATGATCAAATTTATTTGTGTCTGTCATGTTTTCAAGGATTATCTTTGGAATACTTCACCTTCTTTCAAAAAAATACTCTTTGATTTATTAAAATGCCATAATAGGCCTTAAGCCACCAAACCAAGAAATGAATAATTGAGAAAGAGAAGAATCTAAATCACCATCACACTATGTTCAGTTCTGACCCTTCAGGTTTGAGCTGGGACCTAGAGTCACAGTTTTTACAGGTACAAGTGGAAAAGCTAGTGGTGGGAGGAAAACACAGATATTGTAGCAAAATGGTGTTTGCTGTTGTGGGTAAACTTTGGATGTCAGGGTGGGGATTAAAGGCAGACCCACTTATCCATTGCCTAGGAAAATGGGAAATAGAGTTTCACAATGACCACAGATGGAAACAAGCCAGCACAGCCTTGTGGGAGACTGTGCAGAGAACTGGATCAGAACCAGGGATTCCACATGCAATTCCTGCCTGCCCCCCTTTGGCTACGTGAGCCTAGACACGTCACTTCATATTTCTGGCCACCTCAGTGGTCTCTGAAAAATGGGACTAGTCATCTTTGCCTGCTCAGAGCGTGGTTGGAACCTCAACAAGATTATTTGTGGAAGCTCTTTAAAATGTCGAGTGGTGTTGAACATGTAAGGTGGTACTTTCATTGTTCTCTTCACACTTCCTATCCTTCTCATTTCTGCCCCTGGTTTACACCTGCATTCTCGGCACTTCCGCCATCCCACATGAGTAATTTGCAAATTAAAACTGCCCCTCAGCTGGAAGACCTTGGAGTCTCTCATTTACTAATTTGAGTATCATTCACATCAACGAATGCTGTTTCCTAGTTGCGCCAAGTAAATTCTTCCAAGGCTGCAGTCAATGATCTTGGGTGTTAGAACAGTGTAACAGCAGAGAATGTAGAAATTCAGAGCACACAGACTAGTGGCATAATCCAAGGGGAGGCACAAGATTGGGTGACCATGTCCCTAACAGCCTACGCAGTGAGTCTGCTTATGGCCAGTCTCCAGGATACTGAGACTGTGACCTGGCGTTGGAAACATGGATTACGGATAGAGGCTGTGCTGTGTTCCTGCCTTGCTCCATCTGTCTGCTCCGTTTCTATATGCTCAACCCCTCATTTCTGTACGGCCTGCTGTCTTAGGGGAACCTAGAACGGGGAGACCAGAATGCTCATCATGGAGCTGGGGTCTGCAATCTGAGGATTCAGGGACAGCAGAGGGATTCTGACCCAAGGTGGCATGACGCACACATTGAACTAGAAGAGGCTGTGTTTTCTCCAACAATTCGTAAGCTGTGTTTCATTAAGGAGAGATAAGAAGTGAACTCAAACTAGCTTAAGCAAAGATAAAACTAAAAAGGAGGTGATAGGGTTTATGAGCTTATGTGATTAAGAAGTCGAAGGACCCAGCTTCAGATTTGACTGGACCAAGGAGCTTGGGAAATACTGCCAACATTCTGCTCTCTCTCCATCTCTCAGTTCATTCTTGGTTGGGGGTTCTGCTCTGCTAGCTTCTCTCTATCTGACAGCCATTTGACTCCCTAGTCCAATAATATCCTAGCAACTCAACACCCCCAGTAGAAGAAAGAAAAAGTCTCTCCTGAAACCTTGCCAGAAAAGTCCTAGCGAGGACTGTGATTGGTCCAGTTTAGATCACATTTTCATTCTCAGCCAAGCCCTGTGGACGAGACTGGGTCTCGTCTCAATCCTGCTGCTGGAGACGGTGGCAAGGGAGTCATTCCCACCCACACTGGATGGAAAAAGTCCTTGACTGGAGAGAGGTATGCTGTCACCAGAAAAAGCTGGGGAAGAAGGATGGAAGCCGGACAGATGAAAGTGACAAACATCATATCAAACAGTGTTTGGTGGAGCCCCTAGTCCCAGGAGATCCCAAACTCCATAGATCCTGATTCTCAAGATACACACACACACACACACACACACACACAGAAGAAACATGTTTAAATCAGCTGAGAATACACAGCACCCTCAATACCTTGTATTTTAAAAGCACTGAGATGTCTTGCCATGAAGAGACCTCTTTAAATTTGTTTAAACCAGCATTTTCGAAAATATTTTGACCACAGATTCTTCTTGCCTTCCAGAATCAGTTTTAAGGTCCTCCCAAAGCCAGATGGGCTAGAGAGAGGCAAGAACATCAAGGACAAGCAGTCTGAGGCAGGAGTGACATTGGTGCTCCTGGACCAAGAGGCTGCTGCTGAGCAGAGGCGCAGTGAGAGCGTGAGCAGTTTGGGAACAAAAAAGAACACCAGATGCGTGACTTTTCTTGAACGGTAGGGGCACAGTGCATGGCTGTGCTGGAGAGGCCACAAAGCCAGAAGCTTGCAACCATAACAGTGCCACCTGGTTGGGGAGCCATCTTGCTGTGGGCGGGAGAGCAATATCGGAGATGGAGATGGGTATTCAGCTGGTGAGGGTAGAGAAGCCATGCCCTAGCAAGGACCCCTTAGCTGATGGAATGCATGGCAGAACAGAGTCACTGAGACTTCAGAGCAAAACCCTAACAGCTCAGTCAAAGGACTCTCAGCCTCTGGGGTCTGGGGTTCAGAGTCAGGACTTATATCAGAGTCAGGATCCAAACAGGAAGGCAGAAACAACTGTATGGATTTCAAATAGGGAATTTGGTACAGGAACCTGGTTATACAGGTCACGGAAGAGCTGAGAAGCCAGACAGGTCCCAGTGAGCTACCGACAGAGGTACAGAGAGTAATATGGCAAGAGACCCTTGCCACCACTTGGCTGGGAGTCAAAGCAGGAGGCAGTGTTCCCAGAGCCCAGAGTCTGAGTTCCCCGAGCAGAAGCTGGCCTCACTGTGACTCAACAGAATCTGGGGTCACAGAAAGCAGTAACACAGTTGCACTGGAGATGCTGACCAGCATGTGTATAAATAACCTTTCTTTTCTCTTTCCAGTCTCCCATTAGTGCCAGCTATTGGGGGACCCAGACGGAAGCCAGCTGACCCAGAAGCCTCAAAGGCACCCACAGAAGTAAGCCCCTTTGCAATTTACTGTTTTGCTGAACATGGCAGAAATAAGGCGAGAGAGGTCACGGATCAGCACAGAACCCCCGTTTCCAAATACAAAATGACATGGTTTCCAGGTATTCCCTTAGATCAGGGATCAGCAGAATTTTCCTGCAAAGGGCCAAGTAGTAAATATTTTAGGTGTTGTGAGCCACTCAGTCTCTGTGGCAATGACTCAACTCTGCTGTTGTCCTGCAAAGCAGCCATAGGCCATATGTAAACAAATTGCTGTGTTCTAATAAACCTTTATTTGTATAAATAATTATGGCCAGATTTGGCCTGCCAGGAATGTATGAACCTGGGGATAGTACCAGAGACTGTTATCACCTTTGCACTTGACACCGGGGAAGTGAGCTGTTTCCTTTTCCCAACAGGAATAGAAGCCTGGGCTGCACCAATCAAAAGGCTAATAAAAGAACCATTTAAAAAACATTCTTAGGCTTCAGTGGTTTCACCCAGGATTCTGACTTGCAAAATCTTCCCTAGGCATCCATCACAACAACCCACGACATTGTTGTCACATGTATCTTTAAGACATTGGCATGCTGCAACCTGGACCCACAACCAATCTCCAACCTTCTCAAGGCAACATGTAATTTCTTCATCCAAAAGCACCAAGCACAAGGGAAGCTTGAACAGCAGGGGGCTGATTGTGAATTGTACATAATGAACCACCAGTCAAGGGCTGCTTTCTCATTGGGTTGAAGAGGCTAATCTGCCTCTGGAATTGTGCAAATAATTCTCTACAACGCCCTCTTGGGGTTTGAGGATGGATTTAGGCAGGTAGTGGCAACATATTCAAGTTAGAATTGGTCCATAGTCAGGGAGACTATGTCTCCATCTCCAGGCTCAAGGCACAGCCAGAGCCCAGCCTGAGCAACCTTTGCCTGGGGAAGGCGCTTGCTACTAAACTTTGACATATCCATGAGATAGAATTCTCCCCTTGAATTCTTCTCTAGAGAACCCTCAATTCATAAGAGATTCCAAATGGAAATAGAGTCATTTGTTCTGGTCTTTGTATATGGCGTCCTTTCCCAGACAGATGTTGGGCTGTTTTAGATTTACCACTCCACCACCTCTATCTCCTTCCATCCTCCTCCCTTGGTTCTTTTGATCACCTTTGTTAATACCCCAAAGACCCATTGTCCTAGTAGCCATGGTTCTCAACGAGGTGCCGTCATAACCAACATAACACAGACTTGTTTCGCTGGATGCGCCCAGACAGAATTTGCTGGCCACGTGGCATCCACCACTACTGGAAATCAGGAGATGTCCTCATCCAAGTCTCCTTCAGAGAGGGAGATAGTCCCAAAGGTTTTGCGAGGGCCGGTATTATATTACCCTTTGCTCTTGATTTTATGCCCCTCCTTTTACTGCGGCCAGCCATATAAACAAGAGCTATCTTGCCTAGAAGCCTTGAACATATAGAATTCCTATTTTTCACCTGCTCTGTCAACCTTTAAATCTCAACTTTGTCCTGAAGCCCAGGGCATACCACCGTCTGTCTCAGCTGTCAGTCTCAGCTTTCCTCTTGGCCAGATTGTGTTTCCCTCCTCCTCAGCTCCACACGCACACAGGTTACTCTCACATTCTTGCATTGTTCTATTCACTGTCCCTCCAACAACCGGTTTCTCCCACACGTGTCCAGTCCCATGATGGTGGTGTCTGTCCCCACTCCCATCCTGATTTATTGTGACCTGGTGAAGAGGATGGGGCCACCAACTCATGAGATTGCTTATCTGTGTCCAAAACTCACCAGCGCTGAAATCGGTCTTTCCTAGTACTTTGAAAGAAATTACTTCAGTGTGAAATAATATTCTGAAAGCATTAAAATTTTTGAGAGCAGATACTCCCTTTGTACTTCTTACGTGTCATTTTGAGGGCCTTGAACAGTGTTGTGCATGGTGACAATAGTAAATAGGGTCCAACTTATTTGAACAAATCCAGTTGATTGGGAATGTTTGCCTGGAGCTACATCCTGGCTTGACAAAAGAGAGTTCCATGAGTGATTAGTAATGTCTGCAGAAGGTATAGCCTAGGATACTGGTAGTATACCTGCTACTTATCTTCTGTTCCTATTACTCGATGAGGCTGAGAGGGATATAAAGAGCTCAGAACCCAGCGTCAGAAAAGCTAGGATTTAAAATTAGCATTGCTGCTAATCCCATGGGTTGATAGTGAGACCGTTTCTAATCCTCTCTGCACCTCCACCACCTGAACCGTTAAGGGAAAGTTGAGACCAAACTAGAAATGCCTAACCTGGAGTCTCCAACCTTCCAGAACTTGTGAAGAAATTAATGAGCATTCCCCAGATGACTGTCTATCCTTCAAAATAGTGAAATGAAAAGGTCATGGCAGGTAATACTTAAGAGGCACTTTGTGGTCAGATCGACTCAAGTTTGGAGCCTAGCTGGGCCAGCTGCCAATCTCCTCTGTACCTCAGTTTCCTAAACTGTGAAACGAGGATGAGTTCATGACCATTGAGTAAAGATTAAGCAAGATATGGTTCAAAAATCCCTTAGCTGGGACCCAGAAGCATCCGATAAATCACATTATTATTGATACTATTATTATTTTAGATGAAATAGGCTGCTTCTCTTTGAGGGGCATCATATTAACGGGCTCACTCATCACACATAGATCCATGGTTAGTCTGGGGGAAAATATATCCTCTTTTAGATGGTCGGAGCAGTTTCATTTGCTGGCTGCATCCTTTAGAACATGAGACCCAGGGGAAGGCAGGGAAAATATCAAAGAGCCTTCTGATGTGGAAAAGCCTGGGGACCCCGGGAAGGTTGTCCTCCAAAGCCCTTTTCTTATGCCGAACGCCCGCCCTTTCTAAATGCCAGGAATGTGTCTTTACAGGGCTCGGCACTCTTGGTGGGAGGCAAAGCCATTCTGAGGTTTCTCTGTACTATTCTGTGACTCCGTGTACAGCTTGTGTCCCCTGTTGGGCCAATTACGGACTTAAAATGTTGTTAGGAAAAGGCAAGCGCGTTCATTATGTAGCAGTGAGCACTCAGGCCCTGTGGTTTGCTATTTATGCCGTTTGAAAGAGCCGTTCTTTCCTCCTGTCTTTGTGTGTGCATGTCACCAAAAGGCCTTCAGACCACACATTCTCCCCTGGTAGCTGTCCATCTTCCCTCCTCACACCCATCTGTCACCCTCTTTCACTCTGCAGGGATTGCCCAGGGTTGGAATTGCGGCAAATGGATCGCTGAGCAGGAGCTGAAGCTGTCAGTGACAGAGGCGCTAAGTCCTTTAAGAGCAGAGGGCTGGGAAGAAAAGTAAAGCAGGCATTGGTTTATGGGCCCAACGTTCCTGTGGCTCAAATGGAGGTGAGTTCCCGGGATGCCATAAATTCATCCAAGATGCTTGAAATCATCAAATAAACCAACAGCCCCCCTGCTGTGAAAGGCAGGCACGACTAGGAGCTAGCAGACCCGGGTTCTCATTATGACCTGTTTGACCTTGAGCGAGTCATCCAAACCTTTCTGGCCCGTGGTCCTTTCTTCTGCAAATTGAAATCATCTGGCAAGATCTTCATTGTCTTTCCTATTCAGCATCTGTAATCCATGGATTCACGGGTCCATAAACCAAAGCCGGAGGAGAAACTGATTCTTTGATGGGTTCCTATTTTAGCTTCAGAGAGACCCAGTCTCTGCACTGACACCAGAACCTCGACTGACCATGGCTGAGGGTTCCCAGAGTTAGATGCACCTTGAATACGTCAGTATCTGCTAGAGTTCAGAATCCCAAACGCCAATGACCTGGAATCTTGTTTACTCTCTGGTTAATCAATGTTTTTTAATCCAGTTTGATAAATATGCACAGAGATACTATTATCAATCCAAGTCTGCCATCGATCAGGGGATAGATAGATAATTACTCTTTCCAAGCAAGCAGGAAGAGCACCTCAGGCACAGGGTCACTTCCTCCAGGAGCTGTGAGTCCTCCCGCATCACGCCAGCCTGAGAGTGAAGCCCTTGCCCCCTCAGGCGCCTGCTTCTCCAGCTCATCCAGCCAGGGGTGGGTATTATCTCCTAAACTGGCTCTCCTGATTTGGTCTTTTTCTCCTGCTTTTTTTTTTAACCTCGCTTGTTCTTAAGCATAAGACACAGGATTTCCAGAGGTAACCTTATGGAGCCTGCATTTCTTCATCAGCTAAAAGGTAGCCAAGGAGTTTCGCCATCTGTGCCTCTTTCTGACTTCGTGACAAACAGACACGTAAAGACTTGCAAAATGGTTTGCTCCCCTTTGCCAACATGATGGTAACGATCTCCGGGGTGGCTTTTCCCCGGCAATCAAAAAAGAGGTTTTTTTCCTTTCTCAGAAGAGAAAGCCTCTCTGTACTAGAGTCACCGACACCTCAGTGTTTATTGAGTTAATAGGACAACGGTCTCCTTAGCAACCTCCCTGTTGCAGGATGTGAGACAAGTCCCTCTTCAATGCTCCGGGTTACAAAAACCCGGGCCTCGACTGGAGCATGGCTCTAGGGAAACAGAATATAATGAGGTTATGAAGAAAAGCTAGTGATATTAAGATAGTTCCTCCCCAAGGAGCTGGGGAGTATGCTTACGTTCCACAGCCGTGCTCAGTAACCTGGGGCCTGGCTCCCAGCGGGTGGAACATGGTGTGGTTCCCAGCCCTAAATGGACTTAGTGTTCTAAAGAGAAAAGATGATGGGCTTTATAGAATACATACCTCTTGGCTTTTGACTGATGGTTAGAAATAATAAATGTGAACTGCTAGCGTGGCATCTGGCACACATCGGATGGTCACTAAGGATGCCTGGTAGGTGTGCAGAGCTTATGATCTACTAGATCGTATGCTTTAAGAAGCTAGGGGATCCATCTGCCTTCATCAGCCAGCAGTGCTTAGCGTGCTGCCTGGCACATAGCGGATGCTCCAAAGTCAGTGTCGCTTAAGTGCACTTCACATGTGTTTTTATGTCACTGGGCGCTCAAGATACTGGACGAGGTCGGTGACACATCCTTTTATGTTTTACAGGTGAGAGAAAGGAGACTCTGAGGCCACGTCACTGGAGTCAGATCCCATGGTAAGTGGCAAAGCCAGGCTCTGTCCCCGTGTCTGGGTGACGCTGGCCCACGGCTCCAGCCTCTGCTAAAATGCCTCGGTGAACATTTGCTCTTTCTCTGGGCTCCATGAAGAACAAAATTAAGCTCAGATTTTCTCTAGCGCTCTTCGCCCTGTTTATCTGCCAACTTGAAAGATGTGTGATGTGAAGCTTCCCCTGCGGGGACCGTACATGTCCTTGGTGCTTTGAGATGCCCTGAGTCGGCCTGCTCCCCATCTCTACCACCCCAGATGGCCTGGAAGGTGTCTCCAAATTTGAAGCTTGAGTGATCCGGTTTCAACACGGCTCATTCATGGAAGAAAGCTCATTCTCTGTTGCTTCCATAACATATGTTTATCCAAATTAATCACAGTAACAGGCAATCACACATCCCTGGCATGGAGCTTTGCTGCCCGGGCAGATTTTCCTGGCAGGGAACCCGAGCACACAGGACTTAGGGGTGGGGTGGCTACACAGCTGGTTTCACTGGACCCTTGTAAGGTGCTGACAGCCTTCCTCCATAGGGAGGATTATGGAAAAAGAAGGCAAGAAATGCAGTTGTGAACATCTGAGCGAGGCAACACATTTTTCAAAGGGAGTAGGGGATGCGGCAGAACTGTTTCCTGTGGCTGCAGGGTCTGTGCATGATCCTGGGACTCCCAGCTCTGGACTGAGGCTAATCAGTGACCTGGGAAAACAGCACGTGCTCAGACTAGAGACCTCAGAGCATTCTGGGATCCTCCCTTTTGCTCAACATCCACATCTGATTAGTTTCCAGGTCCTTTTATATCCCCTCCTCTATGTCTGAGTTCACCCATTACCATCTCTTACCTGGGCATTTGCAGTTGTGTCCCAGTGTCCCTGGGTCCAATGTCCCTCCTGGTGCCCCTCTTTGATGTATCATCTCCTTTGCAGCTGGAATGATTTTCTTACAACGAAACTGTCCGGTTCTGTGGTCTCATTCTTTTGGCATTTGGATTCACCCTTTCTGACCATCGGCAGGCTTCCTCACTTCCATGTCTCTGCACATGCTATTTCTATTATGCATAAGTGCACTCCAACCCCAGTATCCTTGATGCAATTCTTAAGATTCGATGTGTTGTTTTCTCCCAAGGGACACACTCCAGCTCCCTAGGAAAATTTTAGGTAACCATGAATTTTGGGTTCACACTCAAGAAGCCAAAGGCATACATGCAAATTAAGCACATCCCTGCATTAACACAGACTAAGCTAATAAAATGCTAGCCAGGACGATAGGGGATTAGAGCTTGGGCTTTTGATTAGACATTTAAATTCCAGTTCTGGCACTAGTCACGAAGTGATAGGCAAAATGCTGACTGACATTTAGCTTAGGGTTCTTCGTTTTAAAATAGGAATAATCACATTATCGACCCTAATCGGGTTTTAAAACCTATATAAAACATACGATGCTGAAACAGCAGCAGTGATGAACATGACAGCGGTCGCATAACCCAAGCACATCCTGGGAAACCACGTGGTCCTGTGTTACGGGTAATGTGACAGTCAAAGAAACACAGTCCAGACATCAAAAGGGTCTAAAAAGAAATTCCAGTGCTTAGCGTCTCTCTCTCAAGGAGACACCCAAGTCATAAACCACGGCACTGCGTTTAAAACGCCCTTTCCCCCACATCTCCCATTTGGTGGCCGCCCAAAACTGATTTCCTTCCAAACCTCCCCACGGCTCTCAGCGTGTAATAAAAAAAAGCTCCGCACCTAAGCTGCCAACGTTTCCTCTTCTTTCTTCTCCACTCTTTTTTCTCTTAAAGGAATCTCTCCAAACCCCACCTCTTGGTTCTCCCAAGTAAGCTTTCCTTTCTTCTCTGTTGGGGGACCAGAGGAGGGAAGGTGGGAATGCTGAGCAAACGATGGCAAGATTTTCCTTGGTCAGTGAGGGGAAGGGCTAAGCTAATAACATACACCCATTAGTCCCTTTTTCTCCTTCTGAAACAGCAGCAGGGCAATGTAGGACACGACACAGGACACGACACAAACAAGGTGGTGGTGAATTGCCACCTCTGTCCTTGGAAACCAACCAGCTCTATACATTGTGATGACCTTTCTTCTATAAGAAAACCATGTGTGCAATTATCAGAACCATCTCAAAGTAGCCTGTAATCAAGCTGGGAGGATTCCTAGCTCTCAGACCTATGCCTTTAATCCCTGACAAGCCAGCACAGACTCCAGGACAGCCAACAATGGAAAGGGCTTGAGGATAGCGAAAAACCACACCAGCTTTAGATTTTACCAATACTTACAAAATAAACCCCCAAACGGACTTCATCTCTTGACTCAACCTTTGAGAATTTATCCTACCCATATCCTCAAACATACACCCAGAGATATAGTCAAGGATATACATCACAACATGGCAGAAGCAAAAGGCTGCACAGAACCTAAATGCCCACCAAGGAGGGATGGTTAAAAAATCACAGTTGACTCTGCAGTGCCATATTCTGGTGGCCTTTGCACTGACACAAGAAAATCTCCAAGGTGTATTTTTAAGTACAAGAAGTAGCATGCAGAAACATTTATTTAATATGCTATACTTTGCATTTTTAAAAACTGTTTTATGCATGTTAAATTTTGTGTATTTTACATTTATGCCTTTCTATGCTTAGAAGGTATTTCAGGGAAGATTAAGAAGAAATCATTAGGTCTACCTAGGGAAATAGGACTGGGGATGGAAGTGGGAAGGAAACAGTTTTCATTGCATATCTTTTGGTACTTGTTTTTTCCACAGACAGCTATTACTTTAAATGAAACCTTTTCTTCTTAGGAAGAAAATTGCACTCTCTGGAAGATCGACCCGGGTTCGAATCGCATCCACTCACTCATTAGCTATGTGTCATTTGCAGAGCATTTCGCCTCCAAGACCTCTGTTTTCTCACTGTGAAATGGGAACAGTGACTTATATCTTGCCTGGTTAAGTGACACTGCGTACACAAAATGCCCAGCATGCCTCAGGAAGATAGTCAATGCTCAAGAGATGGTAGGTTTTCTCTTCTTGGTCTGTTGCCTTGTTAATCACATACATTCAGAATACTCTCTGTTCCCTGGTCATTCATCTTCACCTATCTCAGAACGGTCTTGCCCTTGAACTTAACAGCTATCCAGGTTTGCCTTCAGTGACTCTTCCTCATCACGGTTTGAAGCTCTTTTCGACAACTTTCTTACCCAACCTTATCCAACCTGGGACTCTCCAATGGCGTTCATTAGCTGCTGGACCCTCTCGGGGACCCCTTATTACTGACCATGAGCAAAAATCATGATATCTAATATTTACTGAGCATTTTTCTTTGTGCTTAACACTATTCTAACACTTAATCTGTGCGCAGACTCTGGAAAATAAGGATTATTATTATCCTCATTGTAGAGACGAGGAAACAAAAGGGGAGGCTTGGTGAGGTTCAGAAACTTGCCACCGACTGGAAAGAGACAGTGTTGTATTGGCGTTCTGCTCCCTGATTTCCCACTGTACCCTGTCCAGAAAATTCAGATACAATGAGGCCTGGAGATCTCCTTCCATCCCCACCATTTAAGAGGCTTCATCCATTTAGATAGATTTGTGATTTACTTCCTCGCTGTCCTTCTTCCCAACACCTGCAGAATAAGTAGCTGCACAAGAGAATTTTAAATAGTCTCTCCAGACTGGCTAAGGTACGTCTGAGTTCTGAGAACACTTCTGGGCACATTCCACCTAGCAAAACTTCTGAGGAAGCCACCTTGCCCCCATTACGCCAGGGTCCAACAGGACTCTGGAGCCTGTACTGCACACTTGAGCTGTACAATTATGACCCCATAGGTGCATCTTCAAGCCCATTTCCAACCACAGATAAATGGCTCATTTTCCCCAGGCTGCCAGCTTGTATTTATCTAGTGATCCTGTAGAAGGGATTGTGCGTTTAACGATGGCCCATCAATTTCCACGCACCCATTGCCAGGGCCTGATGGGTGGTGTTCACCCTTGTTTATTTGTTTTATAATCCAATTTCCCACCAGAGATAAACAGAGTTGTTTTCCTGAGGGCATTTCTTGTAAGAATTGAAATCAACTCAAGCATTGATTCGGAAATTGCCGTGCAAGGACATCTGCGCTTTAAATTTAGAAGCACCAGTGTTTTTAACCCAGATTTTGACTTTGCAGTGCAAAAGAGGGTCTGCTACTATTTTGCACTTGCTGTATACCAGCTACTGTGCCCAGTACTTAACATGCATTTTTCCCACTGAATCCTCAGGGCAGATTTACAAGGCAGGTTATAGATGAGGAAGCCAAGGCTCAGAGAGGTGAAGTGACTTGCCACTTGCAGATGTAGCCTTTGGATTCTCAGCCCTGTGATGATTCATTTCTTCATTCAGCCCCTTCTTGATCCAGCCAGTGTACGTTATGCTCCCCAGCACTGGGCAGTGGGGATTTGGCCTTGGACAGGACAGTCACAACTCTGCATTTATAGAAACTTGATTACATTTTGTCAGGAACACATCACGCTTGCAAAATAACCACCGTCTTTTATTTGCCAAGCACTTTAAAGTTTACAAAATGCATTCACACCCATTATCTCATTTTGAATAAATTTACTGTACTCCCTGATGCTTAAATAAATGGCAAACGAGACCTATGACTTTGGAGTGGCCCCGTTATTGAAAGTGCATCTTCTTCCACTCTATCTTGGCAAAACCAGAGGCTCGTGTTTACTATACTTGAAGCAATTGCATTCAAATTAAATTACTGCCCCTCTTTCATTCAGGACACTCTGCTTTCTGCTGCTTATAAAATGCTCCTGCTGTCTCCAGATGGGTGACTTTTGCTTTGCGCCGCCAATGCATTTGGATGAATATGCACTTCTCCCTGGGGGCTGGAGGCTGGGTGTCACCATGGAGCCCCATGGGGCTGAGTTTGACAGCTGAAAACAGTCCCTAAGCAGTCCATCCCCCTCATGGAAGTCTGCTATTCTCCTACCATATATTTCAAAGTTCCTTTTTTACTATGTGCGGAGGTAATCTGCAAACACTGCAACAGTCGTGCCTCAACTATGTGTCTACAGTTCTACAGACCACGATAAAGAACTGAGATTTCTTTGGCTCCTGGGTGATAGGGAGCCATGGAATGCTGGATCCCAGCTGTGAGATCATCTGCCCGTTTCTGCACCACTTTCCTTTCTGCTGACGGAGACAGACCCTGCGCAGATGACAAGGGCCGTGCTCTGCACCCCCAGTCTGTCCCTGAGAATTCCCTGCAGGTCTTTAATCCCCAACCAACAACAGCAATAATAATATTACTACAAGCAAGTCTAAGCCTTGATTTTGTGATCTGGGGGTTCCCTTTGCATTCAGCTCGCTGGCCTAGAGTTTGGGAATCCTTCAGCCTGTGTCCCAAGTCTTTTCAGGGCCTTCATTAGCAATTACATTTTGAGTTCCTGCTTCATGGTGAGAAACAGTTCTTGTCCTTGTGGATTTTACTGCCTAGTGGGTGAAACTGTAGTTATTGGTCTGCTTGCATGCTATCTATTTCAGGCTATATAGAAAACACAGGGAGAGAAGCATAAAGTAACCAAGGGAACTATTTAGACTCTGAGAAGAGAGGACATTTAAGTGAAGGTCTGACGGAGGAGAAGGAGCCAGGCACATGGACTTCAAGGGGAAAAGCATCCCAGGGACAAGGAACAGCATGCAGAAGGATCAGAGGAGGTAGGAAAGGAACTGACAGGAAGCCAGCGTAGATGGAGTTGGTGAATGAAGTGTGGTAGCAGATGTCGGAGAGGCTGGCAGGGACTGAAGCAGCCCTATGCAGTAGAAATAGAGCCCAAGTCACATACGCAATTTAAACTTTCTAGAGTGGAAATAAATAAGTGCGATTAACTTCAGTAATATATTTTATTCACCTCCATCTAACCAAAATGTTATACCAATTTGTAATACATATATAACATCATTAGTTATATACAGATGTTACATCATTTTTTCTTACTATGCCTTTTCAACCTGGTTTGCATTTTATGCTTACAGTATATCTCAATTTGGACTAGCCACATTTCAACCCCCCAGTAGTCATATGTGACCAGAGGCCACCATATTGGATGGATCATGTAAGGTCTGGGTGGTAATCAGTTAACATTGGTGACAGCCCTCTTCCCCAGAGAGATCATGCTTCTCAATAGTCAGACCCTCTTGTAGTCCTCTCCCACAACAAAAATCAGCCAACTGATAGAATGCAGCGGAAGTGATATTATATAATTTCCGAGGCTGGGCCTTAGGAGCTCTGCAACCTCTCCTTCCTCCTCTTATAAGCTTGCCCCTGGACTTGGCCGCTCCAATAGCCAGGTGAACAGGATCACATGGAGGAGAACCTAGACATTCAGCACGTGGTCCCAGCTGAGCTGGATACAGCAGCCAGGTAAGTGGGGTCATTTTGGACCTTTCAGCTGCCCCAGTGTCCCAGCCTGTTCCATGTGCAGCAGAAGTGCATAGTCAACCCACAGAATTGTGAGAAATGATATACTGTTACCATCAGCTACTAAGTTTTGGGTTGCTTTGTGTCATAACTATAGAGAGGCAAAGGAGGAGGAGGAGCCTCTGAGGACCATTCTGAGCCCTTCACATGTGACCTGGTGCCCTACTTGAGAATGATTCTGAGCTTAGTGCAAGATAGAAATTGAAAGTGCCTCCTGTCCTCTCCTTAGAGGCTGGTACTTAGGACATTTCCCCATGCCCAGTGAGTGCAGGCCAACAGGGCCCTCCACCTGTTCCCAAGCCTCAAACGTGTAACTGAATGAGCATGGATAATCAGCTAGAACCCCAAGGCTTTCTGACTGTCGCTGTATTTTAGTAGCTGTACAAAACTTCCCCACAGACAGCTGCTGAGGTGCTGCAATTACACTAATTATTATAAAATGACCCTTAATGAGGTCATAAGCACAGACACTATTACATAGAGATGCATCGTCTAACAGAGTCAGACACACTCACAATGACAAGCCAGGTTTGAAATTTTATTCATTCATTTATTTGCCTGGAGTAGAGCCTCCCTACTCACCCAGCAAGATGCAACAGACCCGTGCTGAAAGCAGAGCCCACACACTGTATCAGCTACCTGTTGTCACGATAACGCTGTGTAACAAGCGTCCACGGAAACCCACGGGTATACAGCAGTGAGTGCTTATTGCTTAGTGCCTGGGGTAGTTGGCTTGGTGGCTCTTCTCTGCTGGTTATGGCTGGGCTCTGTCATCTGTGTGTGTGGCGGCCACGGAGGCGCATTGCTTATATCTGGCTTCAAAAATAATTTTATGTTCAGTCACAGGGGTGAACTTTTGTGACAACCACTGGCAGTTGGCACCTTTAGGATCTCCGTCAGCTTTCAAGCCCAGGCCACCTACTTCAAGGGCAGATCTCGGGAAATGATCGAGTGCAGCAGGATTACTCAACTCCTCTAAGGGAAGTCTTGCTCCACAGCTCCCTTTTGGGTTGGTTGAGACTTTTTCAGATATGCATCATGATCTGAGGCTCCTTGCCCGATCCTGCTTCTTTTCCTCTTTACCTTTCTCAGGTGATATGTCTCAATAAACATCTTGCACTCTGAATTCCATTTATGGGTCTGCTTCCCAGGTGACTCAAGGCACCAAATGGGGGTTGCTGTCTGGCTGCAGGCTTGCTGTGGATGGCCTTGGCTAGGATGACTGGGATAAGCTGGCTGTGCTCCGGGTGTCTCTCATCCCCCAGCAGATAAGTCTGGTATGTTCTCAAGACAATGCTAGAGGCACAGACAGCAAAACTTCTTGCTATGGACTAAATGTGTTCCTTCAAAAGTCCTATGTAGGAGCCCTAACCTACAAGGTGACTCTGTTTGGAGATGGAGCCTCTATGGAGCTAATTAAGATTAAATGAGGTCATAAGGGTGGAGTCCTGATGTGATAGGAGTGGTGTCGTTGTAAGAAGAAACCTCAGAGAGCTCATTCTGTCTCGTGTGTGCACGCACACGAAGGAAGAGATGGTGGATACCAGCAAGTCAAGAGGCTTCAGAATGAAACCTGACCTGCCAGTGCCTTGATCTTAGACTTGCGGCCTCTAGAACTCTGAGAAATAAATTTCTATTGTTTAAGTCACCCACTCTGTGGTACTCTGTAATGGGTGCTAGCGATTAAGATGCCTCTTGGGACCTAGGCTTGGAGCTGGCACATTGCAGCTTCTGCCTCATTCTATTGTCTAAATTATGTCACTGGAGAAGAAAGTCCTTTGCCTGTAGGGCAGAACACCGAGGTCACATGACAAAGGAAGGTTATAGGGAGGAATGAAGAACTGGGGCCGTCGGCACAATTTACCATATTCCTTAGCGCTGGACAAATCACCCCACTGGGAGGGATGCCAGACTTGAGGCTTTGCCCATGTGTTTTCTCTCCCTCTAGGTCTTTTCTCTTTGTAACTGAATATTTGCAACTTACCCAGTCTCTAAAAGCTATCTCAAGCCCTCTTCCTCTGGGAAGTCCTTCCTGGCAGCCACAGGTTCTGTGTCCCCTGTGTCCCCAGGACCCTCTCTGGACGGGGACAGAGGGTCCTCAGTGTACAGGCCAAACGCAAATTCAGATGCAGGACTGCCCAGCTCCAAAATGAATCTCAGATAAGTGTTTGTGGACTACACGAGTGAGTAAATGAGTGAAACGCAGTTAGAGACCTAAATGAGAATCCTCCCATCTGAAAATGGAGATTACGTCTGTACCTGCCTCATAGTATCGCTAAGGAGCATTAAATACGGCCCTCCGTGTTAAGCCCTTGACACATCCCTGGCGTGGCATGACTGATCACGGTCCTACACGTAAGAGACAGAACAAAAAGCTGCTAGAGGTAAAAATAGAAGACTATCTTGACGACCTTGTGCGCAGGCAAAGGTTTCTTAGGAAGGGTTTTGGAAAGCATGAATCACAAAAGGAAAAAAATAACAAATTGGGCTTCACCCAAAATAAAAATCATTCCTTAGGAAAGTGCACCTTTAAGAAAATAAACAAGCAAGCCATAGACTGGAAGATAATATTGCAAAACACATCTCACAAAGGACTTGCATCCGGTCCTTCCTATTGAAAGGATGAGCAATTCAGTTAAAAAAAAAAAGACTTGGACACTTCATACCAGAGTATATGCAGATGGCCAATCCGCACATGAGAAAATGGTCACCACCATGAGCCATTAGAAAAGCGCCAATTAAAACTATAATGAGATACCGCCGCACACCCACCGGAGGGGTTGAAATTGAAGGACCAACACCACCAATCATGGGGGAGAACGCGGGCGGGGGCCGGGCCCTCCTGCCCTGCTGGGAGGAATGCGCCACGGTGCGACCTCTTTGGAAATCAGCTTGGCGATTTCTCACGTTAAACATAAATTTAGCCCACGATCCAGCAATCCGTTCTTAGGTATTTATCCCAGAGAAATGAAAACAAACGTCTGTAAAAAGCTTCCACTACAAACCTCATAGCAACCCTGTTCATAACAGTCTCCAAATGGAAACAGTCTTAAGATTCACCGACAGGAAGATAGACAAAATGACGGTGGTGTATTTGGACCATGAAATATTACTCAGGGGAGGGCCCGGGGGGAAGGGAGGGACATTTGACCAGAAAAGGGTATGTGGGAATTTTCATCAGTGACCCAATGGTTCGCTTTTGGATGGCATTCATCAAAATAGATGGAACAGCACAGTTTAGATCTGAGCATCTCAACACATGTAAGGTCGGCCGCAATGAAATAAGAAATACAAGCTATTGCTCTTAGTATTGTCACTACTTTTTGTTTTATGCACGAGGCACAGTGGTTGATAATTAAACATCTTTTCTTGTAGTCAGTGGACTGTAAGTGCCGTGAGGGCAGAATCCAGTTCATAGCACAGTGCCTGGCACAAAATAGGTGCCCGGTAAATGTTCATTGACTGGATCCATGAATGAGCGAGTACGTGATGTTTGAAGAGGGAGGGAGTGGGAGCGAAAGAAATTTATGGCTTTAGAAAGTGGAACGCCGTCCTGGTATTTACAGCCCTCAAGCATCTTTGTTCTGGTTTGCTGGACAAATGGGGGCTCCAGTAACACTCATATCTGTGTATTTACAAGACAGCCTGGAGGCTTCTGGGGAACTAATTCAGCGTCTCAAGGAAATCATTTGCCTTTAGAAAAGAAGATGTAAATATTCCCCACTCAGCTGAACAGAATGGCTCCGCTGGGCTCCTGAAAACACTCCTTATGAATATCTTTTAAGTTACTCAGGAAGATTCTGTAGGCGAGGCTGGGAGAAGGATCAGGAGACTGTGAGACAAGCTGACATTCCTGAGGGCCTACTATGTATCTGGCCCCAAGCTGAACTTTCACACGCATTGTGTCCTTTACTCCTTATGATGGCAAAGGCAGCAAGGGTCATGGTCTCCAGTTCACAGGTGAGAAAGGAGAGGGCCAGTAGGGTCCCAGGTGAGTCACATGCTGCTGGGGGGTTGACATTGACACCCAGGTCTGCCTGACACCTGGTGGGGTGCGAACCCAGGGTGTGGTTCGGGCACTGACATGTGCATGCTGGGTGTGCAGGGCCACAACGTCCTCACCTGTAGAAAGGGGGCCTCCGCCTTGTCTCCTCTGCAACCTCAGGGCAGAGCCATGCTGACAGCACCCAGAAGGCTGCCCAGAAGGCACAGTCACTGTTTCCTGGCTGCCCCCACCTGGGAAGAGGTGGGGCTGAGAGGAACCCTCGGGAAGGCAGAGAGACCTGCTTCTCATGTCACCCAGAGCAGCAGGGCGTGTCACCTGCCGGGAGGTTGCTGGCCAGGAGGTCACCGGCCAGGCTGTCACTGCAGGGGCCAGGTGCTCACTTCTCCATCCGAAGTTGCCGCTTGGTGCGGTGGCCTAAGCTATTCAGAAGCTCGCCACCTCCCGTGCTGCCACTCTGCCCCTGGGTCAGCAGCCTCCAAACGGGCCTCCCTGATTCTGCTTTTGTCCCTTGGAGTCTATTCTCCACCCAGCAACCAGAGTGATCCCCGTAGAGCCCAGGTCAGATCTGTCTCAGCTCCACCCCAAACCCTGCCATGGCTTGCGGGAGAGCGCCTCATCCTGGTTTGCCTGTGATTTTCCCAGTTTCAGCACAGAAAGTCCTGTGTTCCAGGAGCCCTCTCAGTCTGTGGCTAAGTGGAAGGGTTGGTCACCCTAAATGGCTCCCAAATCATTCTGAGTTAAAAGTCCTACAAAGTCTTACACCCCCTGACCCCCACAGCCTCTATGACCTCGTCCACCACTCCTCCCCCACCTTGCTCACCCTGCTCCAAACATACTGGCCTCCTTGCATTTCTGCTACCACCACAGGACCTTTGCACTGGCTGTTCCCTCTTCCTAGGATGCTGTTCCCTAGGTTATAGACATGGCCGGAGATCTCAGGCCCTTCAGATCTTTCCTTAGATGTTTCCTTAAGTCTTCCTCTACCCACTCTATCTACTCTCCACACCCCTCCCAGTGCCGCCTAGACCTCTCTCCTGCATCATTTTTTTTCTCCCCCAGGCTTTTCATTACCTAATACATTCCATACTTTCTTCTCTTGTTTGCCATATGCTCGTACCCCCTACTAAAATATAAATTCCATGAGCACATGGATGTCTGTCTATTTTTATCATCACTTTATCTCTGGTGCCTGATATATAGCAGGGGCTTTGTGCGTACTGGTTGTGTGAATGGGTTTTCTTAGCATCAAGCTTGAATGGGACCTGGATCTCACAGCTGGGTGGGGGACCAGCGAATGGACGGAGGGCTGTGTAGTACATGTAATGGCATAGGCAGCCTCGGGCATGCAGGTGACTGGTGGAGCTCCCGGACCCCGCGACGGTTGAGGACTGAAGGAGGAAGGGTGAGCAGACTGCCTACCCGCAGGGCCTGCGTCTGAGCCACAGAAAACATCCCTGCACGCCCTTCCCCACTCGCCCCCGCCTTCCAAACTCACCTCAGGGAGGGTCCATGCCTAGGTGTGGCGGGCAGCAGTGTACGGGCCATGAGCCATGGTGCCCACCCAGCTCCGAGTGAGAGGCCTGGTGAACCACCAGCAGCAAGAATAGTTCAATTACCTTCCCTTTTATTTTTTAGAAAGGACACGTTTAAATCTATCTGATGGCTTTGCGTGCCGCGACAATTTGGTACAAGTCACTCGATCTATTAGGCACGAAACTGGGTTCCTTCAAAACCAGCAGAGCCAGCCAGGCACCTGTGCAGCCACACGCCCCCCACCCCCAATGGAGGGGAGGGTGCTTGAGAGGGGAGCTGACAGCAGAGGTGAACGGCGGCTACCACTGGACCCTCGCTTAAGGTGGCCTTGCCAGAGCCGGAATCCCCCTTCAACCTCTCCCCAAACCGGGCAGGTGACCAGGCCACGAGCTTGGGAGGGGGCCAGCCAGCACCAGGTGTCAGGAGCTCTGAACCAGACCCCAGCTCCTTCATTGCTACCCAGTCAGTCACTGGGTCTCCCTGAGCCTGTTTCCTCATCAATAAAATGGGTATAAAAATCCTTGTCCTGGTGCTTCTGTGGGTCAGACAGGCTTGAAAAATCAGGGTCTCCTCTCCCATGCCTTGTTACTCAAGAAGAAACCAAGGCCTAAAGGGGCTTACTAAACAGCTCGAGGTCACAGCCTGACAAACGGCAAAGCCAGGAGCGAGCTCAAGCCCATTCCTAAAGACTGGGCCCCATTACCTCCAGGTGGAGCATGCAGGGCTGGCTGCGGCCCACGGAGATGGTAAAGGTGAAGCAATGTGATCCATACGCCTGTGCTACCAGATGACCTTGCAGGAAAGTGTGGCCTACACTGCCAAGCTTGGTCTTATCACCCAGAATGCCAGGGTTCGGAGCCAGAGCCTGTTCCAACCCGTCTACTCACCCATTCTGCTGTCCTCCCTGAGCCTCAGTGCTGATTCGGGGGGATGCCCCCCACCCCTTTCCTCTCATCTTCACCTTCTGCCTGACCCCTTGTTCATTTCCCTCTCCCCATGCACACAGCCATGGAGGACTGCTGCTTATTTAACTGGCCACAGTCACTGGACCCAGTTTACAAAGGGTGAGGCCACTGGGCCTTAAAGGATTGCATCCCCCAGGACCCTTCCACCTTCTGCTGCAGATCTTCCCCAGGATAAGCTGGGGGCCATGGAAGGCCAGGTGCCTTACGCTGGGAAGGGGCCACCATGCCTTCCCCTATGCTTGGCGGTCAGCCTGAGCAGGGCCGCCACACACTTCAGATTACAGGAGAGGGTTAAATAAGCACCTCCACTGAGCTCTGCAAGCTGAAGGCATGTGCTGTGAGCCTGACTACCAGAGCTCCGAAGAGGGTGTCTGGGCCACCCTGAAGCTTGTTACAAAGCAGCATTTTGAGTCATTTAAAATTTTTTTCTTGCATGTATAGGATGCATGGGGTGCTTGATAGGGAAGCAGACCCCCAGCACCTGCCTTTTCAAAACGATGTTTAACTACGACCAAGCACAGCACCTAGCTCCTTGCAGACACACAGGGGATGGGAGCTGTGGCGGTTTTTAACAAAGGGTGACAAGGTTGCTGCCTTACCCTGTCACCAGGGCTGCTGCTCAGCATCTGTCACCATGTTCTGAAGGTAGCTGCCCACGTTGACAGGTGAATAAGCAACCAGGTATGGGAGGTGGGGAAAGCACCTAGGCCGCCCATCACCTCCTAACGACAACAGCGGGAGCTTGGCAAGGCCATCAATCACATCTAGAGCCTTCCATGGCACTGCCCGCAGCCCCCGGCATCCGCCTCCCCCGGCTGTAGTAAGTCTCCCCTCTCACCTTCTTCCCGCTGATAGGCATTGGCACTGGAGGGAATGCAATCCTCACTTCCTCCGGCCTGACCTGTGTAGACGGCTGGGGGCGGGGCTGGGGGCTCTGGGCAGGGCTGGGTGATACAGACACGGGAGGAGGGTGGGGCCTCAGGTGACAGCGGCATGGACCATGTATACACCTCCCAGTTTATTACCTGTTTCCTCCGGTAAGCCGTCAGCTCCACGAAGGCTGACCCTTAGCCCTTCCCAGCTCAGCTTTCCTCTGTGCCTGCAAGGGTGCCCGGGGCATGGGGCCGTGGGAAGGCCAATGAATATCTATCAAATCTATAAACATGTTAACTGAGTTCTTTACTCAGATCTGCCTCTGAGTGTCTTTGGACAGATCTTTCCCCCACTCTGAGCCTTGACTTCCTCATCTGTAAGATTTCCTTGTGGCTTTCTCCTAGTCCTGAGAGTGTGGGGTTCTTTTAAGACCTGGGCAGGCTGATAAGACATGGCCTTGGGGCATGGAAGCAAGAGGAAACACTTGGGGGACCACTTAACCCATTGGATCCATACCCTCCACCTTTGAGACACCTTTGGCCATGACAGCAGGGCGGCCACGGCAGGGCACAGCCTGCAGATGGAGCTGGACTTGGACATCAGTGCTTTGGAGCCCAAACATCAACGGTGCTACAGTTGACTGAGGGCTGTGTGCCGGGCCCTGTGCTAAGGGCTTCAGGAGAGCTTCACTTGTCACAGAATGCGGAGGAGCTGATATTGGTGGCAGACCCCTTATACAGGTGAGTAAGGAGGACCCAGAAAGAAGGGAGCTGAGGTCTTGCCGGCAGGGAGTGGCAGAGGCCAGGGGACCATATCCCAGGCTGCAGAAGGGGGAGAAGGGAAGGCTCAGACGGTGTTTACTGCCCTGGGCTCTGGGCTAAGCACAGTGCAGACATGACCCGGGGCCCACATTCCTGGAATTTGTGGAGTCGGCCTGCAGGGAGGGGAGGGCCTCTTCAGGTCGGTTCTCTCTGTCTCAGGCTGTGTTGGGTTGGGGAATTTGAGAGGCAAGGGGACGCTTGACATCTTCTAGGATGTTAAGCTGACTTTTAACGAGCTTCTTCATGACTTCTGTTTCCTGCTGAACAATGAGAAACGCTTTGCTGTTGTTACTTGTGTTTAAGTTTCTTGGATGCACTGCTCATATATCATTAAAGAATAATGACAGGTTTCTTCCTTTATAAAAATGTACTTCATCACGTAAAATTTAACAGAGAACTCACAAGATAATTTTATCTTGATTTTTCTTTATGGCACTTCTCACTCTCTGACAGCGTATTTATTTTCTTGCTTATTGTCTGTCTCCCCAGCTGGGCTGTTCCCTCTGGAAAAGCGGGGCGGCTCTGCCGGCTCACCGTGGAGTCCCAGTGTGGGGAACAGTGCTGGGCACTTAGCAGGCGCTCAACAAATACTGGCTGAGTAAATAGTCCCGCTGACACAAGAAGAGAAGGCTCATGGAAACTCGGGTTCCAGGCTCTAAACTTGTCCACAAAACTCCGTCAGGAAGGCAGTATGAGTCTTTTCTTGACTTCCATCATTGTTTTTCTTTGGGGGCCAAACTGGGTGCTTGGGACATATTTATTTGGTCATTAGAGGAATAATAATTACCGTTATTAATAAATTAGATCATTACCTCCTGTTGCATAGCATGTGTTACGGGATGAATTGTGACCCCAACGAAATTTGTTGAAGTCCTAACACTCAGGACCTCAGAATATGACTGTGTTTGGAGAAGGTCCTTTAAAGAGGTGATTAAGTTAAAGTGGGGCCCTTCAGGTGGTCCCTAATCCAATCTGACTGGTGTCCTTATAGGAAATTTGGACACACAGAGAAACACCAGGGATGCCCGAGCACAGAGGAAAGACCGTGTGAAGACACAGTGAAAAGACGGCCTCCTGCAAACCAAGGAGGGAGGCCTCAGAAGCCACACCTGCTGACACCTCGATCCTGGACTTCCAGCCTCCAGAACTATGAGACACTACGTTTCTGTTGTTTAAGCCACCCAGTCCTTGTTACTTTATTATAGCAACTTGAGTGAACTAACACACAGTGATTCCAAACAGGACTTTGGGGGCTGGGACTGGCTACACCAGAGGGGCCCCGGGGATGGAGGCACTTTTCAGATATAACACGGAGTCAATGCCAACAGGAATTTAAAAAGAGACAGCATTGGCTACCTAAATGTGGGTATAAGCTAATTCTGCTGTTTTAAATAGGGAATAATACATGCATTTATCTCCCAGGACTTTTTATAAAAATGCTTAGCATGTAGTATGTGATCAATAAACATGAGCCTGTAGGTTTAGCCTTACTAATACTTTAAGGATGTTTAAAGAAGCAGGTATCCACATGAGTACTGTTTATGGTGCACATGCGTATTTGGGGGTGTATGGTAGGGCCGTGTGGGTGAGAAGGTGTGGGGGGGCTGCAAGCAGATGTTCATAGGTTCTTCAGTGTTGACATGGGCAGACACTGGTAAGGATACACATATGTCCACATGTCACATTCATTCAGGGCGTGTGGATTCATTCTCTTGTTCAGTGGTTCTTTCACCAAAATATCTCAAGTGCTTGTCCACACATGCACACATAATGTAGATAAGTAAATAGACAAAGGAAATATGATACAGGGAAGTATGGGAACTAAGGGAGAATGGAGAAAGAGTATTTATTTCAGTTTGATGTATCAGGGAAAACTTCCTGGAGGAGGTGACATTTGAGCTGAACTTGGCCAAGTGTGGAGGAGCAAGGTCATTGCATGCAGACATGTAGGGAGAGAAATAGCAGTGTGTGCCCCAAACGACAAACAGCTTGGGGTGGTTCCGTTCCTCGGAGCCCTTCTACCCCGAGCTGCACCCATCAACCCTCCAGAGTCCCAGGTAACAGGGTCACTGAACAGAGAGAAAGCACAGATGTCAAGGGGCCAACACTCTATTTGGACAGACCAAGCAGGCTGGGAGCCCCACACCCAGAGGGATACGCCTCTGCTGGGCCCCTCTCGCCTGTGAGGGCGGCTGTGCTGGCTGGCTCTGGACCAAGAGCCCCTGGGGAGCCTGGCCAGTGTGTCACTCTCTGCACACATTTGTGGAGTCAGGAAGTCTTTGAGGGCTGTGCCTCTCAGGAGGCTGCAAACAAATGTAGTCAGAGCTGCTAAATGGGACACAGGAAGCGTGTTTTGGTGGAGAGAATGAAAGCGGGTGGAGCCCTGGAGCCCCACATGCCCAGGTGGCATTCCTGCAGAGCGGCCGCCTCGAGGAACGAGGAACGAGGGAGTGTAGGCGGCAGGACAGAGCCTCTGAAGGGCCAGAGTCCCCCAGCCCCGAGAGCCTGACCTTTCACCATCCGCTGGGTGCTGGGCTCTGTGCCGGGGATCTCTCCCATTCGCGTCAGACTCGGTGCTACGCTGGGTAGTTGGTATTGATTGTCCCCATTCTCCAGCCGAGGACACGGATGCCTGGCAAGCTTGCCCTGCTTGCCTGAGGTCACATGGCCGGTTACAGGGGAAACCGAGCTTGGGGGCTTGTTTGGTTCCGAATCCCACACATTTGCATCACAGGGAATGGGGCTGCATTGCTGAGCTCCGGACTCCCGCGTAGAGGTCAAGGGCAGAGGTCATGTTTAGCTGGGTGCTCCCTCATCACAGTGAGCATTGCTGGGAGGCAGGAGGAGACCTGAGTTAAAAAAAAAAAGAAACACGGCAGAGACAAGATGTTCTGTAACAACTTCTGCTAAGGACTCTTCCCCTTATGGACGTGTGCCCTTTACTTGGCCTTTGAAAGTGCTCTCTGTGTCCCCGAGAGCATAATAATGTAAATGAACATCAGATCTCTCCTCGGTAATTGAGAGCAGAGAGAAGGCCATGTAAGTCAAATTAATTTGCTCTGATACAGTCCAAGCCCAGCTCCACGGAAGACACAATGGCTTTTTGATGGGCTGAGGGTGCCTCTCAGAATAGCAGGTCTCGGAAGCGGAGGACGGACGGCTCCTTGGAAGGAGGGCTGGAGGCTGGGCAGCAGGCCGGCCAAGTGCCAAGTGGGTCTGGCCTACCCTCTGAGCCCGAGCTGCCTCGAGTTCTGGGTTGATTTGCGGAGGTCCTGGGCTACCGCTGGGCAGCAGGTGTGCGCTGGGTCTGAACCTGGAGGGAAGTTTCACTTTTCCACTGACCCCCAACCTTCCTAAGGGGCTCGGCATTTCAGGCAGGAGCGAGAAGCAGAGGGCACAGGGCCCTGTGGTCTGAAATGTGCCCTTGGAGGGGTTGTTAGGAGCCGAGAGCACTGAACCGGGAGTCAGGGTGGCTGGGTTGGTGGCAGACTCACTGAATGACCTTAATCTTGAGGTCCCCCTCATTTGTTCCATGAGGTTGGAGCCCGGGGATCCCGGCACCCCTTCAGGCGTGTGGTTTTATCTACCACAGCTTGGGAGGGCAAGGGAGGCCACCTCTCTAACAATCCCGCCCCATCAGGGTGGTTCCGTTTGCTCGTGAACATGCCTGTAATAGTACAAAGGAGGAGTACTGCAGATAAAAGTGGGGATTCTGGAGTCTCGAATCCCGGTTCCACCAGGGTGATTTTTGCACAAGTGACTTACCGTCTTTGATTCTCAGTGTGCCCACCTGTAAAATGGGAATAAGTCATACGAACCACCTCTTGGGCTTATTATTGTGGATACTAAATGACTACTTGACATATACTCTCAATAAATGGAATCCTCCCACCTTCAGTCCAGGGACGCGGCAGGATCAGGGCCAGGCTGGCTCGCTACGGGGAGCAGGAGAGAAGTCGGAGGGAAGCCTCCCCCATCAATGCTCTGGGACCTTTGCACGTGCCCCTCCTCCCTCCAAGCCCCAGCCCGAGCCTCGGGTTCGTCTGTGTGTATTTAATGCAGGAGCTGGACCCAGCTATTCCCCCTACCCCGGCCTGACCCTACCACTGAGGACCTCCTGTCACTGCCTCTCCAGCTCCAGGTGGAACGGGGAACTGGAAGAAAACAAGATGAGGGGAAGCTTGGAGGTCTGGGGCCTTCTCAGTACTGCCCCACGGGACCCTCTTGCTCTCCGGGGAGTCTGCACTTTCACGCCATCTGTGGCACCTCACAGAGGGCTTCTGATAAGCTTTGCACACAACACTTTATTTCAGCAAAAACCTTTACAAGCCTTCATCTCTAGAGAAACTGGTAGCAGCTGGTCTCCTCCAGACTGCCAGGCCTGGGTGGACTATTCCATTTTCACTCCCCCAGAACAGACTGACGGCTGCTTTTACCTGAGCTGGCTCCTACTTCTGGAGGTATTTCTTCATTATGCTCTCAACATCCTCTTCTTTCCTCCCTGCCCCCAGCTCTCCGTTTCCGGGGGATGTCCGCTCACCACCGTCACCCTCCAGCTGCGGGATTCTCGGTCGGCTCTTGATGCTGTCGGCGCTTTTGAAGGACACAATGGAGCTGGAGGAGGAGGACGAGTCGGAGAGGTGAGCAGGGTCCTCCCTGGACCCTGGGCTGTTTTTCAAAATGGTCTTGATGCCTGAGAGAAAAGTCCTGTCGGCCTCTTCCGTCTCCAAGTGGACCCCTAAACGCTGCAAGCTGGCTTGCCTGTCTTTGGCTGCTCCGGCCAAGGATGCCGGGGTCTCGTGCTTCCGGATGGCTGGGAGGAAGTCATCAAAATCCACTCTGGTCTGGCGATTGTAGCTGAGGCTAGGGAGCTTCCAGCTGAAGGGGTCAATGCCCAGAGGTTCCTCCACGAGGTGGGCGAACTGGCGGTTCTGGAAGACGAGCGGCTCCTTCCCAAGGTCTGGACAGCCCGCGTCATCCAGTGAGGACTCCAGACAGCGCCTCCGAGGACGTGGCATGGGCGACCAGAGTGTGTCCCTGCGGGTGGTCGGGGAGCTCGGTGTTCTCCTGGAGCTTGGCCCTGAGTCCAGGAGGGACTCGCAGGAGCTGAACCGGGCCTTCAGCTTCTTGGGAAGTGGGGTGGGGCCCTCCAGGCCCTCGGAAGAGATGCATCTCAGACTGGTGGATCGCAGGAGTCCAGCTGATGTCCCTGGGGCGCCCTCCATTTCCACGGGTGACTTTGCCCCAAACCTCTGTGAGAAGGCTCCCTCGTCACTGCCCGCCCTGGTCCTCCTCAGCGTGGATGCCCCGGTGGTCTGGTAAATGGGCAGAGTGGGCCAGTCCTCCAGGCCCAGCACCGACCCCTGGCCTCTCTGGGCTCTCTTCCTCCGCAGTCCTTCCACAAACTCCGACAGGGCTGCCGAGGGACTGGGCAGCTTGTCCCTAGACTGTGGGGACGTGTCTGTCCTCTGGGAAGCCGGGGGTGAAGACAGCGCTCCTAATCTCTCCGTGGGCTTTCTCTGGATGCCATGCTCTTCGCCATCCCCGAAATGGCTGTACTTTTGCCGGTGGAGAACGAGGGGCAAGACGGACCTGTCTCCCACGGTCTTGCTGTGGACGTCCTGAGCTCTGCGCCCGGCCAATGCCGTCTTCTCAGCATCCCCGGCCTCCTCATTCATCCTGCGCCAGGAAGAAAAATGCCGTCGGTAGAAATTGTGAAATTCAGACAATTTGCGCAATTGGCGTGAGAGCCACTAAGCACAGGCGCGAACGCCATGCGTCTTTGGAGACGCCATCCCCATTGCACTCTCACAGGAACCGCATGATTTAATGCACACATTCAAGCCATGCAAATGATTTCTTGTTGCTTTCTGAAATGCAATTTCTGTTCACAATTAAACCCAGCTAAGTACATTTGAGTAGATTAAAACTGCAGCTAGTATAGATGACTTAGATTCACGAGGTGTCATATCTTACATGATAGGACCTATCATCCCAGAGCCTACTGTGAAATAAGTAATTTGCTTCTGGAAGACTAGAGGGGGATCTGCAGGGGGTTATTTATTTATTTAGGGCCAAGCCCAGAGGACAAGCCTACCGAGCAGGGCTTCTGAGTGTCCGTGACTCAGATATGCATCTTGGTGGGACACTCCCAGATCCCCCTAATTTTTTGTGGGGAGGGAGTGAGGGTAAAACAGTCCCCCCAGAGCGAAAGATTTACATGAAATCCACATGAGACCAAAAGTATACACAAGAGGACAGACGGTTTCTATTCTAGGACTACGCCACGCTTGGCTCGAATGCAGCAGCATTTTGCAGCCAAAAGCACTTTCCCTCTGAAAAGTGGAAGCCTCGCAGGGAGGCGAAATTACAGACTGTAAAATAAAGGGCGTCGTTTGAAGGAGAGAGCCTGGAGTCCATCAACTGTTCCTCTAATAAATAAAATCTATTTGTCCTCCCTCTACAAGAAACGACCCCTTTTCCGCCCACCAGCGAAGTTATAATTTATAAAGAAGCAAAAGAGGGACCAAATGTCAGATTTTTGGCGTGGCAGACAAAACACGGGGCTGGGGTCTGAATAAGGCTGAGAGCAAGGCAGATGTGGGCGTCCGTCACGATGCCACTCCACCCTGTGCCTCCGGCTGTGACATCAGGATCCAGCCCTCCCCACATAAAGTGCGGCTGGGATTCTGCACAAGATCTGAGGAAGACTTCTTGTTCATCACTGTTTGGTATCATTGTTCCCATCACCCTGATTGCACAGGACAGTTTTAGAAGGAAAAGAGCTGCCACCATGACCCCAATCCGGGGAGGAGGCCGAGCCAGGGGCCCCTGGAGGTGACGCCCAGAGGCAGGAGCAGGGCACGGATATGGCTGGGGACCACGGTCTTTTCCAGGTGTGCAGGGAGGGACCAAGCCGCCACCTTCCCGAGCTCCCGAGGCCCAGAGCGGCACCCATTCCGAAAGCCTCTCTCCTCGGGGCCTGTGGGAGGCCACCATGGCAACAGTGCTGTGTTGGGGTCTCCGTGGGTGGTGGACCCAGGGCTGGGGCGCTCGTCTGCCTCTCCTCACTCCCCAGGTCAGCCAGGCAGAGAGGGCCCAGGCCGCAGGGCGGAGCGGTGGGGAGCCCACAGGCCCGAGGCAGTGGTACCGACGGGCTGCTTCCATCACCCGCTCCCCGCACCATCCTCCGTCCTCCTCCTGTAGGATCAGGCTCCCCACCCCCTTCCCCCCCTGCTGCCTCGAGGCCCCTGGCTCACTCTGCCCTAGCCACACCTGTCTCCTGGGACAGGCCGCTCGCTGCTTCTGGCTTGCATTTACTATTCTCATGGGAGGAGCAACCCCCAGTCATTGCACTGACCTCAGGAGGAAATCGAGGCAGTGAAGGAAAAGCCCGACGCACAGGGCCTGGCCCCTCGCTCCTCGAATAATGAGTAACAGTTTTGATGAACAACTAACAACCAATCATTAATAGTTACCAGTTAGTGGCAGTCATTATTAACACGAATAATCTCTGAGTCTGCAGAGCCTAAGCCACCACTGGCCTCAATGGAAGCCTCAGCTGAAGTTCTCGGAGGGCAGAAAGGAAGACTGAATGAGCAGGTGACTTTCTGGCTCATCATCCCTAAGAAGGCTCGGCCCCCACGTGCTAAAGCAGAAGCCACGCACTTTGCCCAGAGCAGCCGCCTCCTCTCCCATCTCTTGCCTGTCACCTTCCATCTCCATCAGAGCCGACACGGCTGGAAAAGGAGCTGGAGTTCTCCTTTACGATGACCTGAAGGTGCGTTTGTCAACATTGTCGCTTTGGAATAGCTCCCCTAATACATGGCAAGATGGGATTCTCACCCCTTTGTTTATTTTTTCTCTCTTTTTTTCCCTAATCAACAGCTTGGAGCTGCCAGGGGCGGTGATCTGCCGCGGAGCTGCCGAGAGGCATTACCGTCCTGTCTTGGCCTCGAAGGGGGGTGAGCGTGATGAATGTGTCTTGGGCGTCCCGTCTCAGCCATCACCTTCTGTGCAGGGATGGTGGCATCCAGGGCTCCTGCCGCCGAACCTCCTGGGACTCTGCCATCCCTGCTCACCCCAGGTCCCGCCCGCAGGGCTGGCCGCGGATGCCAGGAGAGGGCACGAGGGAGGGGAGGGAGGGGAAGCTACAGGAGGAGGAGGAGAGGGAAGGGAAGAGGTGGAAGAGGAGGAGGAGGAGGAACGGGATGATGTGGAGGAGGAAGAAGAGGACACGGGAGGAGAGGAGGAGGAAGGGGAAGAAACGCGGCGCCGGCCCCCCCGGGCGGGGGGGGGGCCCCCCCCCCGGGGCGGGCCAGGAAGGGGAGAAGGGGCGGGGAAGGGAGGGAGGAGAGGCAGCTGCGTCCTCTGAGTTGGCAACGGGCCCAGCATACAGCAGATGCTCAGTAAATGCTGTTGAACTGAATCAAGTCTACATTGGAAACCAAGTCTGCAAGGAAGAGGCAGTTCGCAGGATGCAAACAGGGGAGGAGCAAAGGGGAAGAGGAGGAGGCTGGGAAATGAGAGCCGGGGAGGTGAGAAGGATGGGGAGACGGTGAGGAAGAGGCGAGGGGGGCGATGGAGGAGGGGAAGGGGAAGGGACCCGAAGGGCCGAGGGGAGGCGGAGGGCGTGGGAGGCCAGGCAGGCTGGCGGCCGAGGATCTGCGCGCCTCACCTCTGACCAAATATCCTTGAACAAATGGAGGGACAGGCTGGGGGGCACACCAAGCCATTGGCAGGTCCAGCCGTGAGTGCAGGTGTCCAGGACAGAGGGCACGGGCTCACCAGGCACAAGCCATGGGGTCTGGCTCTGCCAGACAGAGGAGATCCGACTGCCTTCCCCGAAGCCCCCAGGAGCAGCACCTTCCATGGGTGTGCAAGCCAAAAGGTCCCAGCCTGGCTGTCCCCAAATGACCACTGTGCGCTGCCGAGGGGCCCAGGGCCGGAGGTCTTGGGGGTGGGATGGGCTGGGTGCCACCCTCTTGGAGTGGTCTGGGGCCTTTAGTGCCTCAGCTGGTGGGCTGCTGCAGGAACACCAGCCAAGAGGTGTAGACAAAAGGACTGGTGGGTAGAGGGCGTGGGGGGAGAGCGAGGGGAGGTGGGAAGGAAAGAAAGCCAGAAGTCATGGCTGAGTGCTGCTCCGAGGTTTATCGTTCAGAAACACCCCACCTCGGTGACAGGTACGTCTGTGTCCTGTCTGCACTACCACTCAAAGGAAGACACTCCTGGCATCCCCCCTTCCTGTGCTGGGACTGCAGAACTTCATCGGGATTCAGATGCCCTCCTGCAGCCTTCAGGGGAGGACCCAGCTCTGCTGTTTGAGGCAGGATGACCTTCTCCATTTCTGTCCTCACTTTGGACATCTCTAACCCATCCTGCCGCCTTCATCCAGGGGCCTGGAAAGACTCATTTTTGCCAGCTGTCCTCTGTGGATGGCTTGTTTCAGATGGAATTCCCCTCCATCAGCATCATGTGATGAATGGAAGGCAGATAATCAAGATGGTGCTGCGCCTACCTCCCAGAACCTTGTGCGGGGAGAGAGATGATGGATAGAAGGTTCTCAGAGTCTGCGGGAGACAGGTGTGGCGGATGCTAGGCAGGGGCCCTGTGATGCTCTAAGGACAGACTCCAGAAACATCTTGGGAACTTCCGCTTCCTGCTACTCAGTCTATCAGGAAAGGAACAGCCTTTAGCACACCAGCCAGGATAAGGAGTCAGCGGGTATCCCTAAGTATCCAGCCACAACAATACCCGGCTGGCCCCATAATGCAGCAGAGTGGGTGTTCATGGTTGCCAAACAGCTACCCTTGGCTGAGAACCTACTATGTGCCCAGCACTGTGCTGGGGTCCATGGCTACAAGAGAGAACGAGACAAACGAGTCTCCTGCCCTCATGGAGCTGAATGCCATGTGCATTTATAATCTTTACCGCAAGCTTCAAGGTAGGGATTATGACTTCCAGGCACAGTGAGGTGGGGCGGCCTTCGAAAGCAAACACAGATGGGAGTGACAGAGGTAGTGTTCCAGCTCCAGGCTGGCTGACCCCACAGCCAACAGCACCCTTCTCTGTAATCTTCCTCTGAGTCCTGCGATGCAATACAAGGTTAATAGTATTTCCTAGGTCACCTTGTCCAGATCACATTTGTCACTTGGAGCCTAATCTGCTTCTGCAACTCACTAGCCACATGGGGTTGGGATAGTCACCTGACTTCTCTTGGTCTCAGTTTCCTCAGCTGTAAAATGGGGGAAACCAGATCTGCCTTGCAATGTTGTAGAGATAAGAGCTCCAGGAGGGTAGGGGCTTTGTCTGCTTTATTCACTGCCATACTTTGGTGCCTACGGGAGTGTCCTAGCACATAGTAGGTGCTCAATATATATGTATTGAATAAACATATAGGTATGCAATAAACATGTGTTTGATGAATGAGTGAATCTCAAGCCCACCTGCATGTAGTAGGTACTCAATATATATGTGTTGAATGAATGAGTCGAATCGCAAGCTTTTTGGCACATAGTAGGTACTCAGTAAGTATGTGCTGGATGAATGAGGGAAGCTCCAGTGCCTGCCATGTGGTAGGTATCCAACAAATGTTTATTTAGTGAATTGATGAATAAGAGATTATATATGAAAGTGCTCTAAGTATTGGTGGCTTAAATTTATGAAGGCTGAAATTCCCGCTCAAGGCTAAGAAAACAGGCTTCAGAAGCAGACAGGTCTGGATTCCAATCCTGGTCTTGTCCCTTCCTAGCCAGGTGTTTTGTAGAGCTTGAACTTGCTCAGCTTTAAGAGCAGAATGGTTACGCCCTACCTCATAGGGTCAGGTGAGGGACTTGAGATGATGTATGTGATGGTCAGTGCCCATGAGGGTCTAGTTACCCATCCACCTGCCCCCAACATTTCATGCAAGGCAATTGGAGTGCAGGGAAACTGCATATATTACTTATTCATTTCAAAATGTTACACAAATATATGTTTAAATATCTTAATGCTTGTTTGATCGTCTTTCTTTAACGACTCCCTCCATCAGGGCTAGAGAAGGCTCCAGACAGAGAGGGCAGATGTTCAAGAACAAGCAGTTCCTAGGCATGATCCTGTTCTGCGCAGCACAGGAGAGCGATGCAGATAGTGGAGCGAACAGGCCAGCTTCGGAATGAGCCGGCTGCCGAAACGCGGGACTCGGACTTGGACTACACGCTTCCCTTGCCGACTGCGCGGTGGATGTGGCTGCACTGTTTTAATTCTAGTGTCTACCACAGTAGCAGGTGCTCCAAGAATACCACCGGGGTGAAGAATGAAAAAGGTACCTGTACATGCACGAATTTTGTATACATCACCTCATCGGGATCAGAACCATCACCCCGTCTTGTCGATGAGGAAACTGACCCTCACTGGTGAGAAACCACCAGCTCAGGGTCACACCGTGAAGTGGCACGGCCTGGATTTGAACCCTGGTTGGCCAGATCTGATGCTTATGCTTTTTCCTTCCACAACATCACACACCATTCAGGTTAGAAAGCTGGGTGGAAACCGCAAGCCATTGAACTTGCATTTACATGTATACATTTTTCAAAATCCACTGTGATATCATGAACAAAAAATGCGAGGTCCAAGTCAAGGAGACACTGGATTCACTGGCCTTAGACATAATCCCACAGCAAAAAACAATAGTTCCTATGTCTGAGTCTGGGCAGAGCCCAGGCCGACCATGGCTACAGGAAACTCAGTACAGATTTAATGACACCATGAATCATCCCTAAAGATGTGCTGTCACACTCATTCTTCATACACACCCTGAAATTAAAGAGGAAATTAATAATGTATTGATGTTCTAATACTGGCAAGGCCAGGGATGGGAAACCAGATGTCCTTTTAAGATGGCTTGAAGGTTTTATAACCGAGTCCAAGAGTCTAATAAAACTTGACATGGTGCCCAAAACTGTGTATGGTGCAATGGGGGATGTGAGACATTTATTAGGCCCCTACAGTGTGCAGGTGAATTCTGCATAATGTCTGCCACATACTGTGCCTTCAGGGTTTACAGATATTACTCTATTTTATCTTCAAAAATCCTTCTGAAGCACATGCTATTGTCATCTTCCATCTCATAAATGAGGCTCAGAAAAGCTAGGTAATTTGTCATGTAATAAATGGGAGAACATGGATTTAAACCAAGGAGTCCAACTCTGGGATCCATGTCTCCTAACTGCTCTGCTCTACTGCCCATTATTGTCCCATTTTACAGATGAGGAAACTAAGGGTTGTAGGAGTGAGTGGGCTTGCTGAGGAAGTAGCAGAGCTGAGGCTGTCACCCCCAATGGGGGACTGACCTCCTAGCTGTAGAAGATGGGTGGCATTTCCCTCTTGGAGAGCAATCTGCAGGTGCAGAGACCAGATAAACCAAGAAAAAGGGTCGGCAGAGCAGGAAGCTCCAGGTCAGCTGAACCATGAGCTGTAAGTGCGGCAGATGGCCAGTGAGGGAGAGAGCAGGTGCTGAGCCTGCATGCACAGCCTTTCTGGAGGGGGCAGGTGGGGGCTGAGCCAGGCTTTGGGAAGAAGGGTAGGATTTGGGTGGTGGTGAGGGGTCGAGGAATACACGCCAAGCAGGAGATCCTTCCCACCAGACTTAGCTTATTCAGTCTGCAAAGCCCTTGACAAGTGAGGGCTGAGATCTTAATTTAACAGGTATGTTTAAAAAAAAAACAAAACCAAGCCTTAGAGAGGCCACCCAGCAGAAGCGGAAGGCTGGCAGCAAGGAGAGAGCCATGGGGTGGGAAGACTAAGGGAGCACAGTCAACTTCAACAAGCCAGAGACAGTCCCGAAGCCTGGTTACTCCTGGCCTGAGGGTGCACAGACTTGCATCAGGAAACAGTCTCTGTAAATATCCTATATTCTTTAAAATATAATGTCTTTTTATGAGACAAGATAACTTTTAAGACTTCCTTGCTGTGCTCTTTGATCTTAAGTAGGTGTTGAGTCCTTGACATTTTTTTAAAACCAATCTAGTGAACTGCCCTCCATAGACACCCACCTGCACACCTTTTGTGGGTCTGCAGAATTTGCCTTGGCCTCACCCCCACATCCTGCTGGCTGCCAGATAACTAGGACTAGTAGTCTTTGAACAGAGTTGCCCATCAGAATCACCCTTGGAACTCTACAAAAAAACCTGTTTTAATGGGAACAGGGAGAGGTAAGGGAACCGTTCTAGTTTAAAAGTCTAAAGATGAATGCAAGATCAAGTGTATAATGGGAAATCATAAAGAAAGGGAGAGCTCTCTGTGCCTGCCACTCAATTTTTCTGTAAGTCTTACACCTCTCTAAAAAATAAAGTCTATTACATTAAAAAAAAGACACTAAAAAAGCAAAATAAATGTAGTGAGTATCCTTAAAAAGATCTTTTTTTTAAAAAAAGACAGCTGTGCAAGACAATTTTAGGACAACTGGGACAATACGCATGTTAGGATCTTGGACGATATCATGTATGTGTTCATGTTCTTGGGTATGACGGTGGTATAATAGTCAGGAAAATGTCCTTAGAAGAAAGACATGACACTATTTTAAGGAGAACTGTCATGATCTTTTCAATTCATTTTCACATTGTTTGGCACAGGAAGTGCACTTAGATAGACAGAAGTGGAAAAGGGGGTAAAGATAGAAATGAAGTCAACGTGAAAAATCTACTCATTGCCAAATTAAGGTGGAGGCTAATAGAGTTGATGGTGTCCAGACACCTTCATCGTTAAAAAAAAAAAAAAAGAATTAAAAAGGAGGGATGGAGGGGAAAGGAAGAGGAAGTAACGTTTTATGAGTGATTCTGAGGAACCACTGTGGTATGTTTTTAAAAAAAAGCGAACAGTTTTGCTCACGCTCAGTGAGAGCCTTCACCCACCTCCTAGGCTGGGCCAGGCCTGTGCGTCTCCCGTGCGCTGCACTAGAATCCCTTGTTTACTTGTTTCTGATTCCCAACAAGACTGTGAGTTCTGACCTAGACTGATTTTTTCTCCTACGAATCCCTAGTGTTTAGAAGAGTGCTTCAAGGAAGGTTCATGGGATGGAAAAAATGAAGGAATGGAGCCATGGGAAGAGGAGGAATTGTGGAAATGCAGAACAAAGAACAGAGGCTCCATCTTCCTCATCTGACCCGTTAATTCAGACCCTAGCACCGGTACCCACCAGCCAGCTAATGCCACTTCCTCTAGGCTTAAAAACAACAGATTCAAAACCAATTTCTAGTACACCGTCTAGAGTGAATTCCTCATAGATCTCAACCCAAGTGAAGAGCCTGGTTTCATTTTTACAGAATTTCATCAACTTCTAGAGAGGGAGACGGACCCTCATGTGGTTTGAACCCCTCTTCTATACCAGGAAAAAACAGAGAAAGGGTGAACTTTCAGGTCACACACTGGCTCTAAAACTTCAGCCTTTTAATTTTGGGGGCTATTTCCACAGTTTTGAAATAACAAACTGGCTGTGTAATTAAAATCTCTAATTGGATTAGACATTCCACTTGGGTTCAACATATTTTGAATACATTTTCAGTGCATTCCTTCACCTTCCATGCATAGACATGGCCTCAGCTGAGCATGGCACAATAGCTATAGCTGCATAACATCTCAGACTTATTCATAAAAGCACCCAATTCCTCAAGAAAATGTAGTTTTAAGAAATGGAAATGATCCCCCCCTTTACATCCATCCAGAATCATTTATTCAATGTCATGATGCCAAACGCTGTCAATACAGAAGTAAATAACCCTTGCAGTCAAGAAGTTTAAAGTCTAACGGGGGAAGCGGATTCACCAAATTATGGCTGGAGGTAAACACAAGTAAACTTTCATGTCCTCTTAGGCATGGAGACTAAGAGAGAAATGTTTACTTAGCAAAGGGAGTAAAAATGTCTAGCTCATGGTTCAGTTTCCAGATGAGAGACTAATTTGTATCAGAGAAAATCCCCACTTGGAAAAACCAGAAAAGCTACATTTAAATGAAAGGCATAGCAGAGCCACCGAAACAGCCAAATTCTAGAAAGATGGAAGTACAGGGAGGTGAGCCTAGCATTGTGTGGCATTTTCCCTTAGAGTCATTTTCTGGTTTTGAGGAAGAACGAATCCAAGGAACATACACTTCCAGATAACAAGACTTGCCATATGAAGCTACAGTAATTAAGGCAATGTTAAATCAGCTCAGGTAGAAAACTGAACTAGAATAGTCTACAAATATATATATGATCACGTATTTTATGAGAAGATGGTATTGTGAAATATAGAAAATATTATTTCTTTTAAAATACCTGTGCTGGGCCCACTGGATATCTACATGGCATTGCATCTCAGCCCCTACCTCACACCATAAATAAACATTAATTCCTGATGAATTGTATATCTAGTTATAGAAGTTAAATCAATACAACTTTCGCAAGAAAACATATGATTTGGGAGGAGGCAAATAATTCTTCAGTAGGATATAAAAAGTGCCAATCATAAAGAAAAAAATTCTAAATTTGTTTACATTAAAATGAAGAACTTCTGTTTGTCAAAATAAACCAGTAGGAGAGTGAAAAAGGCAACCCACTTAATGGGAGTGGATCAATATAAGAAAGGATTTGTATCTAGAATATATTAATAACTCCTACAGATCAATAAAAAACAGACAACCCAAAAGAAAACAATAATGGGCAAAATACTTCATCAGACATTTCACCAAATGTACATATGAGCTCATGAAAAGATCTATTTATCAGGAACATGCAAGTTAAAACCAAAAATGTCCACTAAACTACTACTTATAGCCACTGGACTAGCTAACATTTAAAAAAATGACAAAACCAAATGTTGACAAGGATGAGAACAACTGAAACAGTCATTGGTAGGAATGCGAATTGGTACAGCCGTTTGGACAATATTTACTAAGTTGAAAATACACTCAGGCCCCAGCAGTTATGCTCCTGCATATACACCCAACAGAAATCTGTAAATTCATGCAACAAAGGATATGTACAAGATTGTTCATGGTGATATTATTCATAACAGCATTAAACTGGAAACAACCTAAATGTCTATTACTAACAGAAGGAATAAGTCATTATTTTATATTCACTCAATGGAATATTATAGACCAGCATTTCTCCCTGGTGGCATAAACGACCTTTTGGACCAGATATTTCTTTGTGGCTAGTCCTCTGCATTATAGGTTTCTCAGCCTCACCCTGGGCTTCTCTATACTAGATGCCAGTAATACCTCTCTCTTTTATGACAAATAAAAATGTCTCCAGACATTATCAACTGTCCCTCAACAGGTAGGGAGGTGCAAAATTGGCCCCCAGTTGAACACCACTGTTAAGGACTATAGAGCAAGGGAAACAAGTGAATTACTGCTACATGCAACAGTGTGGATAAATTTCATAAACATAATATTGAAAGGAAGAAGCCAGACATCAAAGAGTACTACTGGATGCGTCCATTTATACAGATTTCAAAAACAGGCATTATCTAATTTAGAAGGTTAGAAGTCAGGGTGGTGGTTACCTTTGAGGAGAGAAGGTCATGACTAAGATATAAGAAGGTTTTAGGGGCACTAGTCATGGTCTGGTTGTGATTCTAGTAGCAATCACATAGGTATGACTCGTTTTTGAAAACTTCATGAAGATGCACTTCCTTGCATGTATATCTCAATACTAAGTTTACTTAATAAAAATTTAGCTCAGCTAGAGAACCAGATACTTAATAAAAATTTAGCTCAGCTAGAGAACCAGATCCTAAAAGAATGTTCTGAGCCATCAGTGATTAAGGCAAATGGTTTTACACAAATCTGCAGCTAACTTTTGTGAGCCTCAAAATTCTTGAAAAATCGGTAGATCTACCATCTAAGACCTGGAGGGAAAACAGCCCTCCTTCCCACCGAAAGCTGCCCAAGAGGGACACTGGCCCCAAGGATGAAGCCTGGCCCGAACCAGGCTCCTGGTTGCATTAGCTCAGGCCTTGGGCCCATGGTTAATGTGCTTGCATTGAATATTTCCATGTCGTCAGTTTTAACATCTTTCCCACTAATCTTTCTCATACTGATAAAACTGAAAAGAACCCTTTTGTCCTAGAACACAGAAAACCCTATTTATGAGAAGCCCATTCATTAAGTGTATTCAGGATGGATTAAAATGCTCCTGAGCTCTGATTCTCAGAATGCAGGGACCGGTAAATAAATGTACTATTGAAATAAGATTAGCAGTGGATGCTTAACCTATTTTGAGAACAAGCTGTTTTTAGGGCTAAATACCATCCATTCACATTTATATAATTAATGAACTAATTACAAATGAGTCTTATCTAATCATTTAAGCAGTCCTCATGCGACCCAGCCTTGGCTTCACTTCTGCAGTAGAGTAATTGCATTTCCTTGAAAGTAATACAACTTTATTTTAAAAACAATACCCTATAATTTAGATGTCTTTACTAATTCAAACCAGCTTTATACCACATAAAAATCAAGGGGGGCCAAAGGAGGGTGGTGGTGTCTCAGTCTTTTTCTTTTAAACTAAGAACTGCAAGCCAAGAGTATGGGGCTGCAAATGTATACAGAAAGAAAATTTTCCCCGGAAAAAGGAAGTTTTAATGTCATCTTATAGCCACATGAAAGCAGTTGGGTTAAATCGGCACCAAAGCAAATGATACATACAACAGTAATTAGCGAAGATTACACAGTAATTAAAATCACGATGATTATGTGAGCGAGAATAATTTACACAATACTCTCCATGCTCACACTGCAATATGGCAGCAATGGAGAGCCACATTAAATCCAAAGCACAGCGTTACTAACGACGCGGTGATGGATGGGTCGCTGACATTTAGGGACAGATCAAGTCTCTGACCAGGATATACGTAATTTTATTTGGACTTCCCAAGGCTACCGAATGGGGTCCTCGAATCTCTGTTCTCTCCTTCTCCTTTTCTCTCTCTCTTCTTCTCCATGTACATAATCTCATTTATATAACTCCCATAATTTACATTTCCCTTTGGCGGAGAATATTTGTTTTGCTTATTTTTAAAAATTTCCCTAGCATTATTCTCCTGTTTCCTGTTGTCCTTTGGGGAAACTCCTCCGGCCCCAGTGTTCCTGCGGCTTGGGTGGAAATCACCCCATGTCTCTGAGTCAGATGAGAACACTGACCTGAGCCTAAGGTCAGAGGCTTCTCCGTTCTTGTCCATTCTGACTGTTTTGGTGTCAGACACGGGACTCTCTTGGCCATTAAAAGTCAAGCTCAGGAAGTGCTGAGAAGAGAGAAGCCCTCTTCACTGGGGGCCTCAGAGTGGCGCAGGCACGAGCTTGGAGCCGTTGGCTGGCTGCCGTCCTGCTGCCTCCGAAAGCAGAGCTGAGAAGTTGGGAGGGAGCAAATCCCCATGATCATTTTTGAATCTTTGGCTCCAGTAATGCCTGAACCTAGATCTGCCCTCGGTTTCCAAGCTGCATGAGGTGATACATTTTCCTTTTCGTACAAGCCAGGCTGAGTTGGGTTTTAGGTCACCTACATCTCAAAGAATCCCAATGATTACACTACGCAGAGAAGTTCTGGCATCTCCATGGATCCAGGCCAGGGTTTAAAACCTCTAGGCAGTTCCCCTTGGATGTCCCCAAACAACTAAGTTCAACATATTGAAACCTGAGCTTGCCTGAACTCTACTTGGTCTGTAGTACCATGGCAGAGGGGCACCTGGCCCAGCTGGGGAGTCACGGAAGGTGCCCGCGGCAGGTGGTCCATGAGGTGAGTCTTGAAGGATAAGTAAGAGTTTGCCGGGTGAGGAAACCTGGGAAGGGTGTCTGGTCAGAGGGAATATCATGGACAAAGGACCAAGGGAGGGAAATAGCACAGCGTGTGAGGGAGCGTCATAGACCACGTGGGGCATGAAGGAGCAATGGACTGAAAGGAGACCAGACGGACAGATCCTGCGGGGCCCTGTCAGCCCAGTAAAGTGTTTGAATTTCATCCTGTTCTATCTTATAGAGATCACCAAAGTTTTCTGTTAAGGGCAGATGGCTATTATTTTTGACTTGGGAGCCATGTAAGCGCTATTCCAACAACTCAATTCTGCCATCAGAGTGCAAAAACATCATAAACAATATGTAAAATTAAAAACAAAAACATGGACATAACTGTGCTCCAATACAGCTTTATTTATAATAACAGGTCAAGGGACAGATTCGGTCTGTGGGTGGTCATTTGCTGACTTCTGCTGTAAGTGATGGGAAGCCTCGGAAATCAGATTTTCATTTTAGAGTGATGACACTGGCTGAAGTGTAAGGAAGGACTGAAGGGGGATGGTATTGGAAGCTCTTTGCCAGAGTCTAGGATAGAAATGATGATAGCTTGACCTAAAGGTGTTGGGAGTGAGGCTGGAGAGAAGTAGGAAGAGTCATGACTATTTGCTTGACGGGGAAGCAGAATAAACAAGATTTCAGGATCAGCTGAATATGGAGATGAGAGGGAGGGATGATAGCCTAAGATGACTCCAGGGCTTCAGCCTGGGGAGCTTTATGAACGATAGATCCATGCAACAGCACTGATAATACAGGGGGGGTGGGGAGGCAGGAGTTCCCTCTCGGATACCCTGGGCTAAGACACCAGGCAGACATCCAGCTGGTTATCTTCTCAGGCTGGGCAATTAGATATGATGCGTAAGCTGAAAACTTGGGGGAACATAAGAGCTGGAAGTGTAGATTTGAGAGGTGCCTGCTTCTAGCAGGAGAGTTAAAATCACACAAGGATTGCCTGGGATCAGATGGAGAGAAAAATAGCCAGAGGCAGGCGGCATCCTGTGCACCCCAGCATTTGGGGGCTGGGTAGGAAGGAAGAGACCAGGAAAGAGAGATTTGAGTAGCACCAAGGAGCAAAGTGTCTATAAGGCTAAGCGGACAGAGAAAGTCCAAGGGGTGTCTGACAGTTGCCAACGCAGGGGAGAAATCCAGGCAAAGGTTAAAACTGGAGAATGTCCTCTGATTTGTCCCCTTGGGAGCCACCGGCATAGTGAGCAAAGTTCCAGCTGGGGGCAGGCTCTGGGCTATAGGGAGCTGAGGCATAAATGTGGTGAGGAAGTGAAGGTGGACATGTGGAGCCCACTTTGGAGAAGCTTCGCTCTAAAGGGAAGGAAAAGGAGTAACTCAACAGGGCTGCAGGGTGATGGGTGAGGATATCGTTAGGATGGGGAAGACCTGAAGGTATTTATAACCTGGGGAGGAAGAACTGGAAGGGGGATATGAAATTGAAGATGCAGTAGAAGGGACACCAAGTGGACCGGAACACGGGAGGGGAGAGAACGTAGACACCGGACAGGACCGGATCTCATCTTCTGAGACCAGAAGGAAGACAGGAGCAGATGGAGATAAATGTATAAGCCCTGTATTTATGAATTTATGAACCCCTAAAGCTGAGCCTGTAATTATTGTTTTTTCTTTGAACGAACCAGGAGTTGAGGATGTCTCCTTAGAGTGAGGAACAGGGGCTGGAGGAAAGTCAGGATGGCTTGCAATAATTGTCCAGTAAAATGAAAGCAGCAACCGGCCAGTGAGACATTAGCCATCCATAGATCTGGGTCAGTTAATGCCTATCAGCACAGGGCCCCTGCAGAGCTGTGTGAATGACCAAGGCTGGGGTTCTACTGTGTGTGCGGATGGGTGTCTAGAGTGAGACAGGGCTTGGCCCCTCCTCGGCAAGCCTGACATGCTGTGAAGACAGGAAGGAAGCAGGGAGAGGCCCCATGCTTTAACTCATCCAGCAGGAAGGAAGAAGCGCAGGCAGGAGCAGCCAGACACACAGCCGGGGCCTAGGTCAGCGTGCCAGCCCTGGACGGCCCTGGCACCACCTGCAGCCAGATGTTAAGAGGGACTTCTAAGCCAAGCATGACTGCCACCACCAAGCCATAAACTCCCTCCCCAGGGGCCACAAAGGTGATTTAGTATCTCGTCTCCAGAAGCTCTCGCATTTATCAGCAGGAGCTGCATGATTCCCAGGCTGTAAATCATAAAGCTTTAGGTGTATTTCTCTTGAGTTGACGTTCCCTTATAAATAATGCAGGGAATGCTTTTATTTTTTTGGCAGAAGACTGCTTTCTCTTTCTCTTCTGTTTTTAGAGTGACCTTCCTTCTCAGTAAAATTAGAAATGACAAGAGACTCATTTAGTGAGGCCTATGATGTGCCAGGTAAAATGGGGCTGGGTATACAGGAGCCTCATACTCTACTCCAGTACAGCCTCCTAGCAGAAAGAATACTGGGATGATCTGGTAGTAGCTAGTCAAGTTTAAAATGTAAATGCCCTTTGACCCAGAGGCTCATTTGCATAGGAACGTGTATTTTTTTTTTAAGGGCTTACAGGTTAATAGCAAATATCCTGAAAGTGAAACAAGACTATAGTTAAACACACCATGGCCTAACTTGAAGATCTTTTGCAGGAATTTAAAAGACTGAGATAGACTTAGGCATGCTGATAAGGAAAGATGCCAAGGTACATGGTTGAAGGCTAGAAGCACATTGCAAGAATTTATGTATAGCATAATACACATAAGATAGCATCCTATCATTTATGGTTTCAGAAGTCCACAAACATGCTAAGCATTTGCTACGATACACACGTTTATAAATACACCATCTGGAAGGACACACACCAAACTGAAGACGGTGGCAGCTTTGGGAAGGGAGCTGAGATGGAAGTGATGGCCAAGAGGATTTTAGCCTTCTTAGTTTTATTTTAAATTATCGAAAAGGGGAAGTATTCATAGATTACTTGTGCAATTAGAGCTGGTTGTCAAGACACCTGAGCTGTCAGTCAGTCCTTAAATAAATTCTATGTAGGATATTTCCCTCTGCAGACCTCAGTTTTCCCATCTGCATAAGGAGCAAACTGGACTAGGTCATCCCAGTGGTTCCTTCCAACTCAGAAGTTCTAGAATCTTTAAATTGTAAACATACTCCAAGGACAGGGCTCAAAAGTTTCAGTACTTAATGCCATGAGATATGGAGCTCAGCAGGCACTTAATAAACATCTTTGGGATGGATGCTGAGTGCTGAATAATGTTCCTTATGCACTTTTAGTATTAATAACAAGCCAGCTTTTTGGGCAGTAAACTCTGCCAGGTGAACGACCCACCTTCTGGATAATGTCTGAGAGCCATAGCAGTGCGGCAAACACAAATACAGGTTTTGGAGGGATTCAAGCCTGGGTTCAAATCCCGCCTCTTCCACTTACCTGTTGTGGGACATTGAACCAATGACCGACCCTTTCTGAATCAGTCAGTGTTGAGCTATGACCAAGTATGGTTAATAGTTAGGCTTTAGCCTGAAGTTAGAGTCAGTTATTCATTCAACAAACATTTACTGAGTACCAACCGTGTGCCAACACCAGAGACAACAACCTAAAGGAAACAGACAAAGAACTTATGGCCCCTTTTTGCTTCCTGCCCCCTTGGTGCAGGCACCTCTGCTCTGAACGGCAGCTGGACACGCCCGAGGGCTTAGAGAGGGAGAGAGCAGGGAAAGGGGAGGCTAAGATCTAGAGAGGGCTGCCTGGGGATACCGAGGCACAGCTATGGGAGCTGGGGTAAGACCAGCCGGGCCTGAATCAGCTGTCGCCTCCTCTCTGGGCCTCAGGTTCTTCTGTATCATGGGAGTGATGATGTCTGGCTCCTGGGGTTCCTCTGGGCATCAAATAGGTACCAACACTCACAAAGCAGCCAAGGTGCCAGGCTTCTAGGTGCAAGGCTCTGAATGGAGAGCAACTTGGGCATCATTTCAACCCTGCAAACCACTCTGATTTATTCACGAGGACACATGGACAGAGAAGTTAAGCAACTTGCCCCAAATCTCACAGCTTCAGAGCAGCAATTGTAGGGTTGGAGTCTCAATGCTCTGACTTCAGTCCGTGTACTGACCCCTGCAGCTTCCCATCTCCCACTTGAACAGATGCCAGACAACTTAGGGTGTCATTGAAAGGCTAAGGCTCCTTTCACCCTAATTCAGTTATAATTATGAAGCTCGGATATTATGTTAGAGAGCAGTCACATTGTGCTCTGTGTCTGCTCCTCCATAGTAGCTGATAGTTAAAAACAGGTATTTCATTATCAGCAAAGAAAAATTCCTCATCATTTGGTGTTCATAGAGGACCTGGCTCTTTCTCCACACAGACCTTTGTTTTTAATTCAGAGAAATAATCAGATAATCTTGCTTTAATTAACTCCCTAAATGCATCCCCTTCTTGTAGCCTCTCTTTGGTATTTTTGACACCCAATCTTTCTGCCTAAGATTATCTGCAGGCATGTGCCCGACATCTGCCATGTGCTGAATATGCCCAAAAGGTTGGTGTGAACGTCCGCTGCCTTCTCTCTGTAGAGACAACCTCCTTCCTCCGAGTGAATACACTGCACGTCGGGAAGGGTTGTCTGGCCTTGCTCCATTAGTCTGTGATTTTTTTCTTTTTAATCTTATCACATTGGTTTTTCTGTTATCACAGAAGCAGTGTACATTTCATCTTAATTATGCATCTGCTTAATCCATAATTTCTGATTTATGGCCATTAGTTCTGAATTATAAGAGGGCTGGCCTTGAAAAAAGGAAAATCAAATGAGCTGAGAGAAAAGTAAGAGAGAAGATGGATTTCAGTCCTATAACTAAGGATGAATCCCAAGGCTCCTTCATTGGAGCAACCCCTGATGGCAATGTCATTGTTGTGTAGAAGCCCCATCTCAGGCCATGACTGAATTCATCCCCCTCTGTGGTAGGGAAAATAGGAAATTCTGACATTTGAACAAAGCTAAAATCTCTGAGGGAGAAATCATCCAGCCTAATTGTCTTTATACTGACTCACCATTAAAAAAAGACCAGAAGCACAAAATAACTTAAGTGAATATGTTTGTGAAGAAAAATTTAAATCCAGAACTATCTATAAATAGAAAACAAGCAGGACTCGCCTTAGGTAGATGGCAACTGTAATAAATCCACAGCTATTTAAAGAAATGTTCACCCCGTGCCATTTAAAGTCATCTGGAAAACGATGCTTTAGAGAGGGCGGCATTAGATCTTCATCATTTCAACTGTTTGGGGAAGTTATAGTTCCTGCTTTGCAGATGACGAAGTGAAGGCTCAGAGAAGGCAACTGACTTGCCTTGACTCATACAGCTAGGAAGTGGCAAGGTCTTGGCTTGAACTGTCCAGACCATGCTGGCCCTTGCCTAAGCCGGAGGAAATGGGAGACTTGAACAACACTCCTCGGAATCTGAGATTCTTCAAGCTATCGGCAATCCAGAGGCAGCAAAGAGATACTCTTACCTGGGGCTGAGGGTGTGGCTGCTGATGGCCGACTGTCGAGAGGGGGTCCTCGTGGTGTCTGTGGCTAGGGACAGAGTACCACTCAACCAGGACCGCACACTGCCCTCTGGCTGGGAGCTGAGGATGGAGACGTTATCTCTAGAACCAGAAAGCAAGATGCTGTCAATACAATGACAACCACAGTAACAGCAATAACTAGACATTCGCCCTTTAGCACAAGCCAGGCGTTGTGCTAAGTGCTGTTACATGCATTATTACCCCAATCAATGCTCACAGCACACTCCCTGAGAGGAAGGAGCTGGTGCTGTCCCCAAGATACAGATGAGAGTAATGGGATTTGGGGGAGGCCAACTGGTGCCTTGGCCAAAGTCACCCAGCTAGTTAGTGATGAATTGGGGATGCAAAACCTGGTCCTTATGATTCCAATGCCCATGCTACCAACCACTGCTCTTTCTTGGGAAGATAATATTCTAATATAGATGTTGAAGCATCTCCAGTATTTGAGTAAAATTTGGCACTGAATTTTATACAAAATGATTAGTTCATAAAATATGTCAAAGGTGAAGGTCTTAACAACTCCTTGTCTGCCTTAACAGGAATGTCTTTGTGGACAGAGACTTTACTTTTATGCTCCGTAATTCTGAAAGCAGTACAGGGAGAGGCCTGTGGGGGCCTCTCACTGATGTGGGTACTCAATGCTTTTTTTTTTCTGGCTGGTATATTTGCTCAACTATACCTATCTACATATATCTATATCTATCTCTCAGTTTATTTGTTTATAGAATACTCTGTGTGATATACCATGGGAAGGAGCTATAAACATGAACTCAACATTGACCCTGTCCTTAAGACCTCATCTTAGTAGACATCATAAATAACCATAAAATAAAGGGTAAAATTAGCAATACTATAGAGAGGGACAGAGAGTACGCCCTGAGAAGAATAAGGAGGGAGCCTTGTCTTGCCGCTCGGAGGCATAAGGGAAGGCATCAGGTAGTGACAGTTCAGCTATATCTGGTTTGGAGGTTAGGGCTTGGCCACGCAGGGTCTGGAGAAACGAATTTTAGGTGGAAGGAATAGCATACACATAGGTCTGGAGGTTGTAAAAGGGCATGGCATGGAAGACAGTAGGAGTCCCAGGTAGGGAAGGAAGTAAGGGTCAGAATATGCATGGCTCAAATGTCAGTCTAAAAAGTCTATTCTGAGGCACTGGGGAGCCATTGAAGGTGTTTGAAAAGGACAGTGGCACGATAAGCCATGGACTTCTCTCTTGCCTCAAAGAAGTTGGAAAGTTCAATAATATGTCCACAGTGCTCATATGTTATGACCATGGAATCAGAGCTCTCATGGGCATTGCTGATAATTCTCCAAATGGGCGTGTGTGTCACCTCTGCATATTGCACATAGAGGGCCAGACGAGGACTTGCCCTTGGCTTCGGTGTAAGCTGCTCAGTTCTACTTAGGGCCAACTTACATCTCTTTTCTGCCCCTGCCACCAGAATCCACCGCTGTCTGGACACTGGAAAGAGGCACAAGAAAGAGTTTGTTATACTTGTGCTGCTAGGGGCTGGGGAAGAATACAGTTTTTGACATTAGACAAGCTTGGGTTCGAGTCCCACTTCCAACCTTTTCTGCTGTGTGATCTTATGCAAGTCACTTGCCTTCTCTGACCCTCCTTTGTAAAATGTGGCTAATAACTACGCTTTGTCTCCAGATCGTGGAGCAGACTAGGCAAGGTGATGTTTATAAAGATCTCAGCATGGTTCTTGGCAAATTCTGTAAGTTAAAAGGCAGCAACCATCATCACTGCTTTCGTTTTAGTACAGCGAGTACCATTATGGTCAATAGCATCATCGCTGTCAACCAGCAAGGCATTGGCCTTCTGGTCTTTGTGAGTGCCAGCAAATCAGAGAAGAGGGCAGGGGGTCAGCCTCCCAGGTCATTCTGGGAAACTCTGGGACTAATTACACTAGTAGTTATTCTTTAGGGAGCATCCTTCCATTCAACAAATATGCTTTACACATGATCTCATTGAGCCACCCCACGTATCTCCATTTTAGGGATAAGGAACCTGACACCCTTGTCTAGGGACACACCGCCTTGAACTCTGAGTCTGTGAGACTTATGCACCTCATGCTCTTAACCAGAGCGAAGTCGCCCAGTGTGTGGGTGCAGAGAGCCAAATTGCAAACCTCAGCCACCTAAGGCCTCAGGCTGGGACCTCTTTATTCTCTGTTGGTGTCTGGGCAGCTCCTTCCTTGGAAGACCTGGCTGCTGCTTCTGTGGGCTGAGCCTGCTTCTCCTTGGTCCCTACCCTCAGGATCTGTCACTCTCAGGACTTCTGTTAACATCTATCTGTCCCCCTCAGACTGCAAGAGCCCCTCATGGGCTAAGAACATGTCTTATTCATCCCATTAGCCCCAGGGCTCAGGCCAGATGAGAAGTTTCTCAGGTAATGCTCTGTGAATCCAATAGAGGAAGGGGCTGTAAACTTCAGCCACGGGCCAAATCCACCCTACAAATCTGTTTTTACAAATACAGGTTTATTGGAACACAGCCACACTCACTCATTTACATTTTGTCCATGACTGCTTTTGTTCTGTAACAGCACCGTGGAGTAGTTGCAACGAAGGTCTTATGGCCCAAAAGCCTAAAATATTTACTATCAAGACTTTTAAGGAAAAGGTTGCCAACCTCTCCAGTATAACAACAGCACCTTTAGTGAGAGGCAGAATAATGACCCCTAGAGATGTCAGTGTCCTTATCCTTAATCCCAAGAGCCTAGAACTATGTTTCCTGATATGGTAAAAGGGACTCTGCAGATGTGGTTTATACATATCTCTGTATCTGCAGAGATAGGGAGGGTATCCTGGATTATCCGGGTGGACCCGGTCTAATCGCTGGAATCCTTAAAAGCAGAGAACATTGCCCGGATTAGGTCAGTAGGAGATGTACCATATAAGAGGCCTGGTCTCAGATGCAGCCTCTCTGGCTTTGAAGATGGAAGTGGCCGCAAGCCAAAGACTGCTGGTACCCCGTAGACGCTGTCAAAGGCAAGGAAACGAACCTCCTAGAATCTCCAGAAGGAAAACAGCCCTGCTGACATCTTTAGCCCTGACTTGAGCCCGGGGATCTGGGTTGGAATCTACTCAACAGAACCGGAAGAGAATAAAATTTGTATTGGTGCAAGCCACTCAATTTGTGATCATTTGCTATGGCAACAATAGCAAAGCCCTGCAGTAGAACGAAAGCATCTCTGTGAGTGGCCCTAAATCTTTTTAAAAAGTATATATATTTAAAAAATCTTTGTTAACTGAAGTCATCAATGTGAGTAGACCAAATTCTAATCCTGCCAGTGACCTGAATCTTTTTCTCAGGCTCTGCTGGGCGGGGACGGTGGAAAGAGCAAGAACCCGCGAGGAGAGAACCTGGGTCCTCATGCCCTCACCGTGTGTCCCTGGCCTACTCTCTTCCCTGCTCGGGCTCTCGGTGGCCCCATCATGAGACGGTGAGTTGGGACCAGCAAACTGAGGCCTTTTCTAGCTTGGATGATTGAGAATTATGTGCACCAGAGATGAGATGCAATGGGGCCCTGAAGTAGGAACCCTGCACCTTTGGTGAAAACCCTTCATGAGGAGCACAGAAATTCTACCTCCCCAAATGCACCAACACTGGCTCAAATTTTAATGCCATATCTGAGGGCTTCGTGGTATAATCTAGATCTCTTGCACAGACACCACTCCCTTGACCTGCTAGTTCACAGACTAGGTTAAGGGCGCTGGTCCCAGCTGACCAAAGAAGCTAAGAATGTGGTAGACAAGGCCCCTTGGAAGCAGAGGCTCTGGGTGAATAGGGATAAATCTTCTGAGATGCTAACTGAGACATAAAAGAACTGAAGGCCTTTGGGGCCCAAGCCATGGAGTTCAAAATGGTGTGGCATTCCCCTTAAAAATAGAGGGTTCATTGCATATGGAACACGTTTCTCAAGCAGGGAGGACAGGCAGACACTGGCTGCAGCAGGGTGGAGCCCGAGGCATGTTGACAGACAGGGAGGGGCCTCAGGCCCATTTCCTACCCAGGATTCCATGACTCTAGATGAATCCTAATGGGCACCGGGCAACCTAACATCTCCAGTGAATCCTAAGGCAACCTGCCTTGAACTCTGCCGGAGACAAGGTCTCTGCTGGGCACACCTCATTCAACTGAGGAGCAACCTGTAACTGAACCCAGCACAGGAAGGTCTTGATAGCATCGTGGACTAGTCAAGGCACGGGCCGGTGCTCATTCGTGACCACCGTTCACCCGGGATGACCCCATGAGGCTGTGCCCCACGGGTGGCCCTGGTGCTCACATTTGCCCCCTTCTGGAAGCGCTCTTTCCCCGCCGACTAGAGACGGTTCACTCTGAATGTCCAGTCGCCCCTGACATCTTCTCTCTGTCCTTCCGCACCCCCTCTTGCTCTCCACCTGCGATGTGCTGGCGAGGCCGATCTGGATGGGCAGCCTCAATGCGTTCCCTGGCCTGTGGCTTCCCCTTGGCCTCGCCCATAGGGAACTCAGATGACCGTTGGAGGGAAAGAGGGGACGGGGGCAGTCAGAGTATTTATTCTCTTAATTTCTCCCTACTGCATCTCCTGGTGCCGTGCCATCCTGCAGCCAAAGGCCGGGGCCCTCTGGACTCTCTCTCGCTTTCTCTGGATCCCACCCCCGCTTGTCTTGCCCCCTCAGCCCCAGCGGGGGTAGCTGTCCCCTGGCAGAGCTGGCCTCTCAGTGGTCCGCCATGCTTGGAGCTTCCCTATACCGTGTCTGTATAATCTCAGTCCTGGTTTCTGCTTTGTCAGGAACAACTGGGTTTCCCAGGCTGATGCTTTACTTGCCAAACAAGCAGCCCGCAGGTCTGACCTGTCACTGCTCTACCGACACTGTTAGACTCTCTACCACCATGTGGGAAAAAAATGGTGAAGATTCTAAAGAAGCAATCTTGTAACAACATAAGCTTATCAGCGATCATTTTTAGCATCTCCTAAGCCAGTGACTCTGGCAAAGAACCGGCCATGAGGAGAAACAAAAAGGTATGGATATGGGTATTACTGAAAATGACCCATTTTTATTGTGCCAGGGCACTGGTTGGTCTTGTGAACCTGTACCACGGAATTTTCATAGAACCTCTGAGGTTCAAGTTGTGGCCTGCTGGGCATTCCATTTGTCCACCTGTGATGAAATATTATCCACACCAAGGGTGGTGTGTCCAGCTGGGGCCACACACTACCTGCCATTTGGGAAGGTCTCAACAAAAGAGTGTGTTTAAAAGAAAAAGGCCGGGTTAAGAAGGAGCTCTGGAAACCACATCACATCCCTGTGGGTGAGAAAATGCTGGAGGCACCCAGCCCCTTTATGCCGAGGTGGCCTAGAGGGGAGGTTTGGGGGGAAGGAGTGGGGAAAGGCTTTCAGGCAGAAGCCTCGTTCTGCCTGATCATGGGAAGCCTTTGCTTATTCTCTTCTGTATTTCCTGCCTTTCCATGGCAGGGGGACGCTGACGATGAACACCATGATTTTAATCCGTTGAGGGGGCAGCAGAGGCCCCTGAGGGATAGATGGCCTGGTCCTGATCTATTTGGCACTGCAGCCAGGACTGGAACCCTGTCCCCTGACATGTGGTCAGTGGTGCTTTCTTTCACCTCGTGCATGTGGCTTTCAAAGAAGAACTGATGCCAGCATCTGCGGACAGGGGATTTCCGGTAAGCAAGATAACTCATTCAATGACTACTGTTAGATTCCTTTGGGGCGAGTCTTGGCTAGACAACTCCAGTCTAAATTCAAACACTGCCTGGGAGGCAACACACAGGTGCCGTGGCTCCACGTCACAGCTCCCGACACAAGCTCACCAGGGACTTGGCAGAGAACAAAGCCCTTGACCAGCGAAAGGGGAGGAAGGGCTGCGTTTGACGGGACAGCAGAGCCTCATGACCAGAAGCAGGGGTGAGGGGGTCCGCCTGCACACCAGCATGGCCCCACCACTCACAGTGTGAGCTTGAGGCAAGCTACTTGATTTCTCCAAGCTTGTTTCCTCATCCGTAAATCGGGGACAGAAGTGGTACCGACCTGAGAACAATGTAGGCCAAACAGGTAAGGTGTGCAGCGTGGAGCACAGTCCGTCCTCAGGAAAGAGAACCACTGACCTCTATTATCATCACTTCCTGTGGTACTAGAGTAGATAAAACAGTCTGAAGCCCTAAGTCCCTGTGAACCCCTTGGCTGGACATCCAGGCCTTCCAAGTGGACAGGATGCTCAGAAAGCCAGGGGGTCTCTGGCATCATTGAGACATGTGGCCCGCGATGTCCTGACAGATGTGGTCACCAGGTTTATATCTTGCACTAGTGCCGCTGTTATGACCTGGAAGGTGGCATCCACCTTCTTAGCATCATGGAGAGATGTTTTAAGCTGTTCCCCAAGACATGGGGCATGCTTAGTGCTCAGGGAGGGCAGAGGGCAAATGAGAAGGTATGAGGATTATAGGAAAAGGGCTGCAGGTGTTCACAAAGCCTGTCCTACCACAAAGCAGGAACCTTTAGAAGCTGGCCAGCACCTGGCCCACTTGAATAAATTAGCTCAGATTTATGCCCTGAATGGTAGCTGCAATCTGGTTAGACTCAGCTCCTTCTACCTGTCTTCCTGCAGCCAAATTTTAGCCAAGTTGAAAGGATATATGCTGGAAAATGTACAACTTACACCCAATGCAGCAGTGGACGACTCCCTTCCAGAGCATCCATCACAGCCTGGGCCAGCTGGCACGGACACACTCTCAGCTGACCCAGGAGTCAGGGGTCACTCATCGACCTCTCCACACTCCCTCCCAACCCCATCCCAAACCCCCAGCCAAGGTGACAGCCAGAGCAGCCGCAAACCCTGGGCCAGGAATAGGTGGGGGCTGTCTGTGGCCGATGGCACCCCTCCCTCCGTGAGTGATGAGCGTAGTCCAGGCCTGCGGGAACAGCTTACAGCACTTCTCCATTAATCTAAGGAGCATGATGCCGCGGTCTAAGTTACAATGTGAGACCCCAGTGCAAGGTAGCGTGTGTTTAAATGCTGCCACACAGGCCACCTGGCTTTCTGAGCACGTAACCACGTTTCCAGCCTGGAAGGCCTGTTACCCTCGGATCTAATTCCCAACATGGGAAAATGTGACTTTTCATAATTCGAACAAGTCTCTCAAAGAACGTCACCTGCAGCTGGAGCCCTGCATTCTCTCTCTCTCTCCGGGTGTGGGTTGGAATCCTAATCGAGAGCTCAGTGAAGAAGTACCTCAGACCAATCCCTCAGGCCCCCATCCAAGCCTCTTACCCCAGGTGACGAGACCATTAAGGGGAGCACAGTGCGGAGCTGCCAGGGTGGGGACGAGGACAGGCCGGCATGAGGACAGAAGCTGGGGGCCCTGAAGCCTAGCGATGTATGTATTTCTTATTGTTGGTCACTGTATATTTCCTTTTACTGTTGAGCACCATTTTAATTGCACTGTGGCCAGAGAACATGGTTGGTATAACATTAATTTGTCAAAATGTGCTCAGACTTCTTTGTGGGTAATTTCCCCCTTTTCCCCCTATTCTTATGCTATTCGTGAAATCTAGGCTCCATGTAAGTTTCGAATCCAGGTCACAGGGCAGCGAGTTTGAGACCCAGGCCTGCTGACAATCAGTAAGTATTTCCTGAGGTCCACCTCAGGGTCGGGACCAGCTTCATAGGCTTGCAACCCCTATCCAGAGGGCCCGTGCTTGGTTTACTGCTCTGCTGACAATGTCTTGAAATTCTGATTAAATTTTGAGCAAGACAATGCATATTTTTATTTCACAATGGACCCACACGTTATGGGATTGATCCTGGCCCAGGGTTCTGGGTCACTCCAGAGAACTGGGGGATTCGACGGGCTTCTGGGGGTTGCGTCAAGATAGGGAGAAAGGTGGGAGAGAGGGAAGGAGGACGTGGAGGAAAATAGGGGGGTGAAGGCAGAAAGGCGAGGAGGAGAGGTGCTTCCCTACCATTTCCCTTCCTCAGGCACATGGTCTTCTCCACTTCCTAGAACGCGTCACACGTTGCAGCACCAGACTCACTACCTGCCTGCCTGCTGGTGACCTGCAGGGTTTCGTTTACCGGTCTGCTCACTTTATTCACGGACATCCACACACTCCCCCATCGGAAGGCAGGTGCTGTGAATCCCAGGGCTGTTCCTGAGCTCTTCTCTAGCTCTGTTCCTCAGGAATTCAACAGAGTGGGGGCTTCTGCCTGACCTCAGGCAACTTACTCTCTCTCTCTTCATCAGCAGGACAGAGAATAAAAACGAGAAGCAAGTGGAAAACGCAAATATCTAGCATGGTGTCTGCCTGTGGATCAGGGGCTTGGGAAGAGCTCCTGAAATGAATGAATGAAACTGATTGTTGAGTCAGATACTGCGCCAGGGGCTCATATTGTTCCACTAACTTCTTATTATCCATTTTACAGAGGAAAAGACTAAGTCTCGAGAAGGTTCAATGACTTGCTCAGGATCATGTAGGAATGAACAGTCAGATCCCCTAGGGGAAATCAGGCTTGTGGGAATGTAGAGCCTCACGACAGCTTCCAAAGGTGCTGTTCCTCACACGTCTGGGGCGTTTCCAGATACGAGATGCATTTCTTTGTTCCTGGTGTTCCCACCGCACAGGAGTGTGAAATGTAAGTGACGTCCCTCCCAACTTTAGGAACCAGTAGTCTTCAGAAGACATCAGAAATCCAGCAGAGAGGAATATTTAAGGCTCCAAAGACAAAAAAGGGTGAAAACGCAGATAGAAAGCTAGAGTTCAGATTGGATTCCCGGGGGGTGGGGGGCTTCCCAGGGAGCACAGAAAAGCTGAATCAGAACCAGGAGTGGGGGAACATGACGCTTGTCACCTGGAGTGGAGGGAGATAAAGTATCTTCTATAGGATGAGGGAGAGAGCAGGGTCCCTTGAAGGCCCGAGAGGATCCCCTGTGAGCAGAGACGGGAGAGATGTCTGTGACCTCACCACCAAAATCTCACTCCCCAGGTAAGAATCTGCCTCTTGCTTCTTGCCACACCTTTTGCCCAGCCTGTCTCCCACACCTCCTAGCATGGACCTTCAGCATTTTCCAATTTTGTTATTTTTATAACTTTCATTTAATAAAAAAGCAGTCTCTTGCTACAGAAGAATGGTTCAAAAATTTTGCTCATTGGCAAAAAAAAAAAAAAAAAACTAATATATACAGCCATTAATTCTCATTATAATTAACACAAAAGCTCTGGAGTTGCCATTAATGGAAAAACCAGCCCAAGTACAAAACAGCTAATATCAACAATAGGGGTTTGTAATTACAGATGTAAGTTCTGTCATGACACTAATAAAACTGGAGGAGGGGCAGCAGACAGGAGATCCTAAGTTCCTAAATAAAATTATGAGTTGGGAAGCAGCTGGAACATCGGTATTTGCCGTTTCACCGGTGATCTGGCCACTGTGCAAATTTCAGGGCGTGGTGGAAATACTCAGAAGTGTGTGAAGCCATTTTTGCATAAGCCAAGGATTTTTTCAATAAAGCCCTTTATTTAGAGGAAAGCACATGGAGCATCCACTGAGTCACTGTCTCACGGACGCTGAGCATGAGCATCTTCATGGGAAAGTCTGAGCATCTCATGACCAGCCCAGAAGGACCTCAAGGAAAGAACGTGTTCACATTCTAGGTCAGGTATATAAAGTACATAACATCCGAGTAAAATCTCCTAAAGAGAGCATTAGTATCGCTAGGGATGTGTGTGTATGGTCATTGCAGAAATTTTAGAAAATACAAATAAGCTTAAAGAAAACAAAAATTTAGTCAGCAGCAATGCCTTTTCTTGAATGTTGGCGTGTTTCCTTCCAGGCTTTTTTCTTGATGAGGCACGACTCTAATATAGATGCCCGGTTCTTCCCACTGGCTAAACCGCAGCCAGCCTGCATCTCTCTCTACTCCCTTGCTGCTGTCTCAGGCCACACCTCCCGCAGGGCAGCAACCGGCCCCTGCCTTTGCTCAATTAAGTGGGGTGTGACAGGCGAGGGTCTGGGTAGGAAACTGAGCAGCCCTGGGTTCTAACTGGGTGTGTGCTGCTAATTTGCTGGGTGACCTTGCACTTCTCTGAAGCCAGGGTCCTCACGGAAACAGAGTGGGTGGCACCCTGAGGTCTGATAGGTGCTTGCTGTGCCTGCAGCGAGAACCATCACCCACAGAGATGCCGACCAAGTGCTGCCACCCAGGTGTGTGTAGGCGTGGCTGGCTGGTGATGGGAGGGAAGTAAAGCAATGCGAAGAAAACGTCTCTCCCTGCTGCCCAGGCTTCGCTGCAGAGGCTGGGATGGGGGCAGCTGTGATTTCCAAGGAAGCAACATGCCAAGGTTAGAAAGGCAGCCCTGGGGAATAGGACACTTCTGCAGGGGCTGGCCAGCCTGGGCCCCGCCAGGACAACTCAAACTTCTTCCAGCTGAGCAGCCTACCTATGGCCCAGTGAGAAAAGACAAGAAGCCCTGACACTGAATTTGAGCGGTCTCACCAACCGCCAGTCATCTGTCTAATCTTGCATCCTTGAATCACCTGTTGCCTTTGTAAAAGAATGCCCATTATTCTGCACATATGTAGTTTACCATCTAATACCACGTCCCTGCCCCAGGCACTGCTCTAAGCGATTTTCACCCATTGTCTCATTTACCTTTCACTAACAGCCCTGTGAGGTAGGTAGTGCATTGACAGTATGAGATGTCCAGTCTGTAGGTCAAAAGTAGTCAAAAATTGCAATTTGGTGCGATTTGTCCAATAGTATGTCGACTTGACAGCTGAAAATATTAGGCTCAGATTGGACATGTAACTTGCTCATGATCACACAAGGGGGTCCATTTTGCAGCCACTCCCTCAGACTGCCTCCCCAAAGGCTCAGTGAGCTGGGCTAAGTGGCTCCGGCAGTAACAAGGAGACGTGGCCCCAGCCTCCCCAAAGGCTCAGTGAGCTGGGCTGAGTGGCTCCGGCAGTAACAAGGAGACGTGGCCCCAGCAGGGAGCCAGTCAGTTATCCTTCCCAGCCTGCAAAATGCATCTGGGTCTCCCAGCAGATGCATCCTCAGACCCATGAATGGGGCCTCTGTCCACTAAAGACCACAGAGACCTACCTGCTGCCCTAGCCCCACCTGGCCCGCTGTAGGTTACCTCTCTGTGTCACTGTCGCCGGACGCCACCTCTTCCAAGGCCGCCTGCAGGTCGGCAATCCGTCGGATGGACGTCTCCAGGTCTGCCTGGAGGGTCTGTGTCACTGCTGCGAGCTCTTCCACACACTTCTCCTGGAAACAGAGAACAAGCACACGCTGGCCTCGGGCAAGAACCCCACCACCTACCAGATCTCTGAGGAGCAGACGCACCCTGGGCACAGCCCAGGTTCGCTGAGTACCTATTACATGGTGGGACCCTCTCTGTATGGATGGGCTTATGGACCCTCAGAGAGAGGCTTCAAACTTTATGGAGGAAATGGCTGCCTGGGCATGGGGACATCCAGGCATGGCCTGTGGACAGAGCTCACTCACCCACGCGGGGGCGCTGAACTGGGTCTGTGCGCCCCTAGAGCCTTGTTCTGAGCCGGCACCACCCACTGCACACCAGGCAGGGCACCCTGGGTGGAGGAGCCAGCATACAAACAACGACAGTTTCCCGGGCATCCCAGAGGCCGTTCTGGCAGCTGAGTCGGCCTCAGGGATAGATCTGCTGTGGGAGGCCGATGGGAGGGCAGGCCAGACCGGTTCCCTTTCAACTCTGTTACCTGAACTCCCCACCTTTCCCTCCTCCAAGGCATCAAAGGCAAAGACAGACACCTCAGCAGGGACCCCAGGACAGGCAGGCCCCGCTGCCGTTTACTGGGCTCCTTCTGTGCCCAGCGCCATGTTGTTTCACGCTCACGACTGCCCTCACCCCGACCAGCCGGCAGCCAGGTCCCTGTTTCTGCTCGCATCTCACAGATGAGGGCCTGAGGCCTGGGCAGCCAAGGCTGGAAGGCACTGCTGGCACTGGAGCTCACTGCAGGTGGCCGTCCCCTCAGCGCTGTCCCCCCATCACTTTCTGACACTGCCCTAGTCGGACTGTGTCCCAGCTCTGGAAAATCCCCACCTTCTGTTTGCAACATATTTCACACACCTACCCTTCCTCACCGTGACCGTCACTCAGGGGCATTTGGCTGCAGGGGACATGGGCAATATCTAGAGACATGTTTGGTTGTGAAGCTTTTGGGGGGGGTGTTCACTGGCATTTCGTGGGTGGAGGCCAGCACGCAGAATGCACCCCCACCCCACCCCCGTCACAAGCAACTACTTCGCCCGGACGTCAGTAGTGCCCGGGCTGGGAAACCCTGGGTTAAACCCAGAATCTCGCCTTCTGGGAATTAATCCTACAGAAAATAAAACAAAAGGCAGGGTAAGGGCTGCCCCCCAGGATGACATGGAGGAGCTGAAGGCAGCCTCATCACCCAGCAACAGGAATGCTTAGGGAAATCACAGGGTGTCGCTTTGGTGCTATTAGACAGACATTAACATTAGAAATAAGGATCATGGCGGCGTAGAATGCTTCTGTGAAATAATGTTAAGCCAACGGAATAGAACAGAGAAGTACCATGCCCGCATCTATATGCAAATAACATGCATCCACTTGGAAACACAACTTGGAGATGAGGATATTTATGGATGAGGGTGAAGGGGAGTTACGGATGGGATTTTTCTTTGAAGCTGTTCTAATTTTTGTGAAGTTTATTTTTTGACTGTTGTTTTAAGGAACACATATATGCCAACTGATGAGTGTGGAAGGGTGAAAATGTAGGGATTTAGGGTCAGCTCTAACAGTAATTCCCAGCTCCCCATTTAACTGACCAGCTGTGGGACTTGAACAGTTCCAGCCCCTTTCTGAGCCTGGGATCATCTCTCTCGAGTTAATTGATGGGGAAACCGAGGCCAGTGAAGTCAGTCAGGGCAGTCCACAGCAGAGCCTAGATCTGCAACTTGATCTGCTTGCTCCCAGCCCCATGGTCTTTCTGGGGCTAGGTGTGCGCCCCAGCGAAAGTCAGTGAGGACCAGTGACCACTTTGCTGCCCCAGGGACACGCTCAGCCATCCTTTGCAGATCAGCTTGTCTGTTCATAGTACTAAGTCTGTGCCTTTCAACTGAATGTGAGTCTTGTCCAATTTGAGAAAGAGAGAGAATAAGAGAGGGAGGGAGATGGCAGGCAAAGACTGAGAAGCCCAAGGGCCAAGCCGAGCTGATGAGAGAAGGGGTGGCGTGGAGAGAGGTAGGGAGGCAGGGTGAGAAGGGGCTGGCCGTGCATCGCAGTTGACTGGAGCAGCCAGCTGGGAAACCCACACCTTGGTGCAGACAAGCTGAGATGATCTGAGGCAGGGGCCCTCAGGCAGGAGGCCAATCACACACACCGTGTGACAGCAAGGGGGTATTTGCCCCAGGATGCCAGCATGTCAGCTCATAAGACATCTAGAAAGATGGCTGGGTGCAAAATCCCGGCAGCTTATAGGAGGGAGCATTTGCTCAAACTCAGCTCCTTCCTAGAGGCCAGGACAATGGCATCCCTGGGAATCGGCCACCTTCTCCCAGGAGACAAGGCACCTGTGTCTTTGTAAGACCCAGAGGTGCTACCTGAAGTTCACGTTGGGCCTTTTTAGGCACATGGTGAATGTTCATTTTAGAGGTGGAACTAGGGACCGAGCAGCAAAATGACCCACCTGCGGTCACGCGGCCAGGAGACCACAAAGCTGAGATGGGCATCGGGTCTTAGCTTCTCAGGTGATGGCTTTTTATGCCACATGAGCTGAGAGATGAGAAAGAGCACAGGTGTCCCCTCCCAGCTGTGCTTTGCTATGTCAGTATCAGGCAGAGAGAGCAGCGAGGCTGAAGTCTCAAACCCAGGGAGCCTTCTAGTGGGCAGAGGACAGGGACAGGACAGCCAACGTGTTTGAGGGGACTCTGGACTGGGACTAGGCAGGTGGGCAGAGAGAATGCAGATCTGAGGTGGGTCAAATCCATAATATCATGAAAGTGAAAGTAATCTCTGGAGCCAGGATGCCTGGGTTTGAATCCCAGCTCTTCTACTCACTGGCTGTGTGACCATCAGCAAGTTATTCAACCTCTCTGACTTCCACGGGCAAAGTGGGGACAGTAGCAGCCCTCTTCACAGGGCTGTTGTGAGAACCAAAGGAGCTTGGCAGAGACAAAAGCCTTGGCCCATGGTGGGTGGCACTGCTATCATTTAATTCTGGGCGGACACTCAGGAGCAACTGGGGGGGTGTCCCCGCACCACTGAGGTTTGCCAAGGTCATGCAGCGAATAAGGAGCTTGGAATGCAGGACTCCAGCTCCAGAGTATCCTGCAGAGGAAAGACACGGGTGGAAAGCAGAGCGGCATGGGCGATAAGATAACACCTAGACAGGGTGAGGGGAGTTAAAAGCAAGAAAATCATGGATAGGTAAGGGTGTGCGGACCAAGGATGGGGTTCAAGAGAGCTTCCACTCCTTTCCGCACTCCACTCTGCCCCCTTCCCCCTTGCCCCTGGCATCCCATATTCCACCTCCCCGATTCTCATCAGGCTCAGTGGGAACCCCCAGTGAAACAGACTTGGGAAATTTAGTCTGTGTAATCAGTAATCATCAAACCTTTCCTGCTTCAAGTAAAAAACCGAATAGAGTCTGCTGATTGCAGAGACCAAGTCCTTAGGCAAAATGGATGCAGTGCCCCAAGCAGTCTCCGGGGGCTGCAAAACAAGGCCCGGCCAGACGGCCTGAGAGACACGGAGGGGGGGACGAGGAGGAGGCGGCAGAGGGGGGCACCCCCTGTCAGGCCTGGCAGTTGGGCCTTCCTCCACTTCCCATGATGTCTGACTAGCGATGCTCAGGTCTGGGCCAGGACTGCTATGTGCAAGCAGGGCTGTGTTCTGAGGCCAAGTATGAGCATGGTCGTCCCTGCTGTTACCTCTTTGAAGATTTGGAGCATGGCGTAGGGGGGATAATTAGAATATGTATTTATTTAGATAGTAAGATATATACAGCAGATACACACTACTAAATAAACCACATGCCAGTACTAATTTATAGCTACAATCTAGTGGTATATACATAATAGACACACAACATACTAATATATGTATTATGTATTCATTATATAAAAATGCACATACCATTCATTCATCCATTCCTTCAATAAACATTTACTGAGTACCTATTAGATACCAGCACCGATTTAGGCACAGGTGATATAGATAGGTAAGTCCTACCTTCCATGGAGCATACATTCTTACAGGGACCTAATCTATCTGTATAGCCAGTGTCTAGAACACAGCACGTGCTCAATATATGTTTTGGGATTGAATAAATGGTGTTATTGCATGCCTGAAAGTGTTGAATGAAGCATGGAAAGGGGATTACACTCCCCAATGCACACACAAATGTACACCATGCACATGGAGGTAAATACAATCATATGTAGCATGTGGACTCACTGGTTTTCCCAGCATCGCTGAAGAGAATCATTAACCCTTGTTAAACTCCCAAGTGACTCCCCCTGGAGCACGCCACCTAGAGGTGCCCGGGTGGGAAGCAGTTCATACGATAATTAGTGGCTGCAATTAAAGTCCTCTCCTCTTGTGATGCTCAATTAGAGGCTAATATTTAAAACTGTTGTTTTGTTTTCTCTGCCCAGGGCATCTCAATCTTCAGAGCACCCTCTTCTACCTGCAAATGCACAGGACTGCACGGGTCAGTTTCTGAGGCATTGGAGGTCGCCTCTCTATCCTTTCAAATTATCCTGCAAGACCTCCCAAAGTCAATTTCACAGTTTATATTATAGATCATATGATCTCAAAACACCCCTGAAACCTGATGAAAATTCACCTTGTTATTTTCTTCTGATGCATTGAAGACAGATAGAAACTTCATGTCACAGAGCTTTGTGCTAAAAAGAAATTATATTCACATATGTATGCTATTCTAAATATGTATAAATATGTGTGAATGTGCATGCATATGGGTATATGTAGATATACACAAACATTACCAGTCTGACACCAAGCACGTGCTTAATAAATATTTGTTGAATTAATTAATAAATGAATATATTTACTTCTATTTATCACATGGGCAGACACTCTGCTAAATGTGTGAAATACTTTATCTCCTATAAGAACCTTGAGAGCCAAATGTGACAAAAACACATAAAAAGTCACTTGAGAGGATTAAAGATGGTGGGTGGCGTGAGAGGTGAGACAGAGGCTTTCTCCTAAAATTGCATATAATACGAAAATATAACTAATACAACTAATCCCGAAAGAGCAATAGGAAAGAGAGCTGCGCCAAACTGCATACACCTGGAGAAAACAATAAACCTCACAGAACAGGGTAACATATACCAAAGCCGTGGCCCAGCGGGACCCAAGCCCTTCCCCCCACCCAGCTCTCTGGGGGTAGGAAGAGAAACAGAGCAGGGAGGGAGTGGAGGCCTAGGACTGCTGAATACCTAACTCCGGAGATCTGATCTGGGAGCACAAACCTACATTTCATGGTGTTTTCATGGTACTCTCATGATTAGGGGGTTGGAAAGCTAAGACAGGCAGAATTCCTGGAGAGACTGGGATTCCAGCTGCTTGTGGAAAGTAGGGATCCATATCTGGCTGCTCTGGAACAAAAGAAAGGTGGGCAGTCTGAGAGACTTCCTAACAGCAAGAGGGCTGCTAAAGGGCCAAGGATTGCACAGAGCTTACTGCTCATGAGAGAGGACAGGTAGACAAAACTGTCCGGGTGCACTCTGCCCAGCAGGTTGAGAACTTTCACGATATTCAGGAGCTCCAGCTCCCTGGCTAGCTACACAGCTTCAATGTCCCCCTCTGTGATATGCAGCCTACTGTGCCTTTCTCCCAGCCAGCCCCATCTGGCTTGCAAACCAGTAAACCCTACCCTGGCATTAGGCCAGCCAGAGGGAAGCCCCATCTACAGCAACTACAAATGCAAAGCATAGAGGCTTATACCTGTGTGCTCAGCCCACTGGGTCTGGCAGTGGAGACAGGCACAGCAGCCGGGAAGCAGGAAACAGTTTTTTCCTCCCCCCAGGCACCAATACCACTCCCCTACGACCCCCGACACTGCTTTAGGGGTTGAGCAGTTCCAGAGAGTAGAGCCTCTGGGCACTAGAGGGCACCATATACAAATATGAAATGCCAAAGGGACCTGGTTCAAAGTAAAATTATGAATATGAATACAACCCCGGAGAAAGATTCAAATGAAATCGACTTCATGAATCTGCCTGAAAGGGATTTCAAAATAAAAATCATTAACATGCTCATGGAGGTACAGAAAAATATTCAAGAACTCAGGGGGGAATTCTGGTTGGAGATCCAATCATTACAAACACAGTATCAGAAATGAAACATACAACGGAAAGTTTTAAAAGCAGATTAGATACGGTGGAGGAGACAATAAATGAAATAGAAATTAGAGAAGAGGAATACAAAGAAGCTGAGGCATAGAGAGAAAAAAGGATCTCTAAGAATGAAAGAATATTGACAGAACTGTGTGACCAATCCAAACGGAACAATATTCGCATTAAATGGGTACCAGAAGAAGAACAGAGAGAAAAAGGGATAGAAAGTGTCTTTGAGGAGGTGATTGCTGAAAACTTCCCTAGTCTGGGGAAGGAGATAGTCTCTCAGGCCAAGGAGGTGCACAGATCTCCCAACACAAGGGACCCAAGGAAGACAACATCAAGACATATAATAATTAAAATGGCAAAGATCAAGGATAAAGATAGACTTTTAAAAGCAGCCAGAGAGAGAAATAAGATCACATACAAAGGAAAACCCATCAGGCTATCATCAGACTTCTCAACAGAAACCTTACAGGCCAGAAGGGAGTGGCATGATATATTTAATGCAATGAAGCAGAAAGGCCTTGAACCAAGAATACTTTACCCGGCAAGGTTATCATTTAAACTTGAAGGAGGGATTAAACAATTTAGAGATAAGCAAAAGCTGAGAGAATTTACCTCCCACAAACCATCTCTACAGTGTATTTTGGAGGGACTGCTATAGATGGAAGTGTTCCTAAGTTTAATAGCTGTCACCAGAGGTTATAAAGCAACAGTAAAGAAAGTAGAACAGTAAATTACTAAGCAACTGCAAAATTAAATAAACTATCCCCAAAGTTAATCGAGGGATAGACAAAGAGTACAGAATATGATACCTAATATATAAAGAATGGAGGAGGAAGAAAAAGGAGGAGAAAAAAGCAACATTTAGACTGTGTTTGTAATAGCATATTAAGTCAGTTAAGTCAAACTCTTAGATAGTAAGGAAGTTAACCTTGAACCTTTGGTAACCACGAATCTAAAGCCTGCAATGGAAATTAGCACATACCTATTGATAATCCCCTAAATGTAAATGCTCTGAATGCACCAATCAAAAGACAGAGAGTCACTGAATGGATAAAAAAGCAAGACCCATCTACATGCTGCCTACAAGAGACTCACTTTAAACCCAAAGACATGAGACTTCCGGGAAGATGGTGACGTGAGCAGAACAGCAGAAATCTCCTCCCAACATTATATTTATCCACGAAAACACAGCAAATACAACTATTCCTAAAAGAGAGACCAGAATACACAGGAAAGCGCACAGCGTGCAGCTACACCTGAGAGGACTCGGCACCCCATGAGGCGGGTAAGATACGGAGCTGCGACCCGGCGGGACCCGAGCACTGCCCCACCCCAGGGCACTGGTGGGAGGAGAGGATTCAGAGCCAGGAGGGAGTGGAAGTACAGGCCCGCGAAATAACCAGTCCCGGTGATCTGTGCCGGGCCGACACACAGCGTGCGGTGTAGCGGAGATTGAAGAGACAGAGGGTGCAGGGTCTCAGCGGGGAACGCGCCAGGCAACCGGGTCCGGGAAGGGAAAAAAAAAAAAGAAGAAAAGTGCGCCCTTTTTTCAGCAGTCTTAAAGAGATAGGAGCCCAGCAGAGTATCGCATTGCCCCAGCACACTCAGCCCAGCAGGCTGGGAGTCCTGAGGAGCTTCCGACCCCTTAGCGGGCGACTGGGAAAGGGTGGCCGCACTAAGGACTCCCACAGAGATCAACAGCCTCCCATTCATTCCCACCCCGGCCAGAGCTATAAAGGGCCTTGCAGAGCGGTGCGGCCACGGCTCTGGAATAGTGGAGCAACAGCGCCACCTACAGCATTCACACAGAATCCACTCCCAGTGGGCGGTTTTTTTTTTCTTTTTTCTTTTTTTTTTTAGTTGTTGTTGTTTTTCTTCTCTTTATTTCTTTTTTTTATTATTACTATTTTTTTCTTTTTTTCTTTTTTAAAGTCATAAAGAGCCCACCTGACATACATGGCAACTACCAGCAACCAATTCTACAGCCATGAAAAGACAGAGGAATATGGTACAGACAAAGCTTCAGACCCAGACAACCCCAGAGAGGGAACCTGAAGGGATGGAAATGCATAGTCTTCCTGAAAAAGAATTCAGAATAAAAGTCATAGCCATGCTGACGGATCTACACAGAAATGTGCAAGAGCTGAGGGAGGAAGTGAGGGAAGTGAGGAAAGACTATGCAGAAATAAGACAAGCCATCAACAGGCTTAACAGCAGACTGGATGAGGTGCAAGAGACTGTTAATGGAATAGAAAATAGAGAACAGAAATACAGAGAAGCTGAGGCAGAGAGAGATAAAAGGATCTCTAGAAATGAAAGAATATTAAGAGAACTGTGTGACCAATCGAAACAGAACAATATTCGCATTATAGGAGTACCAGAGGAAGAAGAGAGAGAAAAAGGGATAGAAAGTGTCTTTGAAGAAATAATTGCTGAAAACGTTCCCACACCGGGGAAGGAAATAGTCTCGCAGTCCACGGAAGCACACAGACCTCCCAACACAAGGGACCCAAGGAAGACAACACCAAGACACATAATAATTAAGATGGCAAAGGTCAAAGATAAAGACAGAGTATTAAAGGCAGCTAGAGAGAGAAAAAAGATCACCTACAAAGGAAAACCCATCAGACTGTCATCAGACTTCTCAACAGAAACCGTACAGGCCAGAAGAGAATGGCATGATATATTTAACATAATGAAACAGAAGGGCCTCAAACCAAGAATATTGTATCCAGCACGATTATCATTTAAATATGACGGAGGGATTAAACAATTTCCAGACAAACGAAAGTTGAGAGAGTTTGCCTCTCATAAACCACCACTACAGGATATCTTAAACGGACTGCTCTAGAGGGAAGCACCCCTAAGGCTAAAAAGATGTCACCAGAGAAAATAAAATCATAGCAAAGAAAGCAGACCATCCAAATACTAACTAAAGGCAAAGAATAAAACACGTAATACATAAAGAATGGAGGAGGAAGAATAGGAAGGGAGAGATAAAGAAACATCAGACGGCGTTCACAATAACTTAACAAGAAAGTTAAGTTAGATTCTTAGATAGTAAAGACCCTTGAACCTTTGGTAACCACGAATCTAAAGCCAGCAATGGCAATAAGTACATATCTATCAATAATCACCCTAAATGTAAATGGACTGAATGCACCAATCAAAAGACACAGAGAAACAGAGTGGATAAAAAAGCAAGACCCATCTATATGCTGCTTACAAGAGACTCCCCTCAAACCCAAAGATATACACAGACTAAAAGTGAAGGGATGGAAAAAGATATTTCATGCAAACAACAAAGAGATAAAAGCAGGTGTTGCAGTACTTGTATCAGACAAAATAGACTTCAAAACGAAGAAAGTAGCAAGAGATAAAGAAGGACATTACATAATGATAAAGGGGTCAGTCCAACAAGAAGACATAACCATTATAAATATATATGCACCCAACACAGGAGTGTCAGCATATGTGAAACAAATACTAACAGAAGTGAAGGAGGAAATAGACAGCAATGCATTCATTTTAGGAGACTTCAACACACCACTCACTCCAAAGGACAGATCAACCAGACAGAGGATAAGTAAAGACACAGAGGCACTGAACAACACACTAGAACAGATGGACCTAACAGATATCTACAGAACTCTGCACCCAAAAGCAGCAGGATACACATTATTCTCAAGTGCTCATGGAATATTTTCCAGAATAGACCACATACTAGGCCACAAAAAGAACCTCAGTAAAGTAAAAAATATTGAAATCCTACCAACCAACTTCTCAGATCACAAAGGTATAAAACTAGAAATAAATTTTAGAAAGAAATCAAAAAGGCTCACAAATACATGGAGACTTAACAACATTCTCCTAATTAATCAATGGGTTAATGACCAAATCAAAACAGAAATCAAAGAATATATGGAGACTAATGACAACAACAACACAAAGCCACAACTTCTGTGGGACGCAGCAAAGGCAGTTCTAAGAGGAAAGAGTATTGCAATCCAGGCCTATTTAAAGAAGGAAGAACACTCCCAAATGAACAGTCTAAAGACACAATTACTGAAATTGGAAAAAACAGAACAAAGGAGGCCCAAAGGGGGGACATAATAAAGATCAGAGATGAAATAAATAAAATTGAGATGAATAAAACAATAGAAAAAAATAAATGAAACCAAGAGCTGGTTCTTTGAAAAAATAAACAAAATAGATAAACCCCTAGCCAGACTCACTAAGAGAAAAAGAGAATCTACACACATAAACAGAATCAGAAATGAGAACGGAAAAATAACGACAGACTCCATAGAAATACAAAGAATTATAAGAGAATATTATGAGAATCTATATGCTAACAAGCTGGAAAACCTAGAAGAAATGGACAACTTCTTAGAAAAATACAACCTTCCAAGACTGACCAAGCAAGAAACAGAAAAACTAAACAGACCAATCACCAGCAATGAAGTTGAATCGGTAATCAAAAAACTACCCTAGAACAAAATCCCTGGACCTGATAGATTCACCTCTGAATTCTACCAGACATATAGAGAAGAAATAACACCCATTCTCCTTAAAGTTTTCCAAAAAATAGAAGAGGAGGGAATACTTCCAAACTCTTTCTATGAAGTCAGCATCACTCTAATACCAAAACCGGACAAAGACCTCACCAAAAAAGAAAATTACAGACCTGTATCCCTGATGAACGTAGATGCAAAAATATTCAACAAAATATTAGCAAACTGAATTCAAAAATACATCAAGAGGATCATACACCATGATCAAGTGGGATTCATCCCAGGGATGCAAGGATGGTACAACATTCGAAAATCCATCAACATCATCCATCACATCAACAAAAAGAAGAAAAAACCACATGATCATCTCCATACATGCTGAAAAAGCATTTGACAAAATTCAGCATCCATTCATGATTAAAACTCTCAACAAAATGGGTACTGATGGCAAGTACCTCAACATTATAAAGGCTATATATGACAAAGCCACAGCTAACATCATACTTAACAGCGAGAAGCTGAAAGCTTTTCATCTAAGATTGGGAACAAGACAGGGATGCCCACTCTCTCCACTGTTATTCAACATAGTACTGGAGGTCCTAGCCACGGCAATCAGACAAAACAAAGACATACAAGGCATCCAGATTGGTAAAGAAGAAGTCAAATTGTCACTATTTGCAGATGATATGATACTGTACATAAAAAACCCTAAAGACTCCACTCCAAAACTACTACAACTAATATCTGAATTCAGCAAAGTTGCAGGATACAAAATTAACACACAGAAATCTGTTGCTTTCCTATACACTAACAATGAACTAACAGAAAGAGAAATCAGAAAACAATTCCGTTTACAATTGCATCTAAAAGAATAAAATACCTAGGAATAAACCTAACGAAGAGTGTGAAAGACCTGTACTCTGAAAACTACAAGACACTCCTAGGAGAAATTAAAGAGGACACTAACAAATGGAAATGCATCCCATGCTCTTGGCAAGGAAGAATAAATATTGTCAAAAAGGCTATACTACCTAAAGCAATCTACAGATTCAATGCAATCCCTATCAAACTACCAACAGCTTTCTTCAATGAACTGGAACAAATAATTCTAAAATTCATATGGAACCACAAAAGACCCCGAATAGCCAAAGCAATACTGAGAAGGAGGAATCAAACAGGGGGAATTACGCTCCCTGACTTCAAGCTCTACTACAAAGCCACAGTAATCAAGACAATTTGGTACTGGCACAAAAACAGACCCACAGACCAGTGGAACAGAATAGAAAATCCAAACATTAACCCAAACATTTACAGTCAATTAATATTTGATAAAGGAGCCTTGGATATACAATGGGGAGATGGCAGCCTCTTCAGCAGCTGGTGTTGGAAAAACTGGACAGCTACATGTAAGAGAATGAAACTGGACTACTGTCTAGCCCCATACACAAAGGTATACTCAAGGTGGATCAAAGACCTGAATGTAAGTCATGAAACCATAAAACTCTTAGAAAAAAACATAGGCAAAAATCTCATGGACATAAACATTAGCGACTTCTTCATGAACATATCTCCCTGGGCAAGGGAAACAAAAGCAAAAATGAACAAGTGGGACTATATCAAGTTGAAAAGCTTCTGTACAGCAAAGGACACCATCAGTAGAACAAAAAGACATCCTACAGTATGGGAAAATATATTCATAAATGATGTATCTGATACGGGGTTGACATCCAAAATATTTAAGGAACTCACACACCTTAACAAACAAAAAGCAAATAATCCAATTAAGAAATGGGCAGAGGACATGAATAGACACTTCTCTAAAGAAGAAATTTAGATGGCCAACAGGCACATGAAACGATACTCCACATTGCTAATCATCAGAGAAATGCAGATTAAAACCACAATGAGATATCACCTCACACCAGTGAGGATGGCCAACATCCAAAACACAAACAACAACAAATGTTGGCAAGGATGTTGAGAAAAGGAAACCCCCTCCTACACTGGTGGTGGGAATGCAAATTAGTTCAACCATTGTGGAAAGCAGTATGGAGGTTCCTCAAAAAACTCAAAATAGAAATACCATTCGACCCAGGAATCCCACTCCTAGGAATTTACCCTAAGAATGCAGCAGCCCAGTTTCAAAAAGACAGATGCACCCCTATGTTTATTGCAGCACTATTTACAATAGCCAAGAAATGGAAGCAACCTAAGTGTCCATCAGTAGATGAATGGATTAAGAAGATGTGGTACATATACACAATGGAATATTATTCAGCCATAAGAAGAAAACAAATCCTACCATTTGCAACAACATGGATGGAGCTAGAGGGTATTATGCTCAGTGAAATAAGCCAAGCCGAAAAAGACAAGTATCAAATGATTTCACTCATACGTGGAGTATAAGAACAAAGGAAAAAACTTAAGGAACAAAACAGCAGCAGACTCACAGAACCCAAGAACATACTAATAGTTACCAAAGGGAAAGGGACTGGGGAAGATGGGTCGGAAGGGAGGGATAAGAGGGTAAAAGGGGCATTACGATTAGCAGACGTAAGGTCGGGGGGGGGCACGGGGAGGGCTGTACAACTCAGAGAAGACAAGTAGTGATTCTATAGCATCTCACTATGCTGCTTGACAGTGACTGTAATGGGGTTGGTGGGGGAGACCTGATGAAGGGGATAATTTAATCACCATAATATTCCACATGTAATCGTAGATTAATGATACCAAAATAAATTTAAAAAATAAATAAATAAAATAAACCCAAAGACATACACAGACTAAAAGTGAACGGATAGAAAAAGATATTTCATGCAACTAATAGGGAGAAAAAAGCAGGAGTTGCAGTACTTGTTATCAGACAAAATAGATTTCAAAACAAAGAAAGTCACAAGAGACAAAGAAGGACATTACATAATGATAAAGAGTTCAATCCAATAAGAAGATATAACCATTATAAATATCTATGCACCGAACACAGGAGCACCTACATATGTGAAGCAAATACTAACAGAATTAAAAGGGGAAACAGAATGCAATGCATTCATTCTAGGAGATTTCAACACTCCACTCACTTCAAAGGACAGATCAACCAGACAGAAAATAAGTAAGGAGACAGAAGCACTGAACAACACATTAGAACAGGTGGACCTAACAGACATCTACAGAGCTCTACACCCAAAAGCAGCAGAATACACGTTCTTCTCAAGTGCACATGGAACATTTTCAAGAATAGATCATATACTAGGCCACAAAAAGAGCCTCGGTAAATTCAAAAAGACTGAAATTGTACCAACCAGTTTCTCAGAACACAAAGTATGAAACTAGATATAAATTATGCAAAGAAAATGAAAAATTGCACAACACATGGAGGCTTCACAACATGCTTCTACATAACCAATGGATCAATGACCAAATAAAAACAGAGATCAAGCAATATATGGAGACAAATGACAACAATAATTCAACACTGCAAAATCTGTGGGATGCAGCAAAGGCTGTGCTAAAAGGGAAGTATATTGCAATACAGGCCTACCTCAGGAAAGAACAACAATCCCATATAAACAGTCTAAACTCAGAATTAATGAATCTAGAAAAAGAACAAATGAGCCTAAAGTCAGTAGAAGGAGGGACTTAATAAAGATTAGAGCGTAAACACATAAAATCTAGAAGAATTAAAAAATAGAATGAATCATTGAAAGCAGGAGCTGGTTCTTTGAGAAAATAAGCAAAATAGATAAACCCCTAGCCAGACATATCAAGAAAAAAAAAGGGTCTACACACATAAACAGAATCAGAAATGAGAAAGGAAAAATCACTATGGACACCACAGAAATACAAAGAATTATTAGAGAATACTATGACAAATTATATACTAACAAACTGGATAACCTAGAGGAAATGGACAGCTTTCTAGAAAAATACAACCTTCCAAGGCTGACCCAGAAAAAAACAGAAAATCTGAACACACCAATTACCAGCAACGAAATTGAACTGGTAATCAAAAACCTACCTAAGAACAAAACCCCTGTACCAGATGGCTTTACCACTGAATTTTATCAAACATTTAATGAAGACCTAATACCCATCCTCCTTAAAGTTTTCCAAAGAGTAGAAGAAGACGGAATATTTCCAAACTCATTCTATGAGGCCAGCATCACTCTAATACCAAAACCAGGCAAAGACACCACACACAAAAAAATTACAGACCAATATTCCTGATGAACATAGATGCAAAAATACTCAACAAAATATTAGCAAACAGAATTCAGAAATACATCAAAAAGACCATCTATCATAATCAAGTAGGATTTATTCCAGGGATGCAAGGATGGTACAACATTCAAAAATCCATCAACATCATCCACCACATCAACAAAAAGGACAAAAACCACATGATCATCTCCACAGATGCTGAAAAAGCATTCGACAAAATTCAACATCCATTCATGATAAAAACTCTCAACAAAATGGGTACAGAGGGCAAGTACCTCAACATCATAAAGGCCATATATGACAAACCCACAGCCAACATCATACTTAACAGCGAAAAGTTGAAAGCTTTTTCTTTAAGAGCGGGAACAAGACAAGGATGCCCACTCTCCCCACTTTTATTCAACATAGTTCTGGAGGTCCTAGCCACAGCAATCAGACAACCCAAAGAAATAAAAGGCACCCAGATTGGCAAGGAAGAAGTCAAACTGTCCCTGTTTGCAGATGACAGGATATTGTACATAAAAAAACCTTAAAGAATCCACTCCAAAACTACTAGACCTAATAACTGAATTCAGCAAAGTTGCAGGATACAAAATTAATATGCAGAAATCTGTGGCATTCCTATATACTAACAATGAAATAGCAGAAAGAGAAATCAGGAAAACAATTCCATTCACAATTGCATCAAAAAGAATAAAATACCTAGGAATAAACCTAACCAAGGAAGTGAAAGACCTATACCCTGAAAACTACAAGACACTCATGAGAGAAATTAAAGAAGATACCAATAAATGGAAACACATCCCGTGCTCATGGATAGGAAGAATTAATATTGTCAAATGGCCATCCTGCCTAAAGCAATCTTCAGATTCAATGCAATTCCTATCAAAATACATACAGCATTCTTCAATGAACTAGAGCAAATAGTTCTATAATTCATATGGAATGACAAAAGATGTCAAATAGCCAAAGCAATCCTGAGAAGGAAGAATAAAGCAGGGGGGATTACACTCTCCAACTTCAAGCTCTACTACAAAGGCAAGCAATCAAGACAATTTGGTCTGGCACAAGAACAGACCCATAGACCAATGCAACAGACTAGAGAGCCCTGATATAAATCGAACTATATATGGTCAATTAATATACAAAAAAGGAGCCATGCATACAATGGGGAAATGACAGCCTCTTCAACAACTGGTGTTGGCAAAACTGGACAGCTACATGCAAGAGAATGAAACTGGATTACTGTTTAACCCCATACACAAAAGTAAACTCAAAATGGGTCAAAGACCTGAATGTAAGTCATGAAACCATAAAACTCTTAGAAGACAACATAGGCAAAAATCTCCTGAATATAAGCATGAGCAACTTCTTCCTGAATGCATCTCCTCAAGCCAGGGAAACAAATGCAAAATTGAACACATGGGACTACATCAAACTAAAAAGCTTCTGTATGGCAAAGGACACCATCAACAGAACAAAAAGGCATCCTACAGTATGGGAGAATATATTTGTAAATGACATATCCAACAAGGGGTTAACATCCAGAATATATAAAGAACTCACACACCTCAACACCCAAAAAGCAAATAACCTGATTAAAAAATGGGCAGAGGATATGAAGAGACAATTCTCCAAGGAAGAAATTCAGATGGCCAACAGACACATGAAAAGATGCTCCACATCACTTATCATCAGGGAAATGCAAATTAAAACCACAATGAGATATCACCTCACACCAGTAAGGATGGCCAGCATCCAAAAGACTAAGAACAACAAATGCTGGTGAGGATGCGGAGAAAGGGGAACCCTCCTACACTGCTAAGGGGAATGTAAGCTAGTTCAACAGTTGTGGAAAGCAATATGGAGGTTCCTCAAAAAACGAAAAATAGAAATACCATTTGACCTGGGAATCCCACTCCTTGGAATTTACCCAAAGAATACAACTTCTCAGATTCAAAAAGACATATGCACCCCTATGTTTATTGCAGCACTTTTTTCAATAGCCAAGAAATGGAAGCAACCTAAGTGTCCATCAGTAGATGAATGGATAAAGAAGAGGTGGTACATATACACAATGGAATATTATTCAGCCATAAGAAAGAAACAAATCCTACCATTTGCAACAACATGGATGGAGCTGGAGGATATTATGCTCAGTGAAATAAGCCAGGCAGAAAAAGACAAGTGCCAAATGATTTCCCTCATTTGTGGAGCATAACAACGCAGCAAAACTGAAGGAACAAAATAGCAGCAGACTCACAGACTCCAAGAAGGGACTAGTGGTTACCAAAGGGGAGGGGTGTGGGAAGGTGGGTGGGTAGGGAAGGGGAAGGGGATTGAGGGGTATTATGTTTAGTACACATGGTGTCGGGGATCATGGGGAAAACAGTGTAGCACAGAGAAGGCCAACAATGACTCTGTGGCATCTTACTACACTGAAGGACTGTGACTGAATTGGGGTATGGGTGGGGGCTTGATAATACGGGTAAAAGCAGTAACCACATTGTTTTTTCATGTGAAACCTGCATAAGAGTGTATATCAGTAATACCTTAATAAAAAATTTTTTTTTAAGTCAGTTGAGGATATAACAACAAAGTAGTAGTGGAGTTATTATCTCTGTGTGGTGAGATACCAGGTGATTTTTACTTTCCTTTTTGTACTTCTCCAGATATTTTGTGAAGAATATGAATCACTTTTTTGATCAGAAAGTTAAAAAATATAGAACTTTATTTCGTCCTAAGCTACAAGGAGTAGCGGGCTCACCCACCTGCTCCAGGTCTTTCACGGCAGCCTCGTTATCCCCATTTTACAGAAGAGGAGGCCGAGCTTCAGAAAGGTCAAGTCATTGCTCAGGGACATGCGATGAAGACATGACGACCGAGAGTCAGACCCAGGTCTCCTGGCCCCAGCCCACACTTCTTTCCCCTTAGCTTCTAATTGCTCCTGCTTCATCCCAAGATTGCCTGAGTCTTCAGAGGTGGGAGAAGTCATCCCAGAAAGAAGGATGATGAGGAAATGCCATTGTTCCACTCAAATTGTCCAAGGGTCACTTCCCTGGGAAAAATGAGGCTGCAGAGGTAAGTAAAAGCCCTGGGAATCTGTCCAGATGTCCAAGGCCATATTGGCAATGGAGGGAGCATTAGCAGGGAGATTTCATCTCATTTTGTGAAAGAGAAGAGTTGAGGGCACCCACTAGAAAACCCCAAGTTATGCATGAGATTCTCTTATTTAAGATTGAAAACAAGCCCAAGCTCCAGCAGGAAAAGGTGCTGGGGAGAGGTAGTCATTACTATAGACAGTCCTTTCTTCATTATCATGCAGCAAATTGTTTGATTCTATTTCTATGGTGTGGTGATAGACACAGAGAGACTCATCGAAGATCCCAAAGTCACACAGCTAGAAAGTGACACACAGATTCAAACTCAGGCCTGCCTATTTCCAAAGGGTCAGAATGTACCCGATGATTCCTCCCATTCTTTTCTTCACCCACGGCAGGCATGTCTCACCGATCACTGCAGGCAATCTGGGGCCAGAGTCCATTCTCTGAACCACCAGACTAAGCACTTTATCCCAGGGTTGCCCTGTGCTCCACTTGCCAGCATCAGCCAGAACTGCCAACTCTGCCACATTTTAAATGATCTCAATGCTCCTGGAAATGCTCCCTGAATCCTCAAAGACACTGATACTGGTTGGTTGGTTGGCTGGTGGGAAGGGGGGAGTGGTTATTTCTCCTTGAAAATTCATGAGTACTCTGTGGAACTGAGAGGAGCTAAAGCCCACCGCACTTAGGGTGAGATCCTGGTGTCCGGGGAAGGAGGAGATGCAAATTACTCACAACATGGCACAGTGGGAGAAGCACTGGCTTTAGAACAAGGTGAACCCTGATGCACCTATGGGAATTTTGAAGAGTTATTAATCCTTCCTTCCTTTCAGTTCCTCATCTGTTAAAATGACAGTATTATTCCCTAGCAAAAGGTTGTTGCAAGGAACAAATGAAATAATGTAAAAGTGCATGCATCTGGTATTCCTAACACAGTGGCACATACTTGATACACAGTAAATGTTCCCATTTCCTGCTTCTTAAGGAAAGACTCTGAAATACGAAGTCTGCAGGTATTGCATAGTAAGAACAACCTCATCTTTCACAAAATGAAGCCTATGAACCTGATGCTTTTTTGCTGAAGCTGGAAGGATTTCATATGATGACTTGACAGGAAGATAGAAATCACTCTAGGTCATTCAACCAAAGGAATTTAACACAGGGACTTGGTTATCTAGGTGACTGAAAAGATGAGAAGCTAAGAGAGATTAGCAATAGCATGAGGGCACTGCCAACCTAGGGCTGGTAGGAAAAACCAAGAAGTGGGCCCTCCAGTAGGAGGCAAGACAGAAACAGGGCAGTCCAGTGGAAAGTGGCTTCATGGAGGAGGGGAGTCCCTAGGAGATCTGGAATTATAGAGGCTCAGCCTCTGCCAGGGTTGCCCCCCAAGGCAGTGCAAGAGAGGTAGAAATACCCCAGCTTCTCTTCTTCTGTCTTTCAACTGTCCACCACTGTGTTTCATTGGCCAAACCTACCAGAATCAAGGAAACTAGAAAATAATTTCCTACAGTTTGGAGTAGAGGAGAGAACAGGCGGGAACCGATCTGTGAGCAAACAGGAGAATTACTGGTACAGAACGCATAAGCATCCAGGTTCAACCCAGACTTCATTATTAAAGACAGACAAGGGTGTTTCCAGTTGGCAAAAATTCACCAACCTGCACACTTACAAGATTTGCACACCTTTCTCTCTCCATATATATATATATATATATATATATATATATATATATATATATTTCAAGGAAAACGTTATAAAAAATCTGGAGTTATGATTTTCAAGTGTTACAGATCAAATGCCAGATTACAAATCCCTAGTCTGTATTTATTCTACATAACAAGTTGCCTCAATAGGGGGTATTTTGAAATATCAAATACCATTCATTACATCACATGGTTTTCTGTGAATCAGGAATTCAGGAGTGGCTTGTCTAAGTGGCTCTGGCTCAGGGTCTGTGGTGGGGTGAATAACGGCCCCCATTATGCATCCTAATACCCAAAACAGGTGAATAGCTTAGCTTATATGGCAAAAGGGAGTGTGCAGGCATGATTAAATTAGGGATCTTGAGATGGGGAGATTATCCTGGACTATCCGAGTGGATCCTAAATGTAATCATAAGGGTCCTTATAAGAGGGAGGTCAGAGGGTCAGTGGGAAGAAAGCAATAATGCAATGATGGAACCAGAGATTGGAGTGCAGCCAGGAGCCCAGAAAGGCTGGCTGCCGGTAGCACCTGGAAGGGGCAAGGAAGGGGCTGTCCTCTGGGTACTCCAGAAGGAACCAGCCCTTGTTTGCACCTTGATTTTGACCCCTTAAGCCTCACTTTGAACTTCTGACCTCCAAAATAAGAAGAGAACAAATTGTGTTACTTTAAGCAGCAATGGGACAAATACAGAATGGCTTCAGCTGTCAGAAGGCTTACTGAAACTGAAGAGGCCTTTCCAAGAAGTTCACGGACATGGCTACTGGCTGGAGGCCTCGGCTCCCTGCCACCAGGGCCCTCACTGACATGCTTGGGTGTCCTCGTGACACGACGGCTGGCCTTTCCAGAGCGAATGATCCCAGGGAGAGCAAGGCAAACACCAAACGCCTTTTAAAACCTAAGCTCAGAAGTGGCATGTCATTGCTGTTAACAATCAACTGTTTCTATGGTGATTATGTCTATGCTGTTAACCATATGTCTATGCTCATATGTCTATGCTGTTAACCAACTCAGATGAAGTATGGGTGTGGTATTACATGAGGTGGGCATGATTAGGAACCATCCCAGAGGCTGGCGACCACAGAAATGCTGAACGTCTACACGTGCCGGCCCATCTCATCGACTCCACCACCCACAAGGAAAACCCTGTAGCCACACTGAGCTTCTTCCCATTTCTAGGAACACATCTGTTTATAGGTGGAATTGTGCCCCCCCACAAAATATTTTGAAATCCTAGGCCCCCGTATGTTCGAATGTAACTGTATTTGGAGATGAGGTCTTTACAGAGGTAATCAAATTAAAATGAGTTCATTAGAGCGCTCCCTCCTCCAAATGACCGGTGTTCTTATAAGAAGAGGGGAATTTGGAGACAGACAGACATGCACAGAAGGAAAGCACCATGTGTAGACAGGGGATTTGGAAGGAGGCATCTACAAGCCAAGGACTGCCAGCCATCCACCAGAAGCTAGCAGAGATGCCTGGAACAGCTCTTTCTCTAGCACCTTCAGAGGACCAGGCCCTGCCAACACCCTGATTTCAGACGTCTGGTCTCCAGAACTGTAAGACAAAAAATTTCTGTTTTTCCAAGTCACCCAGTCTGTGGTACTTTGTTACGGCAACCCCAGCACACTAATATAACATTATATGATTTTTTTTTTCTATTTCACACTATTACCTTTCTTTTCTGGCTCTAAGAGGGCTCACTATAGACAATTTAGAAAATAAAAAAAAAGCGTCAAAAAGAAAACATTAAAAACTGTTAAGTCTGTTACTTGGGACAACTCGTCTTCATCACTATATTGGTGTGTATCTACCCTGTGTTCATTTTGCATGTTTGTATAGCTACGGCTCTTTGACACACACTCAGATAAAATGATTTTATATTAAAGGCAGGATGGAGTTAGCCATGCAGACAAGCAGGGGACCCTGGAATCCCCAGCCCCCAACCCTTGCAGCTTGCCCAGCCGGGATTCTCCATCATCTCAAGGAAGAGCTTAGGGCTCCAGACACCTGTGTGCTTCTTTCTCTTCCCTTTTCATTTTCCTGTTTCAAAATGCCCCAGCTACTGCTGGAAGGCCTGTACAGCATTCCAGAAAGTAAACATTTTAGGCAACTTGGGCTGTCCAAAATCTAGATGAGAAAGCTCTGGCTTGCAGAAAGTCTATGCTGTGTGTTTGCTATGCTCACTCACACACCCCACTGATGCCCATGGACAAACACACCAGACCCTAGGGGCCAAAACTAGAGGAGAGCAGGAAGCCCCCTGGCCAAGGTTACTGAGCCACCAGGTGGCAGAGGTAGAATGAGAACCCGGACTCTTCCTACCCAGGTCCTCTGATGCTAGAAAGTGCATTCCTTTCTCCATTCTCTATTTCACACTCTTTGAAGAAGCCCTTCTTGCCCAAACATTGACTGCTGCTACTTGAGCAATACTGGTGCCAGGGACTGGGGTTCTAATGGTAAGGAGGAGGCTTTGTAACTTGATTCATGGGGGTCCTGAGTTCCCCTTGAAGGCACAGAGTGGTGGAGGGCAAAGACTGCTTGGGCAGGAAGGAGCCCCTCATGCACAGAGGGGAATCCACATGGCTGAGGGTCTCTCCGACCAGTGGGGTGAGGACGCCAGCAGAAGGTGATCAGACTTCAAGGCATCAGCGTGCAACTCTGCTGTCCGTAAGTCTTTAAGACACCAGGTTTGCAAATAAAACAATAATTTAAAAAAGCCTCATTGTCCAAGTTCCATATGGCTCTAGCTACCCAGAGCTTATAGCTTTCCAGAACTAAAACCACCCCGACCTGACTTCAGATGCAGATTTTCAGAATAGGCTGAAGCAGGACTGTCCCTGGAGTCTAGCCCACCCAAGGTTGACACCTGCAGGGCCTCCACAAACCCGCCAGCTGCAGACAGACATCCCAACCCGCAGTGAGCGGCCAACGCCGCCCCGCTCCCAACTTCCCAGTCACCCACCCACCTGCTTCCTGAGAAAAAGGAAAGGCGGCGTTTCATTTTTCTGCTCAAACGCAAATATGACATATCTGTGCCACCCAATTTTCCTGACAGAGGAATAATTATATCAACATAATTAAGTCTCAAATGCAAAAATTATCTGGGCCGCATATACTGACACTACACTTCCCGCATCAGAGGGCCATTGTTCCAGGCAGTAATTATCAAGCCACCTTTGACATGTCTTATTTCAATTTAAATGGAAATGAAGCTCATATTTCTTCTCAGCCCACTAGCCCAAGTGACTGCAGAAATAGGGAAACTGGGCTTTGAAACTCCTCCAATGGCCACTGGGTATTACATCTGAAGGAGGTAGCATGAGAGTGATTCGTTTCAGACCCCTGGGCCCTTCTCTGGGCCTCAAGTATCTCGTCACGGTGGGCTTTCTCCCATATCATTCTCTTGCTCTCTATTCGCCACCCTCAATTTAGTCTTGATCACTGTCTCCTAAGGGTTCTCTTGTAGTCTTCAGCTGCTGTTCCTCCCCCTGATCCAGCCCCCCTCATTCGGTATGCCATGAATCAGCCAAGGGAGAATCTCTTTAATCTAATCATGCCCTCTCCTGCTAAGAGTCTCCAGTCTCTCCTTATTTCTCACAGTCCAAACTATATGATTAAGCCCATCTTGCTCTTCACTGTCTCTCCCAACCCACCTCTTGAGGTTCTTTTCCTTCCACTGCCCATGTTTTGCTCCCCACACCTCAGTAATTCCCATAGTCTTCACCAGTTCCCAAACATGCCGTGTTCTTTTGTGCCTCTGTGCCTTGGCACCTACCATTCCTCCACGTGGAATGCTCTTCCTTCTGACAAGCGAACTCCTACTCATCCTTCAAGACCCATTCCACAGTCACTTCCTCCATGATGCCCTCTCTGGATGCCCACAATAGAATTAGCTCCTTTAGTCTCTGTGTCTCAGCATTTGTATAAGCCACTGGAGTAAGCACATATCCCATCAGATGCCAGTTATTTGCCAATTTCTAATTTCCTGCTACAAGATTTGTATCCCAAATGCCTAGTACAGTACCTTGAATATTGAAGTCACTACATAAATATTTCAGCTTTAAATTCTCCCAGCTCTAAATTCATGACATGGGCAATATGCAGCCAGTCTTACCCCCATGGGTCTTCAACTACCACAGATATGGGCTTCCAACCCAGCTCTATCACTTACAGTCTGGCCCCAGGCAAGTCCTGTCACCTATCTCCCTGACTCTCAGTTTTCTTTTCTGTAAAGTAGGAGTGAAGACAGCATCACTGGACCGAGGGACTAGATGAGGATTCATGGGTGGAAGGTGTTTGACGCACTGCATAAAGATGTACCAGGTGCTCAGTAAACATCAGCCCTCTTCCTGGTTCTCAGAACTACTGGGTGACAGCTCATGAACTGTGGTGGATTGACGGGGTCTCCCTGCCTTGATGCTTCCTTGCCCCGCCCCATCTCCCCTGGCCCAATTACACTCCTTGTTGAGGCGCTCAGGGCATGTAACTCTGTACCTCCCTGGCCACACTATTTTAATGCCCCAGACCCTGCATATCTCCTCTCCACCAAAACATGCTTAAACTTTGTCCCACTCCCTTATCACCACCAGGTCACAAGTCATGCAAACACGGCTGAGAATCAGATAACATCATTCCTGCCAAGGTGCCGACCCTGCTGGGTCACGTTAGGCCTTATCCTTTCCAACATGCCTGTGTCCAGGGCAGCCCAGGAGTGACTGGGCTGGTAATTGCAGGCACTGCCCAGGAATAAAAGAGTTGGAAGATGGCCCCTTGAATAAAGTTATCCAGGCCAGCAGTGACCGAAATCACTGTATTCCAACAGCGGTACCAGGTAGGCGCAGCCAGGGAGAGAGCACCAGGGGGAAGCTTGAGAACTGTGTCTGACTCAAGGCCTGGAAATGGTCCCCCATCTTCCTCAACTCCCCAGCATCAAGGACACATCCTAGAATCTGTGCCCTCAACTCTACCATAGGCACCAGTTGCCTCCTTATCTTCAATACAGAATATTGTGAGGTTCAAATCCCATTCAATTGCTTTGTAAGCTGGGAAGAGCCGAATGCACGTGGAATCATTCTTTATCACACTGCTTTTTTGCTCTCTGGAGACCCACTTCTCTGTTCAGGCACACTGGATTGCTTCATAATGGCTGACCCTCGCCTGGCAGTCCCATCAAGCTGAAGAACCATCACGAATGAACTCGAATGAACAGGAAGAAACACTCCCTCCCAGGTAAATCAACCCTCATCGATAGTCTTGTATTATTAGATATGTTCCCCCCCAAGAATTGATCAGGGAGGACATGGACTGGAGCTGTTGGTCCTGGTTATCAATGTCAGATCCTGGCCTTCCCCATGCTCGGACCAGAGTCAATGCCGTCTGGCTGAGAAGCGGGTGGAGGTGGGAGTTATTGTCAGAGGAAACAGTGCTAGCGACATAAACAGCAAAAGACGCCAATAAACAGCATGCAGCCGGGCGTGATAATGACCGGAGATTAAGACAATGATTTCTAGACTTGATTGGTTTCCATCTGCTGAACTGAGAGGATGTTACAGAGACACGAACACCCTGGCCTCATCTCAGAGCAGTGGAAAGTTCCACCTATTGATTAGAAAATGTCTTTCTTGGTAGTTACGACTTTCATTTATTCACACTATTTTTTAATGGGATGGATTCAAATTCTTACTCCTCTAATTCAAGGGCATTACATGGCCTCCAGAAAGGGGATCTGGGTGAATTTTTATGTTTTGGACCAAAGAACACTGAGCTAAAAAGCAGAATTGCTCAACTTCAGCATTACCAACATTTGGGGCCAGATAATCCTTTGTTGGGATGGGGGAGGTGGCAGTCCTGTGCATTTTAGGATGTTCACTACCACCCCTGCCCTGAAGTTGTGCCCAACGAGAGTCTCCAGATATTGCAAGAGAGTTTTAGAGGGGCAAAATAGGCCCCAGTTGAGAGCCAAGCTAAAGGCAGAAAAGTAGGGGGTAGACATTATTTTAGAAAAAACAGACTCTGGGTCAGAGAGGTGTGAATTTGAGTCCTGAATGAACCACTTCTGGCTGCAGGACCTCATCTTTGATACAAGCTTCCTGCTTCCATGACTCCAGGGGGTCTGGAATAAGGAGAAATATACAGTGCCAGTTATACCAAGTGAGATCCCTGGGCCAGCAGCACCCACACCACCTGGTTGCTGGTTAGAAAGGCAGACTCTCGGGACCTGTCCCAGATCTACTGACTCAGAATCCACATGTCAACATCCGCAGGTGATCCGTGCACATGTGATGTTTGAGAAACGCCAGCATCGTGATTGACAGCATAGCTTTCAGAGTCCAAGAGACCAATTACACATCTGGTGCCAATCTTTCCTAGCTATCTAATCTCGGGCAAGTCACTCTGCCCCTTCTAAGCCTCTTTTTTTAAAGGGGTAAAATGGGGATAAAACCTTTACCTGGGTCATAAGGTTGAAAGTGTAGATTTCATTAGACGGTACATGGAAAGCCTCTCCGACTGCAGCATTAAGGAGCTGGCCTCCCAGCAGGGGACACAGAGATGCGGAAGCTCCCTCCATATATTTCTGTGATCTTCCTTTTGATGGAGTCTAAAATTATATCAGCCACTTGGCCACTCATGGTCCATTTATTCATTTATTGACTCAGTGGGAAAGAAAAATAACTGCTAAGTGGCATGCTCTCTCTTCCCTCCACATCTCAAGGTCATGGCCCTTTTGCGTGGGCCTCTTGGACAAGCAGCCTCATCAATCCCCCTCGCTGTGGGGGCCCCCAGCTTTGGCCAGGTCGACCCGTCCTGCCTTCCCAGGCACTCAGGCCCCTCTTCTGCCTCTCAGAGGGGCTTGGCTCATGGGGGCCGATCAGCATTCCACAACCCAGGCGCTGATTCCGATGGCCTCTCACTCATTTCCCTCCGTTTGAGGACATGGCTCTGCGGCTCTCTCCCAGTGCCAGGGGACACATTAGCAACAGCCCACCGAGGCTCTTTCTTCCCCTCATTCCCTCTCTGGAGGACACAGGCTGCCCAGGGAGATACAGTAGTCTGAGTCAGGCTCCATGTTTGAATGGGGCTTTTCAGAATCCCTGGGAGTAGGTGTGTGAGTTTCCTCTGCAAATCTAGTGCTTGATGGAATCCTTTCAGCTTTTATGTTCCAAAACAGGGGCAGCAAACTATGGCCAATGCATATCTTTGTAAATAAAGTTTTATTGGAAGACACCACATTCATCCATTTATGCATTGTCTATGGCTGCTTTCAGAACTCAGAGGTTGAGACAGAGGGACTCTGTGGCCCACAAAGTTGAAGATATTTACTCTCTGGCCCTTTGCAGGAAAAAGTTTACTGTCCCTGTTCTAAAATCCTAAGGTTCTAAAATTCTGTAGCATTAGGAGCTAACAAGGCTAAGAATGTATGGATTCCAATCTTCCATACTTCTGTTGGGTTGAACCACATGAGATCAAGTATGTTCAACCATTTTTGAACTATGCAAAAGGCAAATCTGTTTGATTCAACCTAGTAAGAGTTTAACATACAGGTCAAAGATTCAAGATGCTAAGATTGTTCTGTTTTAGAGATTCTAAGATCTTATACATCACAGTTCTAGGAACGCTATCATTCCAAATGCTAAGATGTCATGGGTCTAAATGTTGAGTAGCCATATTGATAATTAGGAAGGACTGTTGTATTAGAGAAAGGAATGAAAATTAATCCTCTGAATTAAAAGAGTTTAGCTAGCAAATTCATTTTTCAAAAAGCGCAGGTCAGTGGCGCTTTGTGGAAAAAGGGATGAAACAGAGACAGTACATGACAATGGTTGTGTCCTTTCCATCCTAAGACTGGGGTGACCCAAGCCACAAAAGGATTTAACCTAAATGAGCTAAGAGCCCAAATGAGGCTCCCCCGAACATGTACTATGCGTGGTTGCTCTAAAAACAAGCCTCTGTCCCTATGGATGAGAAAAGCCCTATGTGTGTAAAAAAGGGATTGGAAATGAAGTGGCTTGTGGCCTGGCTGACTCCACCCAAGAGAGAAATCTTGGGAGGGCATTATGACTAAGATGGGAACAAAGGGGAATAATTTGGATTATACACCAAACAATTATGGCTGCTAGAGATGCTGTCCATCAGGCGGCTACTGAGCACTTGGTATGTGGCCAGTACAAGTAAGTGACTGAATCTCTAATTGTAGCTACCACATTGGGCAATACCACTCTAGGGGATTCATATATGTTATAGTGAGATACAAAATAATCTAAATATCTGGGGAAATCCCTGTGCTTTGCCTGTCCTATCCGCTGAAACCATCACTGCAGGGGAGAAGAGTGGAGAAACCCCAAGTTTCTAAAAGCCCTTGGGTTCGGTGCTTCTGTGTGTGAGGTTCCTATGGTTCTAACATCCTAAGAGGTATTATTATCCTCTGTTCTCAAGACTCAGAGCAGATGTGCCCAGTAAACCCTACTGGTTGCTCCTTACAGCCACCACTCCCTTTTGTTAATAGCAGGCCCGCCGTTATGCATATGCAAATACCTCATGGAGTCGCTCAACAGGCAGTAGATACCTGAATACCTACTGGGTGTGTGGTTAACTTTTGGGCCCCACACTGCAAGTTTCAAGAAGAAAGTGATGCCTAAGAACAGAAAGTAGATGGTGCAGCCGGAAAAAGATATAGAAGCAATATAATCAAATCACTAATACAGAGGCAAGAATCATGAACTAAATCGGGTAGTAGGCTGTGTGGTTAGGGTCTGGATTAGAGGAAATCCTGTCTCTGGCTAACCTCTCCTGGCCACTGTCTCCTCATCTGTGATACAGTCACGATGAAGTATCTACATCAGCGCTCTCCATGTCCATACAAGTCACCTTGTTAAAATGCAGGTAGTGACTTAAAGGTGTTGGGTGGGGCCTGAGATTCTGTATATCTGCAGCCAGGGCTGCAGCTCTGTGAATCATACTTTGAAAAGCAAGCCAGTAGGTCACAGGGAATTTGGGACAACTAAGTGACATAAGGCATAAAACTTGCTTAGGCCTAGCAAAAATGAGAGGCTGTTATATAAATAACAATAATAGCAACAACAATAAGGAAATACAAACTATATATAACCCACATAAAATCAACTTCCACAACAGAAAAAAAACATAGAATCATAAATCAAGGTTCTGTTTGCAGTTTTGCTATGAAGAGAGATCTTCCCTCATGTCTGGTTAAACAAATCTTCACTATTAATTTCATCACAAAAAAAAGTCAGAATTTCCTGAAGATCCTGTTTGGAAATCATACCAGTTAAAATGCAAATATAATTATTAGATTTGAAAGTGCAAATTGAAGTCAACGGTCTTTAATGATGGTCTTGACTTGAAGACACAGTCTTTAGTGACGGCCCAATGTTAAACCAACATAAACTAACAACAGAAGCGTGTACACAGAATCTTGATTGGTATACTTGGGGTTTTCCAGCTGAGGCAGTGCCTCTGTGATGAAAAGAAGGTAGCCTGGGCCGGGGAAGGCATCTGGGGGTGGGAGGCCCTGGTGGAAATGGAAAACAGCAGGATCGTCCTTGGGAAACTCACAACACTAGACTGTCAAGTGAGCTACAAAAAGGTGGACATCGTTGAACCTGTAACTGTAGCAGAGCCAAAGGGAAGCGCACACAGGCAGTTAACCCATTGCACAGATGAGGAAACTGAGACTCAGAGAAGACAGGTGACTTGCCCAGGATGGCCTGGGAAGGCTAGAACCAGAATATAAATCTAGCTTTGCTGTCTGCCCCATATTTCACTTTTCCTTCTAATGGAGCTCAGAGCAGGAGTTGGCAAAACATGGCCTCTGGGCCAAATCCAGCCCCCTGTCTGTTTTTGTACATAAAGCTTTATTGGAACACACATGCTCATTCATTCATGTATCATCTTTGGCTGCTTTTGGGCTACAATGCCAGAGTTGGTTAGTTGTGACAGACAGAGTACAGCCTGCAAAGACTAAAATCTTTACTCCTGGCTTTTACAGAAAATATCTGCTGATTCGTGGCATACAGGGACCCAATAGCTACCTGGTCGCAACCTTGGGAGGTTTTGCCAGGCTCTCAGGAAGAAGTGAAAAACATCTTATTTTCTGAGTTTCTTTCCTTTTGTTTGCTGAGACGTGACGTCAGTCCTCTTTTTTTCTCCCCACTCACCAAGTACTTAGCTCGCAAAGGCAGGAGCCTGAAGGATTCCCCCTGAGTATTTGTTTATAAGCCTCTCTCCAGCAGGACACCCTGTCTCTAAACTGGTGCCAAACTTTAATAACAGCATGGACTACGCCATCTTCCACCACAGCAAACAGAGACTCAGCTCTGTTGCCCAGCTGGGTGCGTGTCGCTGCGGACTGCAGACAGCTTCAAATTGCCTAAACAAGGACAGATGTAGCTTGTTTTTGCCTTTCTTTTTCCATTTGAAAACTTTTCAGGGGAAAGATGAGAATGCTGTTAGGGAAATGAATGTGTTGATTCTAATTATCTGAGTGGGCGGCAGAGGTGACATGTGGCAGGATGGGCTCCGCGTCATTTACCTGGAACGCAGCCAAGATGAAGCTGGGGAAAGGGCAGAATTCCAATGAAGCCGGTGCCCAAGACACTGAGCACAAATAACAAGGCACCTCTGAGCCCTGGGGTCACACAGGAGCACAGCCCGGGGGGACAGAGTTCTCAGAATGGTGCCTCTGCTCTGAGGCTCAGCGTTCCCCTGCCCTTGAAGGGGCTCTGAGAGGCTCTCAGCCCTGGCTCTTACTCTTGTAGTGGTGGTGGTGATGCAGATGATGGCAGGGGTGGTGGCGATGACGATGGTAAGGATGGAAGTCGTGATGATGACGGTTACAGTGATGAGGATGACTGCTCCGGTCTGAGTAGCAATTTGTGATCCCCCCCAACCCAAATTCACGCAAGAGGACGGCATTAGTAAGTGATCAGGTCATAAGGGTTGAGCCCTCATGAACGGTATCAGTGTTCCTATAAAAGAGGCCAGAGAGACCCCCTAGCTCCTTCCACCACATGAGAACATAGCAAAAAGCCCCCCGCCAGGAGCCAGGATGAAGACCCTCACTAAAGGCGGCCCTGCCGACACCTTGATCTCAGACCTCCCGTCCTCCAGGACCGCGAGCACTACCTTGCTGCTACTGATAAGCCACCTTGTCTGTAACACTTTGTTATAGCAGCTCAGATGGACCAGGACGAGATGGCACTGATGATGATGGTAAGTTTGCCTTGTGCCAGACACTGGGACAAGCATTTCAACACGTTATCTCATTAATCTTCCCCACAGTGTTGTGAGGGAGTTGCAGTGATTATCCCCATTTGCGAAGATAACAGAGACAGAGAGAAGGTTAAGTGTCTTGTCCTCAGTCGCACAACAGGAAGGTGACGGACCTGAGATTTGCTTCTAGTTCTCCTTACTCCCAGCTCTTGCCCTTTCTGTCAACCTCCTTCTTCATTCAACATGCATTTTTAATGCCTCTTAATGTGCCAAAACAAGGCACAGGTAAGCACATTTTTTTCTGGAAAGGGCTGGATAATAAATATTTTAGCTTTCTTGGGCTAAATGGTCTCTGTCACAAACACTCATCTATCATTGCAGTGTGAAAGCATCCATAATAATATGTAAATAAGTCTAACTGTGTTCCCATAAAATTTTATTCACAGAAAAATGAAGGCAGAAATACTCAATAAAATATTAGCAAACCGAATTCAAAAATACATTAAAAAGATCATCCATCATGATCAAGTGGGATTTATTCCAGGGATGCAAGGATGGTACAACATTCGAAAATCCATCATCATCATTCACTACATCAACAAAAAGAAGGACAAAAACCACATGATCATCTCCATAGATGCTGAAAAGGCATTCGACAAAATTCAACATCCATTCATGATAAAAACTCTCAGCAAAATGGGTATAGAGGGCAAGTACCTCAACATACTAAAGGCTATATATGACAAACCCACAGCCAACATTATACTTAACAGCGAGAAACTGAAAGCTTTTCCTTTAAGATCAGGAACAACACAAGGATGTCTACTCTCCCCACTTTTATTCAGTTCTGGAAGTCCTAGCCACGGCAATCAGACAACACAAAGAAATAAAAGGCATCCAGATTGGCAAGGCAGGAGTCAAACTGTCTCTGTTTGCAGATGACATGATATAGTACATAAAAAACCATAAAGAATCCACTCCAAAACTTCTAGATCTAATATCTGAATTCAGCAAAGTTGCAGGACACAAAATTAATAAACATAAATCTGTTGCATTCCTATACACTAATGATGAACTAGCAGAAAGAGAAATCAGGAAAACAATTCCATTCACAATCGCATCAAAAAGAATAAAATACCTAGGAATAAACCTAACCAAGGAAATGAAAGACCTATACCCTGAAAACTACAAGACACTCTTAAGAGAAATTAAAGAAGACACTAATAAATGGAAATTCTTCCCATGCTCTTGGCTAGGAAGAATTAATATTGTCAAAATGGCCATCCTGCCTAAAGCAATCTACAGATTCAATGCAATCCCTATCAAAATACCAACAGCATTCTTCAATGAACTAGAGCATAGTTCTATAATTCATATGGAATGACAAAAGATGTCAAATAGCCAAAGCAATCCTGAGAAGGAAGAATAAAGCAGGAGGAATTACACTTCCTGACTTCAAGCTCTACTACAAAGCCACAGTAATCAAGACAATTTGGTACTGGCACAAGAACAGACCCATCGACCAGTGGAACAGACTAGAGAGCCCAGATATAAACCCAAGCATATATGGTCAATTAATATATGATAAAGGAGCCATGGATATACAATGGGGAAATGACAGCCTCTTCAACAGCTGGTGTTGGCAAAACTGGACAGCTACATGTAAGAGAATGAAACTGGATTACTGTCTAATCCCATACACAAAGGTAAACTCAAGGTGGATCAAAGACCTGAATGTAAGTCCACGAAACCATAAAACTCTTAGAAAAAAATATAGGCAAAAATCTCTTGGACATAAACATGAGTGACTTCTTCATGAACATATCTTCCCGGGCAAGGGAAACAAAAGCAAAAATGAACAATTGGGATTATATCAAACTAAAAAGCTTCTGTGCAGCAAAGGACACCATCAGTAGAACAAAAAGACATCCTACAGTATGGGAGAATATATTCATAAATGACATATCAGATAAGGGGTTGACATCCAAATTATATAAAGAGCTCACACACCTCAACAAACAAAAAGCAAATAAGCCAATTAAAAAACGGGCAGAGGAGGTGAACAGACCTTCTCCAAAGAAGAAATTCAGATGGCCAACAGGTACATGAAAAGATGCTCCCTATTGCTAATCATCAGAGAAATGCAAATTAAAACCACAATGTGATATCACCTCACACCAGTGAGGATGGCCAACATCCAAAATATAAACAACAACAAATGTTGGCAAGGATGTGGAGAAAAGGGAACCCTCCTACACTGCTGGTGGGAATGTAAATTAGTTCAACCATTGTGGAAAGCAGTATGGAGGTTCCTCAAAAAACTCAAAATAGAAATACCACTTGACCCAGGAATTCCACTCCTAGGAATTTACCCTAAGAATGCAGCAGCCCAGTTTGAAAAAGACATAAGCACCCCTATGTTTATCACAGCACTATTTACAATAGCCAAGAAATGGAAGCAACCTAAGTGTCCATCAGTAGATGAATGGATAAAGAAGAGGTGGTTCATATACACAATGGAATATTATTCAGCCATAAGAAGAAAACAAATCCTACCATTTGCAACAACATGGATGGAGCTAGAGGGTATTATGCTCAGTGAAATAAGCCAGGCGGAGAAAGACAAGTATCAAATGATTTCACTCATCTGTGGAGTATAAGAACAAAGAAAAAACTGAAGAAAGGAAACAGCAGCAGACTCACAGAACCCAAGAATGGACTAACAGTTGCCAAAGGGAAAGGGACTGGGGAGGATGGGTGGGAAGGGAGGGACAAGGGGGAAAAAGGGGCATTACGATTAGCACACATAATGTAGCGGGGGTGGGACATGGAAAAGGCAGTATTTACAGAGAAGACAAGTTAATGATTCTATAGCATCTTACTACACTGTGGACAATGACTGTAATGGGATATGTGGGGGGAACTTGATAATAGGGGGTCTAGTAACCAGAATGTTGTTCAAGTAATTGTACATTAACGATACCAAAATAAAAATAAATAAATAAAAATAAATGAAGGCAGGTCGAATTTGGCTCACAGATTGCCGCTTGCTGAGCCGTGGTCTAATCCACAGGAGAGCAAGCTATGTTTTGTGGTATTGCCTCAGGGGCCAGGGTAAGAACAGATAAAGGCTGATAGAAAGCGCAGCTTCCATCCACCACAGATCTCTACCTGCTCTGGATTTAAAGGGGGGTTGCCTACTTAAAATAATAAAACATAACTTGGCGCTCTCTGGACAACTCCTTGCAGTGTTCCAGGCAGGAGAAGCAACAGGGTGTCTCTGAAATTTGAAAACACCTCCCCAGAGATAAGATGACACATCTGGAACCCAGCTGTGGGGAAGTTAGGGAGTCAGTCTGGAATGTGCTGGAGAAAGGGAGGTATCTACAGGGATTCCGCTGCCCTCAGAGGTAGAGATTCTCCAACCCTGCATTTGCTTAATGAGAGGTGCGGTTCTCACTGGCCTGAGGCTGGAAGGCATTGGAGGGGATGGGGGAGCTGAGATGCCTTCAGGCTTGAGACGGTGCTTCCTGCAGGGAGGCTGCCCTCTGAGACACACCCAAAGCTGGCAGCTCTGTGACCAACTAGTTCTAGACTTGCCCAGGATCTCAGAAAGAGCCTTGGAGATCGTGAGGTCCATTTTAAAGAGGGAAGAAGTGAGTCCAGCACACGGAGAGGCACGCACAGGGTCACACAGCCAGTGAGAGGCAGCAGTGGGGCTCACATTCAAGCCCCCTGACTTCAAGACTGGTTTCTCCCCCTACCCGCGCCAGTCCTCTGGTGAGACAGACAGGAGAGCCAGGCTGCCCCCCTCTGGCCTCCTCTGCCTTTCTTTGATCCATCCTACTTATGGGACCTCCCAGCCCCAGAAGTAACAGAAAAGAGAGAAGACAGAGGAGGAAGAAGTCAACTGGGTGGCAAGAGAACTAGGTAGAGAAGAGAAAACCTAAAGGGAACCAGGAAGGGGCGCCAGCGAGGTCAAGGCACACAGACACAGCCTCTGCAGTGGGTGTCTGCGGGGTTTGCCTCCCTGGAATCCATCCCCCTTCTTCTGGGACCCACGTTTCACTTTACTTAGGGGAGATCCTTCCTTCCCTACTCTCTGCCCACGGGTTAGGATGGGGCTGAGTCTACTCCTGGATTCGGGGCTGGGCACTATCCGAGAACTGTCCAACCAGAGACTGCATCCTTCCGGCACGTGCTTGGCTTAGAGATCACACTCAAAACCAGTGTAATTCCATTTCTGGACTTCTGTTTGAGCTGTTGAGCACAAGCGGCCTTCTTATCACTGAGGTGCATTTGCCGATCATTTTTTCCAGCCTGACTGTTGCCACTGAGAAGGGAAAGCCCACTTAAAGAACGGAGATGGAGAGAGGAATTTAGCCAGGGGTGTGCTGGTGAATATTTAAAACTGGCTTTTGTGGGTGTGGCGGGGGGAGGTGGGACAGGGGGTTGGGGGGGAAGCCCTGGTTTGTAACATTTGCCAATTTCCACGGTATAAATTGTCCCTCGGGGGCTAATGTCAATCTACCATCGTGGTGTCCTTGGACACAGACTTGGGAAGAGATGTGCACAATGACCTCTGGCCAGCAGGTACAAGTTGGCTTCAGCCCACTAGATTCAGCCTGTTCACATCACTGGAGTCCCTGAATTCCAGTGGGCATGAAATCAGAAATCACTAGATTTTTTCCTTAGATGAACTGACACATTCCCTTTGCTTTAGCCCATTTGAGTTTTGTGTGTCACTTACAACCCAAAAAGCCATAATTTAGACCAGTTCACTCATCCTTTTCCACTACATACACTTGCAGTTCCGAACTAGCCAACTCTCCTAGTAACAAATCATTTTCTTTCCCAATGCTTGGTCCATTCTCAAATTCTGGGGTCTCTTCTTGCCTTCTCACTGCTGAAGTTCAGCCATAAAAAGAGTCCCAGAGACCTGATGAAGCAGGTAGTTTTAATAACCATAATATTGCACATGTAATTGTAGATTAATGATACCAAAATAAATTAAATTAAAAAATAAAAATAAAAGGACAACCAAAGGAAGTTTAAAAAAAAAAAGAGTCCCAGAAAGAGATGAATTACCCTTCAAACCGAATTGAAGTTTGGAAGTGAATTCAGAAACATATAAGTCTGATTTGGGGCCCCCTAGATCTCTTCGGGGGCCACTATCTTCTGAGGATACCCAAGTGTATCAATGGCCATGTTTTCAGTTGGAAAGATTAACTTCCCAAGCCTCTCTGACATGCAATTAAGTGAAGAATAATCTCCTCTAAACAATTTGAGTTAGATTTATTTGAATAATTTAATGTACACCTGCAACATTCAATCAGTAGCTTCCACACACCCCCCTCTTTTTTTAACTAATTAACTTTGTGGAGTTACTCTAATTTCTAGCAAGTCCAAAGTGACAAAAGTTCAATTGATGAAGTCTCAGGGGACAAGATTAGTATCTGCTCTTCTGTTTGCCGTCTTCAGACTTCACACATTATTTGTAATTGGTATTAGCAACTTTAAATTCTGATTAATTACTGGAGAGCCTGTTTTCAATGCAGAAACAAAGCCACAAGTCGGGGAGTGATAGACCCAATTATTCCTGGGTAGGCTTTCCATAACAGATTTTATTTTCCTGATATCTCATCTCAGAGGCAGACGCAAAGAAACTCATTCCATTAGATGATACCGCCTCTTGAACTGAGACAAGCACATTCACCATTTGGGATAAAGACAGCTTGGAAGAATCCCATTTCAGAAGCATTTCAGGGGCTGTCAGCACCAGGCCCTAAGTCCCTGTTAGGACCAAGTTTCTTTCATAGGAGAGATCTTCATGGGGAGACAAACGGGAGATAAACAGGCACAACGAGTGGTACCTGTGAGGTGGGGCAGGGATATAAACACCCATTTTTTACTGTGCCACCTCTCTGAGAATACGGGGGATCATAACGAGTAGGGAGTGAAGCAGTCTGCAAACAGGGAGTTCATAAATGGGTCGGGACATTTTGGATCGCACTGAGATAACGGAGCAGTAATTAGGAGAGCCAAAAAAGGTGTTCTTTATATCCCGCTTGTGGCCCCAAATGCCCTCCATATGGAATGCCTTTTAAATACTTCAGTTCCCAGCCAAAATAATTCATCTTTATGTCCTGAAGTTTATACCATTTGCAGGAGGAAAACACTTTTTAAAGAGGAAGTCCTGAACTCTGGCTTAGGCGAATGCCCCCAGGCAGAAGGTAGGACGGAGCTGTACACTAACCTAGAGTTTGGAAACATGGGTCTTTGGGTGGCCAAGAAACCAAAAGCAAACATGAAAACTAGACAGAATCTCGCTTTGGGCTTCCTAAGGCCCTTAAGCAGATGTGGCCAGGTTCTCAGAAGATAGGAGAAAATGGACAAGAGGGAAAGACTGGGGAGCAAGCATGCCTTTGGGGTGGTTATGTGACACGCAGAGCTAGAAGCATGGAGTGAATTCCTTACTGTGGTTATGTTGAGTACACTTGATGCATATTTTGTATAGGAGGAGAAAGACTGTCCTCAATGAAATAACAGAGTTCTGAGGAAGCAATTTCGCTCTCAAAAAAGACAGTAAGTGGAAACTTCCAGGAAGATGGCGACGTGAACGGAGCGGCAGAAATTTCCTCCCAACATTATATTTATCCATGAAAACACAGCAAATACAACTATTCGTAAAAGAGAGACCAGAATACACAGGAGAGTGCACAGCGTGCCGCTTCACCTGAGAGGACTCGGCACCCGGTGAGGTGGGTTAGATATGGAGCCGTGACCTGGCGGGACCCAAGCGCTCCCCCACCCCAGCGCACCGGTGGGCAGCTACACCTGAGAGGACTTGGCACCCGGTGAGGAGGTCATAAAGAGCCCAGCTGACATACGTGGCAACTACCAGCAACCAATTCTACAGCCATGAAAAGACAGAGGAATATGGTACAGACAAAGCTTCAGACCCAGACAACCCCAGAGAGGGAACCTGAAGGGATGGAAATGCATAGTCTTTCTGAAAAAGAATTCAGAATAAAAGTCATAGCCATGCTGACGGATCTACAGAGAAATGTGCAAGAGCTGAGGGAGGAAGTGAGGGAAGTGAGGAAAGACTATGCAGAAATGAGACAAGCCATCGACGGGCTTTTTCCCACACTGGGGAAGGAAATAGTCTCGCAGTCCACGGAAGCCCACAGATCTTCCAACACAAGGGACCCAAGGAAGACAACACCAAGACACATAATAATTAAGATGGCAAAGGTCAAAGATAAAGACAGAGTATTAAAGGCAGCTAGAGAGAGAAAAAAGATCACCTACAAAGGAAAACCCATCAGACTGTCATCAGACTTCTCCACAGAAACCTTACAGGCCCGAAGAGAATGGCATGATATATTTAACGTAATGAAACAGAAGGGCCTCGAACCAAGAATATTGTATCCAGCACGATTATCATTTAAATATGATGGAGGGATTAAACAATTTCCAGACAAACGAAAGTTGAGAGAGTTTGCCTCTCATAAACCACCACTACAGGATATCTTAAACGGACTGCTCTAGAGGGAAGCACCCCTAAGGCTAAAAAGATGTCACCAGAGAAAATAAAATCATAGCAAAGAAAGCAGACCATCCAAATACTAACTAAAGGCAAAGAATAAAACACCTAATATATAAAGAATGGAAGAGGAAGAATAGGAAGGGAGAGATAAAGAAACATCAGACGGCGTTCACAATAACTTAACAAGAAAGTTAAGTTAGATTCTTAGATAGTAAAGAAGCAACCCTTGAACCTTTGGTAACCACGAATCTAAAGCCAGCAATGGCAATAAGTACATATCTATCAATAATCACCCTAAATGTAAATGGACTGAATGCACTAATCAAAAGACACAGAGGAGCAGAGTGGATAAAAAAGCAAGACCCATCTATATGTTGCTTACAAGAGACTCCCCTCAAACCCAAAGATATACACAGACTAAAAGTGAAGGGATGGAAAAAGATATTTCATGCAAACAACAAAGAGAAAAAAGCAGGTGTTGCAGTAATTCTATCAGACAAAATAGACTTCAAAACGAAGAAAGTAGCAAGAGATAAAGAAGGTCATTACATAATGATAAAGGGGTGAGTCCAACAAGAAGATATAACCATTATAAATATATATGCACCCAACACAGGAGCATCAGCATATGTGAAACAAATACTAACAGAATTAAAGGAGGAAATAGAAAGCAATGCATTCATTTTAGGAGACTTCAACACACCACTCACTGCAAAGGACAGATCAACCAGACATAAAATAAGTAAAGACACAGAGGCACTGAACAACACACTAGACCAGATGGACCTAACAGACATCTACAGAACTCTGCACCCAAAAGCAGGAGGATACACATTCTTCTCAAGTGCATATGGAACATTTTCCAGAATAGACCACATACTAGGCCACAAAAAGAACCTCAGTAAAGTAAAAAATATTGACATCCTACCAACCAACTTCTCAGATCACAAAGGTATAAAACTAGAGATAAATTTTAGAAAGAAATAAAAAAGGCTCACAAATACCTGGAGACTTAACAACATTCTCCTAATTAATCAATGGGTTAACGACCAAATCAAAACAGAAATCAAAGAATATATGGAGACTAATGAGAGCAACAACACAAAGCCACAACTTCTGTGGGATGCAGCAAAGGCAGTTCTAAGAGGAAAGTATATTGCAATCCAGGCCTATTTAAAGAAGGAAGAACATTCCCAAATGAACAGTCTAAAGACACCATTATTGAAATTGGAAAAAGAAGAACAAAGGAGGCCCAATTTCACCAGAAGGAGGGACATAATAAAGATCAGAGAAGAAATAAATAAAATTGAGAAGAATAAAACAATAGAAAAAAATCAATGAAACGAAGAGCTGGTTCTTTGAAAAAATAAACAAAATAGATAAACCTCTAGCCAGACTCATTAAGAGAAAAAGAGAATCTACACACATAAACAGAATCCGAAATGAGAAAGGAAAAATATCGACGGACACCACAGAAATACAAAGAATTATAAGAGAATATTATGAGCATCTGTATGCTAACAAGCTGCAAAAACTAGAAGAAATGGACTTCTTAGAAAAATACAACCTTCCAAGACTGACCAAGCAAGAAACAAAAAAACTAAACAAACCAATCACCAGCAACGAAATTGAATCTGTAATCAAAAACTACCCAAGAACAAAACCCCCAGACCTGATGGATTCACCTCTGAATTCTACCAGACATATAGAGAAGAAATAACACCCATCTCCTTAAAGTTTTCCAAAAAATAGAAGAGGAGGGAATACTTCCAAACTCTTTCTATGAAGTCAGCATCACTCTAATACCAAAACTGGGCAAAGACCTCACCAAAAAAGAAAATTACAGACCAATATCCCTGATGAACGTAGACACAAAAATACTCAACAAAATATTAGCAAACCGAATTTAAAAATACATCAAGAGGATCACACACCATGATCAAGTGGGATTCATCCCAGGGATGCAAGGATGGTACAACATTCGAAAATCCATCAACATCATCCACCACATCAACAAAAAGAAGAACAAAACCACATGATCATCTCCATAGATGCTAAAAAGCATTTGACAAAATTCAGCATCCATTCATGATTAAAACTCTCCACAGAATGGGTATAGATGGCAAGTACCTCAACATCATAAAGGCCATATATGACAAACCCACAGCTAACATCATACTTAACAGCGAGAAGCTGAAAGCTTTTCATCTAAGATCGGGAACAAGACTGGGGTGCCCACTCTCTCCACTGTTATTCAACATAGTACTGGAGGTCCTAGCCACGGCAATCAGACAAAACAAAGACATACAAGGCATCCAGATTGGTAAAGAAGAAGTCGAACTGTCACTATTTGCAGATGACATGATACTGTACATAAAAAACCCTAAAGACTCCACTCCAAAACTACTAGAACTAATATCTGAATTCAGCCAAGTTGCAGGATACAAAATGAACACACAGAAATCTGTTACTTTCCTATACACTAACAAGGAACTAACAGAAAGAGAAATCAGAAAAACAATTCCATTCACAATTGCATCAAAAAGAATAGAATACCTAGGAATAAACCTAACGAAGGAAGTGAAAGACCTGTACTCTGAAAACTACAAGACACTCCTAGGAGAAATTAAAGAGGACACTAACAAATGGAAATGCATCCCATGCTCTTGGCAAGGAAGAATAAATATTGTCAAAATGGCTATACTACCTAAAGCAATCTACAGTTTAAATGCAATCCCCATCAAAGTACCAACAGCTTTCTTTAATGAACTGGAACAAATAATTCTAAAATTCATATGGAACCACAGAAGACCCCGAATAGCCAAAGCAATCCTGAGAAGGAGGAATAAAACAGGGGGAATCACACTCCCTGACTTCAAGCTCTACTACAAAGCCACAGTAATCAAGACAATTTGGTACTGGCACAAAAAAAGACCCACAGACCAGTGGAACAGAATAGAAAATCCAAACATTAACCCAAACATATACAGTCAAGTAATATTTAATAAAGGAGCCTTGGACATAGAATGGGGAGATGACAGCCTCTTCACCAGCTGGTGTTGGAAAAACTGGACAGCTACATGTAAGAGAATGAAACTGGACTACTGTCTAGCCCCATACACAAAGGTAAACTCAAGGTGGATCAAAGACCTGAATGTAAGTCATGAAACCATAAAACTCTTAGAAAAAAACATAGGCAAAAATCTCTTGGACATAAACATGAGCGACTTCTTCATGAACATATCCCCCTGGGCAAGGGAAACAAAAGCAAAAATGTACAAGTGGGACTATATCAAGTTGAAAAGCTTCTGTACAGCAAAGGACACCATCAGTAGAACAAAAAGACATTCTACAGTATTGGAAAATATATTCATAAATGATGTATCTGATAAGGGGTTGACATTCAAATTATATAAAGAACTCATGCACCTTAACAAACAAAAAGCAAATAATCCAATTAAGAAATGGACAGAGGACATGAATAGACACTTCTCTAAAGAAGAAATTCAGATGGCCAACAGGCACATGAAAAGATGCTCCACATCACTAATCATCAGAGAAATGCAGATTAAAACCACAATGAGATATCACTTCACACCAGTGAGGATGGCCAATATCCAAAACACAAACAGCAACAAATGTTGGCAGGATGTGGAGAGAGGGGAACCCTCCTACATTGCTGGTGGGAATGCAAATTAGTTCAACCATTGTGGAAAGCAGTATGGAGGTTCCTCAAAAAACTCAAAATAGAAATACCATTTGACCCAGGAATCCCACTCCTAGGAATTTACCCTAAGAATGCAGCAGCCCAGTTTGAAAAAGACAGATGCACCCCTATGTTTATTGCAGCACTATTTACAATAGCCAAGAAATGGAAGCAACCTAAGTGTCCATCAGTAGATGAATGGATTAAGAAGATGTGGTACATATACACAATGGAATATTATTCAGCCATAAGAAGAAAACAAATCCTACCATTTGCAACAACATGGATGGAGCTAGAGGGTATTATGCTCAGTGAAATAAGCCAAGCCGAAAAAGACAAGTATCAAATGATTTCACTCATATGTGGAGTATAAGGACAAAGAAAAAAACTGAAGGAACAAAACAGCAGCAGACTCACAGAACCCAAGAATGGACTAATAGTTACCAAAGGGAAAGGGACTGGGGAAGATGGGTTGGAAGGGAGGGATAAGAGGGTAAAGGGGGCTTTACGATTATCATACATAAGGTAGGGGTGGCATGGGGAGGGCTGTACAACTCAGAGAAGACAAGTAGTGATTCCATAGCATCTCACTACGCTGATGGACAGTGACTTTAATGGGGTTGGTGGTGGGGACCTGATGAAGGGGGTAGTTTAATCACCATAATATTGCACATGTAATTGTAGGTTAATGATACCAAAATAAATTGTAAAAATAAATAAACAAATAAATAAATAAATAAAAAGAAAAGAACACTGACATACACACAAAAATGGATGAATCTTACAGATGTTATACAGAAGGAAAAAATCAAGAATCTATATGATTCCCATTTAATGAAGTTCGAGAGTAGGTAAGACTAATCTATGATGTCAGCCCTAAAAAGGAAGGAAATTCTGACACATGCTACAACATGGATAAACTTTGAGAACATGATGCTGAGTGAAATTAAGCCAGTGCTATGGACGGAATGTTCATGTCCCATCCAAATTTACCCATTGAAGCTCAATACCCAGTGTGATGGTGGGTGGGGGTGGTGCCTTTGGGAGGTAATTAGACTTAGATGAGGTCATGAGAATGGAGCCCCCATAATGAGACTCATGCTCTTATACCAAGAAGAAGAGACAGGAGATCTCTCCCTCTCTCTATATATATGCGTGTGCCAAGGAAAGGCCAGGTGAGGACATGACCAGGAAGAGCGCTCTCACGAAGAGCCTGAACACGCTGGCCTTCTGATCATGGGTTTCTACTCTTGGAACTATGAGAAATAAATGTTGTTTAAGCCAAAAAAAAAAGACAGTAAGTGATGCGATTTTTTTTGATTCAAGAGCCTTCTGATGCCAGATTTACACTCCATCCACTACCCCATAGCCTCCTCACCAGGGCATGGCGACCCTACCCCAAGGGGACTCCAAGCAATCGGCGTGCTGCCGCTGCCTTCAAACAGCCTGCAAGAGCCGACGGCAACATTTTCAGCAATTTTGCAAGCCAGTTGTTATCCCCAACTATCATTAAATGATACAAACATACAATTAAATACATCACACTAAAAACAAAGGTGACACACACTCAAAAAACGCACTGTTTCCTACTTATTTTACTAACCCTTTACTACATTCTATGCTTTTGAAGTTATTTATGTCTATCACCGTTGTATGGTGGAAGCACGATACAATGGTGGCTACCGTGCACGGCTTCCTGACTGAGTTCAGCGACATCGTGTTGGTAGCTTGAAATCAGCCCTGGTGGGAGAATTTACACCACGGAGATTGGAAAACCCTGCCCTGGAGAACCGGGCGTTAGACATTTGCTGGCACAAAAGTTTTTCTCCCGGTGGTCTGCCAAGGGGTCTCTCTCATGCAAACTCACTCCGACCTTCCAATCACATAAGTGGGAGGTCCTCTCCTTGCAGGGAGACTGGCCAAGACGCGGCAGTGACACGGCCCTCACAGCTAGGCCCCTCGTCTGTTTTAGGCCTCACATTCATTGCATTTTTTCCCCCGAAGGTGGAAAATATGCCCCAATGGTAACACCAAATAAATAATGCACGGATCATATATAATTGATGCTGGATTTAACAGAAGTAGAACCCTAAGTGGTTGTCTATTAACTATTTATGATTTTTCCCGGGCGGCTGACAAGCCAGGCTTTGTGAGGAGATCACACCCATGCTCCCATGTTTTATTTAAACATTATTAAAAGTACACAGTCTGAAGCGAGGCCCTCAACTCCACTCAGAATTAGATTCTGCTGTGAAGTCGCCTCCAGGTCTCGGAGAGGTTGGGGCTGGGTTTTGCTGGAGCCGCTATTGTCTTTTTCCCTTTATGCGTAGAGAGTTAAGCTGCCATCTCCTCCCATCTTTGAATTTCTCTTTTTTGTCCACTTTTTCTGAGACCTTGAGTGCATCACGCCCTCTCCATCCCTGAGCCTCAGTTTCATCATCTGTAAACTGGGCATGGCATAGGCTTTACCTTAAGGGTTATGTTGAGGACGGGATCAGAGCGGTGATTCTTTTTTTGTGTGTGTGTGTGAATCTAAAGAACCCTTTATAATTTTTTTATAATTTTCTTTTCTTTCCTTTTTTCTTAAGGTATCATTGATATACAATCTTATACAGGTTTCACATGAGCAACATTGTGTTTTCAACATTCACCCCTATTACCAAGTCCCCCCCACCAACCCCATTACAGTCACTGTCCGTCAGCGTAGTGAGATGCTATAGAGTCACTACTTGTCTCCGGAGCAGTGATTCCTAATGAGGGCTGGCTGCGCTCCCCAGGGCACGTTTGGCAATATCTGGAGAGAGTTTTGATGGTGATGACCGAGGGAGGGGAGAGGCCAGGGGTGACGTTAAACATCCCACAGGGCGCAGAACAGCCCCGGCCACAATCATCCGGCCTCAAAACTCAGTAATGTCAAGGTCAAAAAAACCCTGAATTACATAATCAAAACCACTATTAATTTTTGTGACTCACTTTTTAAAAAAATGACCTCGAATGAGTAAGTACTACGTGTCTGAAACTTATGAATAAGAGAATGGTTTGAGTTGGTCAGACCTGGGTTCAAATTCTGACTCAGCCCCTTGCTTGGAATGCGACTTGGGAGAAGGGGTTTGCACACTCTGGCTCTTAGTTTCTTTATAGGTAAGATAGAGGCAATTAGCTCAGACAGAGAGGCTTAAATGAGAGAATCCATGTAAAGTAACAAACACAGCCCCCAGCATGTAGTGGGTGTAAAACAAATACTAGTTCGCATCAATGTCACTGCCATCAACCACCACGGGCATGGTCTGCTGCGCAGAAGTGGAGCTGGTAGACTTGGGATGAAGGTTAAGCAGAGGGAGAAGTCAGAGGAGGAGGAGGAGTAAGAGGAGGAGAAAGAACACAAAGTAACATTTGTTAAGCGCCCACTGTGTGCTATCATTGGGTACTTTTACATAAATCATCCCATTTAATCCTTACGGCCACCCAGGGAAACATGCTGCATTAATACCCCCATCTTACAGTTGGGGAAACTGAGGTTCTACGATGTTGACTTGGCTACTCTGGGTCTCAGACTCCGAGTTCAACTCTCCATCACCCCACAGTTGGCTCAATAGTGTCCCCTCAAGTGCATGCCCACTTGGAACCTGTTTGGAAATAGGGTCTTTGCATATGTAATTAGTTAAGATGAAAAAATACCTGATTAGGGTGGGCCCTAAATCCGCTGACTAGTGCTTTTATAAGAACATGAGAGAATAGAGAGAGAGATGAGAAGATGTCATGCGAACACGGAGGCAGAGATTATATTTATGTTTCCACAGCTAAGGAAGACCTGTGGCCACCAGCAGCTGGAAGAGGAAGGCAGCAGAGCCTTCAGAGGAGCAAGGCCTTGCCATCACCTTGATTTCAGACTCTGACTCCTAGAACTGTGAAAGAATAAATTTCTGTTGTTTGAAGACAACCAGTTTTTGGTCATTTGTACGGCAGCCCTACACAACTAATACACATCCTCCCCCCCAGTAGGAGCCAAGCAGTTCTTTGAGGGAATGAGGGAGAAGTGAAGAGAGATGCTTAACCTAGTAAGGGGTGGGGATAACAGCAAAGGCTTCTTGGAGGTGAGACCCGATCTGAATTTTGAAGTTGACTAGACAGGCAGAGGGACACATGAGAACAAAGACAATGAGTCAAGCAATAACACAGTGTCGCCTCCTGAGCTGTTCCTTCCATGCTTGGGTGGAACATGCAGAGTGACAAGAGGCAGGCAGCCGCAGGCAGAAAAATCTATCGGGATTACATTTCAGAGGCTCTGGGGAGCTGGTGGGACTTTGTTCTGAAGATCGTGGAGAGCCATGGAAGATTTCTTAGCAGAAGAGTAACACAGTAAGAAGTGTCCCTTCTAGAAAGATCTGCAGGAAGGAGCTGGAGTGGAAGAAAAGTAGGGAGACAAGTTAAAAGGTGACCACAGAGGCCAAAACCAGAGGGGATGTGGTTTTCATAAAGACAGGAGGGGATGGATTTGAAAAATATCTCAATAGGGTAACATCAGCACTTCTGACCACAACCTATGTGAGCCAGATTTCTAGCTTGGGTCACCGGGTGGTGCACGAAGAGTGAGCAGAGGCCCCATCCCAGTTTTTCAAGACCTAGGAAGCTTCTGAGAGGACACCTGGCTCAGGGGAAAGGTGAGACTAGGGAGTCAGGCCGACGGGCTGAAAGGTCAACCCAACAGGTGCAGGCTCCCAAACAGGGGCACCTGGCCGGAAGCAGGCAGAGGGCGGTACTTCCTGTCACCATCAGCTCTTCCAACTGCCTTGATCTCCGCTGGTTTCCTTACGTTGGGACCAAGGTGGCTCCCCTGGGCTCTGTAACTACTGAAAAACAACAGGATATAAATCCATGGGTGAGCTGTCCTTTTGCTCCAATGACAAAGCGACTTGAATGATTTAGAGTCAGAATATTCTTTTCTCCATAATGGCTCCTGGAGTCGCCAGGAATAGTACATTTACTAAAATTAATGGCAAAACCTCATTTTTCTTTTTTCCGGGAAGAGAAGTTCCATTGGTGGGGTAATTGATCCTGATCTGGACATGCCGGTGCACCAGCTAGGGGTGTAAATCATTCACGCGAAACAACTCACAGCCCTTTAAACCAACACCAACAGTGACAAATGGGACAGGCTGGGACAGGCGGAAAGGAACACAGAGGGGAGATCCATCAACATCGTTCTCACTTCTCACCAGAGCCCAGAGAGCGGATCCTTATTTTTGGGTCTCCTACAGCAGAGACATTTCTCAGCAGGGCCGCACCGAAAGGGCAGTGTGGTGGTCACAGTGATGGCTTTCAAGGTGGACACACAGGGACACCAGTCTGAGCTTTACCACTCCTGTCTCGGCAGCTCTGGGCAAGACACCTCACACGTCTGTACATTTTCCACCTGTTGGGTTGTCATAAGCACGAAAGAAGACATCTGCAGAGGACCTCAGCATAGAGTGACTCCATAAATGTCTGTCTAGGAAACGGATGAATAAATGAATGCATGCTTGAACTGAGGAGTGAGGAAATTCGTTCTGTCCCTCCCAGGGTGATTTGAACTTTTAAAAGAGGAAGATGAAGAGGGCACAGATTTACTCAAAGACATTAACCTGTGATGGTGACATTAGGCATGGTGCCTTCTAAGAATCCCCCAAATCCGGGTGCACAGACACCTTGATTTGTGTGTCAAAACTCGGAGCAACCATTACAGAGGCATGTTTAAATTCACCAGCAATGGCCTTAGCAATTTCTCACCATTCAGTGTGAGCTCCTGAGGGCAGCAGTGCATCTTGTTCCCGATGGACACCCAACATTTAGTAAGGAGGTTGGCCCACAGTAAAAACTAGCGCATGAATGGCAGAACCAGAACCCTGACTGTCTTGCAGGCTTTTGGAGAAGTTTTTAGGAAACACTAGGCATGGAGCAGCTGCCCCCTTGTCTTATAGGGTGGGAGGAGGAAAGCAAATCGGTGGCATAGACATGGACCCGGGGAGGGGAGATGGCATCTCCTGAGAAGCCCAGGGAAGTAGCAGGATGCCACGCCAGTGGGTGGAGCCTCAGCCACAGGGCTCATCTTAAAATGACAGTGCTCAGTGAATGCTCCCACTGAGCTGTGTTTTGTCCACACTGCGAACTTCAACAAAGCAGGCAACTTGTGATCCCTTGTCCCTCCCCACTGATGCCCATCTCCATGCCCCACCCACAGTTGGCATAGTTGGTATATGTTGAATGAATAAGTGAGTGGTACAAGAAAATATGACTGCCTCTCTTGCTCCAATGGGAATATCTCAGGACCCAAAGCCTAGGGGCATATTTGGGGCAAATAGGTTGGTGCATTCGTGACAGCCACTATTAGGAAGGGCCTGCCAGCTGACATTGTCCCTTTGAGACTTGCCCATCCCCAGAATCACTGAAGAATAAAGTGTGCAGGGTCCCTGCAGAATACCCGCTAAGAGGGGATGTGCCCTCCTTCCCTGTAGTGGATTGAAGGGTGCTCCTCCACCACACAGGACATGTTCATGTGACCTTATTTGGAAAAAAGGTCTTTATAGATATAATTAAGGATCTCCAGATGAAACCAACCTGAATTTAGAGCTGGCCCCAAATCCAATTCCAGGTGTCCTTCTAAGAAAAAGGCAGAAGGATATTTGAGAAGCACATACACAAAAACGATGACCAGACAGAAACAGAGGCAGAGTGGAGCACTGGGCCCATTAACCAAGGAATGCCTGAAGCCACTGGAATTCGGAAGGGCAAAGAAAGATCCCAGCCAAGAGCCTTCAGAGGGAGCACGGCCCTGCCTACACCTTGATTGCAGCCTTCTGGCTGCCAGAACTGTCAGAGGACGAATGTCTGTTTGTGGTCACGTGCCAAGGCAGCCCTAGAAAACCTGCACCTCCCAACCACAGACACGCCGAAATAAAGAGAGTTCAGCCTGGGTAAACTGATGTAGAATCTTGCCATCAGAAAACAGAAAAATGCAAGTCTAATTTCAGCACACATACCAGCTTTGCATTTTATAATTTTGCATCTTTTCTATTTTGATTCACATATGGGGGTTGCACTAGAATCTTTCCAGTGTTTTAGGGCCTTTAATTATCTTAACTTTTCCCGAGGAAGGGGATAGGATAGAGGAAAGTGCAAAGAGAAGGAAGGAGAGGAGGGAGGAAGAAGACGACTATTTGATCTGTGGCTAGAATGCCTAGGTGTTTGGCCAGTTCGAGAAGACATCATAGGAGCACGGCCTGGGGATTTTCCCTCGCTCCCAGACAGAGCTGGCAGGCGGGGGGCTCAGCGGCAGGGGAAGCAGGACTAGTTAATGAGGACGTTACCAAAGGCTCTATGGTGGTGGGCAAAGGGGTGTCGCGCCTCAGGGGTCACAGAAGGAAAAATCTGGAGTTTTAGTGGCATCCGGAGGAGGCGCTCAGATACTCTGTGATCCCTAAGGAAAATGTTCTCAGAAAAATGTACTGAACTATGGAGAAACCTTCCTGAAGGGCAGAGAACACATTTCTTAAATGTTCCTTGGACCACACCAGGGGGCAATCATGGCTTAGTGAATAAAAGCTGAAATACAGAGTTGGACAGACTCGGTTCAAAATTCTTACTACTGTGTGGCCCCGGGAAAGTGGATGTATCACTCCGGGCCTGCATGTGGCATGTTGATGGCCCCGTGCCTCAGTTTCCCCATCTGTGACATGGTGATAAGAATAGTACCTACTTCACAGTACTGATATGAAGATTTAAATGAGGAATGTCTAACTCAGCCCTTGGCACATAGCAAGCCTTAATAAATGGCAGCTTTAGCGTGATCATTTTTATCTTTTACATTTGTACATACTCTTAATTAGCCCAGAAATAGCTCTGGCATTTATCAGGTGTGACTTTAGACAAGTTACCTCATGTCTCTGATGCCTCGGTTTCCTCATCTGTAAAATGGGATAAGAATTCTGACTTGGCAGGGATCTTTGTATTATATGATATTATGAATGTACATGCATAATACACGATCTATTAAATGCTTGGGCCTCAATTTAATTAATAATTTAATAATTTAATAAACACTGATTCTCTCCTCTTCTGATGATCCTGCCCTGAATGAAATGGGTGAGGCAGGAAGAAAAAAAGTCTGGAGTCTGAGACCTACACGTGCTGGGCAGCCATTCCAGCAGCAGTGAATGCTATCGGTCCACTTCGGTCCCATCCCTAGGGTTTGCAACAAATAGCAGGGTCGTCAGTCTGCCCATGCCCTTCCAGTTTCTCCTTGCTTCTGGCCCCCTGCAAAGGGCCCGGAGTGCATGGAGGAACCTCTCCCATCCTAAGCCCTACACGTTGTGAGAGCCAGGGCCGGAGACAGCACTCACCAGCTCCATGCACCGCCGACTGGCCTCCGCCTCTCGCTGCATCAGCTCCTCCATGTCCGCCTTCAGCTCCTCTAGGCGCCGCTGGTAGTACTGGCTGCTCTCCCGCTGCTGAGACTCGGACGTGGCCGCCTGCGACAGCTCCTCACCCATCTTGATCAGTGTGTCCCGAAGCCGGACCACCAGGACCTGGAGGCCGGGCAGAGAGCACAGCCTTGGAGTTAGAGGCCAGAGCCATGCAACAGGGGCGCTCGAGGAGGGGAAGTCCTTTGCTGAGCCTCTGTGCCTTTTTATAAAGCAATCAGGATAATAATCCTCATTTCTGATGCACAAATGAAGAATTTACCTCAAAAACGTAGAAAGGGATAGCTGCTATTCTAAGAGGCAGTATAGCATACTGATGAGAACTCTGACTCTGAATGTGCACCGGGTTCAAACCCCATCTCTACCTCTTCCTGGCTGGGTGACCTTGGGCAGGTTACTGAGCCTCTCTGAGGGACAGGGATGATGACGGTATTTACATTCCCAGGGCTCCTGTCAGGATTGAACACGTTCAGTTAAGCAGAAGACTTAGCTCAGTGGCTGGCATGTGGAAGGTGCTTGGTAAGGGTTAGGAATTATGAATATTTATGGTGGTCCTCATTCATCTCAAGGTTTGGGTGGTGGAGTGGTACAGTGGGGAGCACACAGCTCTTGGGGATCAAAACCCCTTCCCTAACATGGGTTTTGGTTTCCTGGATTGTAAGATGAGGCGGTTTAATCACACAGCCTCTGCTCTAATATTTTATGGCATTCTTCCCTTGTCTAGGGGGAAAAGCCATGAGGACACAATGAAACAATAGAGAGAAAGGAGCTGTGGGCTTCACCGGTGCTACAGAAAACAAACCCCAGGGCTGTTCTGCAGAATTCGCTGGTTGGCCGACAAGCCTGGAACCAATCGATTCTGATGGGCAAATACTCAAGTGCTGACATAAAGCGGAGCCTACACGAATACTTCAGGCCCCTGCTCAAGACTCGGAGCGCCTCTCCAGCTCAGAGACAGAATAATGACCTAACAGAAAAGCTTTCCTATTCAGCTTCCCTTTGCCTTTCAAATAGAGTTTAGCAACAATTTCAAAGGACAGCAGGAAGGTTATAAGGAGGAAGGGTAGTTCTCAAACAGTGCCCCCCGAGGCACCCTGTCTTAAGGACCTGGGAATCTACTAAGTTCCACTAATGATGGCAGATGGGCAAAGTGAATTTGGAGGTTTAAATTTAAACCTGCCATTTAAAGTTTTTCTATCATAATCTTCTTCTATCACTTGACTATGCTGGAAGCAAGTCATAAATGATCTATGATAGAGCCCAACATTATGTATTTAATCATTATTCATTTAATCATTAATAGTAGGATCAAAGTTTCATGGTGATCTGCGGAGACACTTTGCCTTGAGGGATCGCTTGAATAATTCTGAGAAGCACTCAGGGTCAAGGCAAAGAAGAGCTTTTCTCTCTTCGTCCTCTACATAGGCCTTCTTAGAGACCGAATGCCCGACAGGGGATTGGGAGGAAATGTTTCAGAGTGAGTGTGGCCTCCCACTGCCCAGACGCACTGTCATACTGTGGGGAAGCCATCTGAGAAATTGGAGCTTCGGTACTCATAGAATCTGGACCTGAGTACCACCTTTCCAAAAAGCCCACCCACCACCTCTGAGAAACCTAGGTTTCATCTTCCCTAGGCTACAAGCATCCTCCAGAGGCCACGTCAGCAAGCCACAAGCCCACCTTTCCTCTGACCCCTCCCCTCAGAGACCCCACCAGAGCCCTGGCCCTAAAAAGCCTCTTGACCCATTAGAGACCCTCTTTTTCCTTTGTTCTGCTGGCCAGGACAGAGGGGTCCTCCTCAGGTTCAGCAACACACCTGCTTGGACTGTTGAGTTCGTACCCCCTCTCTTCTTTCAGGTACAGGATGGAGTGAAAGTCAAATGTCAATCTACTACTGCCAGTGACACTACCTGACTTTATCTTGAAAAAGTCACTTGACCTCTATGGGGCCATCTTCTCATTCATTAAGTGAGGCTGTCCTACCTGCCCCAGTTCCAGCAGCAATGCCACCTCTTCCTAGAAGCCTCACTGATTTCCCAGCCTGAAAGGATCTCCATCTTCCAAACCTCACAGGCCTCTCTCCATATTATGGGTATTCATGTACATGTTTTACCCACATATCCTACAAAGTGCTATGCTTCTGGAAAGCAGAATCTGTTTTATACACGTGTCTTCTATGCACTTAAAACTTATTATGCACCACACACTGGGTACAAAATAAATTTCTGTTCAAAATCAGTTCTGGGTGCATACGTGGATGAGTGGGTGGATGGAGATGGGCAGAATTGGATCAGTGGATAACAAGATGGACAGACAGAAGGGTCAGGTTCTGAAAAAAAAAGGGAAGAAAGACTGAAAACAGTACAGAAGAAAACAACGTGGAAGGGTGATGATGGGTGAGCCAATGATGGCATACGGACATGGAGAGATCGATGGGGTAGACAGGGGAATGGAAAGGTGGTCTGTGGGATGGTGTGACTGAACAAAGGAAGATGGGAGGGAGGGAGGGAGGGAGGAACTCAGATGGGGTACGATGAGTAGTACACATCCCCATAAAGGCATATGAGTGGACGGCTGGATGGCAGGCAGATGCACAGAGTTTACGCTAAAGCCCGCATGGCCCTAGTCCTGAGCAATATTTACATGTCAACCAGTACCTCAAATCTCTTAATCTGTACTTTCTGGAACTCTGTCTTGTTCTCCAGGTCACAGATGATGGCCTCCTGCCTGCTGACGATGCCTCGGTCCGCAGTGGACTGCTCCAGGTACTCAATGCGCATCTGAGCCACCTGCAGCTGGGGGCACACATGAGAAGTCCCCTGACCACCTGCTGACTCCGAGTCCCAGGATCAAGGCACATGCAGGACCCCATCCCAGGCCCACTCGCACCACCTCCTTCCCATTCCATCTGCTGCGTGCTGAACCGCCAGTTCCCTTGCACCAGATCCTGCCCGTGTGTCTCAGGTGCCGGGAGGTGACATTTCCTGGGCTTTCAGCCTCCAGGACAGGACTTTCAGTCAGGGTTCCTTTGACCTCGTCTCCCTGCTCTGCTAAAGGACAGCAGCAAGGGGAGGTGAGTGGCAGGCATCAACATCAAAGGCCACAACCAAGAGTGTGTTTGGCAGTCGGTCACGTCAGGGTTCAAAACCAGGCTCCAGCACTTTCCAGCTGGATAAGCCTGGGCAAGCCAGCTTCCTTCCCCGACCTCATTTCTTCATTCTTTTGCACGATGATCGTAGGAGATTAGCACCTGGTACATAATAAGCGCTCAGCACATGGCCCCTGCTGCTATTTTTGTTGTGTTTGTTGATACTCAGTGCATATGGACATTTGCTTGAGACCCAGACACATGCAACGGTTCTAGAGGACCTCTGAGAAGTCCATGGATAATGGCAACCCACAAAGTAATGAGGGAAATTCAGGGGTGTTTGGAGGAACAACTTCAAAGGAAGATTTCACAAAAACTGTTGATCCTGTCTTGCACAGATCATGCCCCTTTCCTTGGAGCCATTTCTCTGGGGGAGAAAATCCTGCACTGAAAGGCACATGAGCCTTAACGGCATCTTTGCACCCTGAACAGGCGCGAGCGAGCATCCATGTGTGCGTGGGCGTGCATGTGTGCCTGCTGTATTGTTCGCAGGTCATTTGGCCCACAGCGGAAGCTGAGTGAGTGGATGAGTGAATGAATGAATGAATGAGGTTCCAGGATCCAAAGCGTGAGGCCCCAGCGGGGACCCTTCCCTTCCTCCCCACAATGTGGCAGTTCTGAGCACGTACTTGTTCTTGAAGGCTGTGCTTCTCCTTGTGGGCTTCCTCCAGCTGCACTTGCAGTTCTTGGATCTGCCCAATGTCCGCAGCGGACTGGTGAGACAAAGCGTACCACCTTGAGACCACAGGCTTTGCTGGGAAACGCCCCCTGGAAATCCCTCCTTCCCCCACCCACAGATGTCTAAGTCTCTCAGAGCCTCTGTGATAATAGCGGTTCCAGAATGTTGCCTCTCACATCCTTCTCAACACCCTTCATCTCAGTGTTCACTGGGTCTCTCCCGTGAGTCCCTGACTTGGTCAACCACCCAGCACTTTATGACTCAACCTTGGGAACTCAGGCAGAAATGGCCACGGCCGTAGGACCAGATTCTGAAGGAAGAGAACATCTGAGAGTCAGGGGAATGGGATTCTAGCCCTGGATCCTGGTCTTGCAAGCCACAAAACCTCTCTGCCCCTCAGCATCCCCACCTGTAAAATGGGCTCGTAGTCTCTGTTTAGTTTCTCTACATAGGGTTTGTCTGGAGATTAAATGAGACAATGGCAAAGGTCATTTAAAAAAAGTAGAACCAAACTGTTAGGCACAATGATCTCTAAGAGAGGGATTCCATAGCACAGGTGAGCCCCTCACTTTCTATTTTCCACATGCACTTATTATTTAAATTATTTACAATGGGCAGACGAAAATACTGCTTTTGTAATTGAACAAATAAAAAAACTTCATCTTGAACAAATATAAATGTGATTCACAAATTCAGAAGATGGCATAGGATGCTTTTGTAGCTGCTGTTATAATGGTGATGATATAATTGATTATTTTTGTTATTATGTTTCCTTGTTTAGCAGAAATTCCCACAGTTCAAATCTCTCGAAGCCTGGCACGCATTCTACAATGGATCTCCTTTGGGGCACAATGTGGAGAAGCCGCTCATTGCTGCTGCAGGCATTGCTCCTGGAGGGCGCTGTTCTCCCCAGCTACTCAGATGAGAAATCGGCCTGAGATCTTGTCACTCATCCCTCGGCTCCACCCACAAAGCCTCTGCTCCGCCCTAGCCTGCCGTCGAGCCTCCTAATTGGCTCCTGGGTCCGTCCACTCCTCCCCAACTCTGCTCCACCTCCCAGGTGCAAGCCTCTTGGTCTGGCCCCTGGACGACTGCGGTATTTGTTTCATTCGGCAGCTGCGTGTTATATATACCAGGCACTCTTCTAGGCTCTGGGATACAGCGATGGACAAGCCAGGAGAACCCTGTCATTGTAGAGCTGACAGTCTGGGGCAGCATCCTGGCTGATCCTCTCCTCCTGCTCTTGACCCTAAAAAACTTGCCAATGATTTCCGTTACATATAAAATAAGATCCAAATTCATCTCAGCCTCGAACACCTTGCTCTGGCCTTGCTCTGAAGGTCTTGCTGAGCTCATCTCGTGATATACTCCCCTCAACAGGATAGACCCTTTACACATGCTGTTTCCTCTGCCCGGGACACTCCCCTCAACCCTCAGGATTCCACTCCAACCTAATAAATCCTGCTCCTCCTTCAGATCTCCATCCAAGTGCCACCTCCTCAGGGAAGCCTTCCCTGACCTCCAATCACAGAACCATGTTCGTTTCCTTTTTTGGACTCTAAGTTCAGTTTCCAAGTATCCCCTCTGCTCTGGGTGATTATGTGGTAAGGTCTGCCCAGCCCAGTAAACAATGAGCTACATGAACACAGGAATGGGCTGTGCTTTCGCTCAAATAGTATTTCTTGGCATTTCACACAGTACCCAACACATAACAGGTACACAGTAAATATTAAATAAATGAATGGGTGTGTAGAGACGTACATGGATAGGTGGGCAGCAGGAGGTACAGGCGGATGGGTGGATGAATAAGTGGGTGGAAGGATGGCTGGATGGATGGATAAAAGAGTGCATAGGTGAGTGGGTGGATGAATGAGCAGCTGGATGATGGCTGGATGAGTATTTTGACGGGTAGATGGACAGATGTGTGGGTGCATAGATAAACAGGAAGATGTATGAATAAATAGAAAATTTTCTTGATGGAGATAACCTCCAGAGATGTATACCTATCTGAGGGTGACATTCTCCTCCCTGAGGACCACAATTTATTATCCTTATGGCATTTATCCCTCCATGGTCCTCAGACCAGGGAATGGCCCCCAACCACATCACCTCCTCAGTATGCCCACCTTGCTGGTCCAAGGCCACCAAGCTTTGTTCCACTCAGAGCCATTACCTGAGCGATGAGGTCTTTGTGCTTCTGCATGAGGTCGTTCAGGTCATCCTGGTCCTCGTCGATGCGTTTCAGCAGGTCGGCTCTCTCAAACTGCAGCCGGTAGAGCTGCTCATCCACCTGGCAGGAGGCAGGACAACGGCTGAGGTGAGGTACAGGGGGGACTGAGAGGGGGACAACAGAGGCTGATAAAGAGCAGGGGGGCCTTGGCTGTGGGTGTGTCAGATGAGAGACCGCCTGCCTGTAGGGGAGGCCCTGGGTGCGTCAATGCATGCTGTGTGCAAGACTGCTCTGTGTGTGCGTGGCGGGGTGTGTGTGTGTGTGTGTGTGCGTATTGGGCATGCAAGTGACTATGTGAAAGCCACTTGTGTGTATGTGAACGGATGCATGTCTCTGTAAGCCCATGTGGGCTTACCTTTTATGCACACTTTAAATGAGCATGGCACATATATATGAATGCACACCCCTGTAATCTCGTTAAGAACAGGGACTTTGTTCTGTTCACAGGTCTGTCCCCAGCACCCGGCCTGCATAGAGCAGATGCTCAATAAATATGTATGTATTAGGTGGCTGGATAAATTTAGATGATATTTCGCTTAGGAAGGCATTAACTTTGTAGGTGTTTCCAGCATTTTTGGATATGAGTGTGTACCTTCATTTGTGTGTGTGTGTATGTGTGTGAATGCGTGTGGGCAAGTTTCTCTTAATTTAGTGCAAACACAATCTGGGATAAAAGCTTCAGTAGGGATCTTGAGACAAGCTTTGGCCTATAAATCTGTAGTTATACCTAAATTTGAGGATTTTTCATGTTGAGTATAAATTTAAGCCAATCCTGGACACCTGGACAGACTTAGAAACTCACATCCAGTTTTCACCAACATAATAGATTCATAGATTCATAACATACATTCATTTGTTCCTACTCAGTGGTGAGCACATAGTAGGTTCATAATAGATGGGTGGTCTCTTATAGTAGTGAGCCTAAGTGGGCCCCTAAAGGATGCCCTTGTCTCCACATAGAAGAATGGACATTCAGTAGCCCAATGACAATGACCAAACCCCCTCTTATGGTGGTGAGCACACAGTAGGGCTACAGAAGATGCCTGTGAACCACTTACAGTGGTGAGCATGCTGTGGGCATAAAAGCATGAAATAGACAGTTGTGTTCCTGCTTAGGTTGCCCAGCAAACAATAGGCTCATATTGGATGCATCCCCGCACATTAGGTCTACAAGTTTCCTTGCCTACCTTTGTGGAGGTGAACACACAGTTGACTCTCATTTATGCCCCTGTATCTTTCCAACACTCAGCTCACAGTGGGATGCCTGTACTCAGAGTTTGGGCACCCAGTAGGTCCACAGTTAGTGTTCTTGTCTTTACAGTGTGGCATAACCAGTAGGTCTACAGTTGATGTGTGTGTCTCCAGGTGGCATTCAATAGGTCCACAATAAGTACCCTTGTCTCTTTTATGGTGCTGAGCACACAGTAGACCCACACTAGTTCCCAGAAGTCTGTGCTGGCCCCGATCCCCACAGCTCCAAGGAAGGACAGGTACCAGACTCTTGCAGCGGGTCATGTTCTCCAGCTCGCTGTGCATATTCTCCAGGTCCGCAGTCAGCACCTTCTGGGTCTTCAAAGCATCCTCACACTTGGCTTCACTCTGCTCCAGCTGGACCAGGCAGGAGGGAGAGAAGAAAAGAGAAGAGGCCTCGTGACACTGCCTCCTGGCATGTTCGTCCCCTCCAGCCCAGCCCGTACCTCTTTCAGGCAGCAGAGTAATTTACAGGTGACCCTCATGTCTGCACAACTATACAACTCATAACTGGGGGAAGCAAATGTGCTTGCACTTGAGGCAGCAGGTTCTGAGCCCACTTAAAATTGAACAGGCATGAAATAAAGCTAGGCCACCCCCACTTCCATGCCAAGATCTAGTCTGTCCCCAGTTCTGGCTGGCAAATACTTGCTGACATCCACTTAGTGCCAGGCAGGGAACAGTCAGCCTGGCCCCTGACCTCTTGCAGGCAGGGACAGGTAATGACAGAGAGCTGAGGAGTACAGGGAGGAAGGCATGGAGACACTGGGAATACAGGGAAGGCTTCCTGGAGAAGGTGCTAGAAGGGCAGTACGGACTTGCCAAGTAGACCTTCCTTAACCAAGTTTCAGAGCTGTGAGCCCACTTTAAATGCCACAAAATTCTGCATGCAAGCATTTTCCTGGGTTCATGACCGTCACTAGATTCTTAAAGGTTAAGAGCTACTGACTTAAAGTTTCTTTCTCATCCTTTCACCCACCTGCATGCAGTCTTAGGAGAGTGGGGTCTTCAAGGTGGGTACAATTACCTATATGGCCCCAGAAGACAGAGAGCCCTCGCCAGAGAACACCACAACCATGCACAAACCCTAACTCCATTCTGCAATTGACAGTTTACCCTTGATTTCCTAGAATTTCTAAGCAGAAAACACCTTAGAAATCAGCTAAGGAAAACCCTCGGGACTCAGAGAGGGACAGTGACTTGCTCACGGTCACACAGCTGCAAGGAGCAAAGAAGCCATTTGTGTCGTACAGACCAGAGCACTTTCTCAACTCCCAGGCCACTGTCCCTCTAAAGCAGTTAATGATATAAAGGTTGGTGGTCACAGACTGGGGAAAAAGACAAGGTAGAGCCCCAGTGAAATGGCACACATACAGTCTCCGATCCCTGGGGCCAGCAAGTAGGTGTTGGGGCCCCACTGATCTGTAAAAAGAAAACAATTCAGCTAAGGTGGAGGCCACCCCAAGGACACCTGGCCAACAAGGGGGTGGGGGCAGGTGTCCTCTGAGGGTAGAACCCACCTGCGATCATTTTCATCTGCTTCCAAACGTTAGAAGAAGAATAATGACAGTGGAAGGCGAACAGAATGGGCCACCATTAATGAGAGTATCTCCCATCAAGCACCATGTTAAAGGTTCTTCTCATAGTTTCTCTTGTAATCCTCACCTTAGATCTGTGAGGTGTGTACGGCTAATATCTCCATTTCACAGATGAGGAAATTGAGGCTCATGACTACTCTCATGGCTTTCTCACATGGGCACTTCTAGGACTGGCCCCACCCACTGCCAGCAGCCACAATCCACAAAACCCCCACGTTTGAGACCCTGAGGATAATGTATTCCTGCTCAGGTGGGCACAGTGCAGGGCCTGGCAAGGAGGACTTGGTGGCCCACTTCCCTCCGCAACTCGGAGGCATTGAAACACACTGAGAAAAATGATGTGGAGCAAGGAAGGTAACTGGCATTGCTGGAGCATAATCAGCAGAGGAAACAAGAAGTCAGGTACACTTTTATCTTCCCACAGGCAACTCCAGGACTTCTGGCAAGGCAGGGAGGTGGGAAGGAGGGCTCCCCACTGCAGGCAGGCAAAGCGAGCCCCTTATTTCTGCAGAAGTCAGAGGCCTCACTAAGGAGAGGCATTTAAGCTAAGACCTAAAGGATGCAAGGGAGACAGCCATGTACAGATTTAGGAGGAAGAGTGTTCTGAGCAGGGGCAATAGCAAGTGCAAAGGTCCTGAGGCAGGAACAAGAACCAACTTGGTGCTGAGGAACAGAAAGGCAGCTGGTGTGGCTGGACAGAGATGGAGAGGAGGTAGCACCGAAGAAGTGGACGAGGGTGCCATTTGTGCGGCTCGTGAGCCGAATGCAAAGCTTGGGTTTCTTTTCAGACTGCAGGGAAACCACTGATGGTTTCTAAGGAGGAGGGTCACATGATCTGCCTATGGCTGCTGTTGGGAGGATCAGCTTTAGAGGACAAGGTTGGAAATCGGGTACCCAGAGAGGACACAGCTGTGGTTCTCCAGGAAGGAGCAGGTGGAGGAGTTGCAATCAGTGTAGAAACAGAGAGAAATGGAAGGATGTGCACGGCGGGGTATGCACAACACAAAAGGTCTGGATAGACAGGAGCAGATGGGCCGTCAGGGGAGATGATGTCAGATAACTAATAGCAGAGAGGATCACGCCAGGCCAGGTTGCTCGGCCCAGGGCCTGGAGGCAAGCAAGAGCCATGGTAAGTAACTCAACAGGGCAGAGCCGAATAGGATACCATCTGCTGAGCCCCTCCTCCAGCTGAGGGTTTCATCAGCATGATGCTGCTGGTCTGCGCAGCCACTGGAGAAAGAAGGCTGTATTTTTATCCCCATTTTACAGATGGTATATGAGGCATGGTCCAGAAATGCTCCTTCCTTTCCCCAGTCACCCTGGAGCAAGCCGAGAGAGAGGCACAATTTATCCCTAGGCGGAGATGAATACAGAAAGAGCACCCGTCAATGGTGATGGCTACAGGCATCATTCTTAGCTCATACTGGGTTAGAGACAGGATTATCTTGGCCCTGATGGTCTGACATTAACAGCCACACCTGCTGCTGTTGTTTGGGGACAGCTTCCAGTGTGCTGTGCTTTATCTGCCAGCTTCACAAAAACCCCACAGCACCTCTAGGGAAAGGACACCGCCATCGGGACTTTATGATACACCAGGACACCCGGGATCATGGAGGGGAAAGTGACTTGCTCAGTCAGTGGAGATGCCCAGTCAATCCAACTCGAGCCCAAACTCTTAATTGTTGGGCTCTGCTGCCCCTCACAGAAAGCCAGCCTCTGGGAAGTCTGGACCACCTAGATAGGATGTGTTAAAATAAAGTGAGAGCTCAACTGCTGAGCATATGGACAGTTGGCTCAGTGGCTGGGTGCGATAATGGAAGCCCCATGGGCAGTGTCCTGAGGGCCTGGCCCAGGCTGGAGACCGTGAAATAAGAAGTAGATAAATAAGAGGAAATGGACAGAACTCGGAATGTGAATGACGGCGTGGCACCGAGGAGACAGGCATTGTTACGGGAGCCTTTGGAGACAAACAATTTCATCCAAAAGCAAAGAGGAGGGAGACCGGTGCTTACTGGTACTTGTGGCGCGTGGGTCAGAGCTTGGGCTTGAGAACTGGGACTGGGGGATCGGCCCTCCCAGCTGGTCACTAAACCTTGCCGTGCCTCGGTTTCCCCACCTGCCAGATGGGGGTGTTCACAGCATAGGACCTATGCGGGATAATGAGTGAACACCATACCTGGCACTGAGCAGATGCTACAAAGAGGATGGTGCTTGTTGCTGCTTCTGCTTGTCCTTTTCATCCCCTTAACAGCCTAAAAAGCAGGGACTTTTAGCCCCACTTTAGAAGGGAGAATGCAGGAGAGGTCAAAGAACTATCAAGGTCACATCACCAGGATGAAGCAGGGCCTCATCACCGATGATCTTGAGGGGGCGCTTAGGCCTCCTGGCAGGCTGGGGTCGGGGGAAGCGTGGTGCCGACCCCACAGGTGCACAGATCAGGCAGGCCCAGATTTTAGTAGGATCTGGGTGAACAAGATCAGAAGTTCCCCAGCCCAAGGCCTCCACTGGGCACGTTCTGCTGACAAGCTGTCTTAATGCTGAGCTTTAAAAACTTCAATTTATTACACTTTAGGGAGCGAGAAGAAATACAGGGCCATCTCAGGCAGATTTTCCATTATGGATTACCCGGTGCAAGAATAACTCACTGCACATTATTTCCATATGGGGGCCATTTGACTGGCATTTTTATGAAGTCAGGTGGCAAGTCACAGCAGGGCCCAGATCAGATCCTTCAGCCAAGTGACACTGCCCACCACTGCTTTGAAAATGCCTGCCCAGGAGGGGCTCCAGACAGTGCAGCCAGAGAACCGAGGGAAGCGAGGCAGCCAGCTGACAAGTGACTCCTTGGGAGGGGTAAATGGGGTCCATTCTCCAGCCCTGGCAGTGTGGCCATGCGGATGCCAGGTAGTAGCTGACACTTCCCACCTTTCAGCTCCAAGTCCCCATCATGTCCTGGGGAACAGGCCCTCTTGGGTTTGTATCAGATCATCAAGATGTAGGGTAGAGAAGTTGAGGGCAATACAACGTTGAACTGGCTGAGTCCATACCTCTCCAGACCTGGTGGGGAGCTGGACCCACAATAGCCTCTCAATGACACAACTGATTTGATTTTCATATACGTTCACGTTTTCCTTCCTCTTCCAATAAAGACTAATTTTTGCAAAATCAATACAATGCTAAGGGTATGTGGGTTCACAGCACCGGAATAACTCTGAGAGCCAGAAAACTCTCTCCCTTCTCCATGTTGTCATTCTATCACTAATTAAAGCCACCCTTCCCAAGAATCTGCTCAAATTCTGAAAGGCAGGCATCCAAGGAAGGTGTCATTTCCTTCCCAGCCCCTAGAGTTAAGGGTCCTCTGTTAAATGGGCATGTGCCCGCTCCCAGCCCTCCCCATACCATCGCTACCGATGGGAGGCTCCAAGTCCTCAGCAAATGTGGGGGACTGAAGGTCCTTGAAGCCTGGAGTTCTTAAGGGCAAGATGAGATGAACATCGTCTAGAATCAAGTGTTGCATGAACCTGGGGGATGGCATATACATAGGTTACGATGATGTGCTCTTAACTGTGCACCTGGCACTGCTCCGAACACGTCTCATCAAAGGACGGTGGCGGGGTGGGGGCATTCTCCCAGTAAGGCCTCTTATCTGCGACGACACGGGGCATTTGACCCCACAGAGCATTGCATGGTGATTAAGACCAGACCCATTGGTCATACAGAATTGGGTTCCAGTCCCACCTGCTCTACCGATAAGCCTGTGACCTCAAGCAGGTTAGTTAGCCTCTCTGACCTTTGCTGTCCCTGACCCACAAAATGGGGCACATAAATGATTCAATTCACTGAGCAGGACTACTGAATACAGTTGTATTCGTTGTGCACTGCACAAGCCTAGGGGAATGACATGCACATGGGTTAGGAGGATGAGCTCTTGCTCTGTGCCAGGCACAGCTCTGAACACTTTTCTGAACATATTAACTCATGTAACCTTCACAACAACACTGTGAAGTAGAATCTGTGACCATCTCTGTTGTTACAGTCGAAGAAACTGAGGGATAGAGAACAAGTGACTTACCAAAAGTCAAACAAGCATTAGGAGGCAGAGCTGGGATACGAACCCAGGCAGTCTGGCCACCAAGGGCCCACTCTGAGCCATCCCACTGCACTCCTGTAATAGGAGCGCCCACAGCAGGTGCTCGACAGGGGAAACCTGTGATGTGTCTGCATGGCATTGACTCTCCCTTCTTGTGATAGCAGCACCCATCTTCCTTGCAAAAAATGTCTGTCCCCCAAATGTCCATGTGGTTCTGACGGGGCTGAGCTCTCCCACTGGGCTTGGAGGAAGGCCTGTGATTCAGCCTGGCCAATTAGAGCACCACCCCCTGTTGGCCATAGTGGCTGTTTGTGGATAAGCATGGCTGATACCAAAATTTTTGCTGGAACTATGGAAACAAGGTTGGCTCGTTCTGATGCAGGAGGTTTGCTTGGAGTGTCTGGGGGCCCTCTTCCCACCAAGAAGAGACTGCCTAAGAATATAAGATGACATCAAGGTTGCTGAAGCAGGAGACACATGCTAGATGACATGGTTGTGGCACCTAGACCCAGCCAAGTCTGAAGGTAGTCTTAGCTTCAGCACTTCTCAGATATTTTGGTCAATAACTTCTCTTTCTCTGCTGAAGCCAGTTTGAGCTGGGTTGCTGTACTTGGAACCTAGATACAGGAAGTGCAAGCAAGTTAGAGCAAATAATACATATACAGTGTCAGCCATACAGCAAAACACCCATAACCATTGGTGATGGTGTTCATTGATATTTATTGATGTTATTTTGCCAAAAGTTGGCAAAAAGTAGCTCCATCCAAAACCCTGTGATTAGAGTATCAATCATTTATCGTTTACCTGTCCTGTGTATGGATCACTCCCCGTAGGGGGATAAATATTTCCCTTTCCTGATTGTTCAATGGATGGAAAAGAGAAACTGCGATTTCTTCAATGCTGGCCTTATCAGGCACTGTGTGGACCACTGGATGGTCATTAACACAGTACTCCACAACAGCCCTGCAAGGGAGGAATCAGCCAGCATGCTACAAATGAGGAAACCATAGCCTGGGTGTGAACAGTGACCCATCCAAGGTCAGATTTAAGTCGATGACACTCCAAACCCATGGTATTCCTAGGCTGCACACACAAGTCTTTCTCTATTGCCGAGTTCATCTCGGGCATTTTCTCTGCAACACTCACCTCCCTTCATTCAGTGTGAGGGCAATTGAGATTCTCATCACATATACATCAACTACAAACCGATGAATAGCATTACTTTCCTATACGAAGCCATCTGCTTGCTTTAAAATCCTGAGTAAAATGTTTGCTTTGGACTTATCAAGCTACTAGGTGAGTTGGCTAGACGTACGGAATGAGATGGGGAGAGGGAAAATTCTGATATTTCAGCAAAGTGGTTAAGAACCCGGATTTTGGGGGTCTGGCTGGACAACTCAGGATTTAAAAATACTGTATCACAAATGCCACAGGGGAGTGTTCTGTCTAAGAAATGGTGTCTTTGGCAGGCTAATCTCAACACATGCCAGGCCTTGACATCCCATCAGGGCATTCAGAAGAATTAACCTTCTGTAGTAAGACTTTTCCTAAAGGGAATCACCAACATCTCAAACTTCAGACAGCCCTATACTAAAAAAATGCATTAAAAGCAAACATATTAAAAACATCAGGCCAGATCCACCAATGGTCTGTCCAACTCCGACGTCTGATGACAGTGGCCCCAAGAAGAAATTTCCTAAGACCATACAGTGGTTATTCTCTGTGCCTTTGATCTCGAAATATTTGGGCTTTTACTAAACATTCCAGAATTTTTCTTAAATTATGCTAGAGGACCATCATTTATGTTGATGGAAATGTTCTCTGAGTATTTATAATTTCCCTCTTCTTCAGAGTAATATGAATCATTATTAGTGGTGGGCTAATAATTCTTCTCCATGAATGCTCACATGTATGTATATGTTAATTTGCAGCATGCAATGACTCTATGAATAGGTATTTTCAGCCCCATTTCATAGATGAGGAAACTGAGGCTCAGAGAGTTGAGTTAACTTGTCAGACTCACACAGCTAAAAAATGGTGAATGGGGCCAGGACCAGAACTCAGGTATCTTTTAAATCCACATCTTTTTCTTAAAGACCCCATGGCATGTGCTTACCACCTGATGAATAAAGCAGGTCTCCTTTTCTTTGTTTTAAGTCTGTTTCTTTGAGGGTTCACGAGTCCATCCTAATTTTGCACTATAGGATCTAAGGACTGTACAGGTCCTATGTGATGAACAGACTTCAGGAATTTCCTTCCTGACTTCACACCTGGTGATAATGGATTTGGAGCACCCGGATGCTCTCCAGAGAAAGAAAGAAAAAAACACTGGGAAAACCAGGAAAAAATACTCAAAAAAGTATTGATATTTTAAAAGGTACCTTTAAAGATAAAATGCTCAAAAGAACCTCCCTGCCCTTATCCTTTTCACGCCCCCCCTTTTATATTATCTTCCAGCATCCCTAAATTGCACAGCATCTGAGTGTCTCCCCACTGGGTGGCAAACCCCCGGAGGCCACCTGGGTCTTGCTCACCTCCGGTTCTGCGCCCAGTAGGGCCTCCAAACACTTGCACCGAAGGACCCAGGTGGAGACATCAGCTCCGGGCATCACTAACCCGGCCTGGTCAGCAGGGCCACCTGCATCTGCAGCCTGAGCTGCCCACTGCCCTGTGCTGCCCACACAAACCCCAAACACCCCGTCAGGAAGCCACCTGCTGATGAGGTTGGGACACCAGTGGGACTCTTACATTCTGCGGCCAAGAGTGTACGTATCTGCAGACACTTTGGGAAACCATCTGGCAGTATCTTCTACAGTTAAAGAAACATATACTATGATCCAGAGATACTATACATGCAGGTATCTGCCCTATAGAAATACACTCACTGGGGCCCCACACTCAAACAAAATAATTTGGGAAAAATGTTCACAGTGGCACAATTCCTAATAACTGAAGTCTAGACACAACCTACCTGTCCATCAATAGCAAAATGGCTAAATTGTGAGATAGTCTCCTAAAACAACAAGGAGAATGCACCAACTGCTACATACAATCATGTAAATGTCTAGGATGCATAAATGGAGCAAATCAAGCGAGACACAAGGCCAGAACATGCAGAGCGAGAATTCAGCTAAGGAGCCAGATGAGCAGATAATCTAGGAAAGGCTCTTAAACTGGTATCTGGTTCACTGCCCCTCCCCTAAATCTGTGGGAACCTTTTGAGAACCTTCCTGAAAGGCAAGGAGGCCCTTTTATCTTCCCCAGAATTCCTGAGTGCCTGAGATACTGTCTGCTGGCTTCTCAGCCCATCCCTGTTTGCCTGGCACTTTTCTGGTTTCAAAATCAGAAGTCCAGTGTAGCAGAAACATCTTTAGACCTGCGTAAATCCAAATGGTCCTGAAATTAAAAAGACAGGGAAGTCACCAGAGAAAATAAAATCATAGCAAAGAAAGCAGACCATCCAAATACTAACTAAAGGCAAAGAATAAAACACCTAGTATATAAAGAATGGAGGAGGAAGAATAAGAAGGGAGAGAAATAAAGAACCCACAGACTGTGTTTACAATAACTTAACAAGAAAGTTAAGTTAGATTGTTAGATAGTAAAGAAGCAACCCTTGAACCTTTGGTAACCACGAATCTAAAGCCAGCAATGGCAATAAGTACATATCTATCAATAATCACCCTAAATGTAAATGGACTGAATGCACCAATCAAAAGACACAGAGTAACGGAATGAATAAAAAAACAAGACCCATCTATATGCTGCTTACAAGAGACTCACCTCAAACCCAAAGATATACACAGACTAAA